>CM056600.1:30037542-30160020 GCA_029721355.1 Tegillarca granosa
GGACAATGTTGGTTCATTTAGTGTAGATTGTTTACTGGTAAATCTCAAATCAATTGGTGCTTTAGTGATGGATTGGTTTTATGGGATAACTCTTTGATCACAATTAGTTTTCTCTTCATAATCCCACTTGGATTAAAAAACAGTTTGTTTGCTTGCCAAAGATGGATTGTCTGCTTGCCAAAGATAGATTGTCTTCTTTGGACACTCAGGATTCCTCCACAATCCTAGAATTAACAACCCTGATATTGCTGAAAAAATCTTGTTTTTTTTTTTACACCCATTACCTACTTAACTCCAATCATCTTTTATATATTTTGTTATATACTGAAAATCATGAAATTTTTAATCAGATAATTTTTAGTAAGAAGTCAAATTTCAATGCATTTATATCTTCTTCTTTTCCCACCAGTGAGTGGGCAATTAAAGTGTAATTGTACTGAAATGTTATTAATCCTGATTATTTAATTTTCGTGTTTGATATGAATGAATTTGATAGTTAAATTAAACAACTGTAAACACTGCCAAACTAACAGTTATGTCATTAATCTTTTTTTTTTTCAGAAGAGCAACCAGCCACACCATTATACAATACTTCTATTTTAACTGACCTCACAATGGAACAGAATGCACAGTTCCTGTATAAAGAACTGCAAGGTTCTTTAGGAATGAAGGAAGGAATCTCACTTTAAAAGTATGGCTGTGTCAAAGAGAATTGTCAGTGGTATGATGTTTTTATTGATATTTTTTCTACTGTTTATTTTTTTTAAAATGCTGAATTAACTTAATTTAGTTAAAGATTTTGGACAAAACTTACAAAATCTGTTTTGAAATAAAAGTCACAAGGTGCATCTGTAAAGAAATGAAAACCTTTGCATTACTGTAGTGTTTATTGAAGGGGAACTGTTGCTTTTCCTGTGTATAAAAATTCAGAGCTAAATTTCTGCATTTTCACCTATAGCTAATGATGGCTGAATATACTTGTATTATTGCTTTAGGGGTGTAAAGCTCTATTTTACTCCCACAGATTTACTTTAAGTTTCTTATTACCGTAAAAACCCATGTAATTTACGCACTTTTTTTTGTAAAAATTAAATTAAAGTTTGGGGGGTGCGTAAATTACACGAGTAGATTGTTTTCGTGATTTTTTAAAAAATTTTCATGGTGACGAAAGTGTTCAAAATGTAAACATTTGTACCGGAAGTTGGCCTATTTCATGTTAAAATACGATTTTACGGGAAAATAATGCATTTGAAGAATAAAAAATGACGTGTGTGTGTAGAATGGTATTTTATGCTTACTGTCTTTGTACAAATTTTAAATGTAATGAAATAAATGGTTAACTACTGTTTGGAAATCTAACGTGCATTGAGCTGGCTACAATGTGCTTTGATTGCATTTTCCACCGATCGTGAAGGAACACCATTGACATACATGGTGATACCGATAATCTTGACTGGATATGTGTTTTGAGATGGATAATCTTGGCTTGAGGAAACTTATGAGATTCAAATTTAGCGGGAAGGTGTGAGAGGGAGTGAAATATCAATGGTTTAGACGCGAATGAGCGGATAGGCGGAAATGCATAGCTTGGGTCAAGAAGACGCTCTCGACCAATCAAAATTCTGTTTACAAACAGGGTAAGGTCAGTTTTCTTCCCTCTGCCGGTTGAGTAAAGTGTCATACTAGCTGATGTTAATTGTTAATTAAACTGAATTCACAACACGTGTGAGTGTGAGTAGTTGTCTGTTTTATTGATAATTCTTCCTGTGATTGTGATTTTGGAAACATACAACAATACGCTAATGACCTGTACAACGTATAACCTACTTTGTTTGCAAACTGAAAAAAAAATGTGACAGCCGTAATTTTTTCTAATGAAAATTAATAAAATCTTATCTAAGTTAATTAAAACAGGTAAACTACACCAAACTTAAACAAACACTTAATATCAGAAAACCACTAGCTCGGATCATATAGAAATCGGCGATTCTGGAAATTTTTGGGGTGCGAATTTTACATGAGTTGAAGCTTTTTTAAATAAATTTTAGCTTGAAACCACCTGCGTAAATTACACGGGTGCGTAAATTACATGGGTTTTTACGGTATTATCTCTTAAGAACTGTTATTGCTATCAAATCACTGTCCATTGGGGATTGATATTAAATTCACCTGTATAAAGTTCCGAAGAGCTTCTTAGCATGAGCACTAGATTTAAGTTTCTTTGTTATCTTATAGATCACAGCATTGCTCATTATCCAGGTTAAATTCCCGTTTTGTTTTAGTTTGAAAAAGTTTTCAACTTCATTTGATGATTTTAGATGTACACTCTGGTTTCCTCCACTATTTTAGAGCAGACTGTCCTGGATTTATGTGAAAGAACCTTGGCTGGGGTGTTAAATACCATCACGTGACACCCCACAACACTACCTTTATAATAAGCAATGACTTTTGATGTAAATTTTAGCTCAACTATATTTCAAAGTAATTTTTATAGACAATGCATATGAGTGCCATTTTTAGCAGCACAGACCCTATTGAGCTACTTGTTTGATGGATAACTGTCTCAGTTTCTAGTTAAAAGATTTTGATGGTAAAAACTTGTCAGCATTGCTTTTAAATAACAAAAATTTGTAGTACATTTTATGTTTTGTTTGTATCTGTAGGGACATGGCAGTTTCAGTGCTTTTATTATGTCAATGTATGTCTTGTACTTGTTGTCAAGGAAACGGATAAACATATTGATGAGCAGCTACCAGATATTTAGGAATACAATGATAAATCTATGTATGTATCAGTAAATTTTATCAGTTTCTTGAATTATAACATTATTGATAGTTTTCATCTTTTAATGAAGAAAAAGAAACCCATGCATGTATAATTATCCAGAAAAACCCTATATAAAACAAAAAAAATCTGTTAAAACTAAATTGATTAGGAAGTGCCATTCATTTTGCTTTTAAAAAATTTGATTTCATTAATTGTTAACCAGGTTGAAGGAATTGCCACAAGGCAAGACTTAGGTGTTACTTTTCTGGTGTTGCCGTAGGGGTGTGTCAAATTGTGAAATTTATGTTAAAGTAATGTATTTTATACTCGATCAAAAACTAGCCAGGCGAGTGGAATTCTTGTTATAGAATCCTAATTAATAATATAAAACCAATTTAAACAATTACTGTTTATATAAAAAATAAGTGTTTGTTTATTTCTTTATTCAATATATTTAAACAGCAAAACTATTTTTATTTGGATATTTCAGCCAAAGAAGACTGGAGCATGAATGGTATAAGTTTATGTAGAAACCATAGCGACATTCATTTACCTGACTTGTCAGAAGTGCATGAAATATTTGAAGTAGTGTTTATGGATGTTACTGGCTATGTTAATTTGTGTAGCAATATGACAAAGTCATTGTTTTATAGAGTAGGTACACAAGTTTGTGTAACAGTATGATAAAGCCATTGTTTTGATATTTAGGTAGTATTCAAAATGGAAAAGAGTCACATTGCACTGTAAATTAGTCCAAAAACTGTAACTTTTTGCATATTTTCAAGAGATCAAAGACTAAGACAGTTTTGCTGTTAATTTATTAATCTAAAATTCAACCAAATCTGATTTTGTATCAATTTGTAGAGTTGTTCGGGGAAAAATATTTCTTTTGTAAACAAAAAAAAAAAAGTTCTTGACACTTGCAACCACCTGGGTGACTCAGTGGTATAGCATCTGCCTCCAGAGAGGAACTTGTGGGTTCAAACTCCCTTTTTCATACATAGAACTTTAAAATTTGAAATGTGGCTCAGATGACAAGGAGAGACAATATTTAGCCACTGATTGGTTTACACCCATATACCACTACTCTGTAGAATAACGGTTCTCCTGCAATATGAAATTAAAGTTTTTGTTTTTGAAAAGCCTTAACATCTGATATTGTCTAATACTCCGATATCATACATTTGAACTGCATCAGTGGTCACAACTATCTACAGGTTTTTGATATTGTATGTTTTAGGTACAAGACGAGGCAAGGTTAGCGGTTAGTATATTGGAGAACCAGAATGTTGATGGATTTACAGCTATGTTTATGACACCTGTTACATTCGTTAGGAAATTTGATTGTTTTATTCAGTAAGTTGACTTATAAATTTAAATTTGAAATTATTTGAAATTCCCGTTAACATTAATGGGGTTATTTCTAGCATCTCTCTGCTGTTGGTTCGGTCTCAGTCAGCCACATGTTAGAAAAGTTTTGCCTTTGTTGTAGGCCTTTACTGGTTGGCCAGATACCAGTATGATGGACTGAGTGATCTGTGATGTTTATCTACAGTATTGTAGGCAAATGTACTAGCTTTTTAATAGTCAACAGTAAGGTGAGATCCATTAAATCTGTCATTCTATTACTATTGTATTAGGTATGTTATAGTAATGGTCCGCAAATAAAATAATATGCTTCTTAGTAAATTGCCTCATTTTCCATAATCCTGTTGTAGCAATAATTACTGGTAGCTAAATTTCAAAAATGTTTTTACTGTGTTATGATGATAGCTTATTATAAATGTGCATCCATTTCGTTTCTATGGAAACCAGAGATATAATTAACTGATAGGTAGTGTTATTTTAATTTTGTCTTTGTATTTGGCAGCATTAAAAACTTGGAAAATCTACAGTTTAGTGTAAATAAATTGAAGCAAGAAAATGGTGTTCTGGACAGGGGAGGAAACTATGTACAAGCATCAATACCAAATGTTTTGTCACTATTACAGAAAGCTTTGGACAAACGCATAACTCAACTGCAACTGAAACTTGAACCTGCACAAAAGGTAAAAATATGACATTCAGGCTTTAGTTCTTCACTACATGCACAGCATCTATGTTGTTGTCCTTGGTCACAGTGATGTGATGTGTTTTTTTTTATTGAGAAACAGGAGTTGTAAGGGGGGGGGGGAGGGTAGGGGATGGGGAGGGGAGAGAAACTTAAAAAAATCCACTTCCTTTGAGTGCCTTTGATTTTTTTTATGACAACTCAAGTTGCACCCTTACACTAACTGTTGATTTGGGACCAAATCAGGCTCTTTTGGGTTATTAGCATTAAAGTGTAAGAACTCATGGTTTAAAGATCCAAACTGTACAGTCTGACAGTAACAACATACACAAGAGGATGGATCGAGTGTGAGGGTTTGGGTCCATTGTTTTAATATTTTGGTTTACTAGATATGCAGACATGTTTCTATTTTAGGTGAGTCTGGCATTGCCATGATAGATGAGATTTGGGTGTTATGGTACTTTTCCAGTGTCATTGTCATAGACGGCAGTGTGTTAAAATGTGAAAGTTTATTTTGATGTAATGTATTTCCTACTCCATGAAAAACTAACCAGGCGAGACATTAAAATCTGTGAAATTCTTGTCTGTTCCTCTGAGAGCCCAGGCTTGTTCATGATATTGTATGTACGCTTGTGCAATGACTTCAAGCCCTTCAGGAATGACTGTTTGCACAAGCGCAACCATGCGACTGCTATCAATATTTTAAGATTCAAGATGGCATCCCTTGTACAAAGTTTGTAAGAAATGGCTTAAATTCTGAAACCAGCATACATTTCAATTTATATTTCAGTCCAAGGGTATGGTTTCTTTCTAGAAGGAATTTGAATGATAGGATTAGTTAAAACTTATGTACAGTTGTCCAATGTAATTTATATTTTGACATTTTCTCTCAAGTCCAGTATCAGTGTCCAAATCTAAGGGAGGTTATTTTTTAAAACATCTAGATGATTATGATGACTAACTTTCAATGCGAGTACTCACATCCATTCAATAGACATAAAAATTGAATTCACGAGCGCAGTGGAAAGCAACCAGTAACTTGAACATGCCTCAGGCCTGTTCAAAATTGTACTTTTTGCTTTGCCTCAACTGCACATGACCAGCTGCAGTCACAATGTAAGTTTGTTTGTCTTAAATTCAAGATCCAGTTTAAAAGAGCTGTTTTAATGAACTTTGAAACCAACATGCATCATGGTTTATATTTCAGTGCAAGTGTATGGGAACAATCTTAAAGCATATTGAATAATAAATTGAATCAAAAATCATGTAAAGATGCTAGATATAATTGATATTTTTTTGTCATTTTTACTCAAGTTAGTGCCATGTCCTGATCTAAGGGATATAACAGATAAAGCATCAGGATAAATTGGTTGGGGTTGGGGTTGGGGGTGGGGAGGGAGGAAACACTAGCAAAGCAACCTTTTTAGCAAGTTCCCCAGCTGAATATTGAAACCGGCCTTCCACTTCAAAACTACATTAAAAATTATTTTATTATTTGATCATATTCTGCATAACTTAGCTACCTCAGACAGAGTTTGAAATATTAGACCACCTGTAGCTGTAGAAAATGTTTGATTCTAGCGACACTGGAAACAAAAATTGATTAAAATAACAAACATGGAAAACAAAATAAAACACTGTAAAATAAACATGATACAGAAGAGAAAGCAGAAAGTAGAGTAATTGTATTTTAGGCCCCAGTAGAGATTGTTTCACTTATAACAAGGCTGTCAGTTCTGGGATGGTGAATGAAAATGGAGTGCCTGGCCTTTAGCAAGTGAGATGATAGCTTACATTAAGTCACACTAGAATCTGCCTGGAGCAATATTGGAATGGAGTGGAGTAATGGTGTTTTATGCCCCAGTCAAGATTTTTTCCTTTATTTCAAGGCAACAGTTCTGGGATGGTGAAGGAAACCGGAGTGCCTGCAGAAAACCACCGACCTTTGGCAAGCGAACTGACAAACTTTCTTACACTAGGACCTGTCCCAAGTGGGATTCAAACCTAGGCATGAGAGGCACTGTGATCCGTAAGCATGTGCTTTAGACCACTCAGCCACCAAGGCCCCTAAAGAGCAATATTGGAACCGAGGCAGTGAGCAGCACTATGATCTGTAAGCATGTGCTTAAGCCTTCTATGTCACCAAGGTCCCAGATACAAAATGTGGAGTTGAGTGGAGTTTCACCTATTTCGAGGCAGTCAACCTTCAGAAAGTGAACTCACAAACTTTCTCACACTAGGATCTGTCCTGAGTGGGACTCAAACCCAGGTGATGAAAGGTGCTGTGATCCGTAAGTATGCATTTTAGACCACTCAGCCACTCCCCTGGTTCAAAGATTTTACTTGTATATTTACATATATTTATATATTTCAGTGGGATGTGTCTGAAAGTCCACCAGATTATGACAGCATTGGGAAGATAACTGTTGGATTTATATTTAATCCTGAGTATTATACAAGTATTCTGGATAAAGGGCCACCAGCAGATTCTGTTGAGGTAAACACATCTGAAATACAGAACACAGTAGCAGTACAAATGACTGGTGACATGTTGATATAAGTATTGTATTTATATTCAGTCCTGAGTTTTATACAATTCTTGTCTGAAATAAATGTCAAACTTACCATTAGCTGGTGGTGACATCTCGATATAAGAGAAAACTACTGAACTTTGGGAAGCCAAATGACAAACTTTCTCACATAATGATCTGCCCTAAGCCTTTAGAGGCATTGAATCTGTAGGATGCGCTTTAGACCTCTCAGTCACTGAGGCCTTTCTTAAAAGGGTTGTTTATGTGATTTGATGAGTATTGTACAAGTGTTTCACATAAAGAACCTCCAGCAATTTTTCTTGAGATAAAAACATCTACAATATCTGACTTAACTCCTGCAGCTTTCATTACTGTTGGGGATAACTTAATATAAACTGTCTTTTCAAATTTTCTGCAGCTATTACCAACAACTGATATAATCCTTTATATTACCTAAAGCTTTGCCAGCTTCCAATATAGCTGGTGAAAACTTGATGTAAGGGGAATGTCCTTATCAAGAATGTTGAATATTAAGTTTAAAATGCTTGACCAACATGTTTGATTATAACAAGTTTGAGCTTTCTACACACAAAGTAAAATTTAGCTTACGTCATACGTCTTTGTCACAGTAATCAGTTGGTTTTAGTGTTTAAAGTTGCATCAGCAATTTTTCAGCTATTTGTGATAAGAAAGAGTTTTAATAATCTCCAGGAATTAGTAGGGATTAGTCTATAAACAAGTCCATGTATGCACAAAATTTGTTGGTGTTTGTTTCATTGCCTGTCTTGCACTCTCTTACACTGACTTGTACATAACTTGTACTTACTCGTAAGTGCACATTTGGGGAAAATTTAACATGCTAGCACGATGTCAGTACAAGGAAGCGAAGCATACCACTCCCCCAGTTGAATTATATTGACACTGGTTGCAACAGTTGGTTCTCTGTCCTGCTTTTCAGCAGGCTAGGAGCAGTTTCGAAAAAAATTTTAAAAGTCTTATGTATGACCAAATCCTGGTTTGAACCCAGTGCCTCCCACTCCTTGAAATAGACACTTCTTCTGAGCCACTGAGTTGGTCCCTTTGTGACATCCATTTTTTCCTCATAATATTTAAATTTTCTGATAGTTTTTCAATGATTTACTTCTGCATGTTTTACAGGCAAAAGAATTCCGAAGTTTTTGGGGTGACAAATCAGAACTTCGTAGATTTAAGGATGGGAGTATTTGTGAAGCTGTGATGTGGATGGATAATGTACCAATCTGTAAAAAACGACATGTGTGTTCTAAAATCATGCGACATATATTGAACAGGTTTGTAGTCATGGCACTATTAAAGTGAAAAAATAAATAAGTAAAATACATTGTATATAAATAAATAACCCAAAAGGATCACAGGGCTTCTTGTCATACCTTGATAATTTTAACTCACCTGTATACTGTATAGAAATAAGAGCATAAGACAATTGATGGCAGGAAATATCACTTTTTTGTTAAAGTTAGGATTAGATGCTTAGAAAATGTTCTTTTTTATTGCTTTTGTTTTTTTTTTATTATATATATATATATTTTTTTTTTTTTAATTCAGTGATGAAGGAGGTTGTTATACAACATTGTTTTATGTGGGTCCCAGAGATATAAATATGCAGGTCTGATTAGAGATTGGTCTACTTTCCTTAAAATGAAGTCAGTTAAAAGATAAAGTCTCTCTTTCCTGGCCCTATAGGCACATTAGGCCATTCCTTATTCTAGTTACAATGCCAGACATCAAATGACTGAGGATACAAACCTCCCCTTAATGTCAGAAGGTAAATCCCCAGCATGCTTGTCAAAATTCAGTTAGAAGTTTAGTTAACTGAAGTAATGTGAAATGCCTCTTAGCTGGGGTAATCCATGAACCTTTAATCAAAAGTCTGTTTTTTTTTCCATTTGACCACAAATCTTTAATGAACAAAGTTAATTGAGAATAAGTAATGTGTTTTTATTGCTTGTAGACATGCAGGAATTCTGCCGAAATCTGTAACTTACATCAGTCATCAGTTGGACTGTGTACTGAGACTTCCTGTACAAATAAAGAATAGTGCAATATCTTACGGAACAGGGGAAGAACAACACCAGTCTATCATCCAGAGTTATGACAATCTCTGTAAACTTCTGCGGAATTTATCAGATCTACCATTAACTATCAACTCCATACAAGGATCATCACCTGTGTTTAGATATTCCGAGGTAAATACATGTTTGTATATAATGCAGAAAGTAAATATAATTTAACCACGCTACTGCACACCAAGGCATGGTCTGATTCCCTTTCAAAGCCCCAAATTTATTAGATACTCTTGCTATACATGTACACTGCCAATAATAAGGTAATACATTAAAACATCCCTTTGAATGTCCCTTGAATTCCTTTTAGTAAAATGACCAACCTCTTATTCAATGTTTTCATTTTTTTTTTTTCAATAAACAATAATATTTTGGAAAATGGATGTTAATTTGCAAAATGGCAACTATCCAGAAAATTTGTAATAAATAATTAATTCATTGTGATTTACAGTGTGCATTTCTATTTTATTTTCATTTTTTAATTTCTTTCTGCAACAACAACATAAATTTAAAATTGGAAATAGACCAAAAATTGCAGATTTGAAAAAGTAAATAAAAAACGGGCCTGGATTTATGATACATTACATGTATTATTAGGCAATATGCTCTCATTAAATGAGGTTCAATATTGCACCATTTGATTGATACTCTCACAACTTTTGTGCATCATAATCTTGAAAATATTTACTTTGAAAAATCTCAGAATAATAATGTTTTTACAGGAAAAGATCGATTTTTGCAACTCCATATTCAAAGGCAATAGTATTTCTGCACTAAATATATAGGGTCATGTAGTCTGTTAGTGAATTGCATTCTGATGTAGTTGTTGAAAATGGAATTTGTCCTTATTCTCAGCCTCACCTTTACAATATTTAGTTTGATATACATTCTGTTGTATAAGAAATTAGCACTTTGAATTTGCCAACTTTAGCTATTGTTCACTGTCAATTAAAACTATAGTTTCTTCTGTTAAAAGTTTCACATACATGTTCATCATGATTTTCATTCCTACCGAAATTTTTAGTTTTATCCAACTTAACAATTTAAAAATGTTTATTTTTCAGGTTTTTCCTGGTTTACCTAGTACATTTCACTGTCCTGTCGCTAAAGATGATCACCATTGTATTCCATCACCAACTTCACCCTGTCCACCATGGACTCCGGTCATGAAAGGTATCCAATGTATTTTAGAATATGACAATCAGTCTTACTAAAGGTATAATATGGTTCAGTTGTTAAATTATTGAGAGATACCTTAGAAATTTACAAGATTAGTTTTTTTTCTGACAAATGGGGTTGAACATTAAAGTCATTAATATTTTATCTGCTCTTTTTAATTAACATATAATGAAGGGACTATATGTGGTAGATAATTTATCATTTATTAGGCTTCTGTGGCATAATGGTCTAAAGTGCCCATTTACAGATCATTGTGCCTTTTACTACTTGTGAAGATAAATCCTTGTTTGAGGAACTTTGTCAATACATTTGCCCTAAGTTAGTGATGATTTTTTTTCCGGGACACTCCTGTTTTCTCAACCGTTCTTAAACTGTCAGCCTTATTGTAAGTGAAAAAAAATTAATTAATGCATAAAACATGACAAATTCATTAATTTATCCACCATGTAGCGCTATTTAATCTATCTCATAATGATCCTACAATTGTTCACTATAAAAAGGTACAAAATAGCCACACAATTGAGTAAGCTGTTGCTTAATCAAACTTTATAACTTAAGATTTCACCCAATTTGGATTTAAAGCTGCATTAAGTTTACCCATTATTGAAAAAAAAATTCTAAAAATTTTTTTTATTAATATAAATTTGTTGTTATTGCGATCTGTGTGATTCATTTTTCTTAAGTTCACTCTTATCAGCCCAACATAAAATGGAAATCCTGAAAGCTTGGGGCAACTTGATAAAATGTCCTCTATCAGCTTGTAGTATGCACAGAAGTTCTAGTTGTATGTAAACAATGGTGTCTATGGAAAGAAAACATGTACAAAAACAACAACAAATTTTGCAGAGAAAAGAACAACTGAAACACACTGACTCAGATTGTGGTCCATTTTGAAAAGGATCTTGTAAAGATGATTTCTCTAGATTCTATGGCACTTACCTACACAAAATTCAGAAAAATTACATGAAAACACCTGCATCATTGTTGTTTTCCAGTTTTAAGGTTTTTGGACAAAATATTTTGATAGACGAGGATGCAGATAAGTTACACCATTTTTCATACAGCACCTGATTGAAAGTATACATGCATTGATGAGTATTTGTTTGATTTATTTTAGTAATCTGTGTTCTTGAGGGAAGTGGCAAATGGCCAGATGAGAAAGAACCATTTCGTCGTCTGAAGGCTGCATTTCATATCAAACTTGGTGAAATTCTTTATAGTAAACACTCACTTCCTGTCAGTATCAATCCAGCATATGTAGATGTTAAAAAGGTAATACAAATGTATTATAAATTTTGATAAAAGTTTCGGGTTTTGAAAATATATAATTTTGGAAATATCTCTCTCTCTTTCTCTCTTTCTCTCTCTCTCTCTCTCTTGAATAAATACCAAAAACTGCATGATATTAATATGAAAATCTCTGATTGCTCAGATCATTAAGACTTTATTAATATGAAAATCTAGTGTTGCTTGACTCATTAGGACTTTATCATAAAGTTATGAATATGAAAATATCTGGTTGTTTAAATTAGTATGAAATTCTCTGTTGCTTGATCTGTTTAGAATTGATCAATATTTGATTATTATGGAGCTTGAATTTTTTAAGGGATTCACTGTAGTTTTAATTCCGTATCTACAGGACAATTATGTATTCAGAATAGAGTTGGCATATTTACGAGAAATAGCTCTGTTAAAAATGATCAAAACTGCTGATGGTATGTTGAAAATGAGAGACACGGAAGAATCGTTGAAATTAGAGAAAGAGATTGTAGCTTTACCAAAACTTACCAGCACATTACATGGGTAGGTATTTATTATTATAATACTTAAAATTTATTATAATAAAACTCTGTCACCCATAACTATGCACTTCATTTGACAAATATTTTTTTATTATTTAAGTAAGGTTTTCAAATGTCCAATACACTAATAAAATATTTCCCACAAGATAATGTGCTTTAGAAAGTTGAATTTGTTTACAAAATTATTCACTAATTCACTGTTAAGTAACAAAAGTACAGTTACTCATTCATTGTCATACTCCACCTTGGTGGCACAGTGATAGAGCATCTGTCTTGAGAGTGGGAGGTTGTGCATTTGATCCCCGGCTGAATCATATATTTATAAGACTTTAAAATTTAAGATATTGTTACCTTGCCTTGCACTCGGCATTAAGAGGATAGAATATTGACTGGTTCACCCAGTACCTAGATAATAGACTGGGGGAGTTGTATGCTTGCCTGTGGCTTACTGACTTTGTGAGCTAGTACCTTACCAAAAATGTGCTGTGTGTGTACTAATACAAGACAAATCATAATGCAAACTCGCCCATTACACACAAACGTTATTAGATTAATCCATAGAGATTAATAATTTTACTGTTCTTGTGAATAGCTGAAAAATTGCTGTTGTGACATTTAACAACATTTTAACAACCACAATCCTTATGTCAAATGACTGGATCACTCGAGATTTACTAGTGATTAATATTATATAGAGACTTTTTTATGTTTTAGTGTTCAGCAACAAAACAACACATATAGTGCTGCAGTAAGGTTAGCTAAACGATGGATTTCCTCACACATGCTGTGTGACTATCTCACTGATGAAGCAGTTGAACTCATGATGGCACACGTTTACCTCCATCCACAGCCGTATAATACACCACAGTAAGTTGGGTTTAAAAACCAGTTATTTATGTAAATGTATTTATTGTTGCTTTTGTGGCTAGGCTAGCATTAGCCCTCAAACTCAAGGTAACTTAAAACTGGGGGAAATGGAATGAAAAAGAAATGGTTATTTCTTGTTGTAGGTCATTTCACAAAATAAGCAACCTGTAGCTATATCTTGGCCATATGTAAAGATAATGACATGGGGTTTTCAGTTTTCATATTTTCTAGCAATGCTGATGAAAATAAAACCAAAATCAAAGGTCAAGGTCATGACCTACATTTTGACCTTTGTGTTTTCTGCACTAAAATGGCTATTGTTGCATGAAATTTACAATTTTTGGCATGAAATTGGCTATTTTTGATGATATTTAGACGTAGATTTCACTATTTATGGAATTCAATTTTGTAAAATGATTATGGTGGCAAAATATTTTGATGTTGACTATTTTTGCATTAAATTGGATATTTCCGAATATATTTAGGTGCAGATGCCACTATGGATCTTTTCTTAAATGATATTATATTGAAATGAAAACACAACATTCAGATTTCTAAATAATTTGTCATAATTGCAATCTTTTAACATGTTCTGATGTATGATGCTTTATATATATATATATATCAGGGGTCCGGAAACGGTCATATTTCGGATATGTCCAACAAAAAATATTTTTGTCCGATGTGAAAAATCACTTGTCGGACATTTTTAGTTAATATATAGAATTCAGTTTATCTGACATATAAATAAATATGTTTGTCTGTCATTAATTTAATCGAGTATTGTTTGCTATCACCTGTCAACCGTTTTCAATAAATACTACAGTTATAATAATTAGGCTTTTGTTTATTAATCAGTTAGAATCCATGGTCTCAATCCGTTCCTTTTGTTTCATCGTCCGAACCCTCATTAATTTTGTTGTTAAGTTGTTTATTAAGTAATCACAGCGCTTGACAGACAGAAGCCATAAACAGCTGATTACGAGGGTTGATTTTTGAAGGTCATGGTAAACAGTTTGCAAAGACCATATGATGCGCGTTGTAGTCTTATTTGACATCCCGCGTGGAACCTCTGATAATTAGTTATAAATAAATAATTTTAAAAAGTCTAAATACAATCAAAGAGGTCTCGAAATAAGGTTCAGTAAAGTTCGTTTAACTTCGGAAAAACGAAAATGCACGATTGTCAATAAACAAAGATGGCCATCAAACCTTGTGTCTTCAACGCGGACAGTACAAAAATTGACACTATGTGGACACATGATCCTGACCACATGTACCTAAATAACCTCTATGTAGTAGAAAAATCCTTTTTAAAATCTATTTGATATTAAAAATTAAAATTAAAATCTTTTTAAAAAAACATCGTCAATAACAACATCGGTGGTATGTTTTTTTAAAAAAATTTTATTTTTATTTTTTTCCATTACTCAGCATCGGTGTACGGTTGTTTTGAAAAAATGTCCGACACCCCAGTCAAAGTTTTCCAGAGCCCTGATATATATATATATATATAATTTTATATATATACATGTATACATGTATATATATATATATATATATATATATATATATATATATATATATATATATATGAATGATATATTAAATCTTAACCCATTACTGGTATCCCTTTACTATCAACTAGGTCCCTGCGAGACACATGATCACCCATAATTATTGTTACCAGTAACTAGGTTCCATTTCTCTCTGAAACCCTCTTCTCCGAAATACGAAAACCTGGTTTTCACGGAGTTTTTGTGACTCTTGTTTTTAAAATTAAAGTAAAAAATCACTACTGTATTATTGTTGTACACCTTTGACCTCAACTCTTTGATGCACATATTTAAATTTGTCAACTTTGTCAAAATAAGTATGTATTTTATTGGCATTGGCCTAACATTTATTGCTCTTTCAGAATTTGTGCTTTTACCAAATTGTGAGATTATAATTACATATAATTGACATCATGGCAAAAAAACTACACAAGGAGATTTTTTTATATTTGTTTGTTTTCATACAGTTCTGTTTTGGTTGGATTTTTATTACGGTATTTTGTTGTAATTTCAGCTCTCCGCTGGTTGGATTTTTACGATTTTTGTATTTATTATCACACCATGATTGGAAACTGTCACCATTAATGATCAATCTAAATAATGAATTTACCAGTAAGTATAGAACAATTTTTAAAAGCTCTAAGTGAAAATCATCATACCTTTTATATGAAAAAGATGCACTGCATTGTGTATTTACAGAGTTATTGCCCTTGACATAGGATTCTATAATTAAAAATTATAAAATAATTTTTTATCTTTTGTTGTATTTGTACATCAGACAATGAAAGCTATAATTACCAAATTCTCTAAAAATTGAACAAATATTCTGAAAGGGCATATTTATCCTATGTTAATTGAATAACTTGTCCAATCTGAACATTTTTATGTCCCTGCCGTAAAAACAGTCAGAGCATTTACCGTTGCCATGTGTTGTCATTATACCATTTTGTCATTCCCTTATACATGTACATGTAATTAGTTTGTAGCACTTATTCTTTTAATAGTTCAGATATTAAAATGGTATTTGGTATATATCCTTGTTATAATAAGATACAGCTTTAAGTTTGATTATCATTTAATTGAACCCATTTTCTTGAGAGTTATGGCCCTTGGAAATTGAAAATTTTAGGTAATTGTAGCAGGCAGGGCCTTTTGTATTATTCTGACACATTCAAGTATATATATATATATACAGTGGAGTTCGGCTATAATGAAGTCCAGGGGACGGCTTAATGGGCTTCGTTATAGGCATATTTCGTTTTAAACAATTTTCCAGCCCCAGTATCGTTTTGGAGAATGCAGAGACGAGTTATCTCCCTTCGTCAATGTGTATCGCACAAACCGGAAGTAAAAGACGATAAAAGAAATTAAAGCTAATATATGGTTAATGCTAATGCTAATATTTTTTTATAAAAAATAAAATATTATTTATCAATTTTGATTTTTTGTTTAAGATAATCAATAATAATCGCGAAACGTCATAAATATAACATGTATTTTTTTAGCATTTAACCAACCATTAGCTTTATTAGCCGGTAAAGTTTTATCTGTTGTATTTTCAGTAAACAAAAAAAAAAAAAAAAAAACCAGATAGAAATTAGTTAATCAAATCAGTATTTCTTTCTCAACATTCTGATATGTATTTATTTTTTTATATTATTAATCCAAATTGTTGAAAACATGTGACTTCAAACCGTTTCGAAAATTTATTGGAAAATTATAATCTTTAAATGTTACAATGTAAATCCATGTTACTTTTCGAAAAATAATTTAAATCCGTTGAAAAGCCACATTCTGAACACTTATCACTAACACATGCTAGTATATATAAGGCGTTAATTTTTGACGTTTCACAAATTTTCGGCTGCATAAAAACGTTTCTAGATCCAACAAACTGTCATATATTTTTTCACTCGCATTCTCCTGGGTATCCACATATGGTCTCCATTTTGTAAATGATTCACAGGCACTTTCCCTATTTATTTACGGAATAATTAAACTGTCACAAACAATTTCATTCATTAAAATAACTTTTCACAAGCTTCACTAAACCCTCGGCGTGCCTCTCGTTAAGATCAGTGAGTTTTGAATAAACACGTGAAGGTATAACATCAAAGATATTACTTTCGGTGTATAGGTGACTTAACACCTATGATCCTATCATGACATCCACGCTTACTGTCTGGTCGGTTACATGTTTTGAAGTGGTTTCTTTTTAATCTTTTTTCGACGGTAAGTCATATTAGGATCAATTTTAGTGACTTCGTTATACACCATATATTTACCGTTCTATTTTTTTCACGGGGCATGAAATTTACTACGTTATAGGCATTTTTTCGTTATAGGCCAATTCATAATAAGCAATTCAATTAAACATAAATTATATAGTAAATTGGTCGGGGAATTTTTTCTAGTTCGTTATAGGCCTAAATTCGTTACATCCGTCTTCGTTATAGATGAACTCCACTGTATATATATATATATATATATATATATATATATATGTGTGTGTGTGTGTGTGTGTGTGTGTGTGTGTGTGTGTGTGTGTGTGTGTATATATATATACACACACTAAAATCCTCATCTTTCTGCCATCGCTTGATAATACATTGTGTTTTTAGCTCAACTGGCTAAAGCCAGCTGAGCTTATGGCATGGTTTTGCGTGCGTCCGTGCGTCCGTGCGTCCGTGCGTGCGTGCGTAAACTTTAATCTTCTCCTCTGAAACCACTGGGCCAATTGGAACCAAATTTGGTGTGGAAGGTCCCTAGGTGGGGTAGACCAAAGTTTGTACCAGGCGACCCCGCCCGACATCCAAGATGGCCGCTGTTACTATAAATAGCAAAAACACATAAATAGCCATTGCTGAGTCATTTTTTAACCGATTTTGTTCAAATTTGAAATGTAGAGAGTAGATAGCGGGGCATTCAACATATGTAACGGGTTTTTATGAGAAATTTTTCGTTGACCCGATTTTTACGAATTATGCAAATGAGGTGTAATATTTAATCAATTCTTTGAAAATCTTCTCCTCTGAAACCACTGGGCCAATTGGAACCAAATTTGGTGTGGAAGGTCCCTAGGTGGGGTAGACCAAAGTTTGTACCAGGCGACCCCGCCCGACATCCAAGATGGCCGCTGTAACTATAAATAGCAAAAACACATAAATAGCCATTGCTGAGTCATTTTTTAATCGATTTTGTTCAAATTTGAAATGTAGAGAGTAGATAGTGGGGCATTCAACATATGTTACGGGTTTTTATGAGAACTTTTTTGTTGACCCGATTTTTACGAATTATGCAAATGAGGTGTAATATTTAATCAATTCTTTGAAAATCTTCTCCTCTGAAACCACTGGGCCAATTGGAACCAAATTTGGTGTGGAAGGTCCCTAGGTGCGGTAGACCAAAGTTTGTACCAGGCGACCCTGCCCGACATCCAAGATGGCCGCTGTTACTATAAATAGCAAAAACACATAAATAGCCATTGCTGAGTCATTTTTTAACCGATTTTGTTCAAATTTGAAATGTAGAGAGTAGATAGCGGGGCATTCAACATATGTAACGGGTTTTTATGAGAAATTTTTCGTTGACCCGATTTTTACGAATTATGCAAATGAGGTGTAATATTTAATCAATTCTTTGAAAATCTTCTCCTCTGAAACCACTGGGCCAATTGGAACCAAATTTGGTGTGGAAGGTCCCTAGGTGGGGTAGACCAAAGTTTGTACCAGGCGACCCCGCCCGACATCCAAGATGGCCGCTGTTACTATAAATAGCAAAAACACATAAATAGCCATTGCTGAGTCATTTTTTAACCGATTTTGTTCAAATTTGAAATGTAGAGAGTAGATAGCGGGGCATTCAACATATGTAACGGGTTTTTATGAGAAATTTTTCGTTGACCCGATTTTTACGAATTATGCAAATGAGGTGTAATATTTAATCAATTCTTTGAAAATCTTCTCCTCTGAAACCACTGGGCCAATTGGAACCAAATTTGGTGTGGAAGGTCCCTAGGTGGGGTAGACCAAAGTTTGTACCAGGCGACCCCGCCCGACATCCAAGATGGCCGCTGTAACTATAAATAGCAAAAACACATAAATAGCCATTGCTGAGTCATTTTTTAATCGATTTTGTTCAAATTTGAAATGTAGAGAGTAGATAGCGGGGCATTCAACATATGTTACGGGTTTTTATGAGAACTTTTTCGTTGACCCGATTTTTACGAATTATTCAAATGAGGTGTAATATTTAGTGAATTCTTTGAAAATCTTCTCCTCTGAAACCACTGGGCCAATTGGAACCAAATTTGGTGTGGAAGGTCCCTAGGTGCGGTAGACCAAAGTTTGTACCAGGCGACCCCGCCCGACATCCAAGATGGCCGCTGTTACTATAAATAGCAAAAACACATAAATAGCCATTGCTGAGTCATTTTTTAACCGTTTTTGTTCAAATTTGAAATGTAGAGAGTAGATAGCGGGGCATTCAACATATGTAACGGGTTTTTATGAGAAATTTTTCGTTGACCCGATTTTTACGAATTATGCAAATGAGGTGTAATATTTAATCAATTCTTTGAAAATCTTCTCCTCTGAAACCACTGGGCCAATTGGAACCAAATTTGGTGTGGAAGGTCCCTAGGTGGGGTAGACCAAAGTTTGTACCAGGCGACCCCGCCCGACATCCAAGATGGCCGCTGTTACTATAAATAGCAAAAACACATAAATAGCCATTGCTGAGTCATTTTTTAACCGATTTTGTTCAAATTTGATATGTAGAGAGTAGATAGCGGAGCATTCAACATATGTAACGGGTTTTTATGAGAAATTTTTCGTTGACCCGATTTTTACGAATTATGCAAATGAGGTGTAATATTTAATCAATTCTTTGAAAATCTTCTCCTCTGAAACCACTGGGCCAATTGGAACCAAATTTGGTGTGGAAGGTCCCTAGGTGGGGTAGACCAAAGTTTGTACCAGGCGACCCCGCCCGACATCCAAGATGGCTGCTGTTACTATAAATAGCAAAAACACATAAATAGCCATTGCTGAGTCATTTTTTAACCGATTTTGTTCAAATTTGAAATGTAGAGAGTAGATAGCGGGGCATTCAACATATGTAACGGGTTTTTATGAGAAATTTTTCGTTGACCCGATTTTTACGAATTATGCAAATGAGGTGTAATATTTAATCAATTCTTTGAAAATCTTCTCCTCTGAAACCACTGGGCCAATTGGAACCAAATTTGGTGTGGAAGGTCCCTAGGTGGGGTAGAACGAAGTTTGTACCAGGCGACCCCGCCCGACATCCAAGATGGCCGCTGTTACTATAAATAGCAAAAACACATAAAACGCCATTGCTGAGTCATTTTTTAACCGTTTTTGTTCAAATTTGAAATGTAGAGAGTAGATAGCGGGGCATTCAACATATGTAACGGGTTTTTATGAGAAATTTTTCGTTGACCCGATTTTTACGAACTATGCAAATGAGGTGTAATATTTAATCAATTCTTTGAAAATCTTCTCCTCTGAAACCACTGGGCCAATTGGAACCAAATTTAATGTGGAAGGTCCCTTGGTGGGGTAGACCAAAGTTTGTACCAGGCGACCCCGCCAGACATCCAAGATGGCCGCTGTTATTATAAATAGCAAAAACCCATAAACAGCCATTGCTGAGTCATTTTTTAACCGTTTTTGTTCAAATTTGAAATGTAGAGAGTAGATAGCAGGGCATTCAACATATTTAAAGGGTTTTTATGAGAACTTTTTCGTTGACCCAATTTTCAAGAATTATGCTTAAGGTGTAATATTTAGTGAAATCTTTGAAAATCTTCTCCTCTGAAACAACTGGGCCAAGTGGAATGAAATTTTGTGTGGAAGGTCCAAATGTCAGCCTGACTAAAGGTGGTACCAGGCAACCCGTCCTGACATCCAAGATGGCCGTCATAACTAAAAATAGAAAAAAAAAGACCATTGTTGATCTTTTTTTCCACCAATTGAGCTCAAATTTTAAATATAGAAAGTATACTGTATGGGATTCAAAATATATGATATTCTTTTCTGAAAAAATTTTTATTGACCCAATTTTCAAGAAATATGCAAATTAGGTGTAATATTTAGTAAAATCTTTTCCTCTAAAATCACTGGGCGAATTGGAACCAAACTTCCTGTGGAAGGTTCCTACATTGGCCTAAAAAAAGTTTGAACCAGTCTAAGATGCCTGTTGTTACTAGATATATATATATATATATATATAAAAAAGCCATTGTGGATCTATTCTAAGCTCAACTGGCTAAACCAAGCTGAGTTTATGGCATAGTGAAGCATGCCTGCATGTGTGTGTTGCAAAGTAGGCTTTATTGAAGCAAAAATGGTCATAAGCTCAATTTATTTCCCATCTTAAGCTGATGAACCAATTATGGTAACCACATCACATTGTCTTAAAGGCACCACAGTGGCTGTGTGGTCTTAAACATTCGATGTTACGAATCACAGCACCTTTCACCCCTGACATTGTGCATTAATGCCAAGTGGGCTAGCACTTCATCTTTGAAAGTTTGTCAGTAAACTTGCTGCTTGGTTGTGGTTTTCTCCTATAATCCAGTGTCCTCCACCATTTCCAAAATTGACAGTCTCCATATAAGTGAAATATTCTTGAGTTGAACGTTAAACAGCATTTCAATCAAAAACAAACATTGTCTTACATATGCAGCCAGTTGAGCATCACAGGCCCTATTGGGCCTCTTGTTTAGCTCACCTGAGCACAAGTGCTCAGGTGAGCTATTGGTATCAATAGAGGCAGACCCTCCGTGGTCCGTCCGTCCGTCAAGAGTTGCTTCAAACGACTTCTTCTCAGAAACTTCTGGTCATATTTTGTTTAAACTTGGTCAAATTTCTATAGAACATTGCCTTTCAGATTTGTGTTTTTGGTTGCCATAGCTACCAAATGTGGGTCACAATGACCTACATAGTTAAAAACCTAAAAAAATCTTCTTCTCTAAAATCACTTCACTGAGATAAAATCTGATGTGATATTTATCATCTACAGCATCTTATTTACCAAGTTTGTGAATTTCAAGAATTTTTGTGAAAAATTAGGTTACGCGTTTTTGCGTTTAATTTTTGTATATGGTAAATAGTACTTTTTTACAAAAAATTACAATAATGAATAAATTTAGGTGAATTCTTTTTCTAAACATCATTTTCTTGTGTGAAGAAACATATGTTTGACAATTTTCATGAAATTCTGTAAAATACAAGTCGCTTTTTTCGGCCTTTTTCATTTTCAATTCTAGCAACCCAAGGGTTGAGGGTTCAAATCCCACTGGGGCCACATTTTTTTTCATTTTTTTTTTTTTTCTAAATTTTTTGACTTACAATGGTGCATGGAAGAGATTTTATGAATTTTTACTTTTTAGTGTAATTATGTTTTTTTGAAATTCATGTGATACTGCAACCCAAGGGTCGAGGGTTCAAATCCCAGTGAAGCCTCTTTTTTTTTTTTTTTTTTTCTGTTTTTCATTTTTTTATTTTCTGAATTGTTATGACTTACAATGGTGCATGGAAGAATTTTTATGATTTTTTACTTTTTAGGTTGCCATAGCTACGTTGACCTGAAAAGTTAGAAACCTAAAAAATTTTCTTCTCCAAAACCACTTCACTGAGATAAAATCTGATGTGATATTTGGCATCTAAAGCATCCTATAAACCAAGTTTGTGAATTCCAACAATTTTGTTAAAAAGTAGGTTACGTGTTTTTGCGTTTATTTTTTATACATTGTAAATAGTACTTTTTTTTACCAAAATTACAAAATTAATAAATTTAGGTGAATTCTTTTTCCAAACATCATTTTCTTATGTGAAGAAACATATGTTTAACAATTTTCATTAAATTCTGTAAAATACAAGTCGCTTTTTTCGGCCTTTTTCATTTTCAATTCTAGCAACCCAAGGGTTGAGGGTTCAAATCCCACTGGGGCCACATTTTTTTTTCATTTTTTCATTTTTTCTAAATTTTTTGACTTACAATGGTGCATGGAAGAGATTTTATGAATTTTTACTTTTTAGTGTAATTATGTTTTTTTGAAATTCATGTGATACTGCAACCCAAGGGTCGAGGGTTCAATTCCCAGTGAAGCCTCTTTTTTTTTTTTTTTTTTTTCTGTTTTTCATTTTTTTATTTTCTGAATTGTTATGACTTACAATGGTGCATGGAAGAATTTTTATGATTTTTTACTTTTTAGGTTGCCATAGCTACGTTGACCTGAAAAGTTAGAAACCTAAAAAATTTTCTTCTCCAAAACCACTTCACTGAGATAAAATATGATGTGATATTTGGCATCTAAAGCATCCTATAAACCAAGTTTGTGAATTCCAACAATTTTGTGAAAAATTAGGTTACGTGTTTTTGCGTTTATTTTTTATACATTGTAAATAGTACTTTTTTTTACCAAAATTACAAAATTAATAAATTTAGGTGAATTCTTTTTCCAAACATCATTTTCTTATGTGAAGAAACATATGTTTAACAATTTTCATTAAATTCTGTAAAATACAAGTCGCTTTTTTCGACCTTATTCTTTTTCAATTCTAGCAACCCAAGGGTCGAGGTGAGGCCACCTTTTTTTTTTTTTTAATTTCTGAATTTTATGACTTACAATGGTGCATGGAAGAGATGTTATGAATTTTTACTTTTTAGTGAATTATTATTTTTGAAATACATGTGATACTGATATGTAGATTTAGCTAAATTAATTATTTAAATTGATTGAACAATTTTTTAAAAATAATTTGCAGTTGAATTTTACAATTTTTTTAAAAATATTTTAATTTATGTGTCAAATCTGTAAAGTCTTAAATCCGGATCTGAAAATTGCTCATCTGAGCTTTTGTTATGAATAGGACCTCTGCCATCCATCCATACATCCATCAAAAGACTTCTTCTCAGATACTACTGGTCACATTTCATTCACATTAGTCAATAGCATCTTTAAACCATTGCCATTCTCATTTGTGTTTCTGGTCACTTTGGCTACCAAAAGTAGGTCACAGTGACCTATATAGCTAAAAACCAAAACAATAAAAATAATGTTATCTGAAACCACTTCTATTGAGGCAACATGTTATGACTTAACCAGGTATTATCAAGACATACCAGTTACATTTAAACTCAGGTGAGCAAATTAGGGCCATCTTGGGCCTCTTGTTTATGTTTTGGCATAAAATTTGGGCAGATTTTCATAGAAAAATCTGGAATTAAAACATGCAGTTTTTTTTTTTAATTTTTAAAACATTAGCCATACATTAAGCATGATTGCTTGTTTTGAGTAAAAAAAAAAAAAACAATGTTAAAAAAATATAACTAAATTCTAAAATTGGATTTAAATTTTTTTTTTTTACTATAGCACAAAATAAATTTTTTTCTTATTTCCTAATTTTGTCATTAGAGGAGGATTTTACAGCAATTCCTTCCAAATTTACTAAAGAGAGATCCACACTTCCACTCATGTTTATATCCACACCATATGACAAATACAGTTCACATTGGACAAAGAAATCTCCGTCAAGTCTCATTCTACAACGTTTAGTGATTTTAGCCAGAGAATCCTTAAATGTTCTGGAAAAACAGCTAGTAGAACAAAATGATGGAAATGTAGATTATAAGGTAAGAGTTAACTTTTGACTATAGTGCTTTTACTGTGCTGCTATGTTTAACAGGAGCCCTGTTGGTTGAGTTGTCTAAAGTATGTGCTTACAAATCACACCGCACCTCACTGCTTAGGTTTGAATCCCACTGTGACAGATTCTAGGGAGAGGAAGTTTGTCAGTTAGCTTGCTTAAAAGTTATGATTATTTTCCAGGTTTACCATTGCTGCATTACAACTGACTGAATAGTTTTCTCAAAAAGATTTTCAAAAATAATTTGTATTTATATGTTTCTCCAAATGTATTTGTGCAACAAGTGGGACTATGGGCCAGTGGTCTACCAAATGAGATACCCAGACTACCAGGTATATAATTTTGTCATTGTTCTACCCCTTTAACCAAACTGTTGGTTAGCCACTTCAGAGGGTCTAACAAAATTCATTATTATTATGGAAAAAAGAAATTTATATGACCAGCCCAGGACCATACACACTACAGCCTGTTACTCAATGTATACTGTTTTGTCATCAGTTATTTAACATAGGAGTAGATCTAATCCAATGTTTGAGAGATTCTGGTCTAAAAAAAATTCAGTACCCTTTCTAAATGTTGGTGATTTTCTACAGGTACTGCAGTTTTCTCTTCAGTTTCTTTAGGGCTTACATACAGATCAAAATGAATCTGTTCTTCTAGGTTTACAATCAAACTTTGTCAGATTCTTGTGTAAGAAAATTTGTCAGTTTACTTGCAAGTACTTCCAAGCACTTTAACATCTTAGATGAGACTGTACTGCTTTATTTGAAAGAATCTTTACTAGGGCATAAAGCACCTGGACTCAGTACAGTTTAATGTAACTTAATTTGAAATGTTTGATATATTTTCAATTAGTTTTATTTGTATTCCCATAGCAAATATTTAGACCACCAATAGAAGATTATGATGTAATAATAAATTTAAGAATAAAACAGTTACCACGACAACACCAAACTATAGATATGACAGAAAATGTACACATACCCGTCTATGGTGTGGATATTGATGAGGATCTACAAAAAAAGTTTCCAGTTTATGAATATGATCCTGTATACAGCTATATAACAGAATTAAGAGTGAGTAGAATTCATCCCTCTGCAGTAAATTATTATCCGTATGTTGCTAGGGAGGATCTGTCTGTTGCTAGGGATGATTTTTTTCATTAAGCATGTGATGACTCTACAAGATCTGTGTCATAAGTGAAAAAATGTTTTTTATTGGGAGATTTTTGACAGCTCTTGTTAGAAATATTTGACATTGACAATTTTGGCACATTACATCAATACTTACAGCAGCAGTTGTTTTCTTTGTTTATACATATATTTATATAAATCTGCAAGTGACCAACTTTAATTAGTTTGAATCTGGGTTCTCCAGTTTTCTTTATCTCAGAGGCATAAAAAACACCAATACTTCTGTCCACTCGTAATGTTTAGGATATTGATAAAGTTTTTATTTCTCAACACATTTTTCTTTTAGGCTGCCTATGATGACAATGGCCTATTCTTCCATGACAAGTATGGTGGAAATATGATAGCTGTTTTATGGAAGCCTGCAGCATTTCAAGCTCAAGATTTTAAGGTAACAAGAAATGTAATAGTTTAAGCAGAGTAAATAACAGTTATATCTTGTAGAGAAAAAAATCGTGTTTGGATTGTTCCTTAATTTTGCCAACTCATTTATCTTCACAGTATTTTGAAGTCCAAAAGTTTATTTCATTTTTGTATTTCCTTCCAAGTGTCCCTCTGTTATCATCAAAACCCTTAATAAAAAAAAAATCTTACCAAGTAAATGGCGGATCAAACTTTTACTGTCTTTTTTAATTTTTCACTGTATAACATCGCCATGTAAATTCAATTGCTTTTATGAAGGTAGGTTGCAGACTGGCTCTAACATTAAGGGGACATCACATAGTATGCTGCAGAATATCTTATTGTGGCCAACTATTCATAAACAAAAATAGTTTTTATAAGCCAGTTAGGCCTGTTTTAGAGATTAGTTGCTTTCCACTGTGCTTGTGCAAACAATTTTTATGTCTATTGAACGGGCATAAGCAATAGCATGGAATCTAAGTCATTGTAATCATCCAGATGCTTTAAAAATAATCTCGCCTGGATTTGGACGCAGACTCTTGCCTGGAGAATAAATGCTAAAATACACATTAAGTTGGTCATCTGAACACACATTTTAACTAGTTCTATCATTCAAATTCCTTCTGGAAAGATACCCTACACTTGTACTACAATATAAATTGAAATGCATGTTGAAATGCATGTTGATTTCATAATTTATTAAGACATTTCTTATAAACTTTGTCCAAGGGATGCCATCTTGAATCTAAGGTAAACAACCTTATGATAGTGACAGTAGTCTTTTATGTGCGCTTTTGCAAGCACTTATGTGAGCACTCGCTCCTGGTCGGCTTGCTAGCCAAAGTGAAAGCTTACATACATACTCTTGAATGGGCCTCAGTTATGTTTTAATTATTAAGGTATATAGTTGCATCATTTTTTTTGTGGTTGCTTAATGTTTTTTCCAACACTTTTTTTCAGGTTGAATTATACAAATTTACATAAATTTTAATTATACAAATTTAAATTCAGTTTTAATTATACAAATTTACATTTAGTTTTAATTATACAAATTTACATTTAGTTTTAATTATACAAATTTACATTTAGTTTTAATTATACAAATTTACATTTAGTTTTAATTATACAAAATCACATTTAGTTTTAATTATACAAATTCACATTTAGTTTTAATTATACAAATTGACATTTAGTTTTAATTATACAAATTTTAGTTTTAATTATACAAATTTACATTTAGTTTTAATTATACAAATTTACATTTAGTTTTAATTATACAAATTTACATTTAGTTTTAATTATACAAATTTACATTTAGTTTTATTGATACAAATTTACATTAATTGTGTAGGCCTCCCATATCAATGCCAGAATGCCAAAAGAATCGAGTGAAGCCAATAAAACTATTGTAAAATTTGTTCCCAATGTAGAAGCCATAATAGAAGATTTCAGGATATTGGGAGGTGGACTCGTTGCTGGTATAAAATGTAAAACTGAGCAGTGGAATTTCTAGCCAGAATTGATGGAATATGTAGTAAAAATTGTCTTTATTAAATTAGTCTATCAGCATTTTACATCAAGGCTGTACAAAAAACATTTAATCATACTTGTCTGTTTGGACAATAAATTTCACTTGAGAAATGCAAGGGTTTGGAAAAGCCAAATTTAATTAAGATTCATGATGCAAGCCATTAACCATGTGATAAACCAGTTGCTGATTTAATAGTATGCTTGTATAACAATGTCGAAAAACGTAACATGATTGAATTTTATATGTTGTTTATACATGTACTCTGAAAACGCCTGATTTTATCCATTTGGTACGTGTACATAAAGTATTAGGAAATAATTGGAAAGAAACTACAGTATAAATTTTATGAGTTTATATTTGACGAACTATGAAAATAAAAGTTGATTTCTCCAAAATCCACTTGTCCCATTGGACAAGCATGATCACGTTTTTCGCTTGTCTGCTGCCAAAATGGACAGCTACTAGTCAAACTTTTATTTTTGAGCCATGTATATATTATGTTTATTTTTCAGAAGGAAAAACTAAAAATTAGTTTAAAAAGTGAGTTCATCGTTGTGCTCATTTTAATTGATTTTCTGTAAATTCTTCATAAATTTATGGATTGTTATTGAAAAAATGGGAAATTCTTAGAGAAAATACATGTATATTCTTTAATTTGGTTGACCAATTACTGTTGAGCTGTTAAATTATGTAAGAACTCTTTCAAAATTTTGTAAAAATGATAAAATAATAAAAAATTTAGTACGCTTTAGTCTTTGTGTTCATTCAATTCAAGGAAAACTGGACGAACTCTGAGTCTTATCAGGGTAACATATACATGTATTAATCAGTAACGTTTGTGTGAAATTATTATTTCTGTTGGATATAGAATCATATTGTGGATGTTTTCCTGTAAAAATTATGTTGTTATTAAAAAACCAGTGGACAATACATGTATAACCATGTGACATTTTATGAGGGCTTTGCAGAAGCATTTGTCGACTACTTAAAGAAAGGGACTGTTAATTGTATCAGTGCAAGATTGGTTGGATGAAATTTTTTTTATCATTGCATCAGCAAATTACAACTAATTGCAGTAGAAGCAATTTCTAAGGATTAAACTAAGAACAAATTTGTGTATGCCAAGATGTGCAGTGTATTATGGTCTGCCATGTACTAGTGTGCACTCATGTTACATTTTTGTCTGATGCTAGCTTTCAGAATTGGTATGCTGCAGACAATCTAAAAATACCACTATCAGTCCTGGTACAAGGGTCAATATGGTTTGTAAGTGTCCAGTACAGAATGATACACGGTCAGAAGAAAAGATCGCCTCACCCGGTTTCTCTCTATTGACCCTGTATCATTCCGTACCGGACACTTACAAACCATGTAACTTTTTTACCCATTGCTAGATCTATTTTTAAAAAAATAGAAATAATGCTGATGAAGAAATTTAAAAAAAAATCCGACTGCAATAAAATATTACAACAAGGAATATCATTTAATAAGGTTTAATGCATGTTATGTAATAATATAACATTTGAACTTCAAAATAAATAAATAAATAAGTAATAATAAAAAATTTTTGAACTGTCTGTTAAGTGTTTTGAACCGACCCTACACAATAGAAATTTGTAAAATGACGTACTTGTGATGTATACAAAGAGTTAAAACTAGGTTGTTTTGTTGACGTTTACGTTAGCGACAGGGGCCGTCACTCTAACCCACCCGGTATTAGCCTTGCTGACCCAGTATTTTTGCGCGTGCGGCTATGTACCGAATGATACTGGGTTGGTCATGTGATTCAATTTTGCCAATCACTATCATAGAATTTAGTCAGAGGTGGGGTAATCTCTCCTTCTTATGCCAAACACTAGATGAGAAAGCAGTATTTCAAATTTAAAAGTTTTATGTATAATCAGGCCAAGGCTTGAACCCCAGACCTCCCATTCCTGAAGCAGATGCTCTAGCATTGAGCCACCAAGGAGCAGAAGTCAGACATCTTGGTTCTTCTTTACAGCAATGTCCAAGATTAATTGTAAATGTTTTTGTGAGTTGTGATATCAATTCATCATAGAAGGACAGATAATCAACTGGTTCATCTGGAGCTGTATTCTTGTCCAAGTAACAACTCTATTAGCTAGCATGTGGCACCCAGTCTGTTTTATACAAGGCAGACCATAAAACACACAGATACTTCTTGTGCATACACTAAATAGTTCAGTACATGTTATCATCAGGGATCAATATACTTGCTATCTTCAAACAATTGCTGATGTGACATTAAATAACATTTCAACCAACCAACCAGCCACTAACTTAGGTAAAATTTCAGAATTTCATACTGTGATTTGACTTGTTTATTGTGATATACTGAAATATGTTGTGATATGTACCAGTGCTTTAAAGCCCTTCTTACTGTGTTATATTCCAGCGCTTGGGTTCTTCAAAACTCTCTAACTGGTTGACTAATCTACATTTTGTGAAGGAGTTGAGGGTAAAGTAATGGTGTTTTACCTCCCAGTCATTAATATTTCACTTATATCTCGACGTCGCCAGCTATAGGCAAAAGTGCAGAAATTTATCCTGTGTGTTGCACTGATGGAATTATACAGCAGGGTTCTTTATCGTGCCATGCCTACTGTGACACTTGTTTATTTTAATTTACCATCTGACTTTAACTTTGTTATGCCAGAGCTTGGCAAAACAAGTCACCACCATTTTCAGACCCAGTCAGGTAACGAACCCATGACCTCCCACTTACGGAGCGAGCACTCCACCAAGCTACTGCAGTTGTCATTTATATGTGTAGGAGGTTAAATACATTAAATAATTTTAAAAGCTTAATTTTTTATTACAAAATTTTATTTTCAAAAAAATTATAAACAACAAAACCAGACAAAAATACTAACAATATCATTTGATGAGTAACAAAAAATATGACAACAGATGATTAAAAGGATGAATAAATCTGATAAATAAATGTTAAAAATTCATTTAATTAAAGATGAATTATTTACCAAATAATGGGACAGCAATGGTTTAGCAAATAAAGATTTGTAATTTGTGGATAGCAAATGAATTGTTTAGCAAATTAAGATTTGTAAGCTCTGGATAGCAAATGAATTGTTTAGCAAATAAAGATTTGTAAGCTGTGGATAGCAAATGAATTGTTTAGCAAATAAAGATTTGTAAACTGTGGATAGCAAATGAATTGTTAAGCAAATAAAGATTTGTAATTTGTGGATAGCAAATCAACTGCTCAGCAAATAAAGATTTGTAGTTTGTGGATACCTGATCTGATGTTACAGGGAAACTAGAATGAAGATTAGTTTAGAGAAGATAGGCATGATTTTAACACAGGATGGTTTAACAAGAAATATTAATAGCATGTTCTAGTATAACAATTCATTTAAGACAGGTTTTGGGTCCACTAGAATCTGGTTATTACAGGTTCCATTGTAATTAGAACAACTATGGTCTGAAATCGGAAAAGATACAACTATGCAAGTACACGTGACCGTACAATTTAAAAACTCTGAACCAGTTTAAATTCACACAATCTAATAAAATTAAAACATCAAAATTTAAGGGGATAAAAGTAAAAAGAATTGGTATTTTTAATAGATCATTTTAATAGATTATGCCTTTTACTTCAAACCCTAATTTAAATACTTGTGTAGACAAACTAGTTCTTTTAAAAAAATGCCTTGATATGCAACTATACAACTCTTAATTTAAAACTTTGTGGTAGCTTTAAGCAATATTTACATATCTAGTATCTAACAGGTAAATTGTTTGATGAACAGACATGCTGTATGCCCACCGAAACCTTTAAGAATGCAGATAACGTCATGTTGACTTCAACTTAATTTTTCAGTTGAAAACTGAAGAATAAAAATGAAAAAGTAAATGTTCATAATTAAAATTTGAAGTCAAAATGAAAATTGTACAGTATGCTCAAAACAAAAACACAACCCAGATCTACTGGAGTATAGGTATAAAATTTTGGAATGAAATTTCTCTAAAAATTTCAATGAATACATGTACATTTACATACATGTAAAGTTACATATTTTTAAAGTTTTATTTTGTAAAACATCTACAAAAAATTACAAAAATACCATTATATAGGATAGAGGCACTAATGTTTTTATCTAACATATTCACCCCAGAATATTGCGAGTCAAAAAAAAAAAAAAAAAAAAAAAAAAAAAAAAAAAAAAAAAAATACATGTATCATAATGTATGAAATTTGTCAAATTATTTCTATTGATACTGACGGTAGTTCAGGATTGAGTAAAATAATCTTTTAAAATTCAAAATTGACTTATAAAGGCCATTTCAATGAGTTTAACAACACTACTTGCCAAAGATATTTGTATTTTGAAATGCCTAAGGTTTAAAAATATATCAAGGGTACTATATGAAGAACAACATAACTCACCTGGTCTTACAATCCAGCAAAATTTTAAAAAATTGATGTAATTTTATGTAATGTAATTGATGTAAAATTGGGTAAAAGTGAAAAAAAATATATAATATAGAATCAAGCACTAATATATATGTCTTTAAAGCCATGTCAAAATTATTATAAAAATATCTCTGTTAATAAACAATATCAAATGACACTGAATTTTTTTGGGGAAAAAAAGAATAATCCCTGTTCCTTGGTCAAATTTCCTTGTATTAAAACAATGACAACTGAAGTCAACTGAACTTTCAAACAGTCTAAAATGGGAAAGAAGAAAAAAAAAAAAAAATGGTCTTAATAGGTAGATGGTCTATAAATACATGTTTACTTTAAATAGCACGATCAAAGACGAGCTAGGGATCAACTCACCTAGATTTGACAAGCAGGTGACCTTTACTACAGTTCCTCTGTATTTCTGAATGATTCATAAATTTCCTGTGATGAATGGTATTGCTAAATGATTTCAAAAAAAAAAAAAAAAAAAGAAAAAGAATTTACATCAAAATTAATTTTGAAAAATTACAAATGTATATAAAAATTTATGAATTTATTTAACACAAAGATAAACAATTTCTGTACATAGTACAGGGACAATGAATTGTTAAAAAAATCATGAAAATGCTTATTACAATGGAATTCCCCAAAGCACCATGTGGTACATCATAGCGCCTGTGTGGGTCATTTATTTCTGTTGACAATGGTATCACATAAAGTGACGTTTTCCCGTAATAACGGCATATTTTTCGGGAATATTTGACATAAAAATTATCCATTTCATTCCACACAAACAATAAAAGGTACTGATCACATAGTACGTTGGTGGGTTCCATTTGCATGATTATGCTGTGGTTACTAAGTTCCATTAAGAATGGCCTTCAAATACATGTATATATTTGTTCTTTTGAATCCTTCTAGTGTGCATGTACTTTAAGATTTTAACAGTTATTCAGATTTCAAATCCAAATAAATCTTGCAATTTAATAAATACACTTGAGTTCTGATGATTCACATGTCATTTACTGAAATATAATTGTATAACTTAAAGACAAAATTTAGAAGAGACATATTTTGGTGTCATTGGCTCTTGAATAAAAACTCCTGGAAAACTTGAACCCAAAATCCCATGCACTTTAATGAATTTACACTGTAAGTCCTTTTATTGCCAGTTTTAAAAAATGTAATTCTGGTTAAAGCCCATATAGGCATGTCAATTTTCAAAAAACATCCCCTAAGTCCTGAGACAATCTTGCCCTGATAAATAGCTGTCAGCAGAACTATAAGTCTTGTCGTTTCTCTGTTTTATAACTCATGTCTTCTTCTTCTTCTTCTCCATGCTGTGAACTGGATATGGCCTCTAAACTTGATTTGTCATCTAATTCCTTTGAATCTGATTGGTCACTTAATTTTTGTGAATCTGAATCCGATTGGTCAATAAACTTTTGTGATTGGTCTTTAGACTGTGTATCCATGACAACTGTTTCTGATACATTTGAAGATTTGTCATCACTTTTATGTACATATAAATCCTCTTCAGTGATTGTATCAACATGGATATTAGCTGGGACGGCCACTGCTGGGGTTTTTGGTGGGTGTTCCCACGGTGGACCAGGTTTTACAGTCAAACCATAAGGATCATCATCTAAGTCCATTGAGCTGTCACCCTTGTGTAATAAACTTCTGGATTTACCTGTAAAAGTTTTGAATAGTATTGTATATTAAACAAAAGATAAAAAGGTTATGTACAAAAATAATGTAAAATTCCTAACTTACACTTTTCATGGGAGACAATAAATAAATAAATAAATAAATAAATAAATAAATAAATAAATAAATAAATATTAAAAAAATAAAAATAAAATAAATAAGAAATAAAATGAAAAAAATTGTCTGTTTTGATCTTTGAAATACATATGAAGTGTACAATTTCCATGTACTAAAGTGAAACAATTTTTTAAAACGTATTAAACTTTGATCCCACAATGCTGCTTTGAAAGTGACTGTCCATTCATAATCTGATGAAAAATAATTCTCTGTCTTTCTTAACAAAAAAAGATTTATATTTATCTCAAAATAATTTTTTCAGTGTTAGTTTCCTTATATACTAGTATGTAGATGTTAATCAAATGCTAAAAATTTTGAACATCTTAAATTAAGGCTTCCACGTTTACACGTGTAAACGGTAACATATCGGATATTGGCTGTAAACGTTTACGAATTTTATAACCTTGTACATGACATGTGACATACTTAATTGATGAAAATTAAGTCAGGATATGTTTCCAAGACTCACAGCTTGCACGAAAATATTTAGGGGTACCAGCAACTTCTGTGCCCTCAGAGAGTTTTGTCGACAGCAGGCGGTACAGTTAATAAATTCAGATCTTCTCTTGATTCCGACACAGTTGACAAGCTTATCTTTATTAACCGTTGTTTGAAATCAAAACTTAAATCAGCTAACAAATAAATAGATCTATCTCAGAAGCATGTCGTCAAGAGAGAGCCTGTAGAGGATAATGATCCAAGCATCACAGCAACTTTGATTTCTACACTTCCTACTTCCTACATGTCTACCATCTGATTCATATTTAAATTTTATGTTGTTACAGAGACAGTCATTTTTGTTACAAGTTGTAAGTTAAAATTGAATATTTTCATTTATTGAAATATTTGAATTTTTGACATTCCATGTACATAAGTTTTTGTTAACTAGGATTAGGTTACAATTTCGAAGTTTTTGAGAAAGTCCACGGACATGCGCATGCATATCAATATCGCCTCGGGCAATGTAGCTATACACTTTACATGGATCAATGTTAACGGTAATTTTTTGTTTCAAACTATTGTTACAGGATTGAATAAATGTATTTTAATTTAATAAAATTCAATGTTCGTGAATGTACGACTGACACAATATATTTTCTTTGATACAATCAATCGCGATGTTCCGAATCATGATGGCCGTGTAAACGGCATCGTTTCGTTTACTACCTGTTGTGTACACGTTTACGGTTTTCTGTAAACGTGGAAGCCTTATCTTAAATTATATATATATATATGTGTGTGTGTGTGTGTGTAAAAGAAGCTATAAGTAATCGGAGTAAATATTTTACCTGGTATTGGAATGTTTTTGACATCAGACAATGAATCTGGTCTGAATGGATTGAAGTTTGGTACAACCAGAAATGCAAATGATAACAGCAAAACCTGAAAATAAACATGAAAGATATATTGTATTGTTTAAACAGGGCCTGGCAGAAATAAAGTATAGCTCATCTGCTCACCAACAAGATTGATTGACTGATTTAATGGGGTATTAAGTCCCAGTCAAGAAAACTCATATCAAAACATCACCAGATATAGTTAAAGTGGTAGAAGTTTTGACCTTTGCATTGAAGGGGAAATGTGCAAAGAAGGTTCTTTAGTGTGTCATGCCTACCATGACATAATATATCAGTCTTTACACTCAAGTCAAATTCTTTCCCTATAATGAGACTCTGAGTTCTGAAATGATGAAGGAAACTTGCGTATTCAGAGAAAACCCCCAAACTTCAGATTGCAAACTCATAAACTATTATCTTGCACCATGAGTTGAGTTGAGTAATAGTGTTTAACGAACCCACAACCCTCCACTTACAGAGCGAGCACTCTACAACTGAGCTACTGCAGTGGCCCGTTGCACCATGATCTGAGTTGTATTCAGACCTATAGATTGAGAGGAACTGTGATAAGTAAGCGCATGCTTTAGACCACTTGGCAACAGGGGCCACTACTTGCTAATTAGAGCTGAGTTTGTACATATCACTCTGACATGAAGTAAGTCACGTAAGTTATGTGAGTAGCAATGCTCTATAAGCAACACTTTATCCCATTTGGCCACCAAGACCCCTGGCTTACATTGACGTGCAGACAACTCACCATAATACAAGTTGATGCTTGAGCTGGTTTGGTCTTTGATACAATCAGTGCTTGCAGTTTCTTCAGTTGTGATAGTAAAGACCTGAACAAAACATGAAATAAATTGCATTTAATTCAAATGTATATTCTTGTTACATTTCATAGTTTTGGTATAAAAAAAACATCTCTTGTTAGAATTTTAAGTCATAAATCATTACATTTAGTACGGTATATTGAATCTGATGACAAAAACATGTAAAACTATGTTTTGTCGAAAAAAAAAAAGTCCAATCCATTTTCCAATCTTATGGCTAAAATTTATTAAAATTATCACTGTACATCCAGGTGCATTCATGTTTTTAGGGGTTAATAGTTAGGTGTGGTCAGTTGTTGGCTATGGTCATTGGTTAAACAGGAATATGAAAAAGTTTTATTTTCAATAGAAATTCGTAAAAAGATACAAGAGTTCCAATGAATCAGATGACCCACCTACATCTCCAATAAGCTCAATATGTGTCATCTTTGGTTTTTTAAGCTAAAATTAACATACAACTTGAAGCAAGCTTCTGCAAGCTGCTATTTCCAAAACCAGAAATGTTTCAATGACTTAAGTAATTCCATCACTGCTTTATAAAACAATGCAACATTTATTTTTTTGATTTGCATAAAAAAGATAAAATAAATTTTTCTTGCTAAAATCTACAATACATACACATTCTGTTTTTCTAGATCTCCCATTTTCTTTTTAAGTTGTGTATTTTCCTCTGTACATATTTTTACTCTTTTCTCTAAACCTTCAACATAGCCCTGTTTTCTTTTTCTACTTTCTTTAGCAGAGGCCTGAAATTGATATGGGATCAAGAATTCAAATTAACGTAGTGCTTAACAAGAGGCCCATGGGCCTTTACACTCACCTGAGGATATGTTCAAATTTTTGCAAAATGCAATAGACAATATATTAATTACAGAAACTTTCAAAGATTAATCTAGTTTAGAACTGCCACAATACTCAATCAGAAATATCTAGTCAAAGTGCATTTATTATTAGCTAATATGCATGTAGTTACTATAGTACAATGAATGATTTCCAAATCATTCAAGATTTCAGTCTTCTTATGCAGCTATGACCTTGACCTTTGCATGTATTACCTTGAACCATATATCAAAATGATTGTCATATTAATACCTACAATATTCTAATATATATGCCAATAAAAAGTTAATATTTTCAAGATAATTAACAATTTCAGTCTTCTTATGCAACTGTGACCTTGACCTTTAAACATATGACCTTGAACCATATATCAAAATGATCGTCATATCAATACTTACAGTATTCTAATACACATGCCTATACAAAAAGTTAATAGTTTTCAAGATAATTAACAATTTTAATCTTCTTATGTAGCTATGACCTTGACCTTTGCATATATGTCCTTTAATCATATATAAAAATAATCGTCTTATGGATACCTACTACTTTCTAATATACAAGTCTATACAAAATGTTAATAGTTTTCAGGATAAATGACTACTTCAGGCTTCAAATGCAGCTATGACCTTGACCTTTGAACTTATAACCTTGAATCATATATCAAAATGATCATTATATAAATATTACAATACTGTTTTATACATGAATTTTTTTTCCATCTTAAATCAAATATGTGTGGAAATTAACCTTGCTAAAATGACTTTGAAGTATATAGTAGGCTAAAGAAGGATGCTGGCTGCTTCTGAGAAATAGATCAAGGAAATTAAAACTAAACAATAAAATAACACAAACCTTATTTCTTATTTTCCTTCTGACAGCCTTTAACACTCTCTCCTCATCTTTAGTTAATGGCATATTTGTGGGTAATGTTACTCCTTCTCTAGCCAGTAACTCTATCTCTTCATCGGTCAGTTTTAATTCAGGAAACTGAAAATCAAATTACATATTTCATGTAGAAAATATGTTGAAATATGACCAAGTGATTTAGGTTAGACTCGTGATTTATGTGTAATTTTGAGCCCTAGCTGAGTTGAGTCATGTGGTTTATCTTCTAGCAAAATTTATAATTTCATAATGCTCCAGTCACCCTAATGGTAGATGAATAGGCACTTAAGGTTCATGCAACCTGGCAATAACATGGTCTTGCATCTGAAGAAGGGTAGTCTTGTATTTTTTGCATGGTCACTTTGCACATATTATTTTGGTATATTTGTAGCTAATGTCACTAATAATTCTATCTTCTGATTCCTAGTGTGGCCAAATGGTCTAAAATACATTTACCACATGGGTTTGAATCCCACTCAGGCAAATTCTAGTGTGAGAATGTTTGTCAGTTTGCCTGCCAAAGGTTAATGATTTTGTCCCTTGCACTTCAGTTTTCTATACCATCCCAAAACTGACTGTCTTAAAATAACTGAAAGAACCTTGACTGGGATGTAAAACGCCATTACTCAACTAGTCTAATTCATGACCCTATGTAACTAAATAAGTCAAATAAGATCAAAAGAGGGAATAAATCATGGAGGTCTTGTTGGCTGGCCAAATAACTCACCACTTGTACAAGCATCAGCCTGATGAGTACATTATAGAAATGGGATAGACTTTAGATACATGTAAGTTTAGGGATGGAAAAAAGTACCATATTCAGTACCCTGTTCATATAACTGGTTAATACATTTTTCAAGGGCATCTGAAAACATGTGTAGCCCAAACTTACAAAATTTAAGCACATCTGAAACACTAATACACAACTTGAAATCAAATTTATATTTCAATGAATGCTTGATGTTAATTACTGTGAAATCATCAATTTTCGTAGTGGCCCAATTTTTGTTGTATTGTGGACACCTCAACCAACAAATTTACAAGACAAGGAAACAGTTTAAAATATGTTTATAATAACTTACATTTTTGACAACATGAGTGAATTAAGTAACACTGAACACATAAGACAATGATATTTTTTCATTGAACCACAAAAATTGGACACCAGGAAAATTGATGATTTCACAGTATTTGCTCTTGTGGCTTATCGCTGAAAAAAAATTGTCTCTCTCTGACAAAAATAATCAAATGAGAAGACGTAAAACACAATCTTTAAATCTGAAAGGGTAACTTAGCAATCATTGATCTGGTCAAGATTACAATAAGAAATTTAAATAACCTTTGAACTATCAGATGTGGTTGGATTGATGTCTTTCATTGTGAATGGTAAACTATCTGGGACTGTTGATGTAGATGTAGATGACAACTGGATGATCTTGACAGTTTGAATACCATTCTCTGTAGTAATCTTAGCATCAAATGTATTTTCCGTTGGTATACCTGTTGAAAAATCAATAAAACTTGTTAGAAAAACTTTCATAATCATTTAATTTTTTGAGGTACATGAACTTCGACTTTCAAGTATAATGTAAATTTAAGTATCAACACATTTATTTTTTATTTCAATGTAGTTTAGTCACCAATAAAAAGGAAGTTGGTGGGACTGTTATTATAACCCCTTTTTGGTGCTTAGTACAGGTCTTTTGAACTAGGGAAATAGGTTTCTGTTTCATGCAGTTCTGGCAAAAAAAAAAAATAAAAAAAAAATAAACAAACAAACTTATAGGACAATAGAAATATAAATGTTAAAATTTTGAATTCCATAAAATTAATTTGACACAAGTCATGGAAATTCCATGATATCTAGATATTCATATATTGGAAAAAGGATAATTGTAAGAAATAGATGATCCCAAATTTCCATAAATCTATGACCAAGGAGAACTAAAATTCAGTAAAACAATGAATGATGCCAATGCCAGCACAAGTTAATTTTATTGTATGTCAAGTAAGATTCACAAATGCATTAAATTATCTTCAAAAAATATTTTCAATAGTAATTAAAGGACCAAGGATAAAGAATTTGGTCATAACCTCAATTTTTTGTTATAATTTAAAACATCAAAACTGAAAACATTATGCCATTATCTTTTCAGTTTGTAAAATCAGGAAATGGCAATTTTAAGATTATTTTCCAAATGAGGTCACGATCCTTAACCTGACCTTGTGTAGTAAAAAAAAGTGTCAAAAATTAATATAAAACTTAAAATCTGCATTGAAGCATAGTAGTAAAAGCACAAAGTCAAAAACTAGGTCATGACCTTGAACTTGACTCCATTCAAGAAACATTTAAAATGAAAATCCTACTGGATATTTTCAAATACTGAATGTATATCAATAAAAAATATCATTTAAAATGAGGTCATGACCCAGACTTTTGACCAATGCCTCAGGTAAAAAAAAAAAAAAAAAAAGGCTACAAAACATCAAAAATTAAATTCTGCATTGAAATATCTTCACAATTGGGTAAAATAATAGAAAAAACACAAAGGGAAAAAATCAGGTCATGAGATTGACCCCCTTTAGAAGGGCACCTTAAAGAAACATGAAAACTAAAAACCCTCTATTTACACCAAAGTCCAATTAAACATTTTGTTACATAAGATTAGTGGATTTTATACAGTAGTGATAAATTTTGATGCAATACCAATAACATGTATGAATGTTACGAAGTTTAATACAAAAAATAATATGTATACATACCAACATTTATGGATATATCATTGTTGTTGGTAATTCCACTGGTGTAATTTTCTAAAAAGTCAACTTGTTCTAACTGTGAAGTGTCTATTTCACTTAGATCAATGTCCTTCATATCCAAGTCCTCTAAGTTTAATGCATTTGAATCCATCTGATCACTGCCTATTGGGCTCAAATTTGATTGGTTATCCATAAATTCTGTACTATAATTAGAATGACTTCTAGGCGAGTCTGATAAATACCCAGGACTGCTGGCAGAGTGATCCTCATTTACTGCTGTTGGTGAATATGTACTAGATTCTAATGATACCCCACTGTCACTGTGCGTAGGAGATCTCTGGGTAAAATAATCATGGTCGAAATGAACATCCTTTGCATCACTTGTTTGAATTTGTTTGTTTTTTAAATCGCTGATGTCATCTAATGAAATATCTGTGGTATTTAACACATTGTCCAAAAGTAACTCCCCATTGAAGAGACCCAGATCAGACTGAAATAAAAAAAAATAATTGAAATATATATATATGTTTATAATAATTGGAATGTATACCGTATATACTAATAGACTACGTACATGTATATTCTTTGACTTTTACACAATACACGATACATTTTTGTAGAATTCCAGAGTTCAATTTAGAAATATACACTTGATTCACTGGCATCAAAATTTATAAAACAGCCACAGAAATTATTGTCCTTGGACATACTTTGACCCATCTTTTCTTTACCAGTTGATTGTCTAGAAAATACTCTTTTTTATTTTCTTTTGTCTATAAAAACTGAATTAGCTTTTAAATTGCCTTTTACACTAATGAGACTAGGCAACTAACAATAGTGAATGATTTTAATTAAAATCTAAAACTACACATGTTAAAGATGTATGCAGTTTTAAAATTTCACAAATGTGAGGATGATCTAATTTTCCACTGCTTTTTGCATGAAGGACTGTAGATAAAGAGTCAAGGAAATATTTTAAAAATTGTTTTGTGACAATTTTGAAATAAATTGTAAAGCAAGTAAAATTGTTGAAGTTTCCTTAGCTGTAAATATGGAACTTCTATTTGGAAGACAAACTCTTATTGTATCGATCCTCTTCAATAATGACTACTGGCCACAATCCTATGATTCATCAGTATAAATTGAGAACCATTAATAAAGTTTCTCTCTAATTACAGTAAGAATCGATTGTGTATAGTTGTCTTAGTTTAATGAATGACAAATGAATAAAAAGGATACTGTTATATTACTAATTCTCAAATAAATAAATCTATACTATAATGCTGACCCAATTTTAACATATGACCCCATTTTTTTCAAGTTCTGGGCCAAGATAGCTCTGTTACATTAAGTTCTGGATTATAACTATAACATACTAAACAATATAAATGTCAACTTTTCAAATTTGATATTTGTACCCAAAAGATTTAAAGATTTTTTTCTGCAAGAAACAAGATAATTTTGCTCCCATATTTGCAAAAATATGTATACATGTACATGTATATATCCCACTAGTTCTTGACTAAAATTGTAAGTTACTAATTTATTTTGATAACAAATAATTGCAAACAACAAACATCGACCCATTTGCATGAAAAAAATTCATTGGTCTGGTTCAAAGGCAAAATATTGTGCCTTCAGATTTGGGATCAGTGATTTTTAGGCCCTGAAGATAGTAAAATGCAACTGTATCAAATATAAATACCATTATTTCATTTGTATAATCATCCCAGCTTTTATCAAGATCATTATCACTAATGTTATCATTGTTTTGTCCATCTGAATCCGAGACATTTTCAGGCACCAACATGATATCAGTAAGACAATGTTGTAACAAATCCATTTTGAGGAAAAAAAAACAGATAAGACCACAAGTGTTGAAATTAATTTAACATGCTGCGTTCATGAACCATAAAAACAAAGTGTGTATAATCATGTATACAACATGACATTTGATGACTAACACCAAAGTCATGTGACTATATTCCTCACTATGATTATGTGTAACTTTTCAATTGGGGAAGACTATTTAGTAAACAAGATGATGAAACTACAGTAGGAATTCCCAACAAACATCTATTAGTCATAAAATAAGGAAAAAAATTACAAACATCAGCAAGATTATTGTTGGCACCTACAAAACAAAATGGTTATATTTACATTTATTTCAATAATGACAAATATGCAACCCATTCATAAGGGAAACTACTTGCATACTTCAAGGTTGAATATATGACATGAAATGTTGATTCTGCACATGCAGAGAGGGCAGGTAACATAAAACATTGGAGCTACTGTCATTTAACCTGTAATCTGAAATGAACTTGTTTTAAAATGAAAAAGGTTAACCATAGCTCATTTCAATTCCCGTGTCATGTAAAGAATCAAAACTTTTTCATAAAAGACTTACAAAATCTATGGTCTGTACTTCTGGGATTTCTTCCTTCAGCAAACCTTCATTTTGATCAAAAAGCAAGTCCAAAATATTTGGGTCGACTTCAACCGCCATTTTTTTTCTGATCCAGGATATAAATAGATCGCCAACAAAATTTTAAATCGTCAACAATGGCCACGTCAGATCAGGTGCACGTGGAAGTTACCTTCATTATAACCTATTTACTCTGTTTGCATGTTTAAGTATGTGTAAGGCATGATGAAACATGGTTTCACTTCCTAGTGTAAAAAATCTCAAAAGCTATTACTTTTTGGCACAACAACTCCACAGCCAAGCAAAATATTGCAAATTAGGATGAAATTTACTCTTTGTCAATATGTCAAGGCTATTTTCCATAAGAATTGCCTCATAAACACGGGTCTAATTTTAGAAATTTCGTCAATAACGCCACAAAATGGGAGTGACGTGGAACCGGAAGTAAACAAATATCAACAAATGAACGAACCATTAATTCAGTTGACCTAATACTCGGTATATAGGCTCTTGTTTAGCCATACTTATTCCTATAATATAATTTTCAACGACATTCATATTCAATTATATTTTTTAAAAACAATCACAGCGAGCAAAATTAGTTTTCTTAATTTTTTTTTTATAAGTTTTATATTGATAGCCTTAAAAACGTACCATTCAATATACTTTCCCGACAGAAATTACCCAAGCATAATAAATAATCGCGCCCGTGATTGTGATTAAAAAGTTCAGTAAATGAGTTAACACCTAAAATTTAAATATTTAGTCTCTGTGGTTAGTGGAGCTTAATGAAAATAAATAAAGAATAAAAAAAAATAATAATAAAAAAAAAAAATAAATAAATAAATAAAAAGTCCTGATATGCTCGCCTACTAAATTATTGGCACATAGAAATGCTTTAATTCCAAAATAAAATTCACTGATAGTACATATTTTGAAGATTTTGCAAAATCATTTCATAAATATATATAATTACAAATTTATGGGGGAAAAACCATCGAAATTGACTAATATTTCTGTAGCAACAATTCCCATATTGAAAATGATTATGTAGTAATAAAGTTACAAAACTTTCTACTCAGTTAAATCTTGTCACAAACAATTTTTGTTTTCATCTATCCTTTTTAAACAAATAGCCAAAAATTATTTACAAAAAAAAAAAAAAAAAAAAAAAAAAAAAAAAACAAGAGCCAATTGGCCTTAACGCTCACCTGAGGATATAGCCAAAATCATTTGCAAATATCATATTTCAATATACATGTCAATACAGAAAAAGTTAATAGTTTCCAAGATAATAAACAATTTCAGTCTTTTTATGCACCTATGACCTTGATCTTTGAAAGTATGACATTGAGTCATATATCAAAATGATTGTCATGTCAATACCAACAATATTCCAAAAAACATGCCAATACAAAAAGTTAATAATTTCCAAGATAATTAACATTTTCAGTCTTTTTATGCACTTATGACCTTGACCTTTGAATGTAAGACCTTGAATCATACATCAGAATGATTGCCACATCAATTCCTACAATATTCTAATATACATGCCTATACAAAAAGTTAATAGTTTCAAAGATAATTAACAATTTTAATCTTCTTATGTAGCTATGACCTTGACCTCTGCATGAATGTCCTTTAATCATATATAAAAATAATCGTCTTATGGATACCTACTACATGTACTTTCTAATATACAAGTCTATACAAAAAGTTAATAGTTTCCAAGATAATTAACAATTTCAGTCATTTTATCCACCTATGACCTTGACCTTTGAATGTATGACCTTGAGTTATATATCAAAATGATCATCCTTTCAATACCTACAATATTCCAATATTCATGCCAATAAAAAAAGTTAATAGTTTCCCAGATAACAAACAATTTCAGTATTTTTATGCACTTATGACCTTGACCTTTGAACGTAAAACCTTGAATCACACATCAGAATGATTGCCATATCAATTCCTACAATATTCAAATATACATGCCTTTACAAAAAGTTAATAGTTTCCAAGATAATTAACAATTTGAGTCTTCTTATGCATCTATGACCTTGACCTTTAAATGTAAGATCTTGAATCTTATATCAGCATGATCGCCATATCAATTCCTACAATATTTCAATATACATGCCAATACAAAAAGTTAATAGTTTTCAAGATAATAAACAATTTCAGTCTTTAAATGCACCTATGACTTTGATCTTTGAAAGTATGACCTTGAGCCATATATCAAAATGATTGTCATGTCAATACCTACAATATTCTAATATACATGCCAATACAAAAAGTTAATAATTTCCCAGATAACAAACAATTTCAGTATTTTTATGCACTTATGACCTTGACCTTTGAAAGTATGACCTTGAGTCATATATCAAAATGATCATCATTTCAATACCTACAATATTCTATTATGCATGCCTTTACAAAAAGTTAATAGTTTTTAAAATAATTAACAATTTGAGTCTTCTTATGCGTCTATGACCTTGACCTTTAAATGTAAGATCTTGAATCTTATATCAGCATGATCGCCATATCAATTCCTACAATATTTCAATATACATGCCAATACAAAAAGTTAATAGTTTTCAAGCTAATGCACAATTTTAGTTTTTATGAGCAAAAAATAACATTTCAGGGGCAACAACTCCTACATGCATTATCATATAGTCACGAAACTTTGTATCTTTTTAAATTTTGTCATGCTGAATATTGTCAAAATGTTTGAGATATTATATATCTTTTAAATTTTGAAGAAAATAGCCTAAAATGGCAAAATTACAAACTAGGTCATGACCTTGAACTTTGACATTGACCTATTTTAAAGGTCATTTCAAGAAAAGTCCAAACTGAAAACCCCATGTCAATATCTGTTCAAAAAGTCAAGTTATAACAATTTGAAGCCATTTTACGAAATTTTTTAAATTAAATGCAAAAACGCGTAACCCATTTTTTGACCAAATTTCACAAAATGAACAGACCATAAGCTTAAGACCCTAGAGAAGCCAAATATCACATCAGATTTTTTCTCCCATCATCGGTTTTGGAGAAGAAGATTTTTTAAGATTTTTGGACCCCTTAGTCATCTTGACCTAGTTTTGGTAGCCATGGCAACGCCATGAACAAATCTGAATTGCACCGGCCCATATATGCTTCTGACCAAGTATCATTGAAATCTGTGGAGCAGTTTCGGAGGAGAAGTCGAAAAAAGGTGTTAACGATGCACGCACGCATGCACACAGGCACGCATGAACGCACGCACACACACGCACGCACATACACACGCCATGCCATGCCATAAGCTCACATGACCCTTTTGGTCAGGTGAGCTAAAAAAAACAAAAACTAAACAAACAAACAAAAAAGAACGAAACAAAGCAAAACAGGGAAAACAACAACAAAAGCAAATACAACACCTTAAAGAATCAAAAGTTGCTATTCTGTTACATCTGTTATGTTCTGGGGCAATAAGTTCAAAAGCAGTTGTCTGATATTTTTAGAATTAGAATTAGATCTGATCTTAGAATGATGATGATTATCTTAAAATGAAATAAACATTAAATATAAACAAGAGGCCTATAAGCCTTAATGATCACCCAGGAATATTTTACAAATCCTCTCTAGAAGTACAATGAACAATTACAATAATTACAGAAACTATCCAAGTTTGAACCGCACTGCCACAATACTTTATTTGAAATATCCTTAATATATATTATTGGCTAAAACACATGTAGTAGTTGAACTCACTGAATAAGTTCAAGATAAATAATCATTTCGATATTTCATGCAGGTATGGCCTTGACCTTTGAACCCATGACCTTGAAACATACATTGTACATTTCTCTTATATACATGTTAAGAGTCTTCAAGAAAATTCAACATTTAAGTATTCTCATGCAGCTGTGACCGCGATCTTTGAACCATATATCAAAATGACCATTATATAAAAACTTACAATAATCTAATTAAAAAATAGTAAAAAGAAACATGCTTATGCAAAAAGGTATATAGTTATTCAGATAATTAACAATTTCAGTCTTCTTATGAAGCTCTTAACCTTGACCTTTTAACCTATGACCTTGAACAAATAACCAAAATGATTGTTATATCGATACCAACATTATTAAGTATAAATGCATATACCGGTACAAAAAGTTTGTAGTTTTCCAGGTTGTTCAGATTTAGTGACATCTATTACTGTACAAGCATTGTATGTACCCTGCATTCACTTAGGTAATAGAAATATTGAATAGGGCACTGAACATCATTACTGTTTCCATCACAATATTACCACTGTGGTAGCTCAGTTGGTAGAGTGCTTGCTCCATAACTGGTAGGTTGTGGGTTCAAACCCTGACAAAGTCTGACCCAAGACTTGAAAGTGAGTAGTGACTGTTCTTTTGCCAAGCACTCAGCATTACCAAATGAAAGTCATAGTTCTTTCGGATGGGAACTTCAAATAAGGTCCTGTGTCATGGTAGGCATGGCACGATAAAGAACCCTGCTGTATAATGCCATAAGTGCAATGTACAGGCAAAATTTTCTGCACTTTCTCCTATAGCTGTTAATGTCTCGATATAAGTAAAATATTCTTGACTGGAATGTTAAACACCATTACTCAACTCAACTCCATGACAATGTAACCTACCGGTATGTATTGTAATTCTGGTTTTTATAATAATCAAAATAAACAATAAAATTAAATAGTAAATGTGTTTATTTTATTGCTCAAACATAAAAAATCAACATAAGGCACACATTGTAATTAATACTGAGGGCCTTTTTACTCACCTGAGATTTATTTCAGTTTTGCCCTAAAATAATTATAATGACTGATGAGGCTGGATACATATCCCAAGCTTTACATACAAGATTTAGGCAAATCAAATGGTAACTAATACAAGCAAGATGGGGAAAATCAGAAAAAGCAAGTTGACAAATTCAGAAATTTTTGAAAGGTAATGGAAATATAATTATTTACAGTGTTTTAAATTGATGTTTACTATATATACATAGGAAAATTCAAGCAAATTAGAAGTGTAAAAAATAGCCTAAAGTTGTAAATAATTTGAAAATGAGAAATTGATACAGCATGCGCTTATCATGAAAACACAACTTCTAGATTGCTTTTATTTTCCTCCATTATTAAATTGCTTTAAATATATTGAAAGAGAATTGATGTACTGAAAAACCATGTAGTTAAAAGTTTTCTATATATTGTTATAGGAATCTGTATTACAATTATGTCAGAACTATGATATGATATATCACATGTTTGCTTTACAAAATAAAAAAATACTGTAAACCAACATTAATTTGTGGCTATTAACTTCCGTGATTCTTTTACCAAAACTATTTTGCGACTTTTAACTTTTACGATAGGGACTATAGCTGAATATAAGAAACAAATAGTAAACCAACATTAATTTGTGGCTTTTAACTTCCGTGATTCTTTTACCAAAACTATTTAGCGACTTTTAACTTTTATGATAGGGACTATAGCTGAATATAAGAAACAAATAGTAAACCAACATTAATTTGTGGCTTTTAACTTCCGTGATTCTTTTACCAAAACTATTTTGCGACTTTAACTTTTATGATAGGGACTATAGCTGAATATAAGAAACAACTTTTAACTTTTGCAATACCGACTATAACTGGTAATATTACTTCCGGAAACACATGAATACTCGCGTTACTAACATAGTTTATACAAGTATTAGTCACTTACATTTTTTCATTTTGGATAATACCATTCTCGGAAACAAGTTTGCGATGATTACCTTTTGCGATTATTTTGCCCTCATGAAATACGCAAAAGTTAATACCACATGAATAAAAGTTGGTTTACAGTATCTATGTACAATTAAACAATGATTTAAGCAAAATCAATTTTGCAATTTGGTACCACAAAATCAAAATTAGTGGGGGAAAAATTTTTTTAAAAAATCTTATATCTGTCTCAGGTAGCCATATCTAAATAAAAGATATAGTTCTTCAAAGTTTGCTACTTTCCAACTTTTAAAGCAGAAGAAATGGTTGCTCAAGTTTGTGTTAGATTGACAAATCATGGTAGTAAAATTTCAAAATGTCAATAAAATTACAAACTTCTTAGATACTCACCCATGTCTCCAATACATGTAATTTCATTATAATATTACATGTAATTTTCTGTATTTACATTTTGAAAGAAAATTTCAAAAAAATTATATAATACACAAAATATATATATTTTTACTAACTAATTGTTAAGAGAGCATTGTTAATAAGCATCAGATCAATTGATAGTCCAACAGTTAAAATACAGTAATAACCTGCTCTCCCTATACTATCAAATCTGATAAATTTCTCATGATTTCATTGGTTGAAGAGTCTCATGAATTCATTGGTTGAAGAGTCTCATGATTTCATTGGTTGAACAGTAAAAAAAACCCATTCAGGTTATTACTGAATTGGGCACAATGTTGCACATAAACTTTACAAGGCACTCAGAATCCACAGAGGAAAGACATCTTCAGTTTAAAGGCTAACACCTTTAAGTACTCAGCCATCACAGCCCCATGTTTGATTAGGTCAATCAACTATTAGTTCAGTAAAAAAAAAAAACTTTTATAAATGCAACTTCAAAACAAAATGACTGACTCATAAATACAAATCTGTTATAACAGATGATTTCATTGGTTAAAGAGTCTCTTGATTTCATTGGTTGAACAGTGAAAAACCATTCAAATTATTACTGAATTTGGGCACAATGTTGCAGACAAACATCACAAACCACTCAGAATCCACAGAGGGAGACATCTTCAGTTTAAAGACTAACACCTTTAAGTTAACCACTTGTCCATCAGAGCCCATTTTGTGTAAAAAGTATTGAGTCAATCAACTAACAGTTTGGTTAAAAAAAAATTTATAAATGCAACTTTAAAACAAAATGACTGACCCATAAATACAAATCTGTCATTTTTTATGTTTGTCAATAACAGTAATATATCACACAAATTTACTTAAAAAAACTGGAACCATATCAAAACCATATTAGGTCTAAATGTGGCAGGTATAGTTACAGTATTGTACCTAAGTCATATAGTTTTTTCCTGTTTGATAATTTGTTTTAATTTTTTTGAACAATGTGCCATCTTGATTTTGGACGATGACTTATACCACAGCACTCTAAGTCAGGAGAAGGCTCTAGCACATTGTGATTAGTTTGCTTTGAGACCTGGATAAATATCATGTTCTGAGATTCAAAAATCTGCAAGTTAAAGTCAGCAATAGTCATTAACTGTACCATACAATACGCTGTAAGGTTGCCAATGCCACAAAATATATTGATGAAAACATGTTTAGGGTTCTTATATCTAGGGCAAGTGTGTTCATTCAATGGAACAGCCAGACAAAAGTAGTTCTACAATTATTAATATGCATATATTATGAACAATTATAGAAGTTATTACAGCTTACATATAAAAATATAATTTAACATATTTCAATAATAATAATATATAGTCCATCTCAAAAGTGTAGGTATTATGTTTAACAGATCAATGCTTTAATTGTCTTCAAAATGTCTTCTGGTCATGTAGACAACTGAAGTGTCCAGTCATATACATGTAACTATGTAATCAAATTGTGTTGTTGATCATTAATCATCTAAATCTGTGATTTCTGAAATTAAAAAAAAAAAAATAGAATAAATTATTAACTAGGGTTGTCTCCCTTTGACTGTTCAGTAATTTTCATCTCCATTTGGTTGTTTTTGAAGAATGAAGAGTGGAGTGGAGTAATGGTGTTTTACGCCCAAGTCAAGATTTTTTCACTCATTTTGAGATGGTCATTTCTGGTATGGTGGAGAAAACCGGAGTGCCTGAACTGACTGAAGAGTGAAGAGGAATAAGTGTTTTTTAAGCTACTGTCAAGATTCTTTCACTCATAGTCAGTGTTTAGATCTTCAGATCTGAGATGGTTGAGGAAACCAGAGTGCCCAGAGCTAATGAACAACTTTTAGCATGCAAACTGACAAACTTTCTTGCAATGTGCTGTAATTTGTAAGTGTTGGTTTTAGACTACTCAGCCAGTGAGACTCCTAGCTGTTTGAAAGAGATTTAAATCCAAGTAAACCTTGTCTACAAAGGTCACTTGAGGGACTAGCCAAAAGTGGCCTTTGTTGATAGGTGACCTTTGTAGACAGGGTCAATATTCTGAAGACCAGTTATATTCCTTGATTTACATTTGACTTTTAACTTCTCCAGTTTAACAGTTATAAAATGAATACACAATTCACCAATATTAATATATAGTTATTAAAATGACAATTGTTGTTTTTATTTGAATATTTTAGGGACTTTTAAAATGCAAAAAAATTATTGGTAGCATGTCATTTATTGATTATAAAATTTTACAAGCATTCATATATGTTTTCCAAAATATTTCTGACAGCCCAGTTTCTGAAGTGAGCTTCAAAGGGCCCTGCATTGGCATTTACCATTTTACATATTTCCCTTCTCGATAAGTTTTCCTGACAACTTTCAAGTTTTAGAAGGGTTGTCAATGAGGAGAAGTTTATTCTAAAAGTTGCAATTTATATGTAAGAAGTTATATAATAGCTTTAAATAGAGCATTTGTAGCAGGTTAAGCCTGCACATCAAGTTTGACATAAGCTGAAATGAGGTATAGTTGTTATATGCATTTACTGTTGTCTTATTTTAGTGCAAAACTGATAAAAAAAACAATCTCTTATCATCAAGGTTCAAATTACATTTAGGGCTTTGTAAAAAATCAGGCAGATCACTTGCCAAATATTGCTGGTTTTCTATGGGGACTTATGATTCCTCAACAACTGATCACCTCGATAAATTTAAGCATTGACTTTAATTTTTGTTCAGTCTATTGAGAAATAACTTGAATGAAGATGGTGTACTTTTTAGCATAAACTGGCTTTGATGGATTTATATTCATTATTATCATAACCCTGGTTTTGAAAGGTATGGGATCACATTTTGTGAAATTTTACAATTTTTTCTTGTGCTATCAATTTATTATTAAAGGCGAGTCACTAATTTTTCCTGACATACAATAAATGGTATATATCCTTTCAGTCTGACTTTGTAACTAAGGTTTAGAAGTGGCATCAATATACTTTAAACCATTAACTTATGTTAAATATGATGACTGAATATTTTACCCCTTTTGATGCACAAACTGCCCTTCTGTGACTAACAGAAAGAGCTGCATTATTCATTCATTCTGTTACAAGAACATAAACTATTTTTAATACCTCTTCTTCTGATGCTGGTTATTTGTCGAGTTTTTGTGTGTATTTGAACCATTTTGCTTACAACAACTCTATACCTAGAATCAGAATAATTGACAATGTTAACTACATAAATATTGTCATTTAACTACCAATGCACATTTATTGTGTAGCTGTTAGTTACATGGTGGCATATTTCTACAATCACATAAATTTTCAAACTGAGACTATGGCTTTGGTGACAAAATGCATTTGATAATCACAGTGCCACTCACTGCCTAGGTTTGAATTCTGATCAGGCGGGTAATAGTGTGAAAAAGTTGTCTGTTTATTTGCCAAAAGTCTGTGATTTTCTCCAGGCAGGTAATAGTGTGAAAAAGTTGTCTGTTTATTTGCCAAAAGTATGTGATTTTCTCCAGGCAAAGAATTTCATCCCCAAAATGTCTACCCCAACATAAGTGAAACACAATTAATCTAATCCTCTGCGATACCATCTCACCTTTTTTTTAAAAAAAAAAAAAAAAAAAAAAAAAAAAAACAGACTGATATCTTATCCAGCCTGAGTTGAGTTGAGTAATGTTGTTTAACGTCCCAGTAAAGAATATTTCACTTATATCGAGATGTCGCCAGCTATAGGCGAAAGTGCAGAAATTGTGCCTGTGCATTGTGCTGATGGCATTATACAGCAGGGTTCTTTATCGTGCTACACCTACCGTGACACAGGACCTTGTTTATTTTAAGTTCCCAAAAGAACCATGACTTTCATTTTATGTGCCTGTGCTTGGCGAAAGAAAAGTCACTACCCACTTTCAAGTCTTGGGTCAGACCTGGTCAGGGTTCAAACCCATAGCCTCCAACTTATGGAGGGAGCAATCTACCAACTGAGCTACTGCAGTGGTCTTATCCAGCCTGAATTTTAAAATTTAATTATTGCTTTATAAACATAAAAGATAGTTTACAAAATATTGCAGAATTTGACGGACAGTTACTGAGTTACTGGTCTTAAACTTGCAAACTTGCTTAATTTGTAAAAACCTGCTTAGTGGGTTTTAGTGTCAAGAACTAGAATTTAAATAAATAAATAAATAAATAAATAAATAAATAAATAAATAAATAAATAAATAAATAAATAAATAAATAAATAAATAAATATTTCCCTGGAATCATGCTAAATTATCCAATATAATCCCCAGATTTTTGCTGGATACACTAAATTAATATTGTACACAAGGATATGACCTGAATCCTAGCTTGTACTCTATAGTCCACAAACCCTGAGTCCTGGGCCTTTAACCACTGGACTTTTAGCCCATGACACAAACTCAAGACTTCACTTGAGGCCCTATAAATGTGTCGTGCTAGTTACGGTATAAATTTTTTTTATAAATAATCTCTAATTCTAACATTATTATCTAAACTTGTATTGATATTACCTCACTTGTGAAAATACCGGAACCTATGCCATTACCCTAACTTGTTGTGATATTACCTCACTTGTGAAAATACCGGAACCTATGCTATTACCCTAACTTGTTGTGATATTACCTCACTTGTGAAAATACCGGAACCTATGCTATTACCCTAACTTGTTGTGATATTACCTCACTTGTGAAAATACCGGAACCTATGCTATTACCCTAACTTGTTGTGATATTACCTCACTTGTGAAAATACCGGAACCTATGCTATTACCCTAACTTGTATTGATATTACCTCACTTGTGAAAATACCGGAACCTATGCTATTACCCTAACTTGTTGTGATATTACCTCACTTGTGAAAATACCGGAACCTATGCTATTACCCTAACTTGTTGTGATATTACCTCACTTGTGAAAATACCGGAACCTATGCCATTACCCTAACTTGTTGTGATATTACCTCACTTGTGAAAATACCGGAACCTATGCCATTACCCTAACTTGTTGTGATATTACCTCACTTGTGAAAATACAGGAACCTATGCCATTACCCTAACTTGTTGTGATATTACCTCACTTGTGAAAATACCGGAACCTGTGATATGACCTCGACTTATTGTGATATGACCTCATCTTGTTGTGATATAACCTTAACTTGTTTTGATATAGCCTCAACTTGTTGTGATATGACCTCAACTTATTGTGATATGACCTCAACTTGTTGTGATATAACCTTAACTTGTTTTGATATAGCCTCAACTTGTTGTGATATGACCTCAACTTATTGTGATATGACCTCAACTGGTTATGATATAACCCCAACTTGTTTTGATATAGCCTTAACTTGTTGTGATATGACCTCAACTTATTGTGATATGGTCTCAACTTATTGTGATATGACATTTAATTTTTGTGATATGGCCTTAACTTGTTATGATATTCTTAACTTGTTGTGATATTCTCTCAACTTGTTATATTTACTTAACTTGTGATAAGGCCTAAACGTGTTGTGATATTATCTCAACTTGGGATATTATCTTAACTATTTGTGATATTCTTTCAACTTGTTGTAATATGGCCTCAACTTATTGTGATTTAAACATGATAAAGTCAACATATGATAATTTATGTGTTCTGATGTTACTCTTGCCACTATATAAATTCTGTTAAACATGTACATACCATTCACCGTTAACTTCCACTAAAGCTGTACATTTTTTAGGACGCCTATAAGCTTTCTCAATCTTTTGGCAGGCTGCAGAAGTATATGGAATCCAGTCTCCCCTTCTCGATTTCCATTCCCAGATTCCACAGGACTGAATGACAGTAGATATATCTGATACCACTGATGCTGTGTCTGAAATTTTGTAAAGGGTTATAAATCTAAAGAAAGGAACAAACAAATTAAGGACATTATTTGACCAGGAAATGTAGTGTTAAACAGAAATCTAAATGTCTGGTTGAGTTGGAGTTTTTAATATAGGATTAAGGATAAGTTTAGGTCTGAAAAACTTAAAACATTAAACAGCATCAATTAGTTTTCTTTATTTCATCTAAATCTCAAAAAATACAGAGTGAAATTTGTCACCAAATAAATCAATTAATTTGCTTTTGTCTATATTTTAATTACACCAGGGCTTTTGTATAATAACTTCTTGTGTTGTGGTCATCTTGGTAGCGATGAAACCAACTATTAACATCTTGGTAGTAATGAACTACAATTAACATCTTGGTAGTAATGAAACCAACAATTTACATCTTGGTAGTAATGAAACCAACTATTAACATCTTGGTAGTAATGAAACCAACTATTAACATCTTGGTAGTAAAGAAACCAACTTTCAACATCTTGGTAGTTATGAAACAAACTATTAACATCTTGGTGGAATGAAACCAACTATTTACATCTTGGTAGTAATGAAACCAACTATTAACATCTTGGTAATTATGAAACCAACTATTACATCTTAGTAGTTATGAAACCAACTTTTAACATCTTGGTAGTAATGAAACCAACTATTGATATCTTGGTAGTAATGAAACCAACTATTAACATCTTGGTAGTAATGAAACCAACTATCAACATATTGGTAGTAATTAAAACAACTATAAACATCTTGGTAGTAATGAAACCAACTATTAACATCTTGGTAGTAATGAAACCAACTATTAACATCTTGGTAGTAATGAAACCAACTATTAACATCTTGGTAGTAAAGAAACCAACTTTCAACATCTTGGTAGTAATGAAACCAACTATTAACATATTGGTAGTAATTAAAACAACTATAAACATCTTGGTAGTAATGAAACCAACTATTAACATCTTGGTAGTAATGAAACCAACTATTAACATCTTGGTAGTTATGAAACCAACTATTAATATCTTGGTAGTAATGAAACCAACTATTTACATCTTGGTAGTAATGAAACCAATTATTTACATCTTGATAGTAATGAAACCAACTATTAACATCTTGGAGGAATGAAACCAACTATTTACATCTTGGTAGTAATGAAACCAATTATTAACATCTTGGTAGTTATGAAACCAACTATTAACATCTTGGAGGAATGAAACCAACTATTTACATCTTGGTAGTAATGAAACCAATTATTAACATCTTGGTAGTAATGAAACCAACTATTAACATCTTGGTAGTAAAGAAACCAACTATTTACATCTTGATAGTAATGAAACCAACTATTAACATCTTGGAGGAATGAAACCAACTATAAACATCTTGGTAGTAATGAAACCAACTATTAACATCTTGGTAGTAATGAAACCAATTATTAACATCTTGGTAGTTATGAAACCAACAATTAACATCTTGATAGTAATGAAACCAACTATTTACATCTTGATAGTAATGAAACCAACTATTAACATCTTGGAGGAATGAAACCAACTATTTACATCTTGGTAGTGATGAAACCAAATAATAACATCTTGGTAGTAATGAAACCAACTATTAACATCTTGATAGTAATGAAACCAACTATTAACATCTTGATAGTAATGAAACCAACTATTTACATCTTGATAGTAATGAAACCAACTATTAACATCTTGATAGTAATGAAACCAACTATTAACATCTTGATAGTCATAAAACCAACTATTAACATCTTGGTAGTAATCAGACCAACTATTAACATCTTGGTAGCAACAAGAGGACCATGGGCCTTAACGCTCACCTGAGGAAATGTCTAAAAACTTGCAAAGAATTTAATAACAAAAACTTTACAAAATTCGGCAAGTTTGGAAATCCCACAATAATTAATCAGAAATATCTAGTTACATTTCATTTATAAATAGCTCATATGCAAGATATAACTATAGTCATTATAACTATGGTCATGATATTAATACCTACAATATTCTAATATACATGCTTTAACAAAAAGTCAATTTTAAAGATAATTCACAGTTTCAGTATACTCATGCAGCTATTCCTTGACCTTTGAACATATGACCTTGAGCCATATATATCAAAATGATTATCATATCAATACCTACAATATTCTTATATACATGCCTATACAAAAAGTTAACAGTTTTCAAGCTATGCACAATTTTAGTATTTATAAGCTAAAAATAACATTTCAGGGGCAACAACTCCTACATGAATTATCATACAGTTTTATAACCTGGTACCTGGTTAGATTTTGTCATGCTGAACATTTTAACAATGTTTTGAATTTATATATCTCAAGAAAATTGCCTAAAACTGCATAAATCACAAATAATTCATGACCTTAATTTGTGACCTTGACCCTATTTTAAAGGTCATTTCAAGAAAAAGTAAAAAATGAAAACCCTATGTCATTATCTGTTCAAATAGTCAAGTTATAACAATTTAAAGCCATTTTATGAAATTTTTAAAATTAAATGCAAAAACACATAACCCATTTTTCGACCAAATTTCACAAAATGAACAAACTATAGGCTTAAGACCCTAGAAAAGCCAAATATCACATCAGATTTTTTCTACCAACATCGATTTCGGAGAAGAAGATTTTTAAAGATTTTTGGCAACGCCATGAACAAATCTGAATTGCACCGGCCCATATATGCTTCTGATCAAGTATCCCTGAAATCTGTCCAGCAGTTTTGGAGGAAAAGTCGAAAATAGGTGTTAACTACGCATACACACACATGCACACATGCACACACACTCCGCGCCATGCCATAAGCTCACATGACCTTTCAGTCAGGTGAGCTAATAAAAACCAACAATTAACATCTTGATCATAATAAAACACTTTTAAAAATAGTCTGACATTCCAGAAATTGAAAATGTCAAAATTCAACTGTTCCAACATAAACACTATTAGGCAAATAGTTATGGTCCACTGTGTTGGTAGAGTGGTAGAGTGTCCACCTAAAGAAAAGGTAAGTGAGTTTGATCCCCTGTTGGGTCATACATAAGACTTCACTATTTGAGATTCTTCTTCCTTATCTGGTGCTTTGCATTAAGGGTACAAAATATTGACATGTTTAGCCAGTGCCAGGATAATATGACTGGGAAACTGCGAGAGTTTGTTAGTTGTCTGTGACATACTGACTTAGTGAGCTATCACCTTAAAAAAAAGTCACCCTGAGTGTGCACTAGTACAAGACAGTCCATAATATCACATCACACATCTCAAGTATACACTAACTTGTTCTTAGATTAATCCTTAGAGGTTTATAACCTTGCTCTCATCTTGAATAGTTGAAAAATTGCTAATGCTACATAAAACAACATTACAACCAACAACAGTTTTGTTATCAAACATTAGTGTAGTTCGACTTATTTATTTATTTATTTTTTTTGGTCTAACAAGTTATACATTTCATCTGGTTCTATAGAAATAATGTTAGCATATATGATGTTTTTTTCTTGAACCATTTCTGTATTTAATGCATTAAATTGTCTTCATCAATACCAAAGATTTTAAACAAGATTTGCAGGGACTCATTTTATGGGTCTTACCATCCCATTTGTTTTACCAAAGTGGTTGATTGATTGATTTAATGGAGTTTTGTGCCCCAGTCAAGAATATTATACTTATATCGAGATATCACCAGCTATAGGTGAAGTGGCAGAAATTGTGACCTTTGCAGTGCACTTCAGGCAATATGTAACAAGAGTTCTTGAATGTGCCATGCCTGTCATGACACAGGTCATCAATTTACAAGGTATCATCTGAAGGACCTTGTGACTTTCATTTCTAAATGCCAAGTGCTTGGCAAAAGAACAGTCACTACCAATTTTCAAGTCTTGGGAAGATCTGGCTGGGATTCGAACCCTCAACCTCCCAAATACGAAATGAGCAGTCTACCAATTGAGCTATCATATTATAAACCTGAGTGGTACATTGTATAAGTATATAAATACTGTATACCACTTACCTGAGAACACATCACTGTCTTCAATATGGCCAGGTCTGTCAAATTTTAGTTCCTGATTATTGTTAGATCTAGCTGAGGAGGCTTGTACAGGTATGCCTGTATGACTAGAATCAAAATTCATACCCACTGTCTGGCATTCTAGGTTTTGGTGGTGTTGAGGAGGGATCAATTTTAAACTCTCTTTTTTCTCATTTGTTGATGATTCATCTGATAGTCCAAAGTTCTCTTGCAGTTCCGGAAGGAATTTCAAAATCTCTTTTTTCAGATCCTTTGATGATTCACCACCCCCTTCTAAAATTTTTTCTTGTGGTTTGGAAAATTTTGTTATATCTTTTTTCAAATTTGTAAGTGATTCATCCCCTTGTTGTAAGTTCTTTTGTGTTTGAGGAAGGATGTTCAAACTATCTTTTTTCACATCTGTCAATGGCTCTCCCATTTCATATTTTGTTAATGACGCAGAGGGTAAATCTTTATCATTTAAACTTAAAAATCTTCTTCCAGTAACTGAATCTAATTCTTCATTTATGTCAGCTATTTTCTGCCTTGCACCATCTGGAGCAGACATGTTTTCCATGCTATTTTCCTGCTTTGTATTGTTTCTATCTGCTGTGAACATAATATTTCCCTTTACATTTTGAACATTTACTTTAGCATCAGTCTCACATTTTGATGATAAAAGGTCTTGAAGTTCTCCAGTACCACTGTTTAATCCTGAATCCATGACGACATTAACTCCATCTTTATCAGAGTTATTGTTGTTTTCACTTTTTGGTTTAATATCATTTCTAGATTTTTCTGGGTTTGCATTCACTCTTTCATTTGTCAGATTGTGATCTATAACTTTTGAATGATTATCTCTCTCTGATATGTTATCACTAGTAACTGGTATCTTATCACCAGAATGTGTGATATCTCTTGTCACTGATGTGTTATCATCACCTGTCACTGGTAAATCACCATGCATCACTTGTAAATTGCCATCTGTGATTGGTAAAGCATCATGTGTCATTGGTAAATCACCATGTGTCATTGGTATATTATCACCTACCATTTGCAATTTATCATCTTGCATAGGTTCTATACTTGTCACTGAATCTTCTAATTTACCATCTCTAACTTCTGATGGAGTCTCCCCAGAATTAGTCCCACTATCTGCTTGATCATCTATGATAAAAGTGTCTGATTGGTTTGTCAGTGTAGGTGGTGGCAAGTCATACACTGGTATTGACTTAGAAGCTGGTTTCTCAGATTCAAATTCAGTACCAGAATTGGATTCTCCACCAGTTTCCTCTTTACTGCTGCTTTCTGCCTTATCTTGCAGGGCTTTTTCATTCACAATGGAAGGATCACTAAATTAGACCAATATTGACATATTAATCAGACTGCAATATGGTTAACATTTATGCACATTCATGTATAGTAATACCGTAAATCCATTACCAGAATTTGTCCATTGAGATTTTGGGTTTAAAGTTGATAGTTTGGCAATAAATGGGGATATTATTTAAAAATAAAAATTAAAGAAAGAGACTTTGGTACTTCAAAATACTGTTTCAATAAGTCAGGTGGTAAAGTTATTGAGCGGCATTACAAAACAGTTTTTACAGTAACATTGTAAAATTTCAACTAGTTAAGGTATTTGAATAACAAACAAAGTCATCAAGAGTGAGGTCATTTGGATGAGACCTTAAAAACCGATGCTCCTTGTTACAGCAGCTGTGACAAGTTAAAGAACCCTCCCTGCACAACGCCCTAAGCATACTGCATAGATCAAAATTTATTGCACTTCACCTATAGCTGGTGATGTCTTGGTATAAGTGAAATATTCTTGACTGGGACATAAAACTGCATTAAATCAATCAATCAATCAATCATCAAGAGTAAAAATTGAATCAACATTACAGGATTATCATACAGAAGATATTGACCAATCAGAATGCAGTAAGGTTTTTTCTCAATTTTGTATTTGTACATAGAAAAATCTCATTGACCAATCAGATAGCAGTATGTATTCTTACACAGAAATAGCTCTTAAACACAAAGGTTAATTTAGATGAGCTAAGCAAGCCTTAAAACCTATCTCTATATAAAGGCCACCTGTTTAAATCCAAGGAAGATTTATCCTTCTTTCTCCATCAATGCATTTTGGCACACTTGGGGCCCTAAATGCTGAAAAAGTATTTTTTTAAATGCTAATTAGTAGGTCAGAAAAATTCTCCTTCAGAGACAAAGGGCCCTTTCGCCACAAAGGACTATGTGTCACATACCAACACTGTAGTTTAAAAATTATCATAAAGGAAAAAATAGGATTAAAATTTACAGGTCTTTAAAAACACTGGTCACATGACAAGGTAATAATAATAATAATAAAAAAGACCCTTTATCAACAATACCAAAACAACAACACCTTTAACAATACCAATCTGTTGTTGGTACTTATTTAGAGTATATTAAAATTTGTGCTAGATTTACCCAATGATGTCACTTTTATTTGAATTATCAATTAAATTAACTGTTGGAGAAAACCAGAGTTCCCAGAGAAAATTACAAACCATTAAAAAACTAACCAATTTTTTTTTTCTAAAACCAGACAATGCCCGATTAGGATTTTTAACACAAAGAAAAGGTCACATTTTTTTTAAACTGTATTAATTTGCCTTGGTCCAAATTGATTTAAATGAGAGTCCTACTTGATATTTATGAAGGCCATCTAAGTGGGATTTTCAACAAAAAATATCATATATTTCATCTTTATTGTCAGGCCCCTGATCAAAATTTATTTAAAAGGAAGAAGAAAAATGCAGGTCGGACCGGGGATCAAATCCAAAACCTGCCACACTATAGGTTACATTCCCCCCTTTTTTCTTGAGTTTCCAATGGTTTTATGGTAAATCTCACACTAAATTCCCTTGGATGGATGTTATATGACCCGCAATTGCCAGTCCACCACTTGCCAGGAACATACTGACCATCAAACTGTAACACGAAGGAGAAAAATGAAGGGTCGGACAGAGATCGAACCCGGGACCTCCCGAACTATAGGCGAGTACTCTGCAAACTGAGCTACCCAGACCACTACATTTATTCAAGACAAAGTGTCCTTACTGAACTTGCATATTGATGAAAGGCAATTTGTGGGATCTCATTAATGACATTTAAAGGCATGTTTGACATATCCAGGCTGTCCAGCACTTCTTCACAAAAAATTAGGGCTAATTTTAGGGCTAAAATATGAAAAAATAAGGGCAAATTTAGGGCTAAAATTAGGAATTTTATAACAAAAATAGGGAATAAATAGGGAAAATTAAGGTATTAATTGGACTTACCTTCCTCATTTGGCAAAGCAGAAACTAACATACTGTGATTTTACCTGTATGAAAGATGTCTTCCAGGGCTTCAGTGTCCCAGGTGCTGTTAGCTGTGACCTGAAATATACAGGATGGTATAATTATACTTAACAGAAGGGAACACATTTATAAAATTGTGTGGATCTGGGGACTAACTATACACTTGTCAGAGTCAATGAATGTTTGGGACAGAAATTATGGCCTCCTCATCTCCCCTTCTAGCCATCACATTTCCACACCAGTCACCTTGATACATTTTTTTTCTTTATTTATTTCAAACATTATTAATTTTACGATTTTACATTGCACAAAATATTGTTTTATCAGATACAAATCAACATACACAAGTGTATAGCTAGCAACCACAAGAAACAATCACTATATAGTCTCAAAATTCACTATCTGTTGGTATTTAGTCATTAACAAAGTGTTGTCATATTCAAAATAAAACATTTCTCAAGAAACATATAACATTCACTAAATTCTCCTACAAGTCAAGTAGAAGTATACAGATATTTCCCCACTGATCGCATGTAATGACTAGTTAGCTTCAAACAAATGATAGACATCAAAGATACCACTTTGAAATATTTAATCATGAGGAATAGTTTACACATGTACATATGTCTTCCAAGCTGGAAAGAAAATCATATACACAGTGTTCATTCTTTAACCTCAGTGTGATGTTGCATTGTAATGTGTATCTATACATGGTTCATGTTAATTTTTTCTTATCAGATCTAGCTGGAGCACTAATCCTTTTAGACAAATCTTCCACTGGATTGAACATGCCGAATAAACAGTTCTTCATCAAAGCCAAGGGATGCTTCCACCTCCAAGAAGTCTTCTCTCTTGCATGGGGAATGCTTGAAGAAGTAGAAAATATCAATGGCCAATTCTTCTGCTTCCTGTCCATACACTTTCAGGCCTTCTCTGAAAGAGTTGTAAACAACATGCATGTTGCAAGGAATGAAAGGCAACAGCCCAGGAAACCCTTTTGACTGTACATGTTCATTCACTTTATTCCATATGGTCTTGTTCACATTTGGACCATCAGAGCTCAAATTTAACAGTTTATCCAAAGGCAACTGATATCCTGTTTCCTGCAATGTTTCTATAATACTATTGGCAACATCCTCCCCTGTTGCATGTCCAAACATAGCTGCTTTCAAGAAATGTACTACAACCTGTCCTTTATCTTCTGACCAGTACCTCACGAGAATATCACACTGTTTCCTTATTTGAGAGTTGGCTGTTTCATCATATTGAATGACATACCCTGGAGAGTCGGAGACTTTGCTACAAAGGTCATTTCTAAAATACGGCCCTAATCCATCTGATATCAAGTAGGAAACTTTACTTTTACTCATTTTTTGCAACCACATTACCAGGGAACATCTTCTTGAAAAAAGAAGGTAAATCATCACATGACCTGTATGAATAATTGCTATGGGACACTTTCATCCCCCATAACAGTTCAGACTGGGTGACAAGATCCTTGGTGCATTTATCAAGACAGGCTACTGTTGATGTACTTGACTTCAGTTTTGTTGTGGATGGACCAGGGGATTCCTCTAGAGAGCTGCAGGAGGCAGTAGCACTGCTGGAAGCAGTAGCAGTAGCTGTTGATACTTTGAAATGAAGCTGAGTAGATGAAAATCTAGCTTTTACTAACGATTGGTGCTTTGTCCCTCCAGAATGAGCCAGAACTTGCTTGAACCCCAAGTTGTCCACACTGAATGACTTCTTACATAAAGTACAGAAGGCCTTTGTGTCACACTCATCTGCTTTGCACAACTTTCCAACGAGATGTCCTTGCGAATCTTCTTTCTTCAACCATCCTTCATTGAACTTGGTCTTTCCGTGAGGCATACTTATTCATACATGTATATTACTGAAAATTTAAATGAAATACAGTTAAGAACAACATATACATAAACACACACAACAGAAGTATATCCTGTTTACTTCAAAAGTTGTTTAAATACACAACAAAGATTAAGTAATGTAATGAAAGACACAAGATGTGTATCTTTAAACCTTTCTTAAAGTACTCAGGAAATACTCCCGTGTTCATGCTGCACTTTCTGTGAAGGAGCATGAGCTAATTTCCCTCAGATAATCTTCACTGGGAAATCGCTCTAAAGTATTGCTTCTAAACAACATACCTTGAGAATAACATTTACATCTGCTGTCACTCCAGGTCACAACGAACAACAAACTGGGCACTGAGATCCACTGGTCAACTGCCTTTCACAGTATACCCTGAATTAGAACTAAAGACTACATTAAAACACACATTAAGTATGCATTAAATGGAAACATCTTTAGAAAACTGGAAGAAATTTTAAAAAAAAGTAGGAATTGAAGTAAAAAATTAGGACTTTTTTAGGAATTCCCTTTGGATTTTTCATTTTTTTAGGAATTTTAGCCAAATTGAAAAAAATTAGGATTTTTTAGGAATTTTAGGGACGCTGGACAGCCTGCATATCCCCACACAGAGCTGTTATTTGAGGAAAGGTAAGAGAATGATGTTAATTAAATGACCTAATAGTGAAAAGGCTAAGCTGAAACTTACCAAACTTCTACTTCGAAATATCCTTTAAATCCGTATTTATATGTGTATGCACCTCCTCTCGACCATTTCACCTGTATACAGATATAGTATACAATAATTACACCAGTATACACCTTCATTTGACCATTTGATTAATATTATTTATTTACAGCATAATTCTTCAATTATTCCTCTTTTTAACACCATCTAAAATTCGTATCTTTAAACACATTTCACTTGTTTTACACTAAAAGAGGTTTTTCAACTAATCCCTTTAAAGAGGGCTTCAGTGGCCAAGTGGTCTACAGTGCTCACTTATGGATCACAGTTCCTACTGCAAGACAGTTCGTCAGTTCACTTGCTATATATAGGTGAGTGGTTGTTTGGTGTTGTGATGTGTTGTATTGTGTTAATTGTGTTGTAGTGTGGTGTGATGTGGTGTGGTGTTGTGATATGGTGTCTTGCCTTGCGATTACATTGTGTCATGTTATGTCATGTCATGTCATGCTATATTACATTATGTCATATTGTTGTGAGAAGAATCAGTCAGTTAATGTTTTACTTTGCAATAAAGTATACCATGATACAACACTATTTGTTTTTATATCTGCATCTAAGGAACCAACTTTGTATCTTAAAAATGATTTTTTGGCAAGACATAAGCTAAGATGGCTAAAGCCAATATGCTATTTCTCAGATACAAATTTACAGATGAAGTGTCACATGACCTTCATTACCATGTGACTTTAATTAGAGCACTTTTATACCCTCCCGTTTGTAAATGTATATGCAATAAATTGATACAACAAATTTTTAATGATGAATTGAAAAGTTCTCAAATTTCATTTAAACTTCTTTCAAGTACATGTATTTTAATCATAAAGACAGTTTTAGAAACATTATAAACTTATTTTATTTACAAGCATCTCAGTTGTGGTGGTTGCACACTGATCGTAATTCAGATCATAATTCAGACTTTTTATCATTAATTATATCAGATTTATTTTTTAATAGTCTATTGAATAAAAGATGAAATAATGTAAGTGTATAACCGATCATTCTGAAGATATGCAAACTAGCATATCCCATCTAACTTTTTCAAATATTGCCTCTGAGTATAATATATTAAAAAAAATCTTTGTGACCTGTAATTTTCATACTAAAATGTCATTTAATCTATTCATTTAAAACATCAAATTATTTGATGCAGGTATAAGTTTTATAATATACATGTACTTAAAAATGATCCATCACAACTACCCTTCAATTGATTAATGTATACATTTTTGTTATGCTCTAAATTACAGGCTATGGTCATATGATTTAGGTTGATGACTACATTGGGAAAACAAAGTACATGTACTGAGTTTAAAATGATGTAGAAAAAAGGTGTAACTATCAAACGTACATGCACTATGCCAGTCGGTTCTACACGGAACACCACACCTTGATTACCACTACCACCATCTTGATTTCCATGTCTCCAGTTTTTGCCTTAAATAAATAAACAAATTAATAATAAATAAATAAATTAATAAATAAATGAATGAAAATATATAAAAATTAAATGAAATAAATAAATAAATAAATAAATAAATAAATAAATATATATATATATATATATATATATATATATATATATATATATATATACATATATATATACATATATATATATATATATATATATATATATATACATATATATATACATATATATATATATATATATATATATATATATATATATATATATATATATATATATATATAAAACCAGCTCAACATTCATAATTCTATGTTTTCTTTTATTAATACATATATTTTTAATTTTATCTGTATAAGCTACAGAAGTAACTTCAAAAATTTCTTTCACATTTAAGATTATCAAAGCTATCCTATATTTACTAACTTGAATAAGGGCAATAAAAACAAGAGCTGCCTCTTGAGGGCCAAAGTCCCCGACCCAACATCCGCTACCTCTGTTTGACCCTGTGACCTTGACCTTTAACCTACCTATCTAAATGTGGCACACAACACATAAGGGTAACTGTAACAATTTTTTTTCACAATTGTTTTATATATTATTTAAATACCACAATATTGAAAACCACATCAAAATTGGTGACAAAATAAAAAAGTGATAGCGATTTGAAATCTGCATTTTTTAACTTTCCCTTGATCGCAAAGTGAAACACCTCGTTTTGAGTTATAACTGTATGATGTCATTGCAGTATTAGAAGTAGTATCTAACATAATAGACAATAGTAACAATGATGATATATTGACGTATATAGAAGAAAGTAACGACTCTGACATGTAACTATTCATGTCAAATAGTTGGTCATTATTTGGGGAAGCAGTAGACAATCTTATAAGTGATGAATTTGGAGTAAAGCCGTTATTTATTTGAAGCAGAAAGGGATGAATCTGATGAACATATTGAGTCGAGTCCCTACCTACTCGAGAATTGTGACTGCAGATGGTTGCATAGCTGTTTAAAAAATATGTGATGATGTTAACTTATCAATAACATGAAAATTGATTATATCTTTGACTTTTTTTAAAAAAAAAAATCTATTTTATTAAGTCGGACTAGACAAACTACCCAATGAATATTATGGAACTTACTGTGGTGTAATGTGCTGATTTTGAATTTCTATTAAAATAATGCATTCAAAATCATCACATGACAGTGGTACTGGCTAAAAATCAATACATAAAAATTCAATCGCCTATGCTCTTTTGTGCAATTTTTATTGACACTTAAAATTTAATTACCGTGATGTAGAAAACTTTTAGGTAATCTGGCAGCATGAAATTTTCTTGATAATTAGAAGATGTTCACACAATTAAAGTTTTTTTCAACTGTCAATTGGCTAATTAATGCTGGGGTAATTAAAAAGAAAAAATAACAAGATATTCCATCTCAAATTATTTTAAGCAAAATATATTATAATTGTTTAAAATGAAATGACACGGATTTTAGAATGAGACCACATTTAAAAAAACGAGATAATAATAATAATAATAATGTTATGGATTTGTATATATAGAATAATGAATTTAAAAATTCACAGCTACAATGTATGCCCAAGGAAAAGTGAAAACTAAAATCTAATAAAATAAAATGCTGTAAGTAGATTAATAAACATGTTTTAAATAGACTATTCTGGTTGTCTATTTTTAATTTTCCCTAAAAGTTATACTTTATTATTATTATCATTATCATTATTGCCATGAAAACTAAGGAAAAAAAATCTTTTTCTTACTTTTAAAATTTAAAAATGAAATATCCATTTTTTAAGAAGTGAAATTTTTATACTGTATATGACAAATAATGTTTACCAAATAAAATTATTTTATTTTTTATTTTACTCGAACTGTAAATATATTATTGTATATTACAGGTCGTAAGATAACTTTATCAATCTGCAAATCAGTTTTGCAAAGTATAAGTTACATCCTGTTCATAACAGGTGTGGGTCTGAATCTAAGGAATGTGTCTAATAAACAAAAGGATTAAAAATAATCTTAATTATCGGTAAATGTCAAACGGATATTAATTCTACTTTATTAAATAGTTTCCCTGTAAAATAATCATAGAATTTTAAACTACGAATTCAGATTTGACTTATTTTAGTAGTTGGTAAATACTATTCTGTGGAGTATGTTAATGGTACGACATCACAACACGGGAGCCTGGATATCGAGCTTTTTGATTTGGATTTCTAGAGATGTATTAGAATATCACTGATATCTACCTTATTATGGAATGGAATTTTATGGAATTTTCGCTACAGCCATATTAAACTATGACGAATAAAATATGTCAAAACGGAAAATCGTTACAGGTACCCTTTAAGTAATCTATCTCTCTGAACAAGATTACTTCCATCTTTCAGTTTATTATTTAGAAATCTAGGTATATAGCCTAGAATTATTATTGTGAGTACCATTCCCTTTCTTACATGTACCACTCTGCATTATCCTACAAGTAGTCCAGAGGGTGTGGTTGAGGTTGTGTGAGGTTATACTTCTATGAACAAAACATTTAAAGTTTTAAATTTATCAATTACAAATCTATGTTTATCCAAGTCCCTAGATAGTAAATTTTATCCCCAAAATTGTACATCATACTTTCCATTATCCCACATAATGTGAAGTGTGGGTAGGGGTGAGAAGGGAATACATGTACTTACCTCTTTTAACTTCACATCCTACAGCTATAAGTTCATCATGCAGAAATCTAGGTTTATCCGAGGGTATAACCTGCTTGTTACCATTACCCAAGTTATATATACCACATTCTCTATTATCCCACTCAACTAAAAACTTTCCTACAATGAAATGTTAATTCTAAATGAGTAATGAAGGTTACTTACCAATCAGGATTCTTTTATCTATATCAAGATGGTGAGTTCAGGGAATGTGGATGACTCGAAGTTCTGAAAAACCACCAACCTTGGCAAATCAACAGACAAACTATAGGGTTTGCTAAATTGGGATGAAATTCCAAACCAAAGGCAATGACTGGCATAGTTATCTATAAGCATTTTCTTTAGACCACATAGCCACCATGGTCCAAAATTGTAAGCTTGTTAGCTAACTTTGATAATTCCAAATGTAAGTGGCAATGATAGTCACATTCAATGTGGCCTAGCAAAAAATTTCATAATATATTCTTAAAACTGCTTAAGTTTTTCAATTTTCTGAATTATTTTTAGATTAAAATTAAAAATAGTCACATTCAATGTGGCCTAGCAAAAAAGTTCATAATATATTCTTAAAACTGCTTAAGTTTTTCAATTTTCTAAATTATTTTTCGATTTTCTAAAAATATATTTTTTAAGGAATAGATAACTTCTAATCACATGAACAGTAAGATTCATTTTCTAAATTTTCATTCCTATTAGCTGTAAGTAAACAGAATCCTCTTAAGAGTCAGACACTTGTTTAACAATGATTATTATTAGCTTGGAGCATGTGAACTGAGACTCCTATGAATCAAATGGGAAACCTGACGAATTGCATTAATTGTCCATCATTAATATCCAAATGTATTCCCAATGGTGTTATTTATCACTTACAAAGTAGCAAATGACAAATTTAATAAAATTTTAAAAGTTTAATTTATCCTATCTTACCATTTTGTAAGGTTTGTTTACAGGATCTGGTTTTTTATGAGGTAACCATGTTTTAAAATTTGATCTCAAAAGTCAACATCTTGCTAGGAAATTAATACTATTTCTATATTTATTCGAGCTTTTATCGTTGAACCAGATGAAACATTGTTCATTAGGAACATAATTAGCAATGTTTTATTTTTTCCAAGGAAAACTTAATGCAGCTCTAATATGTACCATCAATAACAGATTGGCATTGAATATGGTTTGTAACTCTTGTCACATGACACAATTTATTTAAATTTCATTAAATTTGATTTTATTTCTTCCTCTATACCAGTCACTAGACCCTGCTTATCTGCATTACTGCAGGTATTTAACTGTATCACAACAGAGACTTTAACATGAATGATTTAGATAAATGGATGGAAAATACCAACTACTCTCTTTCATGAAATTGTAGGCACAAAGAAATTTTTTATCAAAAATCAAGCTTTGGAAATATTGATTTCAAATTTTTGGAAAAAAAAAATGTTTACATTTTCCGACCTAATTCGAAAAATAATAAGACTTCGCCAAAAAATTTAAACTTATTCTGTTCATGGGACAAATTCTGAAATAATTTTACTAAAGAGTAATCTATGACTTTGTTCAAAAATCCCTTCTGCACCTCGAATATTGACATACATCAAATGTGATGTAATGAGTTCAACTTTTGGGACACTCACACCTAAAAAAAAACCACTGTCAATAGTCATGAATTTTACTTAGCATACTAATCCTGTGCATTGTGCTGATGGCATTGTACAATAGGGTTTTTTATCATGCCACACCTACCATTTAATGGGACCTTGTTTATTATAAGTTCCCAACTGAAAGAACCATGACTATCATTTCGTACTGCTGAGTGCTTAGCGAAAGAACAGTCACTACCCACTTTCAAGTCTTGGGTCAGAACTGGTTGGGGTTCGAACCCACAACCTCCCACTTATGGAGTCTGGAAAGACAGTTGGCTTATCCACCTGTTACAAAGTATCAGTCAGATGGTGCCAGGTCCTGTAGACTATGTGGCCTGACTGTAGACTGCGTGGCCTGACTGATATTTTTAATCCGTTTTCATAGACAATGATGTTCAGGAATTGAATTGTTTTATTTTAAATTTTACTGTATTTATATCTTGCTAGTGAAGCTAACTGTAAATCAGGAAATTTTAGTGTAAGTTAATAATCCCCATTTCAAGATATTCACATTCTTTAATTTTCAATAGTGGGATGTTATTCAGTGCATAAATCAATCAATTGATCGATAGATAGATAGATAGATAGATAGATAGATAGATAGATAGATAGATAGATAAACAAGTGTGACTAGAAACTGCATCTAATCATGTCACAATCCAACTGATCATTTGATTGAATTACCATTATCACCCTGGGGCATGCCTTGGCGAGATGTAAAGTGCCAATACAACGACTTCAACAGTGATCATGCAATCACGGATGTCACAGAGGACCTGTTGAATTGCTCTGTAGTAGAGTGCAAAGGTATTATTTTGGTCAGTGTTGCTAAATGTATATTGTTGTTAGCCTAAACAGCTTGTGGTTCAATTACTAGCCATTCAACTTTTTGTTATTAACTAGAATGTACACTTGCGAGCAAGTATATTTCTGCATTTCAGCTCTCTCTCTCTCTCTCTCTCTCTCTCTCTCTCTCTCTCTCTCTCTCTCTCTCTCTCTCTCTCTCTCTCCAGACAAAAGTTGCTTCCAGTCTAAGGTGGTGCTCCAAATAGTGGAGGAAATTTCAACAAAGAAAGAACTCTCTGGAATTCCTTGGTTTTAGCCAGATTTTCAATATTCTGAAAAAAGGTGAGGAAGCACACTTCACATGGTCAATCCTTATCAGTTGACAAATTTTAAACTAATTGGATAAGAAACATAGGAATAGTTGCCTCTTGAAAAAATCTGTCAGAAATGAGGGAGAATAATAATAATAATAATAATAATAATAATACATCTAATAATAAAAATTATGAGTAACAACAAGATGTCTGCTAATACACAGACATAATAATCAAGCAGTCATATTTGTGTTTTAGCAGTTGGTTTTGTTGAATATTTCATGTTGTCTAACACCAATTTTAATTTTAAAGCAGAAAATGAATGTTTAAACATGAATGCAGGTGGGCATAAACACAGAGGGTAACCAATGAAATAAGCTGTGCAGTTAAGGCTTGTCAAATAAGCCAGTTAAACTGGTTACTGTAAAAAAATGTAACAGGAAACGGAAAAATGTACCGGCCAAACCGGGACTTGAAAACCAAGACCTTCCCAATACTAGTGGGATGCTCTACCATATAAGCTACCCTGCCACCTATCAAGCATGGTCCACTACAGATATAGAACATTATGCAACAAACTGCTAAACAATTGTTGTGAAAAACAACATGTTTCAAATCTCTAGTTGTAAAAAAAACTACATCTTAAATAAAATTTGTCAACCAGTTAACTTAAAAATGTAAATTTACCATCCTCTGTAAATCCCACCACTGTTCCTGGACCACCATTGTCTTCATTTTCGATAATCCAATCTGGACCTCTTTCCACCCTCTGTCCAACTTTTATTGTTTTCTCTTTTACTTGATTCTCCTTCTTGAGAGCACCAGTAATACAAAGATGCTTACGGGTATACATTATGTCGTCCTGTATATATATATATATATATATATATATATATATATATATATATATATATATATATATATATATATATATATATATATATATATGTATATATATATATACATACATACAAAGTAGAAAAAGAGAAAAACATTATGTACATTGAGAAAAAATGCAAAAAGGAGAAAAAAAAATTGAAGCAAGAAACAAGAGGCCCTTGAGCCTTAACGCTCACCTGAGGATATGTCCAAAATTGTTTGCAAAGCGCAATAGACAATATATTAAGTACAGAAACTTTACTTAAGTTTTCTCAAGTTAAGAACTGCCAAAAAAACTTAATCAGAAATATATCCACTCACATTTCATTAATAAGTAGCTTATATAATATGCATGAAGTAACTGTAGTGCAATTAATAATTTCCAATCATTAACAAATTTCAGTATACTTATGCAGCTATGTCCTTGACCTTTGAACATATGACCTTGAACCATATATGATTGTCATGTCAATACCTACAATATTCTAATATACATGCCTATACAAAAAGTTAAAGTTTTCAAGATAATTAGCAATATAAGTCTTCTTTTTCAACTGTGACATGGAACTTTGACCATATGACCTTGAACCATATATCAAAATGATCATTGCTGCAAAACCTACAATATTCTAATATACTTGCGTATACAAAAAGTTAACAGTTTTCAAGATAATTTGCAATTTAAGTCTTCTTTTGCAGCTGTGACCTTTACCTTTGAACATATGACCTTGAACCATATATCAAAATGATCATTGCTGCAATACCTACAATATTCTAATATACATGCCTATACAAAAAGTTAACAGTTTTCAAGATAATTAGCAATTTATGTCATCTTTAGCAGCTGTCATTTTGACCTTTTTAACATATGACCTTGAACCATATATCAAGATGATCGTTGTCACAATACCTACAAAATTCTAATACACATGGCTATACAAAAAGTTTATAGTTTTCAAGCTAATGCACAATTTTAGTAATTATAAGCCAAAAATAACATTTCAGGGGCAACAACTCCTATATGGATTATCATACAGTTACAAAATTTGGACCTTTTTAAATTTTGTCATGCTGAACATTTTAACAACATTTTGAATTCATGTATCTCTTAAAATTTGCAAGAAAATTGCCTAAAACTGCATAAATCACAAATCAGGTCATGACCTTGATTTGTGACCTTGACCCTAATTTTAAGGTCATATCAAGAAAAAGTCAAAACTGAAAACCTCATGTCATTATCTGTTCAAATAGTCAAGTTATTTCTTATATTTACAATATTAATGTTTGACATTTCTGCTAAGAATTTGCACAAGGTCAATTATTTTAGTATTACAAAATACTGTTTTTTATTTTTTATTCGCTGGTTTTTGTCATTGAACGGAACAGCACCATTCATTCATTCAGAGCGTTTAGCTCTGCCCACTTTGACGTCACACATAAACCAACCAAAAAGCAGTAAGGAAACTTCAAAAGCAAGGTTTTATTCAAACTTATAATTGTTTTTTATTAATAACACTTTTATAATATCGCATTTTCAACGTTAAAATCCGGGATTTTTTTATTTTTATCAGCGTTGCTAAAAATAAATTTGTTATGGAAAATGAAAGGGGAACTCCCGAATTGACTTTTCACTTTATATGTATTCTTGCGCGACTTGACGAGAGGTTGACAGGTGATGCTAGTTTACTGAAATGTAAACATTATTTGTGTCAAACAGTTTATATAAGAAAAAAAATCAGCAATTGTAAATATAACAATTTGAAGCCATTTTACGAAATTTTTAAAATTAAATGCAAAAACGCGTACAAATTTCACGAAATGAACAAACTATAGGCTTAAGACCCTAGAGAAGCCAAATATTTCTTCAGATTTTTTCTCCCATCATCAATTTCGGAGAAGAAGAGTTTTAAAATTTTTGGACCCTTAGGTCACCTTGACCTAGTTTTGGTAGCCATGGCAACGCCATGAACAAATCTGAATTTCACCAGCCCATATATGCTTCTGACCAAGTATCATTGAAATCTGTCCAGCAGTTTTGGCAGAGAAGTTGAAAATAGGTGTTAACGACGCACACACGCATGCACACATGCACACACATACACACGCCGTGCCATGCCATAAGCTCACATAACCTTTCAGTCAGGTGAGCTAAAAAAACCTAATACATGTACAATGATTTATGGTCAGTGCTTTGTACTACGTAGCCTAGAGTCAAAAGGCCGGAAACAGGCATACCACTCCAAAAATCACATTATTCTGTATCAAGTGAACCAGTCAGTCAATACACTGTCTTTTAAAGCTGAGCATCAGACAGACAGCAGGATGTTAAAATTTAAGGTCTTAAGCATCAGCTCTCAAGGTTTAAGCCCCTCCTCTGAGCAACAAGTGTGTCTCATAATCAAAGGAAATAATTGATCATCACAAAAGTTATCAAGTTATTTTCATATTTAAATGATGTTGTATACAACCCCCCCTCCTCTAATTACATACCACCTCACTGGCTCAGTGATAGAGCATACATCTCCTGCTGTGTCTTACAGTCAAACATTAAACTTTAAAATTTGAGATACTTCTTTCTTTTGTCTTTTGCTCAGCATTAAGAAGACAGAAGATCACTTGGATCACCTGAAACCATGATAATATGACTGGGGTAGTAGTGGTCTTAACAAAAAAATATTGCCCCGAGTGAAAACTAGTACAAGGCAGACCATAATACACACTAGTATTTCCCACGAACTTGATTTCAGATAAATCCTTAGAGATTTATATCCTTGTTTTTTCGAACATAGCTATTGCGACATTAAAAACATTATTATCGACCAACCAACCAACCAACCAACCAACTATTCATAACAAACCAAGATCACTGATATCATAGGTATTTACAATATCATCATCTGCAACTTCATCATTTTTTTCAACATATCTATTAATAACAATTGACAGGGTCTGCAATTCTTCAGATATATCATTTCTGATATTATCAGCAATCTTCTGTAAAATAGGTAAAAAAAAATTCACCTATAATAGATAATCCTGCAATTCTTTGGGTAAATCATTTTGAATGTCCCATGCTGAATAAGTTGTATGACATCACATGATACAGAGCTTTTCAATATGATTTCATTTATGATGAGAAAGTTAATAACATGTATTTTTTCATATTAATCCAAGTGTCTATTAAAGATGAACCAATAGTCTTGTATTTTTTATCCCTCATATTAAAATGCAACTGACACATTGACATCAATGAGACCCGATACAAAACTGACAGATTGGTATGCTGTAATATTGATTCTGATCCATAAAATAAAAAGAATTTACATTTAAAATCACATATACATAAGGTACAATTGTACATATTGTCCAACCCTACTGAACTGACAATTGTAGCAAAATGTTGATATCAACCACTTTCAAAATTTCTAAAGCAATATTCAGACAAAATTATTAAGAACCTGGCATCTGTCTGATTGACAGGTGTTACTGCAAGATGTTAATTTCATGTCAATATATTTGAACTTGTTCACAGTAAGAGACTGACTGACAGGTATTACTGGTAATTTCATGTCTATGTACACCTGGTCCTTTTTTTAGAGAGTCTGATTGGCATTGTCACAGTAAGATGTTAATTTCATGTCAATATATTTGAACTTGTTCACAGTAAGAGACTGACTGACAGGTATTACTGGTAATTTCATGTCTATGTACACCTGGTCCTTTTTTTAGAGAGTCTGATTGGCATTGTCACAGTAAGATGTTAATTTCATGTCAATATATTTGAACTTGTTCACAGTAAGAGACTGACTGACAGGTATTACTGGTAATTTCATGTCTATGTACACCTGGTCCTTTTTTTAGAGAGTCTGATTGGCATTGTCACAGTAAGATGTTAATTTCATGTCAATATATTTGAACTTGTTCACAGTAAGAGACTGACTGACAGGTATTACTGGTAATTTCATGTCTATGTACACCTGGTCCTTTTTTTAGAGAGTCTGTTTGGCAGTGTCACAGTAAGATGTTAATTTCATGCCAATATAAAATTGTTTTCAGAAAGAGACTGACTGACAGGTGTTACTGGTAATTTCATGTCTATGTACACCTGGTCCTTTTTTTAGAGAGTCTGTTTGGCAGTGTCACAGTAAGATGTTAATTTCATGCCAATATAAAATTGTTTTCAGAAAGAGACTGACTGACAGGTGTAACTGGTAATTTCATGTCTATGTACACCTGGTCCTTTTTTTTAGAGAGTCTGTTTGGCAGTGTCACAGTAAGATGTTAATTTCATGCCAATATAAAATTGTTTTCAGAAAGAGACTGACTGACAGGTGTTACTGGTAATTTCATGTCTATGTACACTTGGTCTCTTCCAAAGAGTCTGAATGACAGGTGTTACAGTAAGATGTTGATTTATGTCAATATGAACTTGGTCAAAGCAAGAAATGGTGTAATTTGCTATTATCACTTTAACAAACACTACATGAATCAAAGAATGTTTTTTTTTACTGTGGAGAATAATTGTACTTACAGCATTTTTATAATGTCTACCCAGACGTTGTATATCAGCCAGTAAAATGATTTTACCATGAGTGGATTCTGCAATTTTTTTCAGCAATGGCTGCAATACAAACAATATTTTTGTCAACAACAATAATAAATAAACTTTATAGACCAACTGTACACATATCTGAGTAAAGATAGCAGATTATCAATTTAAGGTTTTGATGTAGACCCCTAGCCAGGTTTAATGTATTGTCCTTTGGAACACTTCTAAGTTGTCTAAAGTGTGTGCTTGCAGATTAGAGCACCTCTTACGGCTAACTTTAAGTTTTGAATACATCTAAAGCCAGATCCTTTAGTAAGAAAATTTGTCATTTCATTTCTTTAAAGACAGTGGTTTTCTCCTGGACTAATGTTTCTTCAATGATCCTTGAACTGACTGCCTTGATATGAATGAGAACATTTGACTGGAGTAAAACTCCAATACTCCACTCCACTCATATTTCTGTTGCTCTGGGCTAAAAATCTATTCTTTGAGTATAATGAACACTACTAAGAATGTTATCATTCTCACCTTGTGCCTAATCTCACTGTGTACCTATATTTTCACTGTGTAACTATATTCCTTGTGCAACTATTTTTCCTGTGTACCTACCATACTCTCACTGTGTACCTATTCTTACTGTGTACCTATTTTCATGGTGTACATATCTACCTAATCTCATTGTGTACATATTTTTAATCTGTATCTATCCCCACTGTGTATCTTTCCTACTGTGTTCCTATTCTTTCTATGTGCCTTATCTCACTGTGACTTTTTTCTCCTTTAGTATTCTCAATGTATAGCACCTCTTCTCACTGAGTACATCATCCAGTACACATTCACACTGAGTGCACATTTTCACTGAATACGCATTTCTCCGAGTACACATTCACACTCAGTACACATTCTCACTGAGTACACATCTGCATCGAGTATACATTTGCACTGAGTACACATTTGCACTGAGTATACATTCTCACTGAGTACAAATTTTCACAGAGTACACATTCTCACTGGGTACACATTCTCACTGGGTACACATCCTCACTGAGTATACATTCTCACTGAGTACACATTCTCGCTGAGTACAAATTTTCACAGAGTACACATTCTCACTGGGTACACATCCTCACTGAGTATACATTCTCACTGAGTATACATTCTCACTGAGTACAAATTTTCACAGAGTACACATTCTCACTGGGTACACATTCTCACTGGGTACACATCTTCACTGAGTATACATTCTCACTGAGTACACATTCTCGCTGAGTACAAATTTTCATCGAGTACAGATTCTCACCGAGTACACATTCTACCTTGTGTACCTTTTCTCCCTGTGCACATATGCTAAGTACTGACTGGGTCTGACCCAAGGCATAAAAGTGGGAAGTGACTGTTCTTTTGCCAAGCACTCTGCATTACGAAATGAAAGTCACAGCTCTTGGATGGGAACTTTAAATAAATGGAGTCCTGTGTCAAGGTAGGCATGGTACAATGAAGAACCATCATTGCAACACACAGGCAAAATTTTTGCACTTTCACCTTTAGCTGGAGACATCTAGATATAAGTGAAATATTCTTGACTGGGATGTAAAACACCATTATTTATCCACTCAACTCAACATATGCTAAGTATACCTATTCTACCTGTGTATTGTTTCCCATTTTAACATATTCTTATCAGTAGTACCTTAACTCATTGTCTTCCTAATTTAACTTCCATATTTCACTAGCCTTAGTGTGAACTTTTTTTATTATGTAACGATCTAACTTTATACCTCTAATATTGTGAGCCTCTCCTCACTGTGTACATATTCTTCCTGTGTACACATTTTCAACATATGTCTTTTCTTACCTCATGCATAATTCACTGTGTACCTATTTTTACTGTGTACCTATTTTCACTGTGTACCTACCATAGTCTTTTTACACAATGCAAATAGGTACAGAGTGAATATGCTTAAAAAGCAAGATTATGAAAGGGAAAAATAGGTAGCGGTGAAACTGGGAGTCCATCACCATGATCACAGAACCTTCTATATACAAGTGTGACTTTCTATAGATTAAACCTACTGACCATCCTTGGATGCTAAGCCTGCTTGCAACTGAAGACCAAAATCTAAGAGTTTTATCTTAAAAATACCTGACAATAATCATCTCTGACTGGAACACAAGCAACTTTTGCCAATTTAAATCTGGTTAAGTGTTCACAAAACTTTGTAATTTTTTCCTGAACCTATGAAAAAGTAAAAACTGATCATATAATTTTTGTTTTATATATTTCTAGTTGAACCATATTGTTAGTGAAAAACAACAATTAATACTTATAATCATAGTGTTTGATGAGCTTTGCAGATCAACAAAAACTGTTGCCAAGATAGTTCAAAATATGTCTAGAATAATGAGTACACTTGCACTGGATGTATAAGACTAAGTAAACTGTAGAACCAGATGGCATACTTATTGAAACACAAATCTAAATCCTTTCTGACTAAATTGGCCAACCTCTATAAGACTACAGGGCAAACTTTAGCCAATGAAAAGCTCACAAAATGACATGTGCTTACTCAATAAGTGGAGGTTCAGATTTCAAAGCTTGTCCAGGTCTTTTTCATGACTTGAAATAGCCTCAGGGAAAGGGATGGGAAAAGACTTTTTTACCAAACCAATTCCACCTGTTAGTTTGATTTTCAAATATTTACAGGTATATCAGAATCATGGCTTAATTTTGCTGATAATCTTCAGTGTACTATCCTATCATTTATCACTAAGTAAACAAAACAAGAGGCACATGGGCCTTAACGCTCACCTAAGGATATTGTCCAAAATTGTTTGCAAAGTGCAATAGACAATATATGGAGTACAGAATTTTCCAAGTTTTCTCAAGTTAAGAACTCCAACGAAACTTTCTCAGATATATCCAGTCAAATTTCATTTATAAGTAGCTAATATGCATGTAAATGTAGTGCAATGAATAATTTCCAAATCATTAACCAATTTCAGTATACTTATGCAGCTATGTCCTTGACCATTGAACATATGACCTTGAACTTTATACATGTATCAAAATGATCGATGTATCAATACCTATAATATTCTAATATACATGTACATGCCTATACAAAAGTTAAAAGTTTTCAAGATAATAAACAATTTAAGTCTTCTTTTGCAGCTGTGACCTTGACCTTTGAACACATGACTTTGAACCATATATCAAAATAATTGACATGTCAATACCTACAATATTCCAATATACATGCCTATACAAAACTTTTATAGTTGTTAAGATAATTATTAATTTAAGTCTTCTTTTGAAGCTGTGACCTTGACCTTTAATCATATGACCTTGAACCATATATCAAAATGATTAGGCCACAATTAAAAATATTTTTGTTTCCCCTTGCCCTACCCTTACTTCTAATATTGGGTAGGTAGGTAGGCTTTTTTTTCCCTCATAGTTTTCTTTTCTGGTTAGGAAACATTCTTCAAATGTCACCTTGTGTGTTTACTAGTACATGTACTTCTTCCTCACTATGGCGTTTGTATCACATTGAATTATAACTGTATAAGCGTCTTGACAGCTAAGAAGGTTGGCGACTAAATCATGAAAAGGAAAGGGAAACGAACAGAAATCTATTAGCACAGAATCGTGAAAACAAAATAATAATAAATTAAAAAAACACACACAGCATTTTTCAATAAAATTTTTTCAGTCTTTGGAATTTTTTATGGTCAGTCGCGCAAGGGGAAACAAACTATATTTTTATTTTGGCCTTATTGTTACAATACATACAATATTCTAACATACATGCCTATACAAAAAGTTAATAGTTTTTAAAGTAATTAGCAATTTTAGTGTTCTTTTGCAGCTGTGACCTTGACCTTTGACCATATGACCTTGAACCATATATCAAAACGATTGTTGTTGCAATATCTACAATATTCTAATATACATGGCTATACAAAAAGTTAATAGTTTTCAAGATATAGTGACAAATATATAATTTTTAGTAATTTCCCCACTCAGTGCCTTACCATTTCCCCATTTTGAGCCCCATGGCTACCATTTGTGCAAATCTGAAACTAGATGATCTAAGGATGTTACAAATGAAATAACTAAGGTATATCTCTTGTACATTTAGAGGAGAAGATTTTTAAAGTTTTTCACTATTTCCCCCTTTATGGGGTCCCAAGGGGACATAACTTCTTCATTTGTGCAAATCTGAAAGAGCTTCACCCAGGCATGACGGTTACCAAGTTTTATTAAATTTGGACCAGTGGTTTTGGAGAAGAAGATTAAAATGTAAAAAGTTCATGCACAATGGACGAAGACCGATAGCAATAGCTTATCTGATCATGAGCTTTCAGCTCAGGTGAGCTAAAATGAAAATGATAATAAGGCTAGTCTTTGACGTACCTCTGTCTTGTGTAATGAGCCTACCCCATCAAGAAAATCAGCAATACTATCATATCCATCAGTTATCAATATAATACGTGAAGGCACCATATAGTTGTTAACTGACCAAAAACAACCTACAAGTATAATGATGTATTTCGCAAGAGTCAAAGAAATTTGGTGAAAACCTGGCTTTTTTTTAAATTTTTTATTTATTTTTATTTTTATTTATTTATTTATTTTTTTTTTTTGTAATTTAAAAATGGGTTCTCCGAAATTAACCATAGAACCATTAATATTCGTTGGGTTAAAATTTATTGGTTTGGCAATTTTGAAAAATTCTGTTCGGAGAAAAATCTGTTGAAGAGTTCTGTGATAATAAATTCCATTAAGGGCCATGGTAAATGAAAATTTTCGATGACATTAAATTTGGTGGTTTTTACATACCATGAAAATAGCAAAATTTAATCCACCCCATTGAATAGTTTTACAGTTTTGCTTTTGTAAATATACATGTAATTTGAACCATTCATGCATTCAAAAGTTGTTAAAAAGATTTAATTTGAACAAGACTCATTAACATTCTGTGAAAACCAGGTTAACGAAAATCAGAAATGATATATATATATATATCTGTGAAAAAAACATTGTGCGTATGTTAATTAAACTAAAAATGCATTCCAAAAGTTTTGCAAAGATTTTTTTAGAACATGGCCTATGAACATTCTGTGAAAACCAGGTCAATGAAAATCAGAAATGAGATATCTGTGAAACAAACATTGTGTGTATGTTAAATAAACTTTTAATGTTTTCCATGTATGTTAATTAAGTTTTGTAAAGATTTTTTAGAACATGACTTATGAACATTCTGTGAAAACGAGGTCAATGAAAATCAGAAATGAGATATCTGTGAAACAAACATTGTTTGTATGTTAATTAAACTAATAATGCAATCCAAAAGTTTTGTAAAGATTTTTTTAGAACATGACTTATGAACATTCTGTGAAAACCAGGTTAATGAAAATCAGAAATGAGATATCTGTGAAACAAACATTGTGTGTATGTTAAATAAACTAATAATGTTTTCCAAAAGGCCGGGTTGTAAAGATTTTTTAAGAACATGGCTTATGAACATTCTGTGAAAACCAGGTAAATGAGATATCTGTGAAATAAATATTGTGTGTATGTTAATTAAACTAATAATGCATTCCAAAAGTTTTGTAAAGATTTTTTCAGAACATGGCTTATGAACATTCTGTGAAAACCAGGTAAATGAGATATCTGTGAAATAAATATTGTGTGTATGTTAATTAAACTAATAATGCATTCCAAAAGTTTTGTAAAGATTTTTTCAGAACATGACTTATGAACATTCTGTGAAAAGAGGTAAATGAAAATCAGAAATGAGATATCTGTGAAATAAATATTGTGTGTATGCTAATTAAACTAATAATGCATTCCAAAAGTTTTGTAAAGATTTTTTCAGAACATGACTTATGAACATTCTGTGAAAAGAGGTAAATGAAAATCAGAAATGAGATATCTGTGAAATAAATATTGTGTGTTTGTTAATTAAACTAATAATGCATTCCAAAAGTTTTGTAAAGATTTTTTCAGAACATGACTTATGAACATTCTGTGAAAACGAGGTAAATGAAAATCAGAAATGAGATATCTGTGAAATAAATATTGTGTGTATGTTAATTAAACTAATAATGCATTCCAAAAGTTTTGTAAAGATTTTTTAAGAACATGACTTATGAACATTCTGTGAAAAGAGGTAAATGAAAATCAGAAATGGTGAAGTTAAAAAATCTTCTTTCATATATCTTTTTTATATATACATGTTTTATGAAATCATCTATGCATTCAAAAAATATGATTTAAAGATTTAATAAAAAGTGTAACAATGACAATAATCAAACACATAGAGTTGAGTAATGGTGTTTAACATCCCAGTCAAGAATATTTCACTTATATTGAGATGTTGCCAGCCATAGGCGAAGGTGCAGAAATTTTGTATGTGCATTGCACTGATGGCATTATACAGCATGGTTCTTTATTGTGCCATGCCTACTCGTTTATTTTAAGTTCCCATCCGAAAGAACCATGACTTTCATTTTATAATGCCGAGTGCTTGGCAAAAGAACTGTCACTACCCACTTTCAAGTCTTGGGTCAGACCCGGTCGGGGTTTGAACCCATGACCTTCCACTTACAGAGCGAGCACTCTGAGCTACTGTAGTGATCAAACACATAGATAAACCTGTACAAAAAGACCACACTCAGGATCTAAGAAATAATGACTTTAAAAAAAGGTCAACTGGTCATTATATTGAGGTTATTTCTGGTTTGAATTTGAACATTTTGAAGCACTGATCTTATATGGGCAAGTGATCTTAAAAGATAGGCAATTACTTTTGCAGGTTTAACTGTATTTTCAACAAAATATATACTTTTTACATATAATATCATATGTAAAGTTTAACAAAGATGAATCCATGCCAGTTCATAAGAAAAGGCACAAAGGTCAAAAACAAGGATATGACCTTGACTCCATTTTAAAAGGCCTTTCAAGAAAACAATAAACAATGCAAACATCATAGTCATTCCAAATCAATATATAGCAATTAATAATTAATATGAGTTTATGACCTTGACCTTTGCTTTGACCTCATGAAGAAACAAAAGGTGCTAAATTATCAAAATCCTATTGAAATGTTACACATTCTCAAAACTGGATTCAAGTTTATTGTTTAAATCTGAAAAAAATACCTGTGTACTTGTAATGTTGTTTAACTTTGCATCAATAGGATGTAAACAAGGTCTTTATAAACAAGTTCACTAATCTGTAGGATTAATCTGAGTTACTGACTGCATGAAATATATGTGTGTATTGTGATCTGCCTTGAACTAGCACACACTTAGGGTGATATGTTTTTGAGTTGCTAGCTCACTGAGTCAGTATGAAACAGCCAAGCATTTACTGCAAAGTGGTGATTTGATTCATGAAAGCTTTTAAATGATGTTCTCAACAAGAAATGTTCACCTCATAAAATAAAATGAAATGAAATGAAATGAAATGAAATGAAATGAAATGAAAGGAAATGAAATGAAAATGAAAATGAAATGAAATGAAATGAAAATGAAATGAAAATGAAATAAAATAAAATAAAATTAAATTAAATAAAATAAAACAAAAATAAAATAAAATAAAACAAAATAAAATAAAATAAAATAAAATAAAAAATTTAAAAAACAAAACAAAACAAAAATAAAATAAAATAAAATAAAATAAAATTAAAAATTTAAAAAAATAAATAAATAAAATAAAATTGAATTAAAAAAAAAATAATAAAAAATAAATAAATAAATAAAAATAAATAAAATAAAATAAAATAAAATTTAAAAAAATATAATAAGATGATAAAAATAAATAAATAAATAATTCCTTTAAATTATCAAGTGTCTACCAGAAAAGATTTTGTTATTATTGAAGTTGTACTGTAAATTTGATTTGATTGGATGTAATAAATGGAGTTTTGTGCTCAAGTCATGATTCTAATACACAAATATCGGTTAGTCAGCTCTGTGATGGTGGACTACTGGAGGAAAACCAACCAACCTTCAGCAAGCAAACTTGAGATTGAAAAGTGTCTTGGAGGAAATAATACCTACCTCGATCAACATTGGACATTTTTATATACTTAGGTTTTGTTACAATTCACTTGATTTTTGATTGGACGATTTCATCTTGGTTTTCTATATTACAGAAGTCCTTCCATTTTTATAACAGAGGAAACAAAAAACGGTACTGATATTAAATCAGACAACTTAAAAATATTATTCTCATGAAATTTGGGGGAAAAAGTATATAGCAGTATAAATGTTTTGATACATACATTCTTGATTCATGATTATTCTCAATGACGTGAAAAGGCCTTCCATTAAAAGACAGGGGCCACCAGTTACTCTCAATTTATCTGAAATATAACAAGAGAACAATGGGCCTTAAAACTCACCTAAGGATATGAACCAAATCATTTGAAGAGCACAATGGATGAGAGCAGTAATTATTAAAAATAAAAAACAATTGAGACAGCAGTAATTACAGAAACTATCAAACAATAGAGACAGCAGTAATTACGGAAACTATCAAACAACAGAGACAGCAGTAATTACGGAAACTATCAAACAACTGAGACAGCAGTAATTACAGAAACAATCAAACAAAGACAGAAGTAATTACAGAAACTATAAAACAATAAAGACAGCAGTAATTACAGAAACTATCAAACAACAGAGTCAGCAGTAATTACTGAACTAACAAACAACAGAGACAGGAGTAATTACAGAAACTATCAAACAACAGAGACAGGAGTAATTACAGAAACTATCAAACAACAGAGACAGGAGTAATTACAGAAACTATCAAACAATACAGACAGGAGTAATTACAGAAACTATCAAACAATAGAGACAGCAGTGATTACAGAAACTATCAAACAATAGAGACAGCAGTGATTACAAAAACTATCAAACAATAGAGACAGCAGTGATTACAGAAACTATCAAACAATAGAGACAGCAGTGATTACAGGAACTATCAAACAATAGAGACAGCAGTGATTACAGAAACTTTCAAACAATAGAGACAGCAGTAATTACGGAAACTATCAAACAATAGAGACAGGAGTTATTGCAGAAACTATCAAACAACAGAGACAGCAGTAATTACAGAAACTATCAAACAATAGAGACAAGAGTAATTACAGAAACTATCAAACAATGGAGACAGGAGTAATTACAGAAACTATCAAACAACAGAGACAGCAGTGATTACAGAAACTATCAAACAATAGAGACAGGAGTAATTACAGAAATGATCAAACAATAGAGACAACAGTAATTACAGAAACTGTCAAACAAAAGAGACAACAATAATTACAGAAACTATCAAACAATAGAGACAGCAGTGATTACAGAAACTATCAAACAATAGAGACAGGAGTAATTACAGAAACTATTAAACAATAGAGACAGCAGTAATTACAGAAACTATCAAACAATAGAGACAGCAGTGATTACAGAAACTATCAAACAACAGAGACAGCAGTAATTACAGAAACTATCAAACAATAGAGACAGCAGTAATTACAGAAACTATCAAACAATAGAGACAACAGTAATTACAGAAACTATCAAACAATAGAGACAGCAGTGATTACAGAAACTATCAAACAATAGAGACAGCAGTAATTACAGAAACTATCAAACAATAGAGACAGCAGTAATTACAGAAACTATCAAACAATAGAGACAACAGTAATTACAGAAACTATCAAACAATAGAGACAGCAGTAATTACAGAAACTATCAAACAATAGAGACAGCAGTAATTACAGAAACTATCAAACAATAGAGACAGCAGTAATTACAGAAACTATCAAACAATAGAGACAGCAGTGATTACAGAAACTATCAAACAATAGAGACAGCAGAAATTACAGAAACTATCAAACAATAGAGACAACAGTAATTACAGAAACTATCAAACAATAGAGACAGGAGTAATTACAGAAATTATCAAACAATAGAGACAGCAGTAATTACAGAAACTATCAAACAACAGAGACAACAGTAATTACAGAAACTATCAAACAATAGAGACAGCAGTAATTACAGAAACTATCAAACAACAGAGACAACAGTAATTACAGAAACTATCAAACATTAGAGACAGCAGTGATTACAGAAACTATCAAACAATAGAGAAAGGAGTAATTACAGAAATTATCAAACAACAGAGACAGCGGTAATTACAGAAACTATCAAACAATAGAGACAGCAGTAATTACAGAAACCATCAAACAATAGAGACAGCAGTAATTACAGAAACTATCAAACAATAGAGACAGCAATGATTACAGAAACTATCAAACAATAGAGACAGGAGTAATTACAGAAACTATCAAACAATGGTGACAGGAGTAATTACAGAAACTATCAAACAATAGAGACAGCAGTGATTACAGAAACTATCAAACAATAGAGACAGCAGTAATTACAGAAACTATCAAACAATAGAGACAGGAGTAATTACAGAAACTATCAAACAATAGAGACAGCAGTGATTACAGAAACTATCAAACAATAGAGACAGGAGTAATTACAGAAACTATCAAACAATAGTGACAGGAGTAATTACAGAAACTATCAAACAATAGAGACAGCAGTGATTACAGAAACTATCAAACAATAGGAACAGGAGTAATTACAGAAACTATCAAACAATGGAGACAGGAGTAATTACAGAAACCATCAAACAATAGAGACAGCAGTGATTACAGAAACTATCAAACAAAAGAGACAGGAGTAATTACAGAAACTATTAAACAATAGAGACAGGAGTAATTACAGAAACTATCAAACAATAGTGACAGCAGTGATTACAGAAACTATCAAACAATAGAGACAGGAGTTATTGCAGAAACTATCAAACAACAGAGACAGCAGTAATTACAGAAACTATCAAACAATAGAGACAGCAGTAATTACAGAAACTATCAAACAATGGAGACAGGAGTAATTACAGAAACTATCAAACAACAGAGACAGCAGTGATTACAGAAACTATCAAACAATAGAGACAGGAGTAATTACAGAAACTATCAAACAACAGAGACAGCAGTGATTACAGAAACTATCAAACAATAGAGACAGGAGTAATTACAGAAACTATTAAACGATGGAGACAGGAGTAATTACAGAAACTATCAAACTCAAACGATAGAGACAGCAGTAATTACAGAAACTATCAAACAATGGAGACAGGAGTAATTACAGAAACTATCAAACAACAGAGACAGCAGTGATTACAGATACTATCAAACAACAGAGACAAGAGAAATTACAGAAACTATCAAACAATAGAGACAGGAGTAATTACAGAAACTATCAAACAACAGAGACAGCGGTAATTATAGAAACTATCGAACAACAGAGACAGGAGTAATTACAGAAACTATCAAACAATAAAGACAGGAGTAATTATAGAAACTATCAAATAACATAGACAGCAGTAATTACAAAAACTATCAAACAATAGAGACAGCAGTAATTACAGAAACTATCAAACAATAGAGACAGCAGTGATTACAGAAATTATCAAACAATAGAGACAGCAGTAATTATAGAAACTATCAAACAATAGAGACAGCAGTGATTACAGAAACTATCAAACAATAGAGACAGCAGTAATTACAGAAACTATCAAACAATAGAGACAGGAGTGATTACAGAAACTATCAAAGTTTTCCCCAGTTTGGACCCCACTGCTACAATTTTTAATCAGAAATATCTAGTCACAGTTCATTGATAAATAGCTAGAAAACATGAAGTAACTTAAGTACAATGGATAATATCCAGATATTAAATCATTTCAGTATACTTATGCAACTATGACCTTGACATTTAAACCCATAACCTAAAAACCATATATCAAAATTAGAGTAATTATATCAATACATCAATACCTTAAATATTCTAATATACATGCCTACACAAAGCTTTATATTTTTTAAGATAATTAACAATTTTAGTTTCCTTATTCATCTATGACCTTTGAACTTGAGACCTTAGATTGATACATTAAAATGATCCTCATATCAATACCTACAAATTCAATTATACATGCCTATTCATAAAGTTTTTAGCTTTCAAGAACATTTACATTTTTAATTTTCTTATGCAGCTTTGACCTTGACTTTGAACCTATAAACCATATATCAAAATTTTCATCATATCAACACCTACAATATTACAATATACATGCTTATACAGAGAGTTAAAGTTTTAAAATAGTTTCCAATTTCAATTTTCTTAGGAAGCTATGATCTTGATCTTTCAACGAATGACCTTTAATCATAAATCAAAATGATTGATATATCAAAACCTAAAATATTCTAATATACATGCCTATACAAAAAGTAAAACATTTTCAAGAAAATTTTATAATTCTATAGAAGCTATGACCATAACCTTTGAAACTGTGTCCTTAAACCATAATAGCAGAGTGATTGATGCTTAATACATACATTATTCTAATATACATGTTATCAAGATAAACAACCATTTAAGTCTTCTGATGCATCAATGACCTTGAACTTTTAACCTGGGACCTTGAAATCCTTATCAAAATGATTACTGTATCAATACCTACAATATTCTCATTTCATGCTTAACAAAAAATTAATAGTTTCTAGGTATATTGACAAATAAAGTATTTTTTGTTATTTTCCCCCTAACTGTCTTCACATTTTCCCATTTTGAGCTTCATGGCTACCATTTGTGCAAATCTGAAAATAGATGACCTATCTAATACATGAAATAACTAAGATACATCTCTTGTACATTCAGAAGAGAAATATTTTTAAAGTTGTTCACTATTCCCTCCCCCCTTTATGGGGCTTTAGGGGGACATAGCTCCTTTATTTGTGTAAATCTGAAAGACCTTTACCCAAGCATGATAGTTTCATTAAATTTGGCCAAGAAGTTCTGGAGGAGAAGCTTAAAATGTTAAAAGTTGCACGATGGATGACACATGATTCACAACACATGACATAAGACACACGCAGTCAAAGATGGATCACAAAAGTTCATCTGAGCTTTCAGCCGTATGACACACAATGGTCAAAGATGGATCACAAAAGCTCATCTGAGCTTTCAGCCGTATGACACACAATGGTCGAAGATGGATCACAAAAGCTCATCTGAGCTTTCAGCCATATGACACACAATGGTTGAAGATGGATGGCAAAAGCTCATCTAAGCTAAAAACAAAAACTTTTTAAAAATTATCCAAGAGGTTAATTCTGAAAAAATTATTGAAAATATGATAAATTTACGTAGGAAGCAATGGGAATATTCCCAAAATAAAATACTTTTGGCACTGCAATTTTATACGAAATCCCAACTGATAAGTCACCTAAATAAACCAAAATTTGAACCACTGTGCAACGAAAAATTTCCTTTATTATTTTAACTTACTGATACAATCTGTTACACTTTCATAATCATTTGTCAAATGATGAGCAATCTTTACTCTTTTACCAACTGTTACAACAGCAAGATTTTCTTCTATATTTTCACTAATAGCAACATCTTCGATACCTGTAAAATGCAGTGACACAATAAGAGTTTCTCTTTGTTTTATGTCAGGATTTGTATGGAGTAGTGAGATGAAAATTTTTTCTAAATAAATAAATAAATAAATAAATAAATAAATAAATAAATAAATAAATAAATAAATAAATAAATAAATAAATAAATAAATAAATAAATAAATAAATAAATAAATAAATAAATAAATAAATAAAAAACCTCTAAATTCCCTCTGATGAACTTTATATGGCTTAGCAATTGCCAGTCCGCTATTTTTGAATCAGCCACACTTGCCACTAAACTGTTACAGGAAGGAGAAAAATGCAGGGTCAGAACAGGGATCAAACCTGGAACCTATCACACAATAGGCAAGTGCTCTACCAACTGAGCTACACAGACTGCTACATATCTATAGGATCCTGCACAGTAAAGTTTACCAGTTACACCTTCTTAATGGTCAAAGTGTCTGTTACAGGTAATACATGTAACTTACATGCTATTAGTTTGTTACAACCAGACTTTATTCTCATTATATCTTCGGCTATATAACATTCTGATGTGTCTATTAACAAAACCGTCTTAGGACCTCTTCCTTTGGGTAAATTTAAACTTTTTTCTGAAAAATAATTTGCAAAAATATTAACTGACTTGAAATTAAAACTACAAAAATATTAACCGACTTGAAATTAAAACTACAAAAATATTAACTGACTTGAAATTAAAACTACGAAAATATTAACTGACTTGAAAGTAAAACTACAACAAGAGTTCCGCATGGCAGAGCATGATACGCCCGTCAAATCTGCAAGTCATTTATGTGGATATTTTGTTTATTATGAACTGTAAAGGGACTTATACAGTTCATATGAGCTGTTCATAATCAATAAGTCAATTCAATTATTCATCACAATGATACAAAATGCAGTGCACAAGTCAACAAGTACAATAAAAAAACAATAGTAATTATTGAGATTTTGGTATTATTTTCAGTAACAAAATAGACTTACCACCAGCCACACCATTTATATAATTTTACCACCATGTTCTTGTAACCTTCATCACAAAATTGAGGTAATCTCTAGTATACTGGGTTGTTTCAAAGACAGCAAGTTCTTCAGTCTACAACTCTATGTGTATCTGCTCCCTGGTAGAATAAATTAAGGAAGCTAGAGTTACCTGAGCACTGCACTTCAGATCATCGTGGTAAGTAAGCATATCAAGTTTCAAGTCATTCTGACCATAGATGTCAGAGTTATGGGCCAGACAAACCCGCCGCGTACTCTGGCAGCAAACAAAGGGGAATAACTCAAAAATTAAGGAAGCTAGAGTTACGGCTCCTGTGCACTGCACTTGGCATCATCGTGGTAAGTAAGCATACCAAGTTTCAAGTCATTCTGACCATAGATGTCAAAGTTATGATCCAGACAAACATGATTACAGCATTCAAAGGGGAATAACTCAAAAATCAAAGGAAGCTAGAGTTACGGTTCCTTAGCACTGCACTTCGCATCATCGTGGGGTAAGTAAGCATACCAAGTTTCAAGTCATTCTGACCACAGATGTCAGAGTTATGGGCCGGACAAACCCGCCCATCCGCCCGCCCATCGGCCCGCCCGCCCGCCCGCCCGCCCGCCAAGGGTGATCCCGTCTTTGACGGGCGTATAAAAATATAAACTGACTTGAAATTAAAACTACAAAAATATTATCTGACTGAAATTCAAACTACAAAAATATTAACTGACTTGAAATTCAAACTACAAAAATATTAACTGACAAAAGTAAAACTAAAAAAATATTAGCTGACTTGAAATTCAAACTACAAAAATATTGACTGACTTGAAAGTAAAACTAAAAAAATATTAACTGACTTGAAATTCAAACTACAAAAATATTAACTGACTTGCAATTAATACTTCAGAAATATTAACTGACTTGAAATTAAAACTACAAAAACATTAACTGACTTGCAATTAAAACTACAAAAATATTAACTGACTTGAAATTAAAACTACATTACATAAGCATTTCTTTTTCATTTGCTCCATGTGTTTCCTGCTTCCCCTAGGTTTTAAAATAATTGCATTTATTTTGACCATTAATGGCTGGATCACATTATTCTGATAATGTCTATGACCACTTATGTAACAGAAATGGCAGAAATTGCGGTGGGCCAAACCAAAACCAGGACCTTCCCAACACTCGCAGGTTATTCTATTGACAGGTACCCAGCCACCTATCAAGCCCAGTCTGCCACATTAATTCCTTCTTTTTTTTATTCAACTACTTAAAAATCAAAACTACCAGGTTCTACCCTTGGAGAAACCTGTTGGTTAGCCTCTTCCCGGGGCCAGGCAAGCCCTGAAATGTAACAAGAAAGGCAAAAATACTGCAGCCAGATGTTAGTGGGACACTCCTTTGAACTAGCTACTGGGTCACTGATCAATCCCATACGCCATACTAATATTACTGATCCAACTTCATGATATACATTTCTATGGTATCATAAACACTGAAATACAATTTCTTTTAAGTAATCAGCCATCTTAGAATGTCACAGTGGTTGAGTGGTCCAAGGTATCTGTTAATTTCACATTTCTGACAGATTCTTGAAAGAGAATGTTTGTCGCCAACTCGCTTGGCAAAGACCAGATTGATTTACTATGTAAGTACAATATTATTGGCTGAGGTGTAAAATATCTTTTTTAACATCAACCCATCATTCATTTAGGGGTCTTGGTGGCAGAGTGGTCTAAAGCGTGCACTTACGGGTGCCTCTCACTGCCTGGGTTTGAATACCACTCTGGACAGATTCTAGTGTAAGTCTGTCATTCTGCCTGCCGAAGGTTGGTGGTTTTCTCCAGGTACTCTGGTTTCTTCCACCTTCTCAGAACCGAAATAGTGAAAAAATCTTGACTGGGGTGTAAAACACTATTACTCCATTCTGCTCCATTATTCAGTCATTGCTTACAAAGTTTTAGTAGCAAAAGGGTGACTAAGAGATCCCATGTCAATAGACTCTTATTGGAATGTGACAAGATAATCAAATTTTACAAGATTATTATTATTTTCTTTTATGAGCAAATTTTCAGGTGTGGCCTGCAAAAATCAACAAATTCTCAGGTATGCTGCAAAAAAAAATTGTCATCTGAAATATTTAAATATTTCAAGATGTCACAGTCACAGGTTTGAGAATTTGGTTTCATTTCTTCAGTATTGATTTGTGTTGTCCACTTCTTCTATCTTCAAAACAAGGCTTTGCAATCTGGCAAAACTCTTACATTTAAATATTTTGAATATAAATCAATCACCTATATCAAAGAAAGTAAACAGTTTCTACAAATCCACTTATATTTTCAGTCCGAGGCAAAATGAGATGGTACCCCTTTCAACACCAGTTGGCATCGGAAAATTCTGGGTTTCTGATAAATAAATTGTTCTGACCCTCTACACACAGCTGACAGGAAAAATTGTCTTATGATCAGAGAAAGTAGGACTTTCCAGTTTGACCTAAAAATCAGATTACTAGATAGGTAGGTAATAAATTCTTACCTTTGCTTATTTCTTCATCAAGCAGTTTTAACAATGTCTTATCCATTTGTTTTGACCATTTCTGAAACAATGCTGATAACAAACAAAAAAAAAAAAAAAAAATCCAAATAAAATATATAAAAAAAAAATAAAAATTAAAAAAAAAATAAATAAATAAATACATTTAAAAAATAAATAAGTAAACAAATAAATTAATTAATTTGTTTATTTTCAATACTCTATACCTAAGCTGAAACACTGACAAGATTTAAAATCTTTCAGATCATAACATTGTATGTCAATCTCTGAGAAAATTTTTATTAGTAGTTCAGTATGGTTATCTTAACAATTGTTTTATTAAAGAGACTGTTCACACATTTGTGCTCAGAGGTTATATGTTTCACACATCTAGGACATATTCTGATGATGTCCATCAAGTTTCATAAAAATCAAATAAGTGCTTTAGAACATTTAGCTCATTATGTTGCATGCACACTTACAAGGATGTATGCCGATCATGCTCATCAAGTTTCATGAAAATCAAATTTAGTGCTTTCAGAAGAGTTTATAATGTCAGGGGCATAGCTTACTATGAGGAAAACGAGGCAACTGCCTTGGTAAAAATCAGATCATATTACTTGTTTTAATTGGTAACAGAAGCACAAAGAAAATAGACAGGATAAAATTATTCTTAATGAAGAAATATAAAATTATGTTTTGTCCATAATAGTACAGGCGCGGCTTGATTTTTCACACAGTCTGTTCAGGTGTCACCAGGGAAGCATGCACCCAGGCCCCCTAGATTTGAAATTCCTTTGATGCTTCTTTTTTTGCCTTGGTTATAATTGGTTGCTATCTATGTCTCTGAATGTGGTATTCAAAACAAGGCCATATTTCAGATCATGTCCACCAAGTTTTAGTGGTTTTAAAGGAAAAGGCAGATAAAATGTTTTTAACAGAAAGAAAGACTGAGAGACTTGCTCATTATGTGGCATGCAAATAAAACACAAACATATCAGCCCATGTTCAAATCACAATCCCCCCCCAAAAAAACAAAGTGAAAACTTTGAAAGCTCCCCAATGCATTTCTACATGGGAACTTCCCCCATAAGGGTAAGCAAACACAGGCCATATTTCTGATCATGTCAACCAAATTTAAGTGGTTTAAGAGATAACGCAGATTTAAATTTAACCAACATATGGATGATGACAAATTTTTATAGTTCTCTAAGGTTTGACTGAAAGCGAACATTAAACAATTTTTATACATGTTTAAAATTTAGAGAGTCAGGTCAAATTTCAATACAATCATAAATTACTATGAACAATCCCTGATTGTTAATAAACTGACAAGTAAATAAATAAAAAAAAAATTAACAGTCAACGTTGAAGTTTAAAAAATGCACTTGCAGAAACCAACAACAGAAAAGAGACACGTGAAGGGGTTTGAGTGAAATAAAGCCACAGGGTAGGGGTGGTGGTCAGACAGGTCGAGGTGGTGGTCAGACAGGTCGAGGTGGTGGTCAGACAGGTCATTATAAATGAGTTCTCTGCTTTTGATTTTATATTTAAAATTGCAATTGCTTTTCCTTCTACATTACAATTTAGCAGCTGTACACCAAACCTGCATCCATAATTAATGACATAATTATGTACATATAAAAACATCATTATTAATATTTTATCCCTGTAGTGGTGCTGCTAGTTTTCCTAATGGTCAGTGTCAAAACAGAATAAAAATTTTAATTTGTAAAAATATGCACAAAGTACTACATAACATTTTATTGCTTTCTATTGGAACTCAAAAAGATTATAGAGCACACACACACACACACACACACACACACACACACACACACACACACACATATATATATATATAAACACGTGTGTGTGTGTTTATATATATGTGTGTGTGTGTGTGTGTGTGTGTGTGTAATGATTTTCTTTTTCATCATCCATGCAAGCATGTGTTACAGGAGGGGGAGGAATCATCAGAAAAAAATCCACTTCCTCACCTAGTGCCCCAGATAAAGATTCAACTCATTGAACCCAGCCCTAAATGGGGATAAGCAAGTGCTCTTGTCCACAAGGCTTAATGATCTTGACTAGACTACATGCAACAATACAACACAACGACTAGCTCCGACCTGCTACATATGAACAACCACAGCCTAGCTGTCCAAATTATTTAGGAAGAGTCAGTATATGGATGAGTACTCTGATTTTATTTTCAAAAAAAAAAAAAAAAAAAAATACTTGCTTTTGTAGTTGTCTTTCGCCTGATTTTCTATCAATTCGTCCTTTTTTGTGTTGCCTTTAGATGAAGAATCTGAGCCTAATTTTTCCGTATCTAGAACTTTCATACTCATTACATTAGTCTGAGGTCGTTGTTTGTTACTCCTACAATTGTAATTACAAATTCATTAATTCAATTCATCATCTAATAATTAAATTAAGTATTTTGATTGGACCTTTTCTGTTATGTTTTTTTATGAAAGAATTGGCCATTAGTGACACCATGTTACATACATCACGGACAACACACACAAATATTTCTATTGCTTTGTCATAGCAATGCATTTTTTTTAACTTGCTTCAATTGTAAAAATTCTTAATGTAAAAATTTTAAACGCACTGATTTGTTGTTTAAACATTTTACCAATAAGTTTATAAGAAATGAAATTAATTTTTCTTTTTGTTACGGAAAAATGAAAGAATTGGGCTTTTTGCACACAGAACTTAATTTTCTATGATATGCAAAATATGCAATGAGCAAAATGTCCATTTCTTTCATTTTTTCATAACAAAAAGAAATATTAATTTTATTTCTATTATATATAAAATAAGAATAATAAAAATAATAATAAACATCTTTTGCATTATTAAAACAATTAATTATAATGTGTAACAGGAAAGAGCCAAACTGGGACTCAAACTCGGGACCTTCACAATATATACACATGTCATACGCTATCAGTCCATAATTGTTCGTCATATACATAAACATATCCCCTTCCTAGTTAACAACATAAGATATGACGTCATGATTTGAATATTCATGATGTTCACCTCTTGAATAATTTATGAACACCAGATTATTAACTTAAGTCACTTTCCTACATTTTTCTAATTAAAAAAGTTTCAAAGCTTTTTTAACTATATCTTTTGCATCTTTTTACATCAATTCTTTTTATATTTCTTTTAAATTTAACACTATGTAGTAAGGAAATGTGATTTGCATATTATTCTGTTTGACCTTTATAAACCATAAATACCCTGATGAAACTTGGATGAGGCCAAAAACTGGATCAATGAAGTCATTAAATTTCAACTTTTTAAAAAATCTGTTCCATGTACAGAAGAACTGGGAAAGATTTTTTTCATATAAAAATAGAACTTGGTAAGGTCATTTTTAAAAAAAATTTAATCTTACTGTTTTTAAAAGGAAAGTTTGGAATAAAGAAATTTTTAGAAAAAACCATGTGTCAAATAATTATGGACAGCAGGACTCTTTACAGATTGAGCTACAAAGCTCAGTCTTCTGCAAATAAATGAACTTTAATTATTATAGACTGAACTTCTTTTATTCAAAACTAACAGAAAGGGTCTTACTAATCACAATCCTTGGGATAATTAAATAATAGGAATATTAAAATTAAGAGAGAATTTTACTCTTTTTCCTGTTTGTGTGGATGTTTATTCACACTTTTAGATTCTATGTTCTGTTTTTGTTTCTTGGTAGTACAATTTTTGTCAGCCTTTGTTGTAAGGCGATTATCAGTTCTGACTGGTGATGTTTTTCTTCTTAGATGTTCTGCTTCACTCTGTCCATCTTTACCAGAATATTCTATCTGACTTATGCTGCTATTATCACCATGGTTATCTGAAAAGAAAATACCAGATAATGTAGATATCTTGTCGGCAACAAATCATTAAAGTGTGTGTGTGTGTGTGTGTGTGTGCCTGCATGAGTGAGTGGGTGAGTGAGAAATGGGGTGGTTGGTAAAGTGGCAGAGTGATGCTAATCAACATTTGTACATTTATTGTATCTATACATGTATACTAGATCCATTAAAATCAGTTGACAGATCTAGCAATGGCTAAATCCTTTTTTAAAAAGGCAGAATTCATATTACTTCATCATTTTTAACACTGCAACAGTTTATTTTGTTTTTGAAAAATATTTATTCTTACAAATTAATTGATTTAACAACAAACTTGCAGTTAAAATTAACAAATAGAATTGTAATTTATGGCTTTAGTTACCTGTCTGTTGTGCATCACCTGGGGCATTCTGTTGTCTTGGTAATGAATTGGAAACATCTACAGTTTTGCAAAGGGAGGTAACTTTCTCACTTAACAGCTGAACTGAAGACACTAACTCCTTTATATTTTCTGATTGTTCAGCATCTTTCTTTTCAAGCTCTAACAATTTTTTCTGGAAAATTTCTAGAAAAAATATAAAATTTCAAAAAGACCTTCTATTTCTAGGTTATCAGTTCTAAAATGAAAATCTTTATTGGTTGAATGTTGTTTTATGTCATATCAGGAATTATTCGTTTGTAATGAGAAAATTGCTCTTATTAATCTTAAAGATTTATCTAAAACACAAGTTCATGTACTAAGTTTTTTCAAGTATATCTAATCTGATTTATATACATCTATGTGTGCACATATAGTGATCTCAAGTACATTAATATACTGCCAGATCACAAAATTGGACTACTTTGGTAGCTCAGTTGGTAGAGTGCTCGCTTCTTATGTGGGAAGTTTGGGTTCCAACCCCAGCCAAGTTTGACCAAGACTTGAAAATTGGTAGTGACTGTTTTTTTGCCAAGCACTCAGCATTTTTAGTCCACTAGAGACCTTAAAACTGTTGCCCCATATCACGGCAGGCATGGCATGCTAAAGAACCCTCCCTGTACATTGCCTTAGTTTTACTTAAAATTTTTGCCACTTCACCTATAGCTGGTGACATCTCAATATAAGTGAACTTGTCGTAAACAGGACATAAAGTAAATGAAATCAGACCACAACTGAAATTCCTAGGCCACTAAGTCCATTATTCTGGTACAGAGCCAGGTACTAAAAGCCTACACTAAGAAACACCATTTCTCATTTGTGGTCCATTAGGTTTAAACACACAGTGCTCAGATGCCTTGATTCTTAAGGTTCATACTTTAACCAATTGGTCACCATGGCCCTGGATATAAATGTGAATGCTCACAAATAAGCTTAAGTCTTTCAAATGTATTTCAAACATGTAAAAATGTAAAAAAAAAAAAAAAAAAAAAAAATGGTTATAATTACCAGTAAAATCTTCATCTGTTTTTTTAACTCCATTCCTAGATATTGAAATAAAACAAGTATTATATATATTAAACATATGCTTTTTCTAACTTTGATTTTGTACATGAAAACAAAATAATATGAAATAATTATAATTCTGTAAAACCTGTCATGGAAACTAGAAGAGTAAAACAAAACCCAAATATCTGTGCTCCTTCTAGATTTATTTTTAACAACAATTTATATACCCTATAGGTACTGGTTTAGATTGTAGACATATATAGCAGGGACAAAATTATGTAGACATACATAGAGCACTATTTACAGTTGTGACTTAATTATTGTAATGTTGCTGCACATGGTAAAACCCAGATGAAGGTCAACCTAGTTTGAAAACTTGACCTTGACCTCAGACACAGCAATAATTCATAATTGCAAAGAGAGTGAAGTGCAGTAACAGAGCTTGATGTGGAAATCAAGATTTTTTTTCACTTATATTGGAGAAGATAGTTCAGAAATAGAAGAGGAAACCAGAGTGCCAGATAAAACAACCAACCTCCAGTAACTTTCTAACACTAGAATCTATTCTGAGTGGGATATATGTACAAACCTGGGCTGTGAGAGGACTCCGTAATATGTAGGCCAGTGCATAAGACTGGCACTCAGCCTTCATGTCCCAAACGGCTTTGTTGTTCATTGAATTTGCAATAGGCCAGTATTATTCAACAGCGATGACATACGATAAAACATATTTCATTTCTTAATTGTACAGTGTTTGGTCTACTTCATTCTTCAATTATCGTGCAGTTTTACCTGCATACATTTTTTACACAGCAAAGGGTAAAATTCAGCAAGCAAGAAAGGATTGGAAACTGGGACCTTCTGAATACTAAAAGGATACTCTACTAATTGGGTTGATCACTCACCAGTAGACTCTAGCCAACCTGTAAAAATGCAGCAGCCAAACAAGGACCGGCAACTGGGACTTTCCAAATAGTAGAAAGATACTAAACAAATGTGGCTTATAGGCCCCCAGTAAAGCCTAGCCAACCTGTATTTCAAGTTTCTGTTGTTTGAATTCAAAGATATATTCAAAGACCAACAAGAAAATTAATATCATCAAACATGTACATTATTCCCCAGGTTTAAGTTTTTTTCTTTAAAAATTTTCCTTCTTTCTTTCTTTCCTTCTTTCTTTCTTTTTCTTTCCTTTTTTTTCTTTCTTTTTTTCTTTTTTTTTATTTTTATTTTTATTTTTATTTTTTTTTTTAAATTTGATAATTAAAGTAAAACAGATGTGAATAGTATACCATAATAGCACATCTAGCTCATAACATTTTTTTTTTTTTTTTTTTTTTCTTTTTTTTTTTTTTCTTTTTTGAAATCACCTATTACATTCTATGGCAAAAATTCTAAAGATATACAAAATATTTTTGGCAAAAAAACTCAAAATGATTTACTTTTTTGTAATTTTTAAGTTTTGTCTGTAAAAATCAAAATTTTAATGTTGGGTGCAAATGGGACTCTTTAAAAAATTTATATCCCAAAAATATACATGTAATCCATTTGATTAATATCAATTTTTTTAATTCAAGTTGAAAGTAAATACATGTATCTGATACTGAATAAGGGTGTGATGAAGCCTTAAACAATGATAAACAATATATATATATATATATTTATATATATATGGCAGAAACAATTCTATATATATATATATATATATATATTATATATATATATATATATATATATATATATATATATGGCAGAAACAATTCAAAAATTATATTTCTCTAGTACTTTCATGCATTCTAAAGCAATCTTCGGGCAATAATGAACTCTTTACCTTAGTAACGTTACTATGGTGTCATTATTATAAAGGGAAAATAATACTTTCAACTAGAATGTATAATTGCGAGCAATTATATGTCTGCCTATCAGCTCTCTAAAGTGGTGCTCCAAATAGTGGAGGAAATTCCAAGAAAGAAAGAAAGAACTCTCTAGAAAGAACTCTCTGGAATTCCGTCGTTTTCACCGGATTTCTCCAGTCCTTCCGAATTCCGAAAAAAGGTGAGATAGTGACCTCCCCATAGTCAATCCCTACCAGTTGACAAAATTTCAACCTGATTGGATAAGAAACGTAGAAGGAGATGTCTCTGAAAAAAATCTGTCAGAAACCAGGAGGAATAATGATAAAAATAAAAATAATAATAATAATAATAAAGATTACAAGTAACAAGAAGAAATCTGCTGATACGCAGACATAATAATTAAAGAGATATAATTACATTTTATTGTTTTTTTGTTGTTACTTATGTTTTAATTGGCTTAAACATGTTTATAAAGTGTTGTTCTTTTGAAACTCGAGTTGTTGCATTGTTATCAATGAATATATTCTGTGTGTGTCTGTCCTTTTAATTCTGATAGAGAAAGTTAAGATCAAATTTTATTCTCTTATTGTTATTTACCTGTCATTTATTTGTTTATTTCTCTCATCTTGTTGATCAAGTCGTTTCTGTATAAACTTTGATGTTGTTTTAATTTCTGTAAAAGCACCTTGTATTTCTTCTATCTGTTATCAAAACAAATAATAATAATAATAATAATAATAATAATAATAACAAAAACACCACCACCATCAACAACAACAACAATAATAGTAATAAAATAATAATAACATTTAAAATATTTCAGACTGATATCATTCAGAAAATTTTGATGGGCTATAGTAACAATGTATTATACAAGTATACAGTGCCCACCACAAAAGAGAGGGGAGGTTAGGGGAGGGAGAGGGAGGAGACCAGTAGATAAAGGTCTGAAGGATAAAAATGAATCACCCCTCATTTCATTTTCAAATCCAGCTTTTGCCAATTCTATTGTGGAAACTTTCATATGATGAAGGTCAATGGTTATCTCTAACTGCTCTGGTTTTCTCATTTATCTAAGAGCTGATTGCTTCATTATCAAAATGAAATAAATAAATAAATAAATAAATAAATAAATAAATAAATAAATAAATATAAATAAATAAATAAATAAATAAATAAATAAATAAAGAATTTAAAAAAATCCTTACTGCGACATAAAACACCATTACTGAACTACAAACACAGAAGTGATTTAACATAGATTAAAAACATAACATCAAACTTCCATGTATGTTTCATCTCACCCTACCTACCAACACAAAATGGAACAACCCAAAATATACTTTTCCATTTTCATATCAAAATCTATTGTTTAAAAGAAAAACCTGTGATCTGTTGTTTTTATCATATAGTTAAAATATCACTGCAAAAACTTCAGTGTTTTGCTTCTTATATGAATACAGAAAAAACGAAACATAATTTTCAATTCACACTATACTTCAAAAGTATTAAAAAAACTGCATCTTTCATTATGTTAATAAAACGATCTTTTATTGACTGATTGGTAAACTGAAACTCTAATTTTTTTTCAGTTTAAAAAAGTGTCTGGTGACCAAGTTTAGCTTTATTTGACCTGAAAATGTTGAGTGAAATTCATTATTTAAAAGTTTTTTCTTTTGTTTTTTTTTTAAATGAGAACACAGATGGAGCTAATCAATAAAGAAAGGACCCTTGTGGCAATGATGTCATAAATAACAGAAAGAATGATGTAAAAATGTCCATGAACCCCTTGTGACAATGATGTCATAAATAACAGAAAGAATGATGTAAAAATGTCCATGAACCCCTTGTGGCGATGATGTCATAAATAACAGAAAGAATGATGTTAAAATGTCCATGAACCCCTTGTGGTGATGATGTCATAAATAACAGAAAGAATGATGTAAAAATGTCCATGAACCCCTTGTGGTGATGATGTCGTAACAGGGATTTTTCTGGCTACTCACAGGGTCGGGTAAAGGGACCCATTCCCAATGCCAAAAAGCATGCATTTTTCCCAATTTTGTAAGTAAAAATTCCCAAATGATTCTGATTTGAGAAACTTAAGAAAATGTGAAAAAACTATATTTTTGGTGTAGCTTGTAATCTTTGTATCTTTATAATAACCTGTACTTATGCACATTTTGACTTATACTCAATGAGAGTCTGGTAGAATAGGAGCAACTCATGAAACAACTTTCTCAGATGTTTGTATTGAAACCAGTCTATGAAGATATTGTGTTAATGTCCGAGTGATTTGGTACAAATAAGTGACTACCAGCATGTATCAAAATAGTAAATATTCCAGGCAAAATATTTGATGTGCTGACAATGTGAAAATTTTTAAAGTTTAATGAAAAATTTTCCCAAAATGTCAATTTTGTCAATGATTTTCCAAATTTCATCCCAAGGTCCCTTTCCCAAAATGGCCAGAAAAATCCCTGCATAAATAACAAAAAGAATAATGTTAAAATGTCCATGAACCCCTTGTGGTGATGATGTCATACGTAACAGAAAGAATAATGTAAAAATGTTGATGAACCCCTTGTGGCAATGATGTCATAAATAACAGAAAGAATAATGTAAAAATGTTGATGAACCCCTTGTGGCAATGATGTCATAAATAACAGAAAGAATGATGTAAAAATGTCCATGAACCCCTTGTGGTGATGATGTCATAAATAACAGAAAAAATGATGTAAAAATGTCCATGAACCCCTTGTGACAATGATGTCATAAATAACAGAAAAAATAATGTTAAAATGTTGATGAACCCCTTGTGGCAATGATGTCATAAATAACAGAAAGAATGATGTAAAAATGTCAATGAACCCCTTGTGGTGATGATGTCATAAATAACAGAAAGAATGATGTAAAAATGTCAATATACCCCTTGTGGTGATAATGTCATAAATAACAGAAAGAATGATGTAAAAATGTCAATGAACCCCTTGTGGTGATGATGTCATAAATAACAGATAGAATGATGTCAAAATGTCCATGAACCCCTTGTGGTGATGATGTCATAAATAACAGAAAGAATGATGTAAAAATGTCCATGAACCCCTTGTGACAATGATGTCATAAATAACAAAAAGGATGATGTAAAAATGTCCATGAACCCCTTGTGACAATGATGTCATAAATAACAGAAAGAATAATGTAAAAATGATGATGAACCCCTTGTGGCAATGATGTCATAAATAACAGAAAGAATGATGTAAAAATGTCAATGAACCCCTTGTGGTGATGATGTCATAAATAACAGAAAGAATGATTTAAAAATGTCCATTAATCCCTTGTGACAATGATGTCATAAATAACAGAGAGATGATGTAAAAATGTCTATGAACCCCTTGTGACAATGATGTCATAAATAACAGAAAGAATGATGTAAAAATGTCCATGAACCCCTTGTGGCGATGATGTCATAAATAACAGAAAGAATGATGTAAAAATGTCCATGAATCTCTTGTGACAATGATGTCATAAATAACAGAAAGAATGATGTAAAAATGTCCATGAACCCCTTGTGGTGATGATGTCATAAATAACAGAAAGAATGATGTAAAAATGTCCATTAATCCCTTGTGACAATGATGTCATAAATAACAGAAAGAATGATGTAAAAATGTCCATGAACCCCTTGTGACAATGATGTCATAAATAACAGAAAGAATGATGTAAAAATGTCCATGAATCCCTTGTGACAATGATGTCATAAATAACAGAAAGAATGATGTAAAAATGTCCATGAACCCCTTGTGACAATGATGTCATAAATAACAGAAAGAATGATGTAAAAATGTCCATGAACCCCTTGTGGCAATGATGTCATAAAAAACAGAAAGAATGATGTAAAAATGTCCATGAATCTCTTGTGACAATGATGTCATAAATAACAGAAAGAATGATGTAAAAATGTCCATGAATCTCTTGTGGCAATGATGTCATAAATAACAGAAAAAATGATGTAAAAATATCCATGAACCCCTTGTGGCGATGATGTCATAAATAACAGACAGAATGATGTAAAAATGTCCATGAACCCCTTGTGGTGCTGATGTCATAAATAACAGAGAGATGATGTAAAATGTCCATGAACCCCTTGTGGCGATGATGTCATAAATAACAGAAAGAATGATGTAAAAATGTCCATGAATTCCTTGTGACAATGATGTCATAAATAACAGAAAGAATGATGTAAAAATGCTTATAAACCCCTTGTGGCAATGATGTCATAAATAACAGAAAGAATGATGTAAAAATGTCCATGAACTTTTTTCATAGTAATTTCATAACAACATTTTTTATGTCAAAAAATGCCACTTTTAGCAAAAATTCTATTAATGTTATTTGTGCCAAATTTATGAGAAATTACTATTCAAAAAAAGTTGTGTAATATAAAAGAGAAAAAATGCAAAGGGAGGTTACTTTCTTACTTAAACAAGGACTCCAACCAGGGACCTTTCTTATACTAGCAGGATGCTTTACCGACTGAGCTTCATGGCCAGCTATCAAGACCTGTCTGCCACATTTCTCCCTTCTTTTTTTCGTTTCAATTACATTCATTAGGTTCCACCCTGTTACCAACCTGTTGGTCAGTAGTCCCCAAATATAACAGGAAAGGGAAAAAATGCAGTGGCAAATCATGGACTCGAGCTAGGGACCTTCCCAATACTAGCAGGATGCTTAACTAACTGAGCTACCCGGTCACATTTCAAGCTAGGTTCCCCACAATTATATTTCTTATAAGTTTAGTATAAAGACTAAGTCCCAAATGAAAAAGGTTCCCTATAGTTAACACAGCTAGCACTGCCAAGTAGTTGAATTTTAAAATATGATACATGTATGGTGGCTTATTTCTGACATCGACATAATTTTAGTTGACATAAAATTATCTTAACATGTCGACTTATTATCTTGACAAGTCGAGATAATATCATGAAAAGTTGTGATACCAAAATAAAAAGTTAAGATAAGTAACACGACATGCCACGATACATATGTTGACCAATCGTGATAATTATCTCGATATCTCCACTTATTTTTATCGCGGCAAGTCGTGTTACTTATTTCAACTTTTTATTTTGGTATCACAACTTTCCATGATAATATCTTGACTTGTCAAGATATTAAGTCGACATGTCGAGATAATTTTATGTCGACTAAAATTATGTCGATGTCAGAAATAAGCCACCATATACATGTTCTTCAACAAGAGGAGAATGTTCTTTTATAACACATTATCATTATTATTATTTTGAAAAAAAAAATTCCATAAAGGTTCTTTTCTCATGAACTAGTTAGTTATGTTGCAAAGCTATAAAGTTATTTATCTAGTAGATTAAACCGCAATCAATATTTACATTAAGGAACAAAAAAAAAATTACTTTCTGTTTCCAATATTATAGTCTATATGATAAAACGTCTTTCTCACCTCAGCTACAATATTTCGTAATTTTGGTAAAGAAATTTGTACGTCTTGCTCAAGTGGTACGCCCAATTCTGCCATTTTTAAAGGATCTTCATTTTATCAAAACTTTAAACACGGAAATAATTGTTGTTAAATCGAAACCGAAAGTAGATTTTGGATACTTATAGGTCGTACCCTAGTACAGTTTTAACCTATCTAACGTATACCAATTTAGAACAAATTATTCCCTAGATACAGTTATAATGATGAAAGTGCTCGGTATATCTTATATACATGTAATATCTTATGAAAGAGGAGGTCGCAAGCATAAAAATACAAAATACACGATACCAGAAACTTTATTTTATGTCGAATATTTATAACATAAAACATAATTATTTTGACAAACATAAGTAAATTAAATAAATTAAGTAAATTGTACAAACATAATTCAAATACAAAATAAAATAACGGCGACACAAAAGCATGCATAAATAATGGTTGCAAATATAAAAAGAAAAAGAGACGGTCATGCATAGAAACATAAAAATATAATTACAACTGAAATAAAACCAAACTGAAACATCCAAATTAAAATACAAAATAAGAATTTGTAGTTTACTAAAAGAAGGTAAATAGAAAATGTATTATTATGAAGTTATAAAAATTTAACTTACAAAATAAATAATAAAATAATTATTTGGCAAAAACTTAAAAATTTTTGAAGTAATTAAAAGCTGGTTAATAAAATTATTTAATTAAACTTTGCCTGCATAAAGTACATTACAATATGAGAAATCCCAACTGCGCAACAGTCTCTGAAAATTCCTGTAGGATTCAGTTAATTGAATATCATCTGGGAGACTGTTTCACAATCGGGTTGCCTCATACCGAAATGACCTCTTAGTCCATACCTTGTGATGTTTACTTGTGGCATGGCTACTTTATTGCTGTTTCTAAAATTATAGATTGAATCTTTAAAAGATATAAGATCGTTTATATTTTCTGGTGATAATTTTTAAAATTTAAAAAACATCTTTTGCCATATTTTTGTCACGTTTAGTCTATCTACATGTAAAAAATCAAAACCGTTACTTGTGTATAGGCGTATCAAATCTTCTGTAATTAAACGCACTGGCCTTTCTTGTAATTTTTCCATTTTTATAATGTTCTTTTGTCCACAAAAATGCCATGCAATAAGACAATAATTAAAATTTAATACAATAAAAGAGTTAAAAATAACTTTATTGCCTTGTTTTGTTAAAAATCTGCCGATACGCTTTAAAACTGCAAGCTGTCTTCAGGCTTTCTTGCATATATTTGACGCATGTTTATCAAAAAGTAACTTATTGTTAATATCTACACCAAGTAGTGTTACTTCTTCCTCACAGAGAATAACAGTGCTACTAACATTAGAAGAGGTAGTACTTTTGACTGCTTCTTAAGCAGATGGCTTGAAATTTATCTGGGTTTGCTTGCATAAAATTTGTATCAAACCAATCTACCAAAGGTATATAATCAGTTTCCAAAATAGTTTTCATAAAAAGTGTACGTTTATGTATAAAAGACAGAGTATTATCATCTGCATGTATAATTATATAAAATACCATTTCAATAACATAAAAATATCATTTATAAAAATGTTAAAAAGCAGGGTCCTAAAATTGAGCCTTGGCGGATTCCGTTAACCAATATTAAAAATTAACAAAAATTTGAGCCAAGTTTAATATGTTGACCTCTGTTACTTAAATAATTTCTAAGAAAACTGGTTACATTATTTGATAAGCCATTTAAGCTTTCAACTTGGCTAGTGAGAGGCCATGTGGAAGGCAATCAACACCAAAGAAATTGATCCAAATTCTCGAACTAGCGGCGACGACATATTAAAAATAGATAAATATATATCTGAAGACAAATAACTCACTTATCGTTCAAAGTTAGTGACTTTTCTACAGTTCCACTTATATTTTCAGTCTGAAGTAACTGAGGTGGTGCCCCTTCCGACACTATAGTTGGTATCGGAAAATCCCGGGGTTTTTTAAATGTAAAAATTGTTCTAACCCGACAGACAGTCTCCTTGCATAAAGTGTGTTAGAGTTTGAGGAAATTTGGACTAGGATTTTAGCAAACTTTTTTTGGTGTTCCTTCAATACATCTGTGACAGAATGCACTAGACAGGTAGCACAGAAATGACGTCGATACACCGTCCTGCATGTACTTGGTCCTAAGCCCGTGTTACAATCTGGACGCAACTTCTTAGTCCGTTTTTGTTGGCACAAAATTTACTCAAACGTTTATGAAGGTTTGAAAAATGTTTGATGATCTATAGCCACTGTGATAATAAAACGGTTTGTACAAAAATGCAACCTTACCCGTGTTTAATTCTGCAAGATAAAACAAATAGAAAATTAACACACGTTTCTGATGTTATTTTTTGTAATTCTGTTAATACGGGAAATCTGCCTTGTTTCAGTTTTGTTGAAAAAACTGAAAATTCACGAAAAATAAATACTAAGATCTCTTTAACACGCAACGTCGGTCTTACGTTTTAACAATGCAAAATTGGTCATGTACATGTCATGTTTAATTCAGACATTATTCTTATTTTAAACATTTAAAAGCACACTGGCTGTTTTTAATCTACACTTGCAATACATTGAAGTTTTTTATTGTGACGTCATAAAGAATATACTTGTGTATGACGTCACAATCGGTTCTTAGTAACAATGTCGAACACGCAATGGTTATGTTTTAATGTACTCAGCCAAATCGGCAAGGTTTACATGAAAACAAATTATAACATAACAATCGGTAAATTGATAAAATGTGCACAAGCAATGCACATCATAGAATATAAAATAAAATAGTGATATTCAGAAAACATTTACATTTTCCAAAAAGTTGAAATCAATCAAATAAAATGTTAAATGTATTAAAGGTAAAACTAGTAATGTTTAATTTACTTAGTGTTGAATGAGTGTTAAATTTCATAAACACACAGCAACAAAACACAATAAAAAGCCGTGTATTGGGGTGATTATTGTTTACAGTCAAGATAACGGGAATCTAACTGTAAAGGCCATACTCCCCCATGTGAGTGCTAGCGTGCTCTCTCTCTCCTCATTCATTCATTCATCACGCTTCTCAACTACCGATCGGAAGAAACGCTTCCCCGCTTTTTTTCTCTTCAGTTCTTAACTTATGTGTTGTCGTCAAAACAATAAAACGGTTTGTACGAAAATGCAACCTTACCCGTGTTTAAGTCTGCGAGATAAAACAAATAGAAAATTGACACACTTTTCTAATGATATTTCTTGTAATTCTGTTAATACGGGAAATCTGCTTTGTTTCAGTTTTGTTGAGAAAAACTGAAAATTCACGAAAAATAAATGCTAAGATCTCTTTAACACGCAACGTCGGTCTTACGTTTTAGCAATGCATAATTGGTCATGTACATGTCATGTTTATTTTAGACATTGTACTAATTTTAAACATTCAAAAGCATACTGGCTGTTTCAATCACACTCGCAACGCTCAATTCATTGAAGTTTTTGATTGTGACGTCATAAAGAATATACTTGTTTATGACGTCACAATCGGTTCTTAGTAAAAATGTCGAACACGCGATGGTTATGGTTTAATGTACTCAGCGACATCGGCACGGTTTCCATGAAAACAAAGTATAACATAACAATCGGTAAATTGATAAAACGTGCACAAAACTTGCACACCATAGAAAATAAAATAAAATAGTGTTACATGTATTGAGAAAATATTTATATTTATATAAAGTTGGAAACAATCAAATAAAATTTAAAATGTATTAAAGGTAAAACTAGTAATGTTTAATTTACTTAGTGTTGAATGAGTGTTAAATTTCATAAACACACAGCAACAAAACACAATAAAAAGCCGTGTATTGGGGTGATTATTGTTTACAGTCAAGAAAACAGGTTTCTAACTGTAAAGGCCATACTCCCCCATGTGCGTGCCCACTCTCTCATTCATCACGCTTTTCGCTCCTCCGTTCTTAACTTATATGTTGTAGTCAAAACAATAAAACGGTTTGTACAAAATGCAACCTTACCCGTGTTTAAGTCTGCGAGATAAAACAAATACAAAATTGACACACGTTTCTAATGATAATTCTTGCAATTCTGTTAATAGGAAAATTTGCTTTGTTTCAGTTTTGTTGAAAAAACTGAAAATTCACGAAAAATAAATACTAAGATCTCTTTAACACGCAACGTCGGACTTACGTTTTAACAATGCATAATGGGTCATGAACATGTCATGTGTTTTTTTTTTCAGACATTGTGATTGTTTTAAACATTCAAAAGCATACTGGCTGTTTTTAATCTAGACTCGCAATATACATTGAAGTTTTTGAGTGTGACGTCATAAAGAATATACTTGTGTATGACGTCACAATCAGTTCTTAGTAACAATGTCGAACACGAGATGGTTATGTCTAAATGTTCTCAGCAACATCGGCACGGTTTCCATGAAAACAAAGTATAACATAACAATCGGTAAATTGATAAAACGTGCAAACATGCACGCCATAGAAAATAAATTAAAATAGTGTTATTGAGAAAATATTTATATTTATATAAAGTTGGAAACAATCAAATAAAACTTAAAATGTATTAAAGGTAAAACAAGTAATGTTTAATTTACTTAGTGTTGAATGAGTGTTAAATTTCATAAACACAAACACACAGCAACAAAAAACAATAAAAAGCCGTGTATTGGGGCGATTATTGTTTACAGTCAAGATAACAGGTTTCTAACTGTAAAGGTCATACTCCCCCATGTGCTAACTCACACACTCACACACTCTCTCTCTCTCTCTCTCTCTCTCTCTCCTCATTCATTCATCACCTTTCTCAACTACCGATCGGGAGAAGATCCTCCCCGCCTTTTACTCTTCCGTTCTTAACTTATGTGTTGTCGTCAAAACAATAAAACGGTTTGTACAAAAAAGCAACCTTACCCGTGTTTAATTTTGCGAGATAAAACAAATACAAAATTGACACACGTTTCTAATGATATTTCTTGCAATTTTGTTAATACGGAAAATTTGCTTTGTTTCAGTTTTGTTGAAAAAACTGAAAATTCACGAAAAATAAATACTAAGATCTCTTTAACACGCAACGTAGGACTTACGTTTTAACAATGCATAATGGGTCATGAACATGTCATGTGTTTTTTTTTCCAGACATTGTGATTGTTTTAAACATTCAAAAGCATACTGGCTGTTTTTAATCTAGACTCGCAATATACATTGAACTTTTTGAGTGTGACATCATAAAGAATATACTTGTGTATGACGTCACAATCAGTTCTTAGTAACAATGTCGAACACGAGATGGTTATGTCTAAATGTTCTCAGCAACATCGGCACGGTTTCCATGAAAACAAAGTATAACATAACAATCGGTAAATTGATAAAACGTGCAAACATGCACGCCATAGAAAATAAATTAAAATAGTGTTATTGAGAAAATATTTATATTTATATAAAGTTGGAAACAATCAAATAAAACTTAAAATGTATTAAAGGTAAAACAAGTAATGTTTAATTTACTTAGTGTTGAATGAGTGTTAAATTTCATAAACACAAACACACAGCAACAAAAAACAATAAAAAGCCGTGTATTGGGGTGATTATTGTTTACAGTCAAGATAACAGGTTTCTAACTGTAAAGGCCATACTCCCCCATGAGCTAACTCACTCACTCTCTCTCTCTCCTCATTCATTCAACACCCTTCTCAACTACCGATCGGGAGAAGATCTTCCCCGCTTTTTACTCTTCAGTTCTTAACTTATGTGTTGTCGTCAAACCAATAAAACGGTTTGTACAAAAAAGCAACCTTACCCGTGTTTAATTTTGCGAGATAAAACAAATACAAAATTGACACACGTTTCTAATGATATTTCTTGCAATTCTGTTAGTACGGGAAATCTGCTTTGTTTCAGTTTTGTTGAAAAAACTGAAAATTCACGAAAAATAAATACTAAGATCTCTTTAACACGCAACGTCGGACTTACTTTTTAACAATGCATAATGGGTCATGAACATGTCATGTGTTTTTTTAAGACATTGTAATTGTTTTAATCATTCAAAAGCATACTGGCTGATTTTAATCTGCACTCGCTATATACATTGAACTTTTTGATTGTGACGTCATAAAGAATATACTTGTGTATGACGTCACAATCAGTTCTTAGTAGCAATGTCGAACACGCGATGGTTATGTCTTAATGTACTCAGCAACATCGGCACGGTTTCCATGAAAACAAAGTATAACATAACAATCGGTAAATTGATAAAACGTGCAAACATGCACGCCATAGAAAATAAAATAAAATAGTGTTATTGAGAAAATATTTATATTTATATAAAGTTGGAAACAATCAAATAAAATTTAAAATGTATTAAGGTAAAACAAGTAATGTTTAATTTACTTAGTGTTGAATGAGTGTTAAATTTCATAAACACAAACACACAGCAACAAAACACAATAAAAAACGTGTATTGGGGTGATTATTGTTTACAGTCAAGATAACGGGAATCTAACTGTAAAGGCCATACTCCCCCATGTGCTCACTCACTCTCTCTCTCATTCATTCATTCATTCATTCATCACGCTTCTCAACTACCGATCCAGAGAAAAGCTTGTCCCCTTTTTACTCTTCCGTTCTTAACTTATGTGTTGTCGCCAAAGCAATAAAACGGTTTGTACAAAATGCAACCTTACTCGTGTTCAATTCTGTGAGATAAAACAGATACAAAATTGACACACGTTTCTAATGATATTTCTTGTAATTCTGTTAATACGGGAAATCTGCTTTGTTTCAGTTTTGTTGAGAAAAACTGAAAATTCACGAAAAATAAATACTAAGATCTCTTTAACGTCGGACTTATGTTTTAACAATGCATAATGGGTCATGTACATGTCATGTGTTTTTTTGACATTGTAATTGTTTTAAACATTCAAAAGCATACTGGCAATTTATTTATCTACATTCGGAATACATTGAAGTTTTTGATTGGTAAGTGATAAAAATGTACTTGTCTATGACATCACAATCAGATTTTTTGTAACCACGTCGAACCCGCGATAATTATGTTTTTAATGTACACAGGCAAATCGGGAAGGTTTGCATGTAAACAAAATGTAATGTCACAACTATTTCATGGTAACCATGTCGAACCCGCCATGGTTTTGATTTGAATGAATATCAACGGTAAAGCAAATGATGTTTAAATTACTTAGTGTTGAATACATGGAACATTTTGTTAACACAAAAGCACAATAACAAACCACAATAAAAAGCCGTGTATTAGAGTGATTATTGTTTAGTTATTATAACGGGAATCTGATGGAAAAACCCCTAGCTGCGGATGTGCTCCCTCAATCTCTCGGGTCATGTACATGTGATACGTTTTTTAGACATTGTACTCATTTCAAACACTCAAAAACATGCTGGCTGCTTTTTTTATCTACATCTGCAATATATTAGAGTGATCGTTGTTTAGAGATTATAACGGGAATCTAACAGTTACTGTTAAGCCCTTAGTCGCGGATGTGCAACTCAATCTCTTATAATGGGTCATGCACGTGTGATACATTTTTCAGACATGGTACTTATTTTCAACATTCCAAAACATACTGGCTGTTTTTTATTGTTACGTCAAAGAAAGTTCTATTGTATGACGTCACAGCTAGTTTTTAATAACCATGTTGAACCCGTGATTGTTAATAACAGCCAAATCCGGAAGGTTTGCATGAAAAAATTTGTAACATAACAATCGGTAAATCAATAAAACGTGCACAAAACATGCACAGTCTAGAAAACATATATTATTGAGAATTTATGTACATTTCCATTATGTTGAAAACAATCGGATATTAGTTATAAAATATTGTACACAAAAATAGTGCATCGTCTTGGGTTTGATGAACTAAAACCATAATGCAAATCAATAAGCTTATCATCCCAGGTTTCGCAACAGATATCCATTCAGTAGATATTCCACATCAAGCAACTAGACGCCCCTTACCTACATGTGATTGTAAAATAAAATAATAATAAATGAATTTAAGTGTATTTTAACACTTAGGTATAAAGTACAAGTTTCTAATTGTTGACATCTAATTTCAGACATCATAATCAAAAATGAAAGTGACTTTTTAACAAGTAGAAATACATAAATTCGAAAACTATGTCAGTAATTTCTTCGATGATTAGAGTGAATATCTTCTTTGTCATTTATAGCTGTTTGCGATCAATCTTATCAACATAAACTATATGTCGCTTTTCAAAAAAAAAGTCAATGAAGGTCAAGAGTTCAAATCTTTTATTTGGCATAAGAAAAGTTTCAACAAAGGAGAAGCACCGTATGATTGGACTTTGATCAAACTTACAACAAATGTAAACCAAAATTACACTATGTCGCATATCAAATTAGGCTTGATTGTCAAAGTCCAAAGGTCAAGAGTTCAAATCTTATATTCGGCATAAAAAGTTTCTACAAAGAAGAAGCACCGTATGATTTGTCTTTTAACAAACTTACAACAAATGAAAACCAAAACTAAACGAAGTATCGCATACCAAATAAGGCTTGTTTGTCAAAGTTCAAGGTCATGATTTTAACTTACCGTAAATGTATAAACCCTTCAAATGGAAAGAGAAAAATATGACAACTTCCGTTATGGATTTTTTTTGCTTTTGATAAAGTTTTAAATAGCATAGACGATTTTATGGACCTTTCTTCAATGACAATGCGCATGTTTTATTGGTTTTAAAGAGGCCAGTATTTTATGCGTAGTAAACAGCTGTATCCAACGAGTCATCCATTTTCTAAGCACGTGACTGTTTTTTTCTTCTGACATTCTGTCCGATTTTTGGAAGAGACAGAAATGCTTCTGGAAAAAGAAGTTGCACAATCGAACATACAGAAGGCATTAGACGCGAGTAAGTCACGTGGTTTTCTACTTCTGGAAGTTTCCAATCGCACCGGGCTCTAGTGTGTAGACCAAATATCAATGGCACAAGGTGAAAACTCAAGTTTTGCATGAAAATTAGTGACGCTTCATAACTTCCAAATCTATGGATTTTGATCAAACATGGAATGCATGCAATTCAACGTTATCATTGTCAGGCCTAGGCCTGGTCGCGAAAGATCTAAGCAAATGATTCAACTTAGATTTGACAAAAAAACTAGGTAAATTGTGCTCACAGACAGAAAAATTGACACAGAGTCACTGGCAATACAGAGTCACTGATTGTAAAAAGTCTGATGTGAAAGGTCTTACAAATATATTTGAAGTTTGGAAACCACTGGTTAAAAATAAGCGGGATGGGTATGACAATAATAGTATTGGGTACTTAGGAAGCAGTGACTGTAAAATAAGAGCGATGAGTAGTACAAACAAAAGTACTTGGACTTAATGGCAGAAAAAAGTCTGCAGTGTAAGGCATATAAAATCACTTTGTATATACATATGTAGGGACCACTGGTTAAAAAATAAGTGGGAATTTAGGAATCGTTAATTGCATTTCGTTTTTATGCAATGTCGTGGTCTAAGTGCCTTTTTGGAAAATTTGAAACACGTTTCATACAGTTGAAAATTATATATTTATATTTTATATGAATTTGAAGTTAACGAAGGACTTTGTACAATCACTATAACTAGTAATTATTAAAGTATGCATTATTTATTTATTTTTCTAGGTTATATAAATACAGCACACATCATTTAAACACAAAAATTCCTTCATACTCCCTTTCGTTCTAATATTAAATAAACGTATATCCACCTTTGTTCACAAAAATGTATTAAATTATTAACAACATTTTCAAATGTTTTGAAGTCATGCTATTCTCTCTCTCTCTCTTTCTCTCTCTCATTTTATAGACATACTACATTTTTAAAACGAATGTATATATTTACATGTACCATACACATCATTCAAACAGTCCGAATCTAGGTATGTCCCCTCGCTCTCCGAATTGAACTTTAAAAACCTATCTCCCTAACTATACAAATAAATTTACAAACAGCCTACTGACTGTTCACTTCCTCATCATAATTTAATACTACTATACTGGCCAAACTCAGCGAGAAAGAATTATACTTCCTTATTTTAAACCAAACTCCGGTAACAAACGTCTGATAACGTCTAATAAATACGGTTAGTGAAATAATCTTCCTATTGCATCTCAAGTTTAAAAATGATTTTTCAGTAACCGGAAGTACATTGTAAGTGACAAAGAATGAATGATGTTTTACGTCGTAGTTAAAATATTTTCATTAATATCGGAGCGTTTAGTCCTGAGATGGAGTAGCCTCGGAAACTAAAGTACCTTTGGTAACTAAGGCGATGTTTTCCGAATGCCTCCGCTTAAATCCGACTTAGCCGACAATATTCCCGAGGAGTGCGAAGAGTTTACAAATGTGGTTGCCCAATAAATGAGTAGATCACTAAATCTCCAATAAAACTGGTGACAATAAAAATAAAAAGTATCTTTGGTATTCACAAATTGACAAAATACTGTATTTATCAGTACGTTAAAGTACTACCATGTACATGTATTAGGTATTTGATGCATAATGCGAGTATTACTTATGTCATAGACCACTTTTTGAATGTATTTTTATGATTAAATTAAAAAGTGGTATATATATGACACTTAAATCAGTTGATATATATGCATGTGGTGTGTGTGTGTGTGTGTGTGTGTGTGTGTGTGTGTGTGACAGTTAAAAACTAAAAATTAACAAAAGCTCCAACTTAGCTTTTAAACTGCAAAGACGTGACATGTTCGTTGACAAACACGCTTTATTTACTGTAAATAGCCGTGAAATACATAGTTCGGTCAATTAAAATCTATGTCTTATGGTATTTCTAGTCAATATTTTAACTGCTATTCAACGATTATTTCTTCAATTCAAAACATCTCAGCAAACCCAATATATATTAAGCGGTCCCTTCTCTCCGGCACTTCAAAAATTGACATCATGACAATCAGACGCCCTACCATGATGAAATATTTTCATCTTATTGGTATTTCGGATGTAAAAAAGTAAGAAATATCATTCTTTACTTACAAAAAATATGTCACTCGCTCATGTCATGCAGTCTCATTTTACTGGTAATTCATATTTGAGCTTGTACCAGAACCACGCTTTTGACTCTTAGTTTCACCTCGTTTAAGAATTTTTCTACCTTGGACCCTTGAATTCCACGGTTCTTGATTAATCATCTGGGCAACCTCGGGATAAAATTCAATAAAAATCACCCTTCCTGCATTAAAATCAATTAACTCTGCTCTAGAACATTCATACGTGCACCATTCATTTTTTTCATATCCCTCTGATAATATAATCATTACTCGTTTGCTTTTTTCCATTTGTTCAATGATAACTTCTGATTTATCTTCCCCGGCCCTACCCATCAGATCGCGATAAGGAATGAACACGTTATATCGAGGTTTTTCTTTTTCAAGTTTTTTGGTCAACTCTCGTAATACCCACTGCCGGATGTGGATGTCGGTTTCGTCAAACGATACATATAAATCGCCTTCGATGTCTTCCTCTCTATCCACTATGTATTTGTCACGTGGGTGGATTCTCAGAAACCGGTATAACAGGACTTTTGTTTCATATGGGCACCTCTTAGCCCATACGGCAGCTATGATGCAAACGATAAGAAAAATACCAAGGGAAACAGCAAGAGCGATTGCCATATCATAACTGCAACTAAGCATGTCTTCTGTGATGTCCGTTATTTTATAATCACTTTTGGAGTCGTCATGGTGGCATTTTATATCTCGATGAGTCGTGTCCCATGGCGACAATGTGATCCAGTCTCTCATCCATGTCATTGAACAGTCACAGCTAATTGGGTTTCTAGTAATATTTATCTTTTCATAAGGAAGCTGAAATTGAATTGATTTTGGTAAGCTCTTAAGCTTGTTGTTATTAACATTTAACTTTTCTAGAGCATCCATTCTAGAGATTGCATCTCCTTTGATAGAAGTGAGGGAATTTCCCGCCAAAGATAATATGGATATTTCTCCAATATAGTATCTGTCATCTAATATGGAAATGTCATTGTTATCAAGGTACATTTGAATGGTCTTATAGTTATTCTTTGGTATTTTGTCCGGTAGCTTTTGTAAATTCGAATTACTGCAATTAATAAAAGTTACATTGGCCTCTGGTCTTCCCTCGCAGACACAGCCGATTGGACAATCATTTTTTAAATCACAAATCAAATCATCTACAACGCCATTATCGTAAAAGAGATCGCGGTTATTCAGTTTTGGAGGACTATGGCATTTTACTTTAAACATTTCCATGTTTGAATAGCGATAATAAGATCTTTGAATTCGTGTCACAAGATAATGAATCTTACAATCACAACTTATATTATTCTCTCTTATGTCAATCAACATTGTGACGAAATCGGCGGCATAATCACTATCAGGACTTCTACTGTATTGCTGTACATAGAAGTCGTCCCATTCTGTTAAAAGGTTATACCTTAAATCCACATACGTGTCGTAACTCTCTTTCAGGTCATATGTCCATTTCAGATTATTTGTAAAACTTGTTATTCTGTTGTGTCGTAAATCAAATGTTTTGACAGAATCGGGGATATATGCCCAGGGTTCAAAAGAATTGAGTTCGTTCCACGCCAGATTCACCTGAAGTAAGTGAGACAAATGTTTTGTAAAAACTCCATTTTCGATGTGAATTATATGATTTCTTGACGCATTTAAGACTTCTAATAAAATAAATTTTGAAAACCATATACTTTTTAGCATTGTAAGGTCATTTCCACTTATATCTAGAAATTTCAAATGGACGAGAGTGTCAAAGGCGTTGTCTTCAATGTTCTGTATTTGATTGTTACTCAGATCTAACTCTTCTAAGAAATAAAAGTTTGGCAAACAAGAAGATGGATCTTTGCAGAACAAATCAGTGGTAATTTCCATTATAAATTCCCAGAGGCATTCAATTTGCAAACATCCGACGGCAACGTTGTACCAATACTGGATTCATTTAAAAAGGTCATATGGTAGAGGATACGTTGATTTCACCTTTGCACTGTGAAGCCACAAATGGAATACTATGAATGGCGAATAAAACCATTATCCAACCCACTTTTTGTCCTTCCATGATCATAGAGAGTTGTGCACTGTAAAATAAAAAGGCAATCTTATATGCAACAGCTGTTTGACCAAACTATCAATACAAGAACGCAGTTATTACTAGAATCTTAATATATGTATAAAAGATGTGATATAGAACTACGGTCGTATTAATTGTAAATACCCGGAATACTACCAGAAATAATAAAATTGTAAGTCAGATTTAAATCCCCGACTTCGTAATGGCATCAGTCATATCGATAACAAGATATCCAGTGGTGTGGTTAAAGAATAATCATACAACAACTTTAACCCGTAAATCATCTGTACTAAATCACACACACACACACACACACACACACACACACACACACACCACACCACTAAAAAGACATTTGGCGGGTTAAAAACCCCTGTAGTTTTGTCTTGAATTTTTTTCCGATATTAAAACTTTTCCTATAGCTTTCAAGTTTACAGAAGAAAGTTGTTGAAATATACCTAACGACAACATGTGAAGTTTTTACATATGGGAATCCGAAGATGCAATTTGTACAAAATAAATACCATATTTAATGTATTTGTTTTTAAGGTGATACATATAAATTTAAAGTCTTAAATGAGGTCTAACTTTTGCCTATATTCCAGGGAAACTTTTCAAATAGTGTGCAAGACCCTTCAACACATTTCTCAAAAGCAACCTCCACAAACGTGACCCTTTCAAGTATGAATACTCATTGATAAGTTTCAGTGGCATGAAAATTAAGCACACACCATGCCACAGTATGAAGGCGGAAGCAAGATTTTCTTGAATAGCGAAGAGGTGCCTTTTTGTAACACTGTATTTTAAATCCCCTGTCAAAATTATGATCAGAAACGAAATAAAGTACAGTGAAACCTGTCTATAAAGGCTACTCAAGGGATGCGGCCAAAGTGGCCTTTATAGACAGGTGGCCTTTATAGACAAGTTCTCTGATCAACGATCGTCAAAATTTATTTTAGTACCAAAATTAAACTGAATATAGCTAACCATATTGTTAGAAATTGTTTCTTTTATAACTTGAGATTAACCAAGAAAAAAAAAATTTTTAACATCAATTTAATCAACATTTTCAGGAATTTACAAATCCTTTGCACCACACCGGCCTGGCAACATTCATATGTCTAAATGATCTATTCTCTCTATTTTTTTTTTTTTTTTTTTTTTTTTTTTTTTTTTTTTTTTTGCTAGTTATAGGGGTGTTGCGTAGTGAAGTTTTATTCTTAACACGCTTCCTAACACCTATACAAACATAATTAAGTCAATTCAGACCCATATCACACTCTTGCTAATTCAGACTTCAAAGGAAGTTGTTACGTATAAATTTCAACAGATCGCCAAAAATATGTTCTGCAGAAAATAATCACTTATATAATAGGTGTCGTTTCATGAACTAGGAAAGAGGTTCCGGCATATTGAAGCCTTCAGTACGGCTAAATTACAAGCAATTGTCATTTTTATGTGTTTGACGGTTTTATGGGTATTAATACTATGAAGTGACCCATGCTATCTAAATACTGAAACACTGATAACGGTGAAAGCTTCCCTGCATGTGCTAGAACTTTTACTGCGAATGGTGTTAGGAATATAGCGATTCTGAATACGTGTCTTCCTAAGAAAAAAGTATTACTGGATTAATGGCGTTTTACAACACAGTCGAGAAACTGTCCAACTTTCTCGCACTAGGATCTGCCAGAGTGTGCTTCGATCTGTGATCCGTGAGTGCGCTTTAGACCACCAGCCAACAAGACCCCCTAAAAGAAAGTTTTGTCATTAAAATGCACAAATTCTCGGCCATTTGTTTACATTAAACAGTAATTATAAATAAATAAATAAATAAATAAATAATAAAATATGAAGAAAAAAAACCAGTTCAATCAAATTAATTAAAAAAAACAAACCTTTTTCTATCAAAAGCAGTAATATTTCGAATACAACTCGTTTCCGTCTTCTCTCTTCGACTGTCGGGTATAGAAATAAATAAAGAACGCGTGTTTAAACAAACATGTAAAAGAACACTTCCTTGTCTTATCTCGAAAATAAAAATAAACACGATATCATTGGTAAACACGGTCTATTACTTTAACCATACACTGAAGTTCTATTGATAACTTAAAGTAGATTTAAAGCATATATTATAATAAATAGGTTTAAACTCTATACCAACAAAAAAT
>CM056600.1:30160120-30254304 GCA_029721355.1 Tegillarca granosa
GAACCCCTTGTGACAATGATGTCAAAATAACAGAAAAAATAATGTTAAAATGTTGATGAACCCCTTGTGGCAATGATGTCATAAATAACAGAAAGAATGATGTAAAAATGTCAATGAACCCCTTGTGGTGATGATGTCATAAATAACAGAAAGAATGATGTAAAAATGTCAATATACCCCTTGTGGTGATAATGTCATAAATAACAGAAAGAATGATGTAAAAATGTCAATAACCCCTTGTGGTGATGATGTCAAATAACAGATAGAATGATGTCAAAATGTCCATGAACCCCTTGTGGTGATGATGTCATAAATAACAGAAAGAATGATGTAAAAATGTCCATGAACCCCTTGTGACAATGATGTCATAAATAACAAAAAGGATGATGTAAAAATGTCCATGAACCCCTTGTGACAATGATGTCATAAATAACAGAAAGAATAATGTAAAAATGATGATGAACCCCTTGTGGCAATGATGTCATAAATAACAGAAAGAATGATGTAAAAATGTCAATGAACCCCTTGTGGTGATGATGTCATAAATAACAGAAAGAATGATTTAAAAATGTCCATTAATCCCTTGTGACAATGATGTCATAAATAACAGAGAGATGATGTAAAAATGTCTATGAACCCCTTGTGACAATGATGTCATAAATAACAGAAAGAATGATGTAAAAATGTCCATGAACCCCTTGTGGCGATGATGTCATAAATAACAGAAAGAATGATGTAAAAATGTCCATGAATCTCTTGTGACAATGATGTCATAAATAACAGAAAGAATGATGTAAAAATGTCCATGAACCCCTTGTGGTGATGATGTCATAAATAACAGAAAGAATGATGTAAAAATGTCCATTAATCCCTTGTGACAATGATGTCATAAATAACAGAAAGAATGATGTAAAAATGTCCATGAACCCCTTGTGACAATGATGTCATAAATAACAGAAAGAATGATGTAAAAATGTCCATGAATCCCTTGTGACAATGATGTCATAAATAACAGAAAGAATGATGTAAAAATGTCCATGAACCCCTTGTGACAATGATGTCATAAATAACAGAAAGAATGATGTAAAAATGTCCATGAACCCCTTGTGGCAATGATGTCATAAAAAACAGAAAGAATGATGTAAAAATGTCCATGAATCTCTTGTGACAATGATGTCATAAATAACAGAAAGAATGATGTAAAAATGTCCATGAATCTCTTGTGGCAATGATGTCATAAATAACAGAAAAATGATGTAAAAATATCCATGAACCCCTTGTGGCGATGATGTCATAAATAACAGACAGAATGATGTAAAAATGTCCATGAACCCCTTGTGGTGCTGATGTCATAAATAACAGAGAGATGATGTAAAATGTCCATGAACCCCTTGTGGCGATGATGTCATAAATAACAGAAAGAATGATGTAAAAATGTCCATGAATTCCTTGTGACAATGATGTCATAAATAACAGAAAGAATGATGTAAAAATGCTTATAAACCCCTTGTGGCAATGATGTCATAAATAACAGAAAGAATGATGTAAAAATGTCCATGAACTTTTTTCATAGTAATTTCATAACAACATTTTTTATGTCAAAAAATGCCACTTTTAGCAAAAATTCTATTAATGTTATTTGTGCCAAATTTATGAGAAATTACTATTCAAAAAAGTTGTGTAATATAAAAGAGAAAAAATGCAAAGGGAGGTTACTTTCTTACTTAAACAAGGACTCCAACCAGGGACCTTTCTTATACTAGCAGGATGCTTTACCGACTGAGCTTCATGGCCAGCTATCAAGACCTGTCTGCCACATTTCTCCCTTCTTTTTTTCGTTTCAATTACATTCATTAGGTTCCACCCTGTTACCAACCTGTTGGTCAGTAGTCCCCAAATATAACAGGAAAGGGAAAAAATGCAGTGGCAAATCATGGACTCGAGCTAGGGACCTTCCCAATACTAGCAGGATGCTTAACTAACTGAGCTACCCGGTCACATTTCAAGCTAGGTTCCCCACAATTATATTCTTATAAGTTTAGTATAAAGACTAAGTCCCAAATGAAAAAGGTTCCCTATAGTTAACACAGCTAGCACTGCCAAGTAGTTGAATTTTAAAATATGATACATGTATGGTGGCTTATTTCTGACATCGACATAATTTTAGTTGACATAAAATTATCTTAACATGTCGACTTATTATCTTGACAAGTCGAGATAATATCATGAAAAGTTGTGATACCAAAATAAAAAGTTAAGATAAGTAACACGACATGCCACGATACATATGTTGACCAATCGTGATAATTATCTCGATATCTCCACTTATTTTTATCGCGGCAAGTCGTGTTACTTATTTCAACTTTTTATTTTGGTATCACAACTTTCCATGATAATATCTTGACTTGTCAAGATATTAAGTCGACATGTCGAGATAATTTTATGTCGACTAAAATTATGTCGATGTCAGAAATAAGCCACCATATACATGTTCTTCAACAAGAGGAGAATGTTCTTTTATAACACATTATCATTATTATTATTTTGAAAAAAAAAATTCCATAAAGGTTCTTTTCTCATGAACTAGTTAGTTATGTTGCAAAGCTATAAAGTTATTTATCTAGTAGATTAAACCGCAATCAATATTTACATTAAGGAACAAAAAAAAATTACTTTCTGTTTCCAATATTATAGTCTATATGATAAAACGTCTTTCTCACCTCAGCTACAATATTTCGTAATTTTGGTAAAGAAATTTGTACGTCTTGCTCAAGTGGTACGCCCAATTCTGCCATTTTTAAAGGATCTTCATTTTATCAAAACTTTAAACACGGAAATAATTGTTGTTAAATCGAAACCGAAAGTAGATTTTGGATACTTATAGGTCGTACCCTAGTACAGTTTTAACCTATCTAACGTATACCAATTTAGAACAAATTATTCCCTAGATACAGTTATAATGATGAAAGTGCTCGGTATATCTTATATACATGTAATATCTTATGAAAGAGGAGGTCGCAAGCATAAAAATACAAAATACACGATACCAGAAACTTTATTTTATGTCGAATATTTATAACATAAAACATAATTATTTTGACAAACATAAGTAAATTAAATAAATTAAGTAAATTGTACAAACATAATTCAAATACAAAATAAAATAACGGCGACACAAAAGCATGCATAAATAATGGTTGCAAATATAAAAAGAAAAAGAGACGGTCATGCATAGAAACATAAAAATATAATTACAACTGAAATAAAACCAAACTGAAACATCCAAATTAAAATACAAAATAAGAATTTGTAGTTTACTAAAAGAAGGTAAATAGAAAATGTATTATTATGAAGTTATAAAAATTTAACTTACAAAATAAATAATAAAATAATTATTTGGCAAAAACTTAAAAATTTTTGAAGTAATTAAAAGCTGGTTAATAAAATTATTTAATTAAACTTTGCCTGCATAAAGTACATTACAATATGAGAAATCCCAACTGCGCAACAGTCTCTGAAAATTCCTGTAGGATTCAGTTAATTGAATATCATCTGGGAGACTGTTTCACAATCGGGTTGCCTCATACCGAAATGACTCTTAGTCCATACCTTGTGATGTTTACTTGTGGCATGGCTACTTTATTGCTGTTTCTAAAATTATAGATTGAATCTTAAAAGATATAAGATCGTTTATATTTTCTGGTGATAATTTTTAAATTTAAAAAAACATCTTTTGCCATATTTTTGTCACGTTTAGTCTATCTACATGTAAAAAATCAAAACCGTTACTTGTGTATAGGCGTATCAAATCTTCTGTAATTAAACGCACTGGCCTTTCTTGTAATTTTTTCCATTTTTATAATGTTCTTTTGTCCACAAAAATGCCATGCAATAAGACAATAATTAAAATTTAATACAATAAAAGAGTTAAAAATAACTTTATTGCCTTGTTTTGTTAAAAATCTGCCGATACGCTTTAAAACTGCAAGCTGTCTTCAGGCTTTCTTGCATATATTTGACGCATGTTTATCAAAAGTAACTTATTGTTAATATCTACACCAAGTAGGTGTACTTCTTCCTCACAGAGAATAACAGTGCTACTAACATTAGAAGAGGTAGTACTTTTGACTGCTTCTTAAGCAGATGGCTTGAAATTTATCTGGGTTTGCTTGCATAAAATTTGTATCAAACCAATCTACCAAAGGTATATAATCAGTTTCCAAAATAGTTTTCATAAAAAGTGTACGTTTATGTATAAAAGACAGAGTATTATCATCTGCATGTATAATTATATAAAATACCATTTCAATAACATAAAAATATCATTTATAAAAATGTTAAAAAGCAGGGTCCTAAAATTGAGCCTTGGCGGATTCCGTTAACCAATATTAAAAATTAACAAAAATTTGAGCCAAGTTTAATATGTTGACCTCTGTTACTTAAATAATTTCTAAGAAAACTGGTTACATTATTTGATAAGCCATTTAAGCTTTCAACTTGGCTAGTGAGAGGCCATGTGGAAGGCAATCAACACCAAAGAAATTGATCCAAATTCTCGAACTAGCGGCGACGACATATTAAAAATAGATAAATATATATCTGAAGACAAATAACTCACTTATCGTTCAAAGTTAGTGACTTTTCTACAGTTCCACTTATATTTCAGTCTGAAGTAACTGAGGTGGTGCCCCTTCCGACACTATAGTTGGTATCGGAAAATCCCGGGTTTTTTAAATGTAAAAATTGTTCTAACCCGACAGACAGTCTCCTTGCATAAAGTGTGTTAGAGTTTGAGGAAATTTGGACTAGGATTTTAGCAAACTTTTTTTTGGTGTTCCTTCAATACATCTGTGACAGAATGCACTAGACAGGTAGCACAGAAATGACGTCGATACACCGTCCTGCATGTACTTGGTCCTAAGCCCGTGTTACAATCTGGACGCAACTTCTTAGTCCGTTTTTGTTGGCACAAAATTTACTCAAACGTTTATGAAGGTTTGAAAAATGTTTGATGATCTATAGCCACTGTGATAATAAAACGGTTTGTACAAAATGCAACCTTACCCGTGTTTAATTCTGCAAGATAAAACAATAGAAAATTAACACACGTTTCTGATGTTATTTTTGTAATTCTGTTAATACGGGAAATCTGCCTTGTTTCAGTTTTGTTGAAAAAACTGAAAATTCACGAAAAATAAATACTAAGATCTCTTTAACACGCAACGTCGGTCTTACGTTTTAACAATGCAAAATTGGTCATGTACATGTCATGTTTAATTCAGACATTATTCTTATTTTAAACATTTAAAAGCACACTGGCTGTTTTTAATCTACACTTGCAATACATTGAAGTTTTTATTGTGACGTCATAAAGAATATACTTGTGTATGACGTCACAATCGGTTCTTAGTAACAATGTCGAACACGCAATGGTTATGTTTAATGTACTCAGCCAAATCGGCAAGGTTTACATGAAAACAAATTATAACATAACAATCGGTAAATTGATAAAATGTGCACAAGCAATGCACATCATAGAATATAAAATAAAATAGTGATATTCAGAAAACATTTACATTTTCCAAAAAGTTGAAATCAATCAAATAAAATGTTAAATGTATTAAAGGTAAAACTAGTAATGTTTAATTTACTTAGTGTTGAATGAGTGTTAAATTTCATAAACACACAGCAACAAAACACAATAAAAAGCCGTGTATTGGGGTGATTATTGTTTACAGTCAAGATAACGGGAATCTAACTGTAAAGGCCATACTCCCCCATGTGAGTGCTAGCGTGCTCTCTCTCTCCTCATTCATTCATTCATCACGCTTCTCAACTACCGATCGGAAGAAACGCTTCCCCGCTTTTTTTCTCTTCAGTTCTTAACTTATGTGTTGTCGTCAAAACAATAAAACGGTTTGTACGAAAATGCAACCTTACCCGTGTTTAAGTCTGCGAGATAAAACAAATAGAAAATTGACACACTTTTCTAATGATATTTCTTGTAATTCTGTTAATACGGGAAATCTGCTTTGTTTCAGTTTTGTTGAGAAAAACTGAAAATTCACGAAAAATAAATGCTAAGATCTCTTTAACACGCAACGTCGGTCTTACGTTTTAGCAATGCATAATTGGTCATGTACATGTCATGTTTATTTTAGACATTGTACTAATTTTAAACATTCAAAAGCATACTGGCTGTTTCAATCACACTCGCAACGCTCAATTCATTGAAGTTTTTGATTGTGACGTCATAAAGAATATACTTGTTTATGACGTCACAATCGGTTCTTAGTAAAAATGTCGAACACGCGATGGTTATGGTTTAATGTACTCAGCGACATCGGCACGGTTTCCATGAAAACAAAGTATAACATAACAATCGGTAAATTGATAAAACGTGCACAAAACTTGCACACCATAGAAAATAAAATAAAATAGTGTTACATGTATTGAGAAAATATTTATATTTATATAAAGTTGGAAACAATCAAATAAAATTTAAAATGTATTAAAGGTAAAACTAGTAATGTTTAATTTACTTAGTGTTGAATGAGTGTTAAATTTCATAAACACACAGCAACAAAACACAATAAAAAGCCGTGTATTGGGGTGATTATTGTTTACAGTCAAGAAAACAGGTTTCTAACTGTAAAGGCCATACTCCCCCATGTGCGTGCCCACTCTCTCATTCATCACGCTTTTCGCTCCTCCGTTCTTAACTTATATGTTGTAGTCAAAACAATAAAACGGTTTGTACAAAATGCAACCTTACCCGTGTTTAAGTCTGCGAGATAAAACAAATACAAAATTGACACACGTTTCTAATGATAATTCTTGCAATTCTGTTAATAGGAAAATTTGCTTTGTTTCAGTTTTGTTGAAAAAACTGAAAATTCACGAAAAATAAATACTAAGATCTCTTTAACACGCAACGTCGGACTTACGTTTTAACAATGCATAATGGGTCATGAACATGTCATGTGTTTTTTTTTTCAGACATTGTGATTGTTTTAAACATTCAAAAGCATACTGGCTGTTTTTAATCTAGACTCGCAATATACATTGAAGTTTTTGAGTGTGACGTCATAAAGAATATACTTGTGTATGACGTCACAATCAGTTCTTAGTAACAATGTCGAACACGAGATGGTTATGTCTAAATGTTCTCAGCAACATCGGCACGGTTTCCATGAAAACAAAGTATAACATAACAATCGGTAAATTGATAAAACGTGCAAACATGCACGCCATAGAAAATAAATTAAAATAGTGTTATTGAGAAAATATTTATATTTATATAAAGTTGGAAACAATCAAATAAAACTTAAAATGTATTAAAGGTAAAACAAGTAATGTTTAATTTACTTAGTGTTGAATGAGTGTTAAATTTCATAAACACAAACACACAGCAACAAAAAACAATAAAAAGCCGTGTATTGGGGCGATTATTGTTTACAGTCAAGATAACAGGTTTCTAACTGTAAAGGTCATACTCCCCCATGTGCTAACTCACACACTCACACACTCTCTCTCTCTCTCTCTCTCTCTCTCCTCATTCATTCATCACCTTTCTCAACTACCGATCGGGAGAAGATCCTCCCCGCCTTTTACTCTTCCGTTCTTAACTTATGTGTTGTCGTCAAAACAATAAAACGGTTTGTACAAAAAAGCAACCTTACCCGTGTTTAATTTTGCGAGATAAAACAAATACAAAATTGACACACGTTTCTAATGATATTTCTTGCAATTTTGTTAATACGGAAAATTTGCTTTGTTTCAGTTTTGTTGAAAAAACTGAAAATTCACGAAAAATAAATACTAAGATCTCTTTAACACGCAACGTAGGACTTACGTTTTAACAATGCATAATGGGTCATGAACATGTCATGTGTTTTTTTTCCAGACATTGTGATTGTTTTAAACATTCAAAAGCATACTGGCTGTTTTTAATCTAGACTCGCAATATACATTGAACTTTTTGAGTGTGACATCATAAAGAATATACTTGTGTATGACGTCACAATCAGTTCTTAGTAACAATGTCGAACACGAGATGGTTATGTCTAAATGTTCTCAGCAACATCGGCACGGTTTCCATGAAAACAAAGTATAACATAACAATCGGTAAATTGATAAAACGTGCAAACATGCACGCCATAGAAAATAAATTAAAATAGTGTTATTGAGAAAATATTTATATTTATATAAAGTTGGAAACAATCAAATAAAACTTAAAATGTATTAAAGGTAAAACAAGTAATGTTTAATTTACTTAGTGTTGAATGAGTGTTAAATTTCATAAACACAAACACACAGCAACAAAAAACAATAAAAAGCCGTGTATTGGGGTGATTATTGTTTACAGTCAAGATAACAGGTTTCTAACTGTAAAGGCCATACTCCCCCATGAGCTAACTCACTCACTCTCTCTCTCTCCTCATTCATTCAACACCCTTCTCAACTACCGATCGGGAGAAGATCTTCCCCGCTTTTTACTCTTCAGTTCTTAACTTATGTGTTGTCGTCAAACCAATAAAACGGTTTGTACAAAAAAGCAACCTTACCCGTGTTTAATTTTGCGAGATAAAACAAATACAAAATTGACACACGTTTCTAATGATATTTCTTGCAATTCTGTTAGTACGGGAAATCTGCTTTGTTTCAGTTTTGTTGAAAAAACTGAAAATTCACGAAAAATAAATACTAAGATCTCTTTAACACGCAACGTCGGACTTACTTTTTAACAATGCATAATGGGTCATGAACATGTCATGTGTTTTTTTAAGACATTGTAATTGTTTTAATCATTCAAAAGCATACTGGCTGATTTTAATCTGCACTCGCTATATACATTGAACTTTTTGATTGTGACGTCATAAAGAATATACTTGTGTATGACGTCACAATCAGTTCTTAGTAGCAATGTCGAACACGCGATGGTTATGTCTTAATGTACTCAGCAACATCGGCACGGTTTCCATGAAAACAAAGTATAACATAACAATCGGTAAATTGATAAAACGTGCAAACATGCACGCCATAGAAAATAAAATAAAATAGTGTTATTGAGAAAATATTTATATTTATATAAAGTTGGAAACAATCAAATAAAATTTAAAATGTATTAAGGTAAAACAAGTAATGTTTAATTTACTTAGTGTTGAATGAGTGTTAAATTTCATAAACACAAACACACAGCAACAAAACACAATAAAAAAACGTGTATTGGGGTGATTATTGTTTACAGTCAAGATAACGGGAATCTAACTGTAAAGGCCATACTCCCCCATGTGCTCACTCACTCTCTCTCTCATTCATTCATTCATTCATTCATCACGCTTCTCAACTACCGATCCAGAGAAAAGCTTGTCCCCTTTTTACTCTTCCGTTCTTAACTTATGTGTTGTCGCCAAAGCAATAAAACGGTTTGTACAAAATGCAACCTTACTCGTGTTCAATTCTGTGAGATAAAACAGATACAAAATTGACACACGTTTCTAATGATATTTCTTGTAATTCTGTTAATACGGGAAATCTGCTTTGTTTCAGTTTTGTTGAGAAAAACTGAAAATTCACGAAAAATAAATACTAAGATCTCTTTAACGTCGGACTTATGTTTTAACAATGCATAATGGGTCATGTACATGTCATGTGTTTTTTTGACATTGTAATTGTTTTAAACATTCAAAAGCATACTGGCAATTTATTTATCTACATTCGGAATACATTGAAGTTTTTGATTGGTAAGTGATAAAAATGTACTTGTCTATGACATCACAATCAGATTTTTTGTAACCACGTCGAACCCGCGATAATTATGTTTTTAATGTACACAGGCAAATCGGGAAGGTTTGCATGTAAACAAAATGTAATGTCACAACTATTTCATGGTAACCATGTCGAACCCGCCATGGTTTTGATTTGAATGAATATCAACGGTAAAGCAAATGATGTTTAAATTACTTAGTGTTGAATACATGGAACATTTTGTTAACACAAAAGCACAATAACAAACCACAATAAAAAGCCGTGTATTAGAGTGATTATTGTTTAGTTATTATAACGGGAATCTGATGGAAAAACCCCTAGCTGCGGATGTGCTCCCTCAATCTCTCGGGTCATGTACATGTGATACGTTTTTTAGACATTGTACTCATTTCAAACACTCAAAAACATGCTGGCTGCTTTTTTTATCTACATCTGCAATATATTAGAGTGATCGTTGTTTAGAGATTATAACGGGAATCTAACAGTTACTGTTAAGCCCTTAGTCGCGGATGTGCAACTCAATCTCTTATAATGGGTCATGCACGTGTGATACATTTTTCAGACATGGTACTTATTTTCAACATTCCAAAACATACTGGCTGTTTTTTATTGTTACGTCAAAGAAAGTTCTATTGTATGACGTCACAGCTAGTTTTTAATAACCATGTTGAACCCGTGATTGTTAATAACAGCCAAATCCGGAAGGTTTGCATGAAAAAATTTGTAACATAACAATCGGTAAATCAATAAAACGTGCACAAAACATGCACAGTCTAGAAAACATATATTATTGAGAATTTATGTACATTTCCATTATGTTGAAAACAATCGGATATTAGTTATAAAATATTGTACACAAAAATAGTGCATCGTCTTGGGTTTGATGAACTAAAACCATAATGCAAATCAATAAGCTTATCATCCCAGGTTTCGCAACAGATATCCATTCAGTAGATATTCCACATCAAGCAACTAGACGCCCCTTACCTACATGTGATTGTAAAATAAAATAATAATAAATGAATTTAAGTGTATTTTAACACTTAGGTATAAAGTACAAGTTTCTAATTGTTGACATCTAATTTCAGACATCATAATCAAAAATGAAAGTGACTTTTTAACAAGTAGAAATACATAAATTCGAAAACTATGTCAGTAATTTCTTCGATGATTAGAGTGAATATCTTCTTTGTCATTTATAGCTGTTTGCGATCAATCTTATCAACATAAAACTATATGTCGCTTTTCAAAAAAAAAAGTCAATGAAGGTCAAGAGTTCAAATCTTTTATTTGGCATAAGAAAAGTTTCAACAAAGGAGAAGCACCGTATGATTGGACTTTGATCAAACTTACAACAAATGTAAACCAAAATTACACTATGTCGCATATCAAATTAGGCTTGATTGTCAAAGTCCAAAGGTCAAGAGTTCAAATCTTATATTCGGCATAAAAAGTTTCTACAAAGAAGAAGCACCGTATGATTTGTCTTTTAACAAACTTACAACAAATGAAAACCAAAACTAAACGAAGTATCGCATACCAAATAAGGCTTGTTTGTCAAAGTTCAAGGTCATGATTTTAACTTACCGTAAATGTATAAACCCTTCAAATGGAAAGAGAAAAATATGACAACTTCCGTTATGGATTTTTTTTGCTTTTGATAAAGTTTTAAATAGCATAGACGATTTTATGGACCTTTCTTCAATGACAATGCGCATGTTTTATTGGTTTTAAAGAGGCCAGTATTTTATGCGTAGTAAACAGCTGTATCCAACGAGTCATCCATTTTCTAAGCACGTGACTGTTTTTTTCTTCTGACATTCTGTCCGATTTTTGGAAGAGACAGAAATGCTTCTGGAAAAAGAAGTTGCACAATCGAACATACAGAAGGCATTAGACGCGAGTAAGTCACGTGGTTTTCTACTTCTGGAAGTTTCCAATCGCACCGGGCTCTAGTGTGTAGACCAAATATCAATGGCACAAGGTGAAAACTCAAGTTTTGCATGAAAATTAGTGACGCTTCATAACTTCCAAATCTATGGATTTTGATCAAACATGGAATGCATGCAATTCAACGTTATCATTGTCAGGCCTAGGCCTGGTCGCGAAAGATCTAAGCAAATGATTCAACTTAGATTTGACAAAAAAACTAGGTAAATTGTGCTCACAGACAGAAAAATTGACACAGAGTCACTGGCAATACAGAGTCACTGATTGTAAAAAGTCTGATGTGAAAGGTCTTACAAATATATTTGAAGTTTGGAAACCACTGGTTAAAAATAAGCGGGATGGGTATGACAATAATAGTATTGGGTACTTAGGAAGCAGTGACTGTAAAATAAGAGCGATGAGTAGTACAAACAAAAGTACTTGGACTTAATGGCAGAAAAAAGTCTGCAGTGTAAGGCATATAAAATCACTTTGTATATACATATGTAGGGACCACTGGTTAAAAAATAAGTGGGAATTTAGGAATCGTTAATTGCATTTCGTTTTTATGCAATGTCGTGGTCTAAGTGCCTTTTTGGAAAATTTGAAACACGTTTCATACAGTTGAAAATTATATATTTATATTTTATATGAATTTGAAGTTAACGAAGGACTTTGTACAATCACTATAACTAGTAATTATTAAAGTATGCATTATTTATTTATTTTTCTAGGTTATATAAATACAGCACACATCATTTAAACACAAAAATTCCTTCATACTCCCTTTCGTTCTAATATTAAATAAACGTATATCCACCTTTGTTCACAAAAATGTATTAAATTATTAACAACATTTTCAAATGTTTTGAAGTCATGCTATTCTCTCTCTCTCTCTTTCTCTCTCTCATTTTATAGACATACTACATTTTTAAAACGAATGTATATATTTACATGTACCATACACATCATTCAAACAGTCCGAATCTAGGTATGTCCCCTCGCTCTCCGAATTGAACTTTAAAAACCTATCTCCCTAACTATACAAATAAATTTACAAACAGCCTACTGACTGTTCACTTCCTCATCATAATTTAATACTACTATACTGGCCAAACTCAGCGAGAAAGAATTATACTTCCTTATTTTAAAACCAAACTCCGGTAACAAACGTCTGATAACGTCTAATAAATACGGTTAGTGAAATAATCTTCCTATTGCATCTCAAGTTTAAAAATGATTTTTCAGTAACCGGAAGTACATTGTAAGTGACAAAGAATGAATGATGTTTTACGTCGTAGTTAAAATATTTTCATTAATATCGGAGCGTTTAGTCCTGAGATGGAGTAGCCTCGGAAACTAAAGTACCTTTGGTAACTAAGGCGATGTTTTCCGAATGCCTCCGCTTAAATCCGACTTAGCCGACAATATTCCCGAGGAGTGCGAAGAGTTTACAAATGTGGTTGCCCAATAAATGAGTAGATCACTAAATCTCCAATAAAACTGGTGACAATAAAAATAAAAAAGTATCTTTGGTATTCACAAATTGACAAAATACTGTATTTATCAGTACGTTAAAGTACTACCATGTACATGTATTAGGTATTTGATGCATAATGCGAGTATTACTTATGTCATAGACCACTTTTTGAATGTATTTTTATGATTAAATTAAAAAGTGGTATATATATGACACTTAAATCAGTTGATATATATGCATGTGTGTGTGTGTGTGTGTGTGTGTGTGTGTGTGTGTGTGTGACAGTTAAAAACTAAAAATTAACAAAAGCTCCAACTTAGCTTTTAAACTGCAAAGACGTGACATGTTCGTTGACAAACACGCTTTATTTACTGTAAATAGCCGTGAAATACATAGTTCGGTCAATTAAAATCTATGTCTTATGGTATTTCTAGTCAATATTTTAACTGCTATTCAACGATTATTTCTTCAATTCAAAACATCTCAGCAAACCCAATATATATTAAGCGGTCCCTTCTCTCCGGCACTTCAAAAATTGACATCATGACAATCAGACGCCCTACCATGATGAAATATTTTCATCTTATTGGTATTTCGGATGTAAAAAAGTAAGAAATATCATTCTTTACTTACAAAAAATATGTCACTCGCTCATGTCATGCAGTCTCATTTTACTGGTAATTCATATTTGAGCTTGTACCAGAACCAACGCTTTTGACTCTTAGTTTCACCTCGTTTAAGAATTTTTCTACCTTGGACCCTTGAATTCCACGGTTCTTGATTAATCATCTGGGCAACCTCGGGATAAAATTCAATAAAAATCACCCTTCCTGCATTAAAATCAATTAACTCTGCTCTAGAACATTCATACGTGCACCATTCATTTTTTTCATATCCCTCTGATAATATAATCATTACTCGTTTGCTTTTTTCCATTTGTTCAATGATAACTTCTGATTTATCTTCCCCGGCCCTACCCATCAGATCGCGATAAGGAATGAACACGTTATATCGAGGTTTTTCTTTTTCAAGTTTTTTGGTCAACTCTCGTAATACCCACTGCCGGATGTGGATGTCGGTTTCGTCAAACGATACATATAAATCGCCTTCGATGTCTTCCTCTCTATCCACTATGTATTTGTCACGTGGGTGGATTCTCAGAAACCGGTATAACAGGACTTTTGTTTCATATGGGCACCTCTTAGCCCATACGGCAGCTATGATGCAAACGATAAGAAAAATACCAAGGGAAACAGCAAGAGCGATTGCCATATCATAACTGCAACTAAGCATGTCTTCTGTGATGTCCGTTATTTTATAATCACTTTTGGAGTCGTCATGGTGGCATTTTATATCTCGATGAGTCGTGTCCCATGGCGACAATGTGATCCAGTCTCTCATCCATGTCATTGAACAGTCACAGCTAATTGGGTTTCTAGTAATATTTATCTTTTCATAAGGAAGCTGAAATTGAATTGATTTTGGTAAGCTCTTAAGCTTGTTGTTATTAACATTTAACTTTTCTAGAGCATCCATTCTAGAGATTGCATCTCCTTTGATAGAAGTGAGGGAATTTCCCGCCAAAGATAATATGGATATTTCTCCAATATAGTATCTGTCATCTAATATGGAAATGTCATTGTTATCAAGGTACATTTGAATGGTCTTATAGTTATTCTTTGGTATTTTGTCCGGTAGCTTTTGTAAATTCGAATTACTGCAATTAATAAAAGTTACATTGGCCTCTGGTCTTCCCTCGCAGACACAGCCGATTGGACAATCATTTTTTAAATCACAAATCAAATCATCTACAACGCCATTATCGTAAAAGAGATCGCGGTTATTCAGTTTTGGAGGACTATGGCATTTTACTTTAAACATTTCCATGTTTGAATAGCGATAATAAGATCTTTGAATTCGTGTCACAAGATAATGAATCTTACAATCACAACTTATATTATTCTCTCTTATGTCAATCAACATTGTGACGAAATCGGCGGCATAATCACTATCAGGACTTCTACTGTATTGCTGTACATAGAAGTCGTCCCATTCTGTTAAAAGGTTATACCTTAAATCCACATACGTGTCGTAACTCTCTTTCAGGTCATATGTCCATTTCAGATTATTTGTAAAACTTGTTATTCTGTTGTGTCGTAAATCAAATGTTTTGACAGAATCGGGGATATATGCCCAGGGTTCAAAAGAATTGAGTTCGTTCCACGCCAGATTCACCTGAAGTAAGTGAGACAAATGTTTTGTAAAAACTCCATTTTCGATGTGAATTATATGATTTCTTGACGCATTTAAGACTTCTAATAAAATAAATTTTGAAAACCATATACTTTTTAGCATTGTAAGGTCATTTCCACTTATATCTAGAAATTTCAAATGGACGAGAGTGTCAAAGGCGTTGTCTTCAATGTTCTGTATTTGATTGTTACTCAGATCTAACTCTTCTAAGAAATAAAAGTTTGGCAAACAAGAAGATGGATCTTTGCAGAACAAATCAGTGGTAATTTCCATTATAAAATTCCCAGAGGCATTCAATTTGCAAACATCCGACGGCAACGTTGTACCAATACTGGATTCATTTAAAAAGGTCATATTGGTAGAGGATACGTTGATTTCACCTTTGCACTGTGAAGCCACAAATGGAATACTATGAATGGCGAATAAAACCATTATCCAACCCACTTTTTGTCCTTCCATGATCATAGAGAGTTGTGCACTGTAAAATAAAAAGGCAATCTTATATGCAACAGCTGTTTGACCAAACTATCAATACAAGAACGCAGTTATTACTAGAAATCTTAATATATGTATAAAAAGATGTGATATAGAACTACGGTCGTATTAATTGTAAATACCCGGAATACTACCAGAAATAATAAAAATTGTAAGTCAGATTTAAATCCCCGACTTCGTAATGGCATCAGTCATATCGATAACAAGATATCCAGTGGTGTGGTTAAAGAATAATCATACAACAACTTTAACCCGTAAATCATCTGTACTAAATCACACACACACACACACACACACACACACACACACACACACACACACACACACTAAAAAGACATTTGGCGGGTTAAAAACCCCTGTAGTTTTGTCTTGAATTTTTTTCCGATATTAAAACTTTTCCTATAGCTTTCAAGTTTACAGAAGAAAGTTGTTGAAATATACCTAACGACAACATGTGAAGTTTTTACATATGGGAATCCGAAGATGCAATTTGTACAAAATAAATACCATATTTAATGTATTTGTTTTTAAGGTGATACATATAAATTTAAAGTCTTAAATGAGGTCTAACTTTTGCCTATATTCCAGGGAAACTTTTCAAATAGTGTGCAAGACCCTTCAACACATTTCTCAAAAGCAACCTCCACAAACGTGACCCTTTCAAGTATGAATACTCATTGATAAGTTTCAGTGGCATGAAAATTAAGCACACACCATGCCACAGTATGAAGGCGGAAGCAAGATTTTCTTGAATAGCGAAGAGGTGCCTTTTTGTAACACTGTATTTTAAATCCCCCTGTCAAAATTATGATCAGAAACGAAATAAAGTACAGTGAAACCTGTCTATAAAGGCTACTCAAGGGATGCGGCCAAAGTGGCCTTTATAGACAGGTGGCCTTTATAGACAAGTTCTCTGATCAACGATCGTCAAAATTTATTTTAGTACCAAAATTAAACTGAATATAGCTAACCATATTGTTAGAAATTGTTTCTTTTATAACTTGAGATTAACCAAGAAAAAAAAAATTTTTAACATCAATTTAATCAACATTTTCAGGAATTTACAAATCCTTTGCACCACACCGGCCTGGCAACATTCATATGTCTAAATGATCTATTCTCTCTATTTTTTTTTTTTTTTTTTTTTTTTTTTTTTTTTTTTTTTTTTTTTGCTAGTTATAGGGGTGTTGCGTAGTGAAGTTTTATTCTTAACACGCTTCCTAACACCTATACAAACATAATTAAGTCAATTCAGACCCATATCACACTCTTGCTAATTCAGACTTCAAAGGAAGTTGTTACGTATAAATTTCAACAGATCCGCCAAAAATATGTTCTGCAGAAAATAATCACTTATATAATAGGTGTCGTTTCATGAACTAGGAAAGAGGTTCCGGCATATTGAAGCCTTCAGTACGGCTAAATTACAAGCAATTGTCATTTTTATGTGTTTGACGGTTTTATGGGTATTAATACTATGAAGTGACCCATGCTATCTAAATACTGAAACACTGATAACGGTGAAAGCTTCCCTGCATGTGCTAGAACTTTTACTGCGAATGGTGTTAGGAATATAGCGATTCTGAATACGTGTCTTCCTAAGAAAAAAGTATTACTGGATTAATGGCGTTTTACAACACAGTCGAGAAACTGTCCAACTTTCTCGCACTAGGATCTGCCAGAGTGTGCTTCGATCTGTGATCCGTGAGTGCGCTTTAGACCACCAGCCAACAAGACCCCCTAAAAAGAAAGTTTTGTCATTAAAATGCACAAATTCTCGGCCATTTGTTTACATTAAACAGTAATTATAAATAAATAAATAAATAAATAAATAATAAAATATGAAGAAAAAAAACCAGTTCAATCAAATTAATTAAAAAAAACAAACCTTTTTCTATCAAAAGCAGTAATATTTCGAATACAACTCGTTTCCGTCTTCTCTCTTCGACTGTCGGGTATAGAAATAAATAAAGAACGCGTGTTTAAACAAACATGTAAAAGAACACTTCCTTGTCTTATCTCGAAAATAAAAATAAACACGATATCATTGGTAAACACGGTCTATTACTTTAACCATACACTGAAGTTCTATTGATAACTTAAAGTAGATTTAAAGCATATATTATAATAAATAGGTTTAAACTCTATACCAACAAAAATCAATAATCGATGGGTTTTTTTTTTTTTATGTTTATTAAGTTTTTAATTCTTTTAAAAAGGCTTTATAAATTTCTATTTATTGAACGATAGGAACAAACTAAATGATTTGTGAAATTGGAAAAGATTTTTTTTAAACTTCTTTGTTGCCGTCAAATAACGTTTAAATTATTATTAATAATAATAATAATAATAAAATAATAATGTCACGTGCTTTTGAATTTTAGTAAATAACGCACTGAAAATGAGGAAATGATAATAATAATAATGGTGATGATATCGATAATGATCATGATGATGATAATACAACTACTTATAATAATAATAATAATATTTTTTGGAGGGGGTGAAATGGTGAAATACCAAACGACGAGACCTTAAAGCGCCTATCTAGGGGGACATGTGACAGACAGTAAAAATAAGGTTGTTATATAACTATTTTTCATTTTAACAATGCGCACTTACGGGTCAGTGCCTCTTATCACCTACTATTATATATTAAATACAAATGTATTTATGTGTGTGTGTGTGTGTGTGTGTGTGTGTGTGTGTGTGTGTCGTTTACACGTATTTTCGATTTCTCCTTTGAAACAACTAGTCGACGTGATATCTGACATCTCTGGAGCATTAAGACAATAGTTTGTTCATTTCGTGAAATAAATTTGGTCGAAAGATAGGTTACGCGCTTTTGCGTTTACCTTTTAAAATTATCTTAAAATGCAATAGATCTATCTTGATTATAGACAAAAACAATGAAATACAGATTTCATACTTTGACGTCAAATTGTAATGTCCTTTTTAATGACGTCAAAGTCACGACCCATTTCTTTTAACCTATGAGTTTTTAGCTCACCTGACCGAAATTCATGATGTAGCGAGTGTATGTTTGTGTCCGTGCCTGTGTGCGTCGTTAACATATTTTCGACCTCCTCTGAAATTATTAGACAGATTTCAATTAAACTGATGTGATATTTGGCATCTCTAGGGTCTTAAGACTAAAGTTGGTTCATTTCGTGAAATTTGGTATAAAAAAAATATGAACATTACGCGTTTTTGCGTTAAATATAAAAAAATATATATCTTAAAAAGGCTTTATCTTGATTGTACGCAAAGATTATGGCATGAGGTCTTCGTTCTAATTAAATGTTTTCGAAATGGCGTCAGTGTCAAGGTCATAATTACGACCTACTTTTTAGATTATGCGTTTTTTGTACCAAATTAGCTGTTTTAAGGACATTTTATGCTTCTTATGTTAAGAAAACGATAAGCATATTAAAGCTGCATTAAGTTTTCCAATATATATATATATATATATATATATATATATATATATATATATATATATATATATATATATATAAATAAATAAATACATTTTGTAAATAAAATAAAATAAATAACTAAAACGGTGCTAATCTAATTAATGATGTTCCTAATGAACAATGTTACATTTGGTTCAACGATAAAAGCTCGAATAAATAAAGAAATTACAGTATCTACCCAGCGAGATGCAGCATTTGGGATCTAATATTAGAACATGGTTACGTCATCAAAACCCGGGTCATTTAAACACAACTTTAAAAACGGTGAAATACGATAAATTAAACACAGAACTTCGTTGAATATGTCATTTGTGACTTAGTAAGGGATACATAACACCATTTCAAATACATCTGGATATTAATTATGGACAGTTAATGCAATTTGTCATGTTTCACGTTCAACTCATGGGTTTTTCCGTACATCCGTGCACATGCTCCAAGCTCATAATTACCATTGTTAAACATGACCCGAACCGGTCAGAGGATTCCGTTTATTTACAGCTAAAAGAAACGAAATTTAAGAAAATTAATCTCACGGATCGTGGTTAGAGGATATCTATTTTTTAAAAAATATATTTTTAGAAAAATCAAAAAAAATTCAGAAAATTGAAAAACTTAATGAGCTTTAATAAGATCATATGATTTATCAGTTTTTGAAAAATCAAAAGGTTGCTTAGGAGTATATACCTCAGAATATGGCGACTTATGAATTTTGCAGTAGTAGGCTAATTGCTTGAAAACTATTAGAGGTAGATAATAACAACACGAAACATAAATGTTCAAGATGACAAGTTCTAACAAGGTAGCAAGTTTCGTTACTATATGATAATCTTATAAGATACTATATGATACTCTTTATAAGAGTTATTGCCCCTGAAATGATAGTTTTTCTCAAATCATCTGTTTTTGACCATATTTTTAAAAACCATTAGAGATACATTTGTCGATTAAAAACCATAAATTGGAAAAATGTTCGTCAGACAAGATCTAAATAAGTATCAAGTTTTGAAACTGTGATCATCCATGAGTGATGTTGTTTCCCCTGAAATTTAAATTTTTCGCACATTTTGCTGTTTTTGACGTTAAATTAAGTAAGAAACATCAATAAATTATAATACATTGTTGTTGGCACTAACATGAACATCAGAGTCAGACTTGAGTGGAACAAGAATTTTACAAACTTTATCATTATTTCCTTACTGTAACTTCATTCATTTCCGAGATGGTGGAGAAAACAAGAGTGCCTTGAGAAAACTAACAGGATTGGCCAAAACGGGAATGAAACCGAGGTGCTTAAAGGCATTGTTATCCTGATGCCAACAGCTTTAGGCCAAGAGAGAGTCATACCAACTCAGAAAAGTAAAACTTAGTACCCATGCCTTGTCCTAACTCATGCAACATGGTGAAACAAACAATATCTGTCAGTAGACACTGAAAATCACCAACCATAGATATGACCTAAAAATCTTGACCTATAACCACACCACTGAACATTTACTTCAGTGCTCTCCACAGTCAGGAGTTTATAATTAGTGGTCCTATTAAAAACATTCAATCAAATGACAAACAAAAATATGACCTCAAAATCTTGACCTATAACCACACTACTGAACATTTACTGTAGTACCGACCCAGGTCAAGAGTTATTAATCACTATTGTTGTTTTTTTCTTGTTTCTTTAGCTGTTTTAATCATTGTTCTTAGTTGCACATATACTGGCTGCTACAAAGTACACATTTTAACCACACCACTGGACATTTTCTCTGGTACTCTCCAAAGTCAGGAGTTATTAATCACTTTTTTGGTTTGTTTTTTCTTGTTCAGTTGTTTTATTGTTATTCTTGGTAGCACTAGTTGTTGAAACCACACAATTTTCAGTTACAAACTTCTATCTTAAAATGTAAATAAATTTGGTTCATGACCTTATGTGTGACATACCATTTTTACTATACATAATGTAAGAAATTTGGATTGTTGTTGTTGTTGTAATGTTTTTTAATGTGGCATCAGCAATTTTTCAGCTACAGCTATTTGTGACAAAAGCAAGGTCATTAATCTCTATGGATTTATCTAAAAACATGATCATTGATGCAGAATGTAACATATCTTTCAATGAGATCTTCTCAGTTATGTTTCCATCAATTTTTAGTAAAGGTTTACCACGCCATTTTCTCCCAATTTACTTAAAAAAATTTTTCAAAACAAAAGTTATAAAAATATAACATTATAAATATCATATTCAATTTTTTCTTATATGTTTTCTTTGAATATCCATTTTCTAATACAAAAGCATGGAATATAACATCTAAAATATTCTCCAATGAGATTTTCCATGTAAGTTTTCCTTTAAGTAACTATTTTCCAATACAAAAGTCACGGAATATAACATCTAAAATATCCTCAGATGAGATTTTTCCTGTTATTTTTCCAATTTCCAGTAATGTTTTCCGTAGTCTTTCTGTTGCCAGAACAACATCGTCCTCATCTTCTATGTAGCTTATGAACCTATTTAAATGCTCTATACACTTTGTTAAATGGGATCTATGTCTTGATTGTGTAAGACTTGGATTACCTGACAACGGGTTTCCACACCTGAAACACAGAATAACTACAAATTATGTCTATATAGTAAAAACTACATCTATATATAAACTAAGCTGAAACAATAAGATAAATATTTAGTATGTATCCTAAATAGAGCCCCAATTCAATAAGTTTTTAATTCGATACACAAAAGCACTCAAACAGCAATTTTTTAAAGATCTTGTATCTTCAGCATCGTTTTTTCCCCCAACTTTTCTAAGTCATTTTAGTTTTTGCAAAAATTTCTTTTTTAAATTGACCAGCAATTGGAAATAAAGCAGCAATCTAGGACTTAAAACTTGAACCTTCCCAATAGTAGTAGGATGTTCTACCGACTTAACTATTTAGTCACCTATCAAGCCAGGTCTATATATATATAACTCAAACACATACGAGTCTATAAACACCATTGAATCTAAGAATGAGGACATATATATATTGTTGTTTTTTTTAAATCTAAATACATCAAATCAAAGGTTTAGAGGTTTTTAAAACCCTATATCATTGTAAGATAAATGTATCATTTAATAAAAGAAAAATAATTATGATGTATCATTTCATCTCAATAAAATAACACTCAGGATTATGACTGAATTTTCTGAGCCACCCAACAAGAGGAAAGACTGAGGTCCAGGCTCATCAACAGGTCCCAAAACTAAAAGTTTCTTGGTCAGTATATTTGGTTTTATTTTCTGATTTGGATTTTTAAAAGATATTCCTAAGATTCTAAGAATACCAAATTTCCTTCATTTATATGGTATACTTACAGTTTTTCTACTTTCACTTTTAAAACTTCTAGAAACTCTGTAAATCCCTGACCATTGGTACAGGATAATGTACATAAATTTGATGATGGACATTTGTCCGTAATATTTCTTAAATCTAAGTTGTTGATTAGGTCAGTTTTGTTAATTACAACAATAACATTATCTAAATTTGACTTCCACTGATCCCCTGAGTTAAATTTCCACTGGTAGCCTATAGAATCAAAAGTATCTCCCTTGTTGTTACAGTCTGTATCAAAAGTTTCTTCCATTTTGTTAATCATGCCAATCTTCAATAGATGATTTGTTATAAAGTTTGTAAAACTGACATTTCTATTCCAGGTTTTACAAAATTTGGGAGCTTCTAATACCAAAATAATTATGTCTGCTTGCTCTGATCTGAAATATAATAAATTCATTTTTAAATTCAAATAAGCTTAGCTATTCAAGTTGGTCCAAAGGCTGCAGGCTCATCAGGCAAGCACCTATCTCAATTTCTTAGGCATGAATTGACTGAGAGTGCAAGCCTGTCTCTTGGAGAAGACATAGATAGATCCAATGCAAGATACCCCCTCCCTTCAAAAATTTATGCAAGAATCAGTTTATTTACTTAATTTTGAAGTACCATATTTAAAATATTCCAAAGAATGATTTAAAAAGAATTCTTTAAAATATAAAAATTAGTTCCATTCTAAAATATAGCTTAGTTCTGACATACTCAAGAACTCACAACCTTTTTTGTCTCATAGAAGACTTACCTGAATATATCTATTATACTGAAAACCTGCAAGTCTTGAACACAGTACCAAAAGATTATCTATCTCTCATAATTGAAAGACATTTTTACTTAGTAGCCATTTGCAATGAAACTACAGTATTGTATAATCAGTATTCATTTAATTTGCATTTTTAGCCATTGAATTTCAATAAAAAATTATTCTTATCTAAGGGAAATTTCCAAACCAAAATCCCAAGATGAAAGCTCGCCATTTTTATTTCAAGTTGGGTAAAAGAAACTTCATGGAATGGAGCAATGGTGTATTCGATCTTTAACCCTCTCAATATTCCTTCAGTTTTACCAGGACAGTCAGTGCAAGAATGACGGGGGTAACCAGATTGCCCATTTATCTTTAGCTATCATTGGCATAAGCTGTATAGAGCTCATATTTGGTTTTAAAGTGACAAGTCCATCAAAAAAATTTTAAACATTGAATACTCTTAACACTGGTTATGTAAACTGACAATCAAATTACAATAAGTGTGACATAAGCATTTACGTACTTCAAACAGATGAAATGATACTGAAAAAGAGAGATGTGATGATCTAGGAAGCTCAAAACTTCATTTTACATTTGCATACCATAAATGCTTTCCTACGCGTCGAACAAAATTTTTGTTTGTCTTCTTATGGATCTTTTGTATTGATTATCATAACTTCAGGTAATATAACTGAGGAACCCAAAAGGGGGTATTTGATTCATTTTTACTGTAATCTGAAAAAATTACTGTTAATGAAGCACATCTGCACTCAAGTCTTTATTTACCATGGTAGAGTTTACCTTGTGCAGGTGTTAGATGTACAACAGACAATGCTTGTTTTAAATTTTTTTAAAAAGTGGAAAAAAACTGCCTTTGAAAGGAACAAGTGAAACTAGGAAGCTTGTTTGATGACTTGATTGTTTTTTCTGAATTTTTAATCCACAAAAATTAAACACACAAAGATTAACATACACATTTTTTGAAAAATCTGCAAAATTTGCATCATGCAAAAATAACCCAATCTATGGTCATAGTGTATCTTTAAATAATGACTTTATTTCAAAATAAAAAGATTCTGAATCAACAGCATATTTATTCCAAGGGATAACAAATCGAGATTATAGACTAACTAGAAATCACTTATGACTTAGTTTAACCAAATCAACTGGTGAAATTGTTTAACTGGACACATTACACAAATAAAAACATCAGAAAATTTTCTCAGACAAAAATCCACCTTCATACATGTATGAGTAACTTACCTTGCAAGAGCTCTTCTTACACCTTCTTTTTCTACCATATCTGATGTGTCATGTAAACCTGCAGTGTCACTAAGTAATACCGGGTAACCACCAATGTTTAAGGCTGTCTCCACGATATCTCTGGTGGTACCAGCAATAGGAGATACAATGGCAGCTGGTCTCTGACCTTAATTATTTAAAAAATATACATGTAATAGTATATATTTAAAGTCACACACACACACACACACACACACATTTTTACTGTTACATTTGAGGGCTTGTCCGACCCTGGTTAGTGGCGAAACAAGAGGTTTATCCCTAGGTATAGCCTGGTAGTTTTGATTCAAAGTAGTTGAATTAAAAAAAAAGGAAATGAAGAATAGGCTTAAATTGTGACAGAGTAACTTAGTTGGCAGAGCATCTTGCCAGTATTGGGAAGATCTTGGATTCGACTCCTAGTCTGACTGCTGCATTTTTTTTTCCGTTTCTTTTAATACTATTTTAAAATCCAAACTAGACAATTTATGGTGTGTAAAAGTTAAAGTATGCTTTCTCAAAGTAAAAAAATTCTCGGGGCACTCAAGTTTCCTCAACCATCCAAGAACTGCCTTTATATAGGTGAATGAATCTTAGAAAAACACAGTTACTACATTCTAAAGCCAATGAAGAGCACAAAGACCAGCTTGAATGAATGAGGAAAAATGAATGACTGCATTTCTTCTAAATATATTTAAATTAACAAAAATAAACACACTACACATGTATATGTATACAAGGTCATTCACTACCTGACAGCAGAATACTGAAACAGGGGGCTCTCCAAAATTCTATGAACAGGTTAAAATTGCATGCAACAGTTTGCATATAATTATGCTTTTGTACACTTTTTGCTGCTGCAACGATTTTTAACTTTAAAAATTGCCATCAAAATGTCAATGACATATTGGCCTAGAATTATAGCAGATACTTACATATGTTGTTGAGTAAGCTGCTCTTTCCAACATTAGGCTCACCGACAATGGTAACATGTACACCAGTGCGTAGTCTTTCTCCTTGCCTGTTGTCATTTAAATGTGATTCAATCTCATTCAGTATTTGTTTTACTCCATTGATTACTAAAAAAAAGAATACCCCAGGTATTTTAGCTATACATCCAATCCATCAACAACAACATTAAAAAAAAAAAAAAATAAGAAATTAATAATAATAATAATAATAATAATAATAATAATAAAAATCACAATATTCTTTCCACTAAAAACATCACAATTCTGTTACCAGAACAAATTCAAACATTTTTTTTACTAGTAGAATATGGGAAAGACCCAATAGCATGCAGTTACTGCAGTGCTTTTGTAATTGTTTTGAAATGCTGGTGCAAAATGTGGTGTAAACAGTAAATAATAAGGCAATACACAAATGCCTGTAAACAATTGTTTATTTTTTGTTGCAGTGGGTCTGTTGAAGCTTGTGGTCTAGAATGACCTTCATCAGGACCAAGAGAAAATAAAGTTACAATTAAAGTACAAATCTCTTTGTCACGGTTTATTTTTATTTAGTACACATACATTGTAATTGTTTAGACAAATTCAGAAGTCAATGTGGAAGTCAATGTGGAAATCACTACATCCAAGTCATAAAAAATTCTTATATACATTCCTATCTATAACAACTATTTTTTTTTTTACATACATTGACCAATTTTAGCAATATTCCCCTTAAGTACATTGTTTTTTCCCCATTTAACCCAAATGCAAAGATATGATGTGCAAATTTGAAACTAGCTGCAATGGAGCAAGAAAGATCACAGATAGGATGGAATAGCCTGGCTCAGAGAGGGCAGTAGCCAAAGACAGAGGCAGATGGAGGTAGTGTATTGCGGCCTTAAGTGTCTGCAGCCATGAAGAGGTTAGGTGAGGTGAAGTGAGGTAGAATATTATACAAAAGAAATATCTAAGGCATATCTTTTGTATGTTCATTGGTGAAGATTATATAAGATTTTTTTACACTATTACCCTCTCATTAGTCTAAAAAGGGTATATCTCTTTCATTTGTTTAAATCTGAAAACTCTTCATACAGGCATAATATTCACTATGTTTCATCATATTTGGCCAAGTAGTGTAATTAAAGGTTGAATAAAACATAGACAGTTAACACAAAACACATGACTAATAGTAAACCATTAATTTCCTCAAATGAGTAATTTCCTCAGGTGAGCTAATTAGAGTACCACTATCTGATTTTTCTCATTATATGTCATCAATTCACAGTTCCAAAAATAAGAAATTAGGTGATTTATTTAAGAAATTTCAGGCTTCTAATGATTACAGATTCTTCATTGAAGCTCTCATTGCCTAGTTGGTACATATTTTTAGATTATGTCCCAATCAGGGCTCCACAAATGCTGGTAAGGTCAATCAGGGGTCAGCAAAGAATACATTGAACACCCCCCTCCTGGGGAGGTTATTAACTATCTATCATTCAGGCACAAGTTAGAGTGAGTTTGTATATTCTAATAGAAACGATGTGAACAGGTGAAGCCATTAGTAATTAATTAACTTGTAAGGTATTAGGTAATTACCTGTGACTAGGGAAGTTCAGTGAATCGTGACACTGTCCTGAGTACTCTTAATTGTTAACAATAAAAGAATTAAAAGACATTAAAGAATTTTTAATCAGATTTTTTCCTACTTTTTATGGGAAAAAAGCTGATTCAGATATTTTTCAATTGGCTTTTTGAAGTTTGAATCAATGTTTTTCACCAAAAATCAATGTTCGTGAAGACATGGTCCCAATAGTTTCTTACCGTCATTAAGTACACCATCGTCAATGTTTTCGTCTTCACCAAAATCTATGTAAGCCTCTAAATCAGCAGTACACTATGGTAATTCAAAATCAAAAAAAAAAAAAAAAATTATACAGTAAACTGTTATTCACTTAATTCACTCCTTTACAAGTAAAGGAAATCTGGCCTCAGTTTCACATCCAGTTCTCAACTAAGATTTTCTTTAACATAAATTAAGCAAGTTTTTGGTGAAATACTAGAAATAATGCTTTTTGGTAAATTTAGAATTCAGATTGAATAAGCATGAGATGAACTTCAAATTGACACATTGAATTTCTGAATATTTTAACAATCAACAAAATTGTTATGATTTTTAATTTTTAAAAATTTTTTGAGCCACAGATAAAGGCCACATTAATTTACAAAAGTGCCTATTTATCATACACAAAAAAATGTTGAAAATGCCCTTACTTGAAAATTAAGGCCCATGGCCAGGGCCATGGGTCTCTTTGTTAATGTTTGAGCAACAGCTGAAGGTCACAAAAATATACAAAAGTGCCTATTTAACTTATGCAAAAAATGTTAAAAATGTCCTCAGGTAAGGAATAAGTATCAAGAATCTCTTTGTTAATTTCTGAGCCACAGTTGAAGGTCCTATTAATTTACAAAAGTGCCTATTGCAAAATATTTTAAAAATGTCCTCAGATGAGCAATAAGTCTCAGGGGTCTCTTTGTTAATTTTTAGAGCCAGCCTTTTGTTCAGGTGAGCTACAATAAAACATTTAAAAAATAAACGATCTGTTGTTCATTGTCATAAAAAAGGAAGGGACTGTTATTGCACAGATTACTGCAATAAATTTCTTGCTTAGATTTTCAAAAATAAGAAGGTAGCTAACTTACCTTTATCAGTTGCTCTCTCCAATTAGAATACAGCTTACTTAGATCACCCTCCATCTGTCTAAGAGCTTGTTTCCTCTGTGCTTCTGTTTCAGCATGTATTAAATCAGCAAGGCCTTCTACTTCTGTCAAATCCAGCTTCCCATTGATGAATGCTCTAAAAAGCAAATTTTCAATTTTATTTAAGCATTGCCTTTATTTTTCATTTGGTTTATTGAGAAATAACTTGAATGAAGATGTGCACTTTGCATAAATCCAGCGTAGTGGGTTTATGCAAAACAGTACAGTCTTCATTCAAGTTATTTTTTAACAGACCAAATAAAAATTAAAGTCAATGCTTATAATTAAATTTCAAAACTAAAAAATTTCAAAGAACAAAGTTGAATACAAAACATCTAATGTTTATCAAACAAGTTAGTTCAATGTGAACAACAACGAAATGTGTGCATGGATTTATTTTGCAATTCTTTTCCAAAATTTAGTTCTGGCTGTGGCCAAAACAGTCTTTGAGGAAATAACTATACTTTAAGCCAATCAGAATGCATAAAAAAGATGAAATTTATTTATGAACGGTCCAAAGCACATATTTAAAGATCACAGCAGTTTAATAGCCGAGTGGTTCTGGCATTAGCCTTCAAACTTTAGATGTCTTACCACTGTTGGTTTGACCCAAGTTGATCACAAGAGAAAGTTTTTTCAAGTTTGGTACCAGTATAATGGACTAGTGGTCTGCAATGTAGGCCTTTACTGGTTGGTTTGGTACCTGTATAATTGGCAGGTGGTCTGCAATGTAGGCCTTTACTGGTTGGTTTGGTACTATATATGCCAGATTTACTGCAGTTTTAAATGAATTTTAAAAGTAATTAAATGTATAACATATTATGTCAGTATTTTTTCTTGGTATTTCGCAGACAAGGCGTAATAGGTTTCTGGGTAGCTTAGTCAGTAAAGCAAGTCGCTAGTACTGGGAAGTTCTTGGGTTCAAGTCCCAATTTGGCCACTGTATTTTCCCCTTTCTAGTTACACTTGGGATCCTTTTCCTGCAATAGAAAGTTCAAAACTAACAAGTTGGTCCTAGAGTAAAACTTGGCTAGTTGAATTAATAAAAAGGGACAGAGGACTGTAGCAAATAAGCCTTGATAGGTAGCCAGGTAGCTCTATGAATAGAACCTTCTACAAGTATTGGGAATGCCTTGTGTTCGAATCCTGATTTGGCCACTGCATTTTTTTTTCAATTTCCTGTTTACAGTAACAGGTATTTTATTGTAATGACCTTTTAGTGAATTCACCAGCCTCTGCATGTCTACATCCTTGAATATTACTTAGAGCAGTCAACATGGCTGTTACAACTGCTGTGCCACCGTGAACATGAAACTCTGCACAATCTTCACCCGTGAAACTGTTTGGTGCTTAAATAAAAAAAAAAACATAGTATAGCGGATTTTGCTTAACTGCAAGAAAACTAAGTAAATCAGTTAATATTGCAAACAATCCAAAGCCTAAATAAATAATATCTTAAATGCTTAATAGCATTAATATATTCCAGGTTTCATTCCACTATAAGAGGCATTGTACTTGTGACAATGAATTATGCTTCATTTTCATAAGATTTGGTATTTTCATTTACTTGCCACTAATTGTAACAGGTTGCTACATGTATGTACATCCATGATTACCAAAGAATATCTCTGCATAGGGTAAAACAATGCCACTTGGGGATTTTACATGTTAAAACAACTTAATTTTTGGCATACGATGGGATTTCAGTTATATACTACATCTTGAAAAAAAAGACCCTTTACATGGACTAAAATACACAGTGATTAATCCGGAAATATAATCACTGGCTCTAGGCCTTGGACCTTCAAAGACAAAGAAAAAAAATTGTTGTAGTAGTGAATCGTTATGGTAATAATTTTTTTAATGGTTCGATGGAATTTTATGCATCAGGTTTACCTGGAAACCATAACAACAATCCTTTATCGATTGATTCCCCTGACTCTGGATTGATAAATTTCCTCAGTATCGCATGACGGGGAACTGGTGGCTTATTATATGCAGCTATTTTCTGCACAGCTTTCAATGTCTGTGGTCCAGAAATCCGTAAAATAGAAACTCCACATTTCCCATATCCTGATGATAAAGCAAATATTGTGTCGCCACCAAAATTAGAAATGAATCGTCTAGCAGCATTAAAAACACATTTCTGAGATAAGAAGTTTCTATAGAAGTGAATCAGCATGTTTTTTTAGTCCAAATATTAAAGGTTATGTCCTGCATTTCATTCAAGGGGTCTAGACCACTGAAATAAAAATGAAAAATAAAATTAAAAATTATATGATGAGTTAAATTTATGTCACTACATGGGCTACGTTTTATCCCAAGTTATACATGTATTTAAATGAAGACACAGTATACATGTATTTAGATTTATAATTATTATATTACATGTACCGGTATCTGTTTCTTCTTAATTTGCTAATTTTATGCAGCACAAATTTTCTCCATTTGGTATTATAAAAAAAAAAAAAAAAAAATATTAGAGTTAGAAAATGGTAAATGGTAAATAACCATAACATACATAAAACAAAATATCCTTATACTGTGTAATCAAGTAAAGGATGTAGCTATAATGAACATGATCAAGGAGACTAAATGACACTGTCACTGACTTTCAAATTTAAGGGTTATGGGTTAAAACTAATAGTCAGGACATGAAAAATTCTTCAAATAGTTTTTATCTCCTGTTTAATATGGTTTCTGTGAAAAAAAAAAGCTTGATACTAGAGTAGTCCTTTGAATTTAACTCAAAACCAAGGTCCTGTGTTTGCATTCTAAAGACACCTCTGTGGATTTTTTTTTAAAAAAGACCCCCTGTTGCTGCTTATAATTATAATCATTTCAAACAGACTAAGCTAAAAGTAAAATATTTTTCCATGTTAATTGATGGTAAACAGAAACGTAAAATAAATATCCAACTTTAGCAGCTTATACATTTGTAGCAGAAAGGTAGCTCAGGTGGTAGAGCTTACTGCTAGTATGGGAAGGTCCAGGGTTCAAGTCCGGGTTTAGCCACTGCATTTTTTTCCGTTCTTGTTACACATTTTTCTAATGATTTTATTTTTCTGATAATTACTATCACAGTCTGTTAAATGGTCTTGAAAATATGTTTGACATTATAATTTATCAAAGATAGCAATAGCAGCTACAATCTGTACCATGAATACTTGTCTTATAAAGCAATATACTGGTGAATGTCCACTAAATCTTCTCTTGAACATGCAGAAAGTTTTAAACAGTCGTCAGTTTCAAATCCTCACATCAGTTTTTTCTGTATTTTACTGAGTATTATTCATGCAAGCAACAGTGTGTAATCTTCAATTTCAACTGTTAAGGCTTATGCATATTGCATAGACAAAGTTACAAAAAAAACCTTATGACACATCATGATGTGGTTGATCAAGCTTAGAGGGTGGCTGGGCAACTTAGTCATTTGAGCAGTGTATAGTAATGGAAAAGTCCCATTTAGAGTCCCCTTTTGCCTGTTGCATTTTCTCTCTCTCCCCCCCCCCCTTTTTTTGTTATTTGTGGGGTCCGTCCAACACTTGGTAGAGGCCAACCTATTCAATATTGGCACATGGTTTTAATTCAAAATATTTTAATTTTAAAAAAAGAGAAATGTGGTGGCCCAAGGTTGATAGTTGGCTGAGTAGCTTTATTTGGTAAAATTAAGAATAAGAATAATTTATTGGTAAACTTAAAGTTACAGTGTGCACCAACATCACATAATCTATCTTAAGACAAATTACAATTATATTTCATAGTAAATTTTTATATATGTGTAATTATAAGAAACATATAGTAGTATTTTGTCATAAATAATTACACTACCTAATTTTTTTCTGAAAATAATACTAAAATTACTAATGAATATAATACTGGTGTTCAAAGAACATTGTAAAGTTTCTGGGTTTAAGGTCTCGTTTAGCTGCTACATTTTTCCGTTTACTGTTATAACAAGAAAAACCTATCCTACAAAAGAATAAATCTAAAGTAATGATATAATCGTGGAAATATAGAACAAAATAACATCTTAATGGACTGTCGTACTTTACCTAAATATATAGCAATATTACTGCCATACTGTAGTTGCATACATTATTGCCATTTCTTGACGTTAATTTGGTAAAAGAAATTAAACGTGATCTATATAATATAAATGGTTTATACATCTCAACAGATAATCATGATTCCTTACATAACTTGTTTACCATACACAGTTTTGAAAAATAAACTGCACGTGTTGTAAAACAGCTCTACTTTCGTTTTACTCGAGTTATCTCAGAAGTTTTCTTACGGTATGTAGATTTCCGAAAGGCCCGGAAGTGGAAAATCTCTTTGCTGGAGGCTGTAGCAACATATTCATCTAAACAGTCAAGTTAATATTATGGCGGAGAAATCTGATATGGAACTTGGGGTAAAAAAAACTATATTGGAAATAATTTGTCAGATAGATCACAGATCTAACAAATAACTGACAGATAATGTTACGAGTATTTATTAACAGACAAACGTTCCACTTTGTCACCCTCAATGGCCTCATTAGCTGGATATTACCACATTTCTTCTTGTTAATGAAAAGAACTATATTTTATTATAATGCTTATACAAAATCTGTAATCTGGTCCCGGTTTCACAAAATTCCTTAACTAAGATTTTCTTTAACTTTAATCATCTTCAAAATTTTAAATTTTTTGCATTTAGTTTTATCAAAAAAAAAAAATAAATAAATAAATAAATAAATAAATAAATCAGTACCTCTTAAGAACAAATACTTGATGCATGTTACTTACACCGACCAAGAGTATTTTTCTTATAATTGTAGCGGAACTGAGCTAGTTGTGGTGTTTTTGTATATAGTAGGTATAATAGAGTGATTTACTGCCAGTCTAACTGGTCTGGATCTTTTAGCCTCATGGTAGAGCGCCTGCTTATCACCCAGAAGGTCTGGGTTCGATCCTCAGCTGGGGCACTTGGTGGTGAGGATATGTTTTTTTCAGATGTTTCCTCCCTCCTGTTACATAAAAAAGAAGTCAGTTGAGAGATGCTGGAGGAGAAAAACCAAACTTTTGCCAAGCAAACTGAACAAATTTCTTATATTAGGACTCAAGTTAGTAGGATTTGAACCAAGGATTTAAGATGCACCTGCATGTGTTAAGTGTACCAAATACATGTACATTTTAAAAGTAAGAGCAATAATTCAAGCAAATATATTTCATACAGATAAAGTTTGATTGATTGATTGATTTAAGTTTTAAGAAACTGTAGCAGAAATTTTTAACTTTTCAGTGTGCATAGGCAGTGTGCAGGGAAGGTTCTTTAATGTGCCATGCCTGTCGTGACATTGGACATCAGTTTTTAAGGTCTCATCCAAAGGACTCTGTAACTTTCATTTATAAATGCTGAATGCTTGGCAAAGGAACAGTCACTACCAATTTTCAAGTCTTGATTAGATCTGGCTGGGGCTTGAACCCTCAACATCCCATATATGAAGCTAGCACTCTACCAACTGAGCTACTGTAGTAGTAAACATATAGATAAAGTCATATAGTGTCTATTTCAGAATATGAAATTTAATCAGACAGAACATATGCATATAATTTATTGCTTACTAACTTTCCTGCTGTATTTTTTTTTCTGCTAATCTTACTTTTTTGATGTAGCCAGAAGAATTAAGGGCAAAAGGGAATGAATGTGTGAAGGATGGAAAAAACACAGAAGCCTTGTTGCATTACAGCCAAGCGATTAAACTGGACCCTAAAAATCACCTGTTATACAGTAATAGATCCTTAGTGTTTCTGAAGCTACAGCAGTATTATTATGCCATGGAGGATGCTAAAGAAACCATTAAACTTCAGCCTAACTGGCCAAAAGTACAGTTAGATAAACATGATAAATAAGTGCAGTAAATCGGGAAATTTTTGCATCAGTCGATACATGTATTTGTGAGAATCGCCATTTCAAGACATTAATGAAATTTTATTTTGCAATGACCAATGGTTGTCAGTGCACATGGAAGTGAATTATCAATTTTAATTATTGTTAACTCACCTGAGCACTTTATGCTCAAATGAGCTATTGTGAAGGGTCTTTGTCTGTCGTGTGTTGTGCTCCGTTCCTAGTCCGACGTGCGTCAACTTTTGATTGTTAACACTCCAGAGGCCACAATTTTAGTCAAATTGTCATCAAACTTGCTCAGAATGATCCTCTTGACAAACGCAAGTGCAAGTTTCTATAAGGGGCCATGATAGGTCACTAGATCAAATTATAGAAAAACCTTGTTAACACTCCAGAGGCCCCCAATTTTGGTCAAGTCTTCATCAAACTTGCTCAGAATGATCCTTTTGAGGAAAGCTAGCTCATGTTCCTTTATGGGCCATGTTGGGTCAATAAGTAAGTCACTGGGTCAAATTATAGGAAAACTTTGTTAACACTCTGGAGGCCCAAATTTTAGTCAAACTGTCATCAAATTTGCTTAGAATGATCCTTCTAACAAAAGCTAGCTCACTTTCATACATGGGTTATGTTGAGTAAAAAAATAGGTCACTAGGTCAAATTATAGAAAAAAACTTGTTAACACTCTGGAGGCCCGAATTTTAGTAAAATCTTTATCATACTTGCCCAGAATGATCCTCTTGACAAAAGCTAGCTAAAGCTCATACAATGGCTATGTTAAGTCAATAAGTAGGTCACTAGGTGAAATTATAGGAAAAATCTATTTTAATAATAGAAGCTCTAGTTGTCCAAAATCAAGCTGAATGTACATCATTTTCAAGTGAGCGCCCAGGGCCTTCATGGCCGTCTTGTTTTTCTTGTTACACTTGCGATTTTTTGAATAAATAACAAGTAAATAAAAGGATTGTGAAAATTTTCCGATAAACACGGTTTACTATTCTTTGTTATACATTGTACAAGCATTGTACCAATTTTTGTTGATTACCCTGTTCTCAAATTTCTGCTTATTGTATTTGGTCATGATTTCCCATTTCAAGATAAAGCTGTAATTCTGATTGAATTAAGAAAGTTATACTAATTTTATGATAAAAATAAAATACATGTAATTGATCTTTTGGAAATAAAGTAGAGATCCTAGCATCTTTTTCAAAGCGTTATTCAGTTTGTTAGTGAACATTTATATGTGTTGTAGATAAATACTTTGAAATTGCTTTCAAAAATTTAATAAATATCATTTGCTTTTTCAAATAGAAGGAATTTAGGTTAATACCCTATTTCTAAAAAGATGTACATATTTTTAAAATTTAAAAGCATTTTGAACTTTCACTATTTTAAGTGGTAGAGAAGTATAAAACACTCCTTTTTGGGATCACATTTTCTGGTCCTTTCTAGGTTTTAGAATCCCTCTGAGGTATATCATTGTCTGTTTGCTTGTTATAGATTGGAGGTGGATTTTTCTAGAAAACACTCCTTTTTGGGATAACATTTTCTGGTCCTTTCTAGGTTTTGTAATCCCTCTTAGGTATATCATTGTCTGTTTGCTTGTTATAGATTGCAGGTGGATTTTTCCGAAAAAACACTCCTTTTTGGAATCACATTTTCTGGTCCTTTCTAGGTTTAATAATCCCTCTTAGGTATATCATTGTCTGTTTGCTTGTTATAGATTGGAGGTGGATTTTTCCAGAAAACACTCCTTTTTGGGATCACATTTTCTGGTCTTTTCTATGTTTTAGAATCCCTCTTAGGTATATCATTGTCTGTTTGCTTGTTATAGATTGGAGGTGGATTTTTCCAGAAAACACTCCTTTTTGGGATCACATTTTCTGGTCCTTTCTAGGTTTTAGAATCCCTCTTAGGTATATCATTGTCTGTTTGCTTGTTATAGATTGGAGGTGGATTTTTCCAGAAAACACTCCTTTTTGGGATCACATTTTCTGGTCCTTTCTAGGTTTTAGAATCCCTCTTAGTTATATCATTGTCTGTTTCCTTGTTATAGATTGGAGGTGGATTTTTTCCAGGTATTCTGGTTTTCTCCATTTAATTCCTGAATAAAATAACTAAAGTTTTTTTTTTTCATTTTTTTTCAGGGACATTTCAGAAAAGGAGAAGTAGAATATCATGTTGGAAACTACACTCTATCTATAATGTCATACAAGGTATTCATGTTATTTATTTATCTGTCAGAGAGCAAATAAATATACAAATAAACAAATTTTTTTGTCAAACTTTGATCATAGACTTTTTAGAAATGATTTAAATAACATTTTGCTTAAAACCAACAAAATTTGACATCAACTTTCCTTGTCTTAGCCCTGACAAATTAATGCAAGAACTGTTGACCTTGACCTTTATGCAAGGTTAAAGTGACCTTACATAGAGGAACCTTAAAGGAGCTTCATTTGTCATGCACCAAAAGTTCTTCAGATTTTATGTTAGGCTTTGGCTTTTAAAGTGATATAAGAATACTAAAATTAGTTTCCCTGAATTCAGGTTCACAGTGACCTTATTTATTAAAATCTTGATATCATTGATTAAACATAGAAGCTAGACATTCAAGCATTAGCGTATTACGAACAAAGAAGCTTGTGAAATTGAGTAACCTTGTCCTGTCTATCAGGTCAAAATTTCCTTGCATATTGTAGATTTTTAAATTAAGTTTTTGTCATAAAGCAAAAGACATATAAGCTTGAAAATGTTTTCAAATCATCATTTTTAGTGTAATTAGGATTGATTATTTTTTAAACAGATTTAATCTTCATTTAAAAGCACATTGACAGGGATAATAAAATTCTATTAATTTAAAAAAAATACAATCTGAAATTGATAGAACCATATGATATGACATATAGGTATTTATACCAGCGTGTATTATATTTGGAGCTCCCAAGGATCTCAAACATTTAGCGTGTATTAATATTAATATAGCACTGTCATTGTTTCCCTTAAGACAGATGAGCTAAAATTAATGTTGGAGTATGTTAATATTTGCGGAAAATAATTTAACGCCAAAATCACCAATATTAATACACAACCAAAAGAAATAATTATACAGTACATAGTTGCTTTTCGTTTTTCTGAATTATAATTAAATATGTACTCTGAATCAGTTTTTGTGATTGAGCATAAATGTTTCAATGTTATACATTTATCTGTTTCAAGCAAGCATTATTGCTAGATCCAAATGATCAAGGAATTAAAGATGCTATTACTAGAACTAATAGGGAAGTCACTAGAATTAGAAAAGGTAATATAATGATTAATTTTGTTTTTTTTTTTTACATGCTTGTATATTACTGTAGGTCCAGTCTTATTTCAGGAAATTTGTTTTAGGATTATTTAAGAAATACATGTATATATTTTTCTGTCTAGAACTAATAGAAAATGGATCAGTTAATTGTGATTCATGCCACAGTCAAGATTTTTTCACTTATATTGTGGTGGTCAGGTCTGAGATGGTGGAGAAAAGCTGAATGCCAAGAGAAAACTACACTTTTCAGAAAGTAGCTGATGAACTCTCTCACACTAGGATCTGCTTGATGGGGATTTGAACCTAGACAGTGAGAAGCACTGTGATCCATAAGCACACCCTTTAGACCAATCAACCAATGAGGTCCCTGTCAGTGAAATAGGGATGAACTTCTGATGTAGTTTTTCCAACAAATTTTACACTTTTGAATATTTGTGCATTTAAACAAACTAGAGGCTCCTATCTAATTGAGATGTCTTAAGAATAAAAAAATGTAATACATGTACATGATACTTGAAATACATGTATAGAACTGTAGGTCCAGTTTTATTTCAGGGAATGTTGTTTTAGGGCATTTAGAAATCAAAATGACTGTCTTTCTGCATGTGTAAAATCTATTGATGAATTTTGATTAAGTGCTAATTTGTACCAATTAGATGATGTCACATAGCACATTTAGGTTTGGGTCAAGGTCAAGAGGTCAAATAGAGATGAGGGAGGGGATTGGCTCTCAGAAGACAGTTTTCTAAGTTGCATTGAATTCTTATATGATAGAGTTAGTAATCATTTGTATGCTAAAGTTGAAAAAAAAACACCTTTTTAAAAAAAACGGGGTTAGCAATTGCATTAAGCACACTTTTGCTGTTTGTTGGTAGAGGGGTGGGAAAAATCTATCATTACCAGGGGCATGTATTTGAAAGATTAAATGAACTTATTTAAATATGTGATTCAGTAATCATGCTTTTGATTTTTATTAAAATAGATAATTCTGACTCGAATTCTAACACAAAAAAACTGTACTTAAACTTCTTTAATAGTGATACCACCATTAAAATAGCTCAGTTGGTAGAGTGCTTTTTTTTAGAAGTGGGATGTATGGTTTTGAATTAAAACAAATATATACACCATTCACATCAGGAATTGACAACTGGATGTTCATTTATTCAAAGTTAGTCGTAGATGATCTGTCAGTTCAAGTTATTTATACAATATTGCCCCACTCTAATAAGTTAATACATGTATGGAGTAGCAAGTGAAGTAATTGGTATTTGACATACAAGTCAAAATTAGTTCACTTATAAAATTCTGGAAGGGTAAACTCACTTACCACCTAGGTAAACCCCTGGCAGGGTAAATACAATAACAATATGGGCAAAATCCTGGCAGGGTAAATACACTTACCATCCAGGTAAACCCCTGGCAGGGTAAATACACTTACCATTTAGGTAAACCTCTGGCAAGGTAAATACACTTACCATCTGGGTAAACCCCTTGCAGGGTAAATATACATGTACTTACAGTCTCGGCAAAATCTAGGCAGGGTAAATACACTTACCATCTAGGTAAATCCCTGGTATATTAAATCCACTGATCATCTAGGTAAACCCCTGGCAGGCCAAATACTTTTACCGTCTATGTAAACCTCTGGCAGGGTAAATACACTTACCATCTAGGTAAACCCCTAGCAGGGTAAATAAACTTACCATCTGGGTAAACCCCTTACAGGGTAATACTTTTACCATGTAGGTAAACCTCTGACAGGGTAAATACACTTACCATTTAGGTAAAGCCCTGGCAGGGTAAATACACTTACCATCTAGGTAAACTCCTGGCAGGTTAAATACGCTTACCATCTAGGTAAACCCCTGGCAGGGTAAAAACTCTTACCATCTAAATGTATGTAAACCACTGGCAGAGTAAATACACTTACCATTTGGGTAAAATCGTGGCAGGGTAAATGCACTTACCTTCAAGGTAAACCCCTTGTAAGACAAATTCACATTTGACATACTCCAAGCTTGGTAAATTTATCTATCAAATAGGCAAAACCCTGGAAGTAGATTAACATGACAAACCCATGAAGTGGAATTTGTCTCACGAGAAGTGCTTTTGTTGCTTATTTGCTAGATTGTGAATTTATTTTACATTTTATTTATTTTGTACGGAATAAAATTTAGCTGAGAGAAGAGAACCGTGGTTTTATGCAGCAGGAGGAGCATTGTTTGGTTTATTCATTGTACTAGGAGATGCTTATCTTACAAAACAGCCAGCTATAGTGGTAGGTATTGAACCAACGATTATCAGTTATTATTCATCAACCAGCATTAATGTCTATCTAGCCAACAAAAACAAAACAAACTGAAGTTTTAGGTTAAGCTCTGACAGTTGGAACAGACATACCAAGCATTTTGTCCAGGCTGGAACAGACCAGAGACTTGAAAATGGATAGTGTCTGGTCCCATACCAAGCATTTAGTCCAGGTTGGAACATACCCTAGATAGACTTGGAAATGGATAGTGTCTGGTCTTTTACCAAGCTTTCAATGTCACAGTTTTCTTCAAGAAGTCTGACAGCTGTGTAAAAAAATTTCAGTTGCCATGGTATAAACTTCTGCTACTTCAATACAGCTGGAAAATCATTAATATTAGTGAAATAATCATTTCCAGGTCCCAGTTTCACAATCATTCACTCAACTGAGTGTACACTCATCTCAAATTATGGATTGTTTCAGTGTAAATTTTTAAGACATTACACAGTCAAAATTGAATATCTAATGTTATATTTAAAATCTTAAATGTAGATTTATTGAACAAAACAAAACGTTATCACAGAAAATTTAAAATTTAAAATTATTAATAAGAAAAAAATTGGAATATTTGAGTTGAGTGTGCACTCAATTGGGTGAATGATTGTGCAACTGGGGCCAGGACAAAATATCACGATTCTTCACTCAAGCTTCATCTAATCAATCTATTATAGAGTTTATAAGTATTTATAATTACCATCTTAAATACACTTACATGTTATTCTATAACAGATACATGTAAGTTCTAAGATTAAAGTTGAAACACTTTAGGTTTTCCCCGAGCTTAAAATCTTTTATGGCCATTCATTGCCTATTTAAGCTTTTATGGTGTAAACTGACTGCAAGTAACATAATCTTCTTGAATGTGATGTCAGTTCATCACAAGAATAACCCCAAGCAATTCTACCCAAACACTTATTAAGTATTTGGGGTGGAGTGAAGAAACAATCTTTTTTTTCCCAGTTAAGGTTCTATCGCTTAACGATACATTTATATCAAGGTGGGCGGTCAGTTCATTGTAGGATAGCGGAAATAGGGCACCTGGACAAAAACATATACCTACGGCCAAAAATCTGACCAACTCTGTCTTAGTAGGGTCTGTTGTCAGTGGGATTTAAGATTTGGTGAAGAGAGCGGTGGCTAGCAAGCTGAGAAACTTTCTCTCAATTGTGTCTTTTCTGAGGGGTATTTAAAATTTGGAGAAAAGAGCCATTGCAGGCAATCTGGGAAACTGTTCTCAGTGGGATTTATGATATTGTGTAGAAGCCATGGCAAGCAATTTGAAAAAACTTTCTCCTAGCAAGGTGCAGGGTCTGTTCTAAGTTGGATTTGATGAAAGTAGCTATGGCCCCAGTTTCACAATCATTCACTCAATTGAGTGTACACTCAACTCAAATATTTCTCTCATCAATATTAAAAGATTTATAAGTTTTTATTAGAAAATGTTTTGTTGAACAAACCTACACTAAACTATTTAAATACAATATTAGATATTCAATTTTAACAGTTTATGTATAATGTCTGAAAAATGACACTGAAATATTCCCAAATTTGAGTTGAGTGTAAACTTAATTACGTAAATGATTGTGAAACTGGGACATGATCTGCAACACGTAACCGAGACCATTCGGCCACAGAGGCCATGTTTTTATTTTGGACATACTTACCGGTGATGACAATTGTTATGGTTTATTTATCTAGGGTTATGTGTACAGGATGATCATTGTGGTTTTACTTGGTGTGTTTGGTCTTTTTGTACAGAAAGGATACAGGTATGTTATATAACACTTATGGTGATCTAACATTTCATGTATGTTATTTGCTGATTTTGATGCCAAAGAAGAATATCTTTTTTTGGGGATAACAGCAGTATGTGATAAAAAGGTTAAGATTTCCCTATCTACATACTAAGTGTACATTCTAATTTTTGAACTCTTGTCATAAAATGTTAAGAATTTACAATTTCCTCCCTGCATACAATATATATACAGCCAAACCTGGTTAATCGCCCAGCCTCTGTGATTCAAAATTATATTGTATTCTAATTTTTGAACTTTTGTGTTATTCTCATATAGTTGATTTTATGATCTCAAATTGACTTTTATGAGTCTTAGTGAAAACTTGCTGAAAATGGTGTTGTCCATGTTAAATTTTTTCTGTATATTTAACCAGCTAATAATGGAACTTAGGTCAATGTAAGTGAATAAGATTGGAGTTTAGTGTATTGTAGTGTAATAATGTAATTTATCTCATAGTCTAGATTCTTTCACTTATCAGAAAGTCATTACTGGGATGGAGAAGGAAACCAGAGTACCTCTAACAAAACAACATTCCAGAAGCAAACTCACATAAAATCTGTCTGATAGGTATTCTAACATAAGCAGTGAGATGTATATTGATCTTTCTACCTTCACTTTAAACTTCACAATATACTGGTAGCTTAAACAGAGCCAATACACCAAAAAACGGAAATCGATTGAAACATGACTGGATTTTTTAGACCACAGATTATTAAACTCCCATCTTTGAGCCAGTAACGGAACATTCACAAATTTGGTAAAATTTAATAACATTATCCATTAAAGGCGAGGAATATTTGATCCCATTTCTTTTTATTCATGTTAAACTGAATTAATTGTTTAATGCCATATAAAAACTTATTTTGCAGGATCCCCTGAATGTCTTTTATACACAGGTATGTCTATATTTCTTTTATACCTTGCTTCTGAAATATTTTAGATTTTTATCAATTTTATTTTGTAGATATTTGAAAGAAAGTCAAAAAGAATCATTATTAGAACCACCATTAGATCTGTTAAAAGGTAAGAAAGCCTACTCTCCGGCCTTGCTGCCCAGTTCACCAATATCATATCTTATTACATTTAGATAGACTTATTGTAGAATTAAAATCTGTTTTCAGTGCAAACTCCACCCCCCCCCAAAAAAGTAAAAAAAAATATATATAAAAATTATATATATAAACATTTACCTGTCTCCAATCATTTGACTGCTGAAAGGACTGAAAAAATGTGAAACGTCCTTTGCACCCCTATCTTAGAGTTGAACCCACAACCTTTCATGTTTTTGCAACCTTATTATTTAACAAGGTTTCTCAGCATTTGGTGAACTCTGTTTTCATAATCTTAATATATATTTTTTTAATGTGAAACGTCCTTTGCACCCCTATCTTAGAGTTGAACCCACAACCTTCCATGTTTTTGCAACCTTATTATTTAACAAGGTTTCTCAGCATTTGGTGAACTCTGTTTTCATAATCTTAATATATATTTTTTTAATGTGAAACGTCCTTTGCACCCCTATCTTAGAGTTGAACCCACAACCTTCCATGTTTTTGCAACCTTATTATTTAACAAGGTTTCTCAGCATTTGGTGAACTCTGTTTTCATAATCTTAATATATATTTTTTTAAGAAATGGGAGCTGATGGTTCAGATGACACAATGAATGACTCTTCGGGAGATAAGCAAGATGAAAAGAAATCTTATAAACGTAGAAGCACGGGACAAGCAAGACAAAGATATAGAATGGGAAAATCTTGAAAATTGACACAAACAAAACAAGATATAGAATTGGAAAAATCTTGAAAAAGAATACAAACAAGAGAAAGGTGTAGAAGTGGAAAATTTTGAAATTGGATACAGGCAAAAAGAAATATATAAGAATAAAAATCTTGTAATGAAAGTGTCTCCAGCAGGAAGTAATGTTGACTTTTACCGGAAATCTGAATTTTTTGTGAGCGAGCATTTAACAGACTGTAATATTGTTAGAGCTAGACCAGGTCTGGAGAAGAATATCAACAGGCAAAAGACTCATGGAAATGTTGAGATTTTCTTTTTTGTTATAAAGTTTTAAGTGGGCCAGACTTTGTAAAGTTTGATTGTCTACTGTAGAAAGTGGCAAAGTTTCATTAAAAAAAAAAAAAAAATAAAAATAAAAAAACTAGAATGTACATGTATTTACAGAAAATTTATGTACAAAAAATTGAAAATAAAAAAAACAGAAAAACAAACAAAACATGATGGCCATGGAGAAAATGAACTAGTGATTGAAGTCCAACGGTGCAACTCCAGCTGGACAGAATGTGATGTCCATGGAGAATATGGACTAATGATAGAAGTCTAACTGTGAAATAAATTTCGAGTTTACATAGTTACATGTATAAAATATTTTGCATTTAGGATATACATATACATGTATATATTGTTTTATAAGGAAAGACAGTTAAGTTTTTTATGTTTCCGAATCATAACTTACAGTGGTAAAGAAAAAGCAGGAGAACTTTTGAAGAACTAACAGTCAAGACCTAATGCACATTTAAACTTACATGATAACGAATAAAGTTAAACAGCATAAAAAAAGACCACCAGCAAGATCACAGCAATCAAAAGATGGTCCCTGTAGCAGGTTTTACTGTAATTAACAAGTGGTCTTTTATAAAAAGGTGGTGGACAAAGCAGTATTAAGCAGGCTATACCTTGTGGCCTAGCACAGCATGTGTTTGCTTCAAAACATTATAATGCCTTATTTTGCAATAACCTTCAAAATCGTGTGAAGGTTAAGGTCAGAACCTAATTTCTTTTACCTGGTTTAACTTCAATTTCTGTAAATTTTGATATTTCAAAGTAGATTTTTTAAGATTTGAAGCATTGTTTTTTACCTGGTGCTAAGATCACATTTCAGGATTGACTGGGATGTTAAACACCATTACTTAACTCAACTTGTTTCTTTCTGTCTCTGAATTAATATTTTTTGTTAAAAGATATTTTGTTACAAATTCCCATCATTGTATGAATTAAGAGATATGCAGTTTACAAAATAACACATTGTAAAGTTTTTTATGTCAAGCTTTTCAACCATTTGTTATTTGTCAGGTGACTGTATCAGGCTCATTGGGTCTCTTCTTATTGTACAAACAAGTGATCTTGGTTTAGAGGTGGATACTATAGCGTGTTGTCAAAGACAGTCTTTCTGTTGAGGTGGTCTCTATAGGGTTTTCTTGTATAGACAGGTAGTGGTTATATAAGGTTGGTGGCTATTGCAGGTTTTCCTGTATAAGTGGGAGACTTATGTTGAGGTGGTCTCTATAGGGTTTTCTTGTATAGACAGGTAGTGGTTATATAAGGTTGGTGGCTATTGCAGGTTTTCCTGTATAAGTGGGAGACTTATGTTGAGGTGGTCTATATAGGGTTTTCTTGTATAGACAGGTAGTGGTTATATAAGGTTGGTGGCTATTGCAGGTTCTCCTGTATAAGTGGGAGACTTATGTTGAGGTGGTCTCTATAGGGTTTACTTGTAAAGACAGGTAGTAGTTATATAAGGTTGGTGGCTATTGCAGGTTCTCCTGTGTAAGTGGGAGACTTATGTTGAGGTGGTCTATATAGGGTTTTCTTGTATAGACAGGTAGTGGTTATATAAGGTTGGTGGCTATTGCAGGTTTTCCTGTATAAGTGGGAGACTTATGTTGAGGTGGTCTCTATAGGGTTTTCTTGTATAGACAGGTAGTGGTTATATAAGGTTGGTGGCTATTGCAGGTTCTCCTGTATAAGTGGGAGACTTATGTTGAGGTGGTCTCTATAGGGTTTACTTGTAAAGACAGGTAGTAGTTATATAAGGTTGGTGGCTATTGCAGGTTCTCCTGTGTAAGTGGGAGACTTATGTTGAGGTGGTCTATATAGGGTTTTCTTGTATAGACAGGTAGTGGTTATATAAGGTTGGTGGCTATTGCATGTTTTCCTGTATAAGTGGGAGACTTATGTTGAGGTGGTCTCTATAGGGTTTTCTTGTATAGACAGGTAGTGGTTATATAAGGTTGGTGGCTATTGCAGGTTTTCCTGTATAAGTGGGAGACTTATGTTGAGGTGGTCTCTATAGGGTTTTCTTGTATAGACAGGTAGTGGTTATATAAGGTTGGTGGCTATTGCAGGTTTTCCTGTGTAAGTGGGAGACTTACGTTGAGGTGGTCTCTATAGGGTTTTCTTGTATAGTCAGGTAGTGGTTATATAAGGTTGGTGGCTATTGCAGGTTTCCCTGTATAAGTGGGAGACTTACGTTGAGACCACATGGTCTCTATAGGGTTTTCTTGTATATACAGGTAGTGGTTATATAAGGTTGGTGGCTATTGCAGGTTTTCCTGTATAAGTGGGAGACTTATGTTGAGGTGGTCTCTATAGGGTTTTCTTGTATAGACAGGTAGTGGTTATATAAGGTTGGTGGCTATTGCATGTTTTCCTGTATAAGTGGGAGACTTATGTTGAGGTGGTCTCTATAGGGTTTTCTTGTATAGACAGGTAGTGGTTATATAAGGTTGGTGGCTATTGCAGGTTTTCCTGTATAAGTGGGAGACTTATGTTGAGGTGGTCTCTATAGGGTTTTCTTGTATAGACAGGTAGTGGTTATATAAGGTTGGTGGCTATTGCAGGTTCTCCTGTATAAGTGGGAGACTTATGTTGAGGTGGTCTCTATAGGGTTTTCTTGTATAGACAGGTAGTGGTTATATAAGGTTGGTGGCTATTGCAGGTTTTCCTGTATAAGTGGGAGACTTATGTTGAGGTGGTCTCTATAGGGTTTTCTTGTATACACAGGTAGTGGTTATATAAGGTTGGTGGCTATTGCAGGTTCTCCTGTATAAGTGGGAGACTTATGTTGAGGTGGTCTCTATAGGGTTTTCTTGTATAGACAGGTAGTGGTTATATAAGGTTGGTGGCTATTGCAGGTTCTCCTGTATAAGTGGGAGACTTATGTTGAGGTGGTCTCTATAGGGTTTTCTTGTATAGACAGGTAGTGGTTATATAAGGTTGGTGGCTATTGCAGGTTCTCCTGTATAAGTGGGAGACTTATGTTGAGGTGGTCTCTATAGGGTTTTCTTGTATAGACAGGTAGTGGTTATATAAGGTTGGTGGCTATTGCAGGTTCTCCTGTATAAGTGGGAGACTTATGTTGAGGTGGTCTCTATAGGGTTTTCTTGTATAGACAGGTAGTGGTTATATAAGGTTGGTGGCTATTGCAGGTTTTCCTGTATAAGTGGGAGACTTATGTTGAGGTGGTCTCTATAGGGTTTTCTTGTATATACAGGTAGTGGTTATATAAGGTTGGTGGCTATTGCAGGTTCTCCTGTATAAGTGGGAGACTTATGTTGAGGTGGTCTCTATAGGGTTTTCTTGTATAGACAGGTAGTGGTTATATAAGGTTGGTGGCTATTGCAGGTTCTCCTGTATAAGTGGGAGACTTATGTTGAGGTGGTCTCTATAGGGTTTTCTTGTATAGACAGGTAGTGGTTATATAAGGTTGGTGGCTATTGCAGGTTCTCCTGTGTAAGTGGGAGACTTATGTTGAGGTGGTCTCTATAGGGTTTTCTTGTATATACAGGTGGTCTTTATATAAGGTTGGTGGCTATTGCAGGTTTTCCTGTGTAAGTGGGAGACTTATGTTGAGGTGGTCTCTATAGGGTTTTCTTGTATATACAGGTGGTCTTTATATAAGGTTGGTGGCTATTGTAGGTTTTCCTGTGTAAGTGGGAGACTTGTGTTGAGGTGGTCTCTATAGGGTTTTCTTGTATAGACAGACGGTCTTTATATAAGGTTGGTGGCTATTGCATGTTTTCCTGTATAAGTGGGAGACTTGTGTTGAGGTGGTCTCTATAGGGTTTTCTTGTATAGACAGGTAGTGGTTATATAAGGTTGGTGGCTATTGCAGGTTTTCCTGTATAAGTGGGAGACTTATGTTGAGGTGGTCTCTATAGGGTTTTCTTGTATAGACAGGTAGTGGTTATATAAGGTTGGTGGCTATTGCAGGTTTTCCTGTATAAGTGGGAGACTTATGATGAGGTGGTCTCTATAGGGTTTTCTTGTATACATATAGAATTGGTAGCTATAGCAGTTTAACTGTTTGTACATTAACTCATGATACTTGTGAAATTCTCCAATATTTAAAAGTGGTCTTCATGCATATTATTTTCTGATTTTTATGTGCAGGAAAAGCTGTCTTATTATTTATTTGCAGGTTTGTCTTTCTTTATCATAAAATGTGTCATTTTTTGTTGCATTATTTTTTTTTTAAATTACACATTTTGTTGCAATTTTTAAAATATAATTTTATTAAAATAAAAATAAATTTGTAAGTTCTTTGTGTTCATCAGCTTTGTTAAAACAACTTTAGAGTTATATAAAAACTTCAGCTGTTTTTCAAGATGAAGGAAAAACACAACATTGTTTCATAGTAGATGTTTCATGGCCGAATCTAAAGCAAATTTTCAGATCTTAGTGCCTATGATGGCCAAATCTAAAGCAAATTTACAGATCTTAGTGCCTTTCATGGCCAATTCTAAAGCAAGTTTACAGATCTTAGTGCCTTTCATGGCCAAATCTAAAGCAAATTTACAGATCTTAGTGCCTTTCATGGCCAAATCTAAAGCAAATTTACAGATCTTAGTGCCTTTCATGGCCGAATCTAAAGCAAATTTACAGATCTTAGTGCCTTTCATGGCCAAATCTAAAGCAAATTTACAGATCTTAGTGCCTTTCATGGCCAAATCTAAAGCAAGTTTACAGATCTTAGTGCCTTTCATGGCCAAATCTAAAGCAAGTTTACAGATCTTAGTGCCTTTCATGACCAAATCTAAAGCAAGTTTACAGATCTTAGTGCCTTTCATGGCCGAATCTAAAGCAAGTTTACAGATCTTAGTGCCTTTCATAGCCGAATCTAAAGCAAATTTACAGATCTTAGTGCCTTTCATGGCCAAATCTAAAGCAAATTTACAGATCTTAGTGCCTTTCATGGCCAATCTAAAGCAAGTTTACAGATCTTAGTGCCTTTCATGGCCGAATCTAAAGCAAGTTTACAGATCTTAGTGCCTTTCATGGCCGAATCTTAAGCAAGTTTACAGATCTTAGTGCCTTTCATGGCCGAATCTAAAGCAAGTTTACAGATCTTAGTGCCTTTCATAGCCGAATCTAAAGCAAATTTACAGATCTTAGTGCCTTTCATGGCCAAATCTAAAGCAAATTTACAGATCTTAGTGCCTTTCATGGCCAAATCTAAAGCAAGTTTACAGATCTTAGTGCCTTTCATGGCCGAATCTAAAGCAAGTTTACAGATCTTAGTGCCTTTCATGGCCGAATCTTAAGCAAGTTTACAGATCTTAGTGCCTTTCATGGCCGAATCTAAAGCAAATTTACAGATCTTAGTGCCTTTCATGGCCGAATCTAAAGCAAGTTTACAGATCTTAGTGCCTTTCATGGCTGAATCTAAAGCAAATTTACAGATCTTAGTGCCTTTCCCGGCCGAATCTAAAGCAAATTTACAGATCTTAGTGCCTTTCATGGCTGAATCTAAAGCAAATTTACAGATCTTAGTGCCTTTCATGGCCAAATCTAAAGCAAGTTTACAGATCTTAGTGCCTTTCATGGCTGAATCTAAAGCAAATTTACAGATCTTAGTGCCTTTCATGGCCGAATCTAAAGCAAATTTACAGATCTTAGTGCCTTTCATGGCCGAATCTAAAGCAAATTTACAGATCTTAGTGCCTTTCATGGCCAAATCTAAAGCAACTTTACAGATCTTAGTGCCTTTCATGGCCAAATCTAAAGCAAGTTTACAGATCTTAGTGCCTTTCATGGCCAAATCTAAAGCAAGTTTACAGATCTTAGTGCCTTTCATGACCAAATCTAAAGCAAGTTTACAGATCTTAGTGCCTTTCATGGCCGATCTTAAGCAAGTTTACAGATCTTAGTGCCTTTCATAGCCGAATCTAAAGCAAATTTACAGATCTTAGTGCCTTTCATGGCCAAATCTAAAGCAAATTTACAGATCTTAGTGCCTTTCATGGCCAAATCTAAAGCAAGTTTACAGATCTTAGTGCCTTTCATGGCCGAATCTAAAGCAAGTTTACAGATCTTAGTGCCTTTCATGGCCAAATCTAAAGCAAATTTACAGATCTTAGTGCCTTTCATGGCCAAATCTAAAGCAAGTTTACAGATCTTAGTGCCTTTCATGGCCGAATCTAAAGCAAATTTACAGATCTTAGTGCCTTTCATGGCCAAATCTAAAGCAAATTTACAGATCTTAGTGCCTTTCATGGCCAAATCTAAAGCAAGTTTACAGATCTTAGTGCCTTTCATGGCCGAATCTAAAGCAAGTTTACAGATCTTAGTGCCTTTCATGGCCAAATCTAAAGCAAATTTACAGATCTTAGTGCCTTTCATGGCCAAATCTAAAGCAAGTTTACAGATCTTAATGCCTTTCATGGCCGAATCTAAAGCAAATTTACAGATCTTAGTGCCTTTCATGGCCAAATCTAAAGCAAATTTACAGATCTTAGTGCCTTTCATGGCCAAATCTAAAACAAGTTTACAGATCTTAGTGCCTTTCATGGCCGAATCTAAAGCAAGTTTACAGATCTTAGTGCCTTTCATGGCCGAATCTTAAGCAAGTTTACAGATCTTAGTGCCTTTCATGGCCGAATCTAAAGCAAATTTACAGATCTTAGTGCCTTTCATGGCCGAATCTAAAGCAAGTTTACAGATCTTAGTGCCTTTCATGGCTGAATCTAAAGCAAATTTACAGATCTTAGTGCCTTTCCCGGCCGAATCTAAAGCAAATTTACAGATCTTAGTGCCTTTCATGGCTGAATCTAAAGCAAATTTACAGATCTTAGTGCCTTTCATGGCCAAATCTAAAGCAAGTTTACAGATCTTAGTGCCTTTCATGGCTGAATCTAAAGAAAATTTACAGATCTTAGTGCCTTTCATGGCTGAATCTAAAGCAAATTTGCAGATCTTAGCGCCTTTGATGGCCGAATCTTAAGCAAATTTACAGATAATAGTGCCTTTAATAGCCGAATCTAAAGCAAATTTACAGATCTTAGTGCCTTTAATAGCCAAATCTAAAGCAAATTTACAGATCTTAGTGCCTTTCACTGCTTAGGTTTGAATCCCATTTGGACAGATTCTAATGTGAGAAAAATTGTCCATTTCCTTGCAGTTGCAGCTTTTCCAGGAACTCCAATTTCCTCCACTTTTCCAGAACTAACCTCGACATAGGTGTAAGAGATTGACTGGAATGTTAAGTAGTGTAACAGTTTTTAGTAGCAGTCGTATAACACACTGCTTGGATTTTCTACAAAATTAACTGTCAGTCACAAACCTTGTGACTTATACATTGGCCTTTTAGATCTCTTGAAACCTTTCTATCAAAAATACTTCAACCAAAAACATTAATAATGGCCTCATGCACAACACTGTCAAATCAAAAAAAGATTATAACAAATGGCCATCTGTTCTTCATAAATTAACCATAAACATAAAATAACATTATCTTCAACAAAATTTTTTATTTCTTTAAAGCTGATGCCCATATATCACTTGATGGTTGACTTGGACCAACCCACCAATCTGGTATTCTACTGCCCCCTGCTGTTGATTCTGGCACTAAAAATGCATCCCATTCTCTTCTACAAAACAAATATATACTTTGCTTACAACATTATTACATTATTCGAGTTCATGACATTGTAATAAGATGTAGATTGATGTTGGATGATTTTTTAAAACTCTGCCTCAGCAATTTTTCAGCTATTCATGACAAGATCATTTTTTTAACCTCAAAGATTAACCTTATCACAAGTTTGTGTGGTGCACAAGTGTTTCTGATCTGCATTGTACTAGTGTGCACTTATGGCAACTTTTAGAATTGTACATTTTAAATGGACATCTCTAAAAAAGGCTTTTTTTAATTGATTTAGGCATTCTGAAAAATGTTAAACAGAGTAAATTATCAGCAAGTCTTGTCCATTAAATTCCTTTAACCTAGTTTGAATATTAGTTTTATGTCAGGTTTAAGACCAAAGTTCACTTATCATCTTGTATGAATATATCCTTAGCCAAGTTGCAGATGTGATCTTATGTATGTTTTCAAACATTTTCAGCAGGTATGCATATCGACTTTATAACCAAAATATAAAGTCCATTACTTGAAAAGCAAAAAAAAAAAAAAAAATAAAAAAAAAATTAAAAAATAAAATAAAATAAAATAAATAAAATAATAAGAAGACATAAATAAATAAATAACATAAATAACAAATAAATAAAAAACCATAAATAATAAATAAATAGATAAATAATAAGACTGAAAAGCAACAATTTGAAAATTACCAGAAAATCTAATAATGATGGATGGCAAGAATGAGACAACAGCTAGAAAAGGATAATTCTATTAACCACTTCATTGTATAGGTATAATAACATAGTCTTATACATGTATATACTAACCTTATTTGAATAAGAGATTCTTTATTCAGACTGGCTTGGTGGTAAAACTGCCAATATGGAAACAGTGAGTTATCAAGGGAATGTAACTCTACAAGAAACCATGTATAAATATATCAGAAACCGATTTTTATCTACAAAACATGCAATATTTCAACAAGTTTTACTTAGCTGGGCATGGTTACTCAGAGCTTACCCTAGACTATCTCTGTCAATGGTTAGGGTAACTTAAAGCCTGTGTTATATATTATCATTAAGTACATGTATTTGTACTTCAAGTTACTCAGCCCTGGTTAATTCAAAAATACTGTCTTTGGTTGAAGGGAATACGAGATATTTACGAATGTCTTTTTGAGGGAATATTACAAAGTTTTGTCAGAGGGATATTCCTCAATATTTCACTCAACTAAAGGCACTACTCACTCCTAATATGATTTAAAATGTCAATGAACATTTTTATTTCTAATATGATATAAATTATCACTCATGAGAATTGGGGTGATAAAATGTACAGCCAATGAGCTTAAATTCTGACTACAAGTATTTATGTTTTGGGTTATGACTTCTTGGGAATTTCATTATTTGGGTAATTTCATGCTGAAAATTAAATTCTGACTACAAGTATTTATGTTTTGGGTTATGACTTCTTGGGAATTTCATTATTTGGGTAATTTCATGCTGAAAATTAAATTCCGACTACAAGTATTTATGTTTTGGGTTATGACTTCTTGTGAATTTCATTATTTGGGTAATTTCGTGCTGAAAATTAAATTCTGACTACAAGTATTTATGTTTTGGGTTATGACTTCTTGTGAATTTCATTATTTGGGTAATTTTATGCTGAAAATTAAATCCTGACTACAATTATTTATGTTTTGGGTTATGACTTCTTGTGAATTTCATTATTTGGGTAATTTCATGTTGAAAATTAAATTCTGACTACAAGTATTTATGTTTTGGGTTATGAATTCTTGTGAATTTCATTATTTGGGTAATTTCATGCTGAAAATTAAATCCTGACTACAAGTATTTATGTTTTGGGTTATGACTTCTTGTGAATTTCATTATTTGGGTAATTTCATGCTGAAAATTAAATCCTGATTACAAGTATTTATGTTTTGGGTTATGACTTCTTGTGAATTTCATTATTTGGGTAATTTTATGCTGAAAATTAAATCCTGACTACAATTATTTATGTTTTGGGTTATGACTTCTTGGGAATTTCATTATTTGGGTAATTTCATGCTGAAAATTAAATTCCGACTACAAGTATTTATGTTTTGGGTTTTGACTTCTTGTGAATTTCATTATTTGGGTAATTTCATGCTGAAAATTAAATTCTGACTACAAGTATTTATGTTTTGGGTTATGACTTCTTGTGAATTTCATTATTTGGGTAATTTCATGCTGAAAATTAAATTCTGACTACAAGTATTTATGTTTTGGGTTATGACTTCTTGTGAATTTCATTATTTGGGTAATTTCATGCTGAAAATTAAATCCTGACTACAAGTATTTATGTTTTGGGTTATGACTTCTTGGGAATTTCATTATTTGGGTAATATCATGCTGAAAATTACATTTTGACAACAAGTTTTTATGTTTTGGGTTATGACTTCTTGGGAATTTCATTATTTGGGTAATTTTATGCTGAAAATTAAATCCTGACTACAAGTATTTATGTTTTGGGTTATGACTTCTTGTGAATTTCATTATTTGGGTAACTTCATGCTGAAAATTAAATTCTGACTACAATTATTTATGTTTTGGGTTATGACTTCTTGTAATTTCATTATTTGGGTAACTTCATGCTGAAAATTAAATCCTGACTACAAGTATTTATGTTTTGGGTTATGACTTCTTGAGAATTTCATTATTTGGGTCATTTCATGCTGAAAATTAAATTCTGACTACAAGTATTTATGTTTTTGGTTATGACTTCTTGGGAATTTCATTATTTGGGTCATTTCATGCTGAAAATTAAATTCTGACTACAAGTATTTATGTTTTTGGTTATGACTTCTTGGGAATTTCATTATTTGGGTCATTTCATGCTGAAAATTAAATTCTGACTACAAGTATTTATGTTTTTGGTTATGACTTCTTGGGAATTTCATTATTTGGGTAATTTCATGCTGAAAATAAAATTCTGACTACAAGAATTTATGTTTTGGGTTATGACTTCTTGGGAATTTCATTATTTGGGTAATTTCATGCTGAAAATTAAATTCTGACTACAAGTATTTATGTTTTGGGTTATGACTTCTTGTGAATTTCATTATTTGGGTAATTTCATGCTGAAAATTAAATCCTGATTACAAGTATTTATGTTTTGGGTTATGACTTCTTGTGAATTTCATTATTTGGGTAATTAAATGCTGAAAATTAAATTCTGACTACAAGAATTAATGTTTTTGGTTATGACTTCTTGGGAATTACATTATTTGGGTGATTTTATGTGATAAATATTTCAGTGTTATCCTAAAAGCTAAACCATGTAAAATACCAATGTTGACGGAAAAATAAATTGATAATTGACATGTAATTGAAAATTGAGATTAGAAATTGTGTTTTATGTCCCAGTCAAGATTTATTAATTTAGGTGGTCAGTTTTGGGATGGTGGAGGAAAATGGAGTACCAAGAGAAAACCACCAACCTTTGGCAAATGAACTGACAATCTTCCTTACACTAAGATCTTCTGAAGAGAACTTGGAACCAAGGTGCTTAGAGGATGGTGATCCATAAGTGTGCTCTTTAGACCACTTGGCCACTGAGGTCAAAACATTTAGTTACAAAATGATATAAAATATATAATACCATTTCCATCTGGAGGTCTTTTAAGACTTTAGATTTTATTTACATGTAAAAGTCACCTGCAAATTTAAAAATGCCAAGTGCTTGATGAATATAAGCAGTTGTATTTGGTACAAACTTCAAAACAAAGACACATACCATTATGTCCAAACAGTAATTGGTTTTGATCCTCCTCATGTTCCAGTCTGGATTTCTCTTGTTCTTTTACTTTAGTTTCTTCATGTTCTGTTTCCAACATTACCTTTGAAAAAAATTACATTGTCAGTAGAAAACATTAGACAGACATTTGAGCAACTATTCCTACAGCAGCATGACCACATATTAATATATATATACATGTATATATTTTAAAATTTGATTTCATCACTTCAATACAATTTCTAAAATAGAAACAACAGTTCCACAGATTTAAATGTCTCGCCTGGTTAGTTTATGATCAAGTAGAAAATTCATTATTTTAGCATAAACTTTCACATTTTTACATGCCCCTGCCGCTGACATAAAAAAGTAACATCTAAGTCTTACCTTATGGCAATGCTAGACTCGACAATAAAACCTCTAGCAAAGTTTCAAAATCAAGTCATTAACATATGTTTTTGAATATATCAAGCAAAATTTGTGTTAAATATAGTACACCCCGGGTAAATGACTCCTGAATGTTCATTTTGGCACCTTACTTTTGATTGTTATCACAGAGCAAGTTAACCTACTAAATATACAGTCAACCTGTAAAAACTAAAGAATGAGTAATCTGAAAATAACTCTCTAAGCTAAACTCTTCACAATAACATATCTTTATGGATGTCAAATGCACAATGTTACACTTTATTGCCTAAACAGTGTTTTAAAATTGAGGTTAATTTTTTTTTTTTAGCCAGACATGGCTGTAATAATGTTGATGTAGCTAAAATCAATTAATTTCTTTGAACTGAAAGATTTAAGTTCATACCACTGTCTCTTTTACCTATTCCTTCCAGCTATAAAAAAACTGCAAAAAATGCTGATATGGCATAAAACAATAACACATCTTACCCGCCCATCCACTCACTTGTTTGCCCACCCACCACTGCACTCACTCGCTCACTCACCCAACCACCAACCCACTCAAGTTTAAACAAGAAAAGTACAGTATATACTTTTAATGCCTTTTCCTCAGCTATATAAATCTCCTGTTGTTTCTTCATTATTGTTAATTGTTCTTGTACATCTGTTTCAAACTGTTCATTCATATTAGATTTGGTAATTACACCTAAAATTCAAAGATATAACATTTTAAAACAATATAAACAAAGGTATACAAATACCCTGCAAGTGTTTTTATGAACTGGTATTGTCAACTAGGCATAAAAAATGTTACAAATCCTTTCTCACAGGAAATTTTATAAAATACAAACCCTGCCATTCATAGATTACTATACAAATTTATATTTGCCATAGGTTTATATTATAATCACCATGTCCATTTTCATTCATAGAATGAAATGCTGAAGTTTTTGCAGTGTTATACAGTGATATCTTAACATCTCCAATGAATGATGCAATAAAACGAAAAAAAAAAAAGTTTCTTGAAATCTTATTTGAATACACGTGTAATGTCCCAGAAAGATCATGTACATCATGTCATTCATTTCTGTAAATTGTGCTTATCACTACCTCTATGATAGCTACAAAACTCCACTATGAGTTTGCTCAAAATTTTTACTTCTTGATTCTTAAATATCAAAATACATCTGCCGTAGTTTGCTAGAGAAATTTACTTCTTAATTCTTGAGTATCAAAATACATTGTCATATACCAGACATTGCAAGAACAGTATGAATTGAATGTAACATTACAACAATTACATGTACCTTTCTGTTTTTAAATTATCTGTAATAAGTGTTGCAAGTAAAGTGTTCATAAAATATCATTACAATTACCTTGGCATTCTAATCTATCTTTTCTTAGTGTTCGAAGTTTCTGAAGGCCATGTAACAGTTCTATAGTTTTATTAGCATCAACCAGTTTCTTTCTTACTTCATTTAAAATAACATCAGCTGTTGATTTCAGTTCTTTTTCCTGGTGAAAAAAAAATTAAACACACAAAAAAAAAAAAAAATAATAATGCATAAATAAATCAAGAAAGTAAGAAAAAAAGATGATTAAATGAAATACAGACACATGTAGTTGATTAATTTTCAGTGTTAAGAAACATTGCATAAAAAAAAAAAACAATAACAACAACTTTTGTCAAGATTTTTTTTCTGGCAACCTCAAAGACAACAATCCAAATTTAAGATTTAAGAACAACTATATATATATATATATATATATATATATATATATATATATATATATATATATATATATATATATATATATATATATATATATTCTTAAAATAAAAGTTTAACATGTTGAAACCCCACTGGATCTAAAATTTATGAGTCAATGAATGGTGATAGTTACCTCTTTTTGATGGATTTCCTCTTGTGTAATTTTGTCTCTCCATTCATCTATTTTTCTTGTTTTTTCTTCCCTTTCTGTCATTTCTTTTAGTTTTTCATCATATCTTTCTTTACGGAGTCTTTTTAGCCTCCTCTACAAATATCCAGATGAATACAGATTTTCATTACCATATTCCTATATCATATTAGGAAATCTTTACTAATGATAAATTGTTACAAATTCTGTATTATAATACTTTTTAGTTCTATTTTTAAAAGTCAAATTAATAAAATTTAAAAAAATTCCATAGGTCAAATGAAATGACATTTTCATTTTGGAATTTTTCGTGACTGCTGGTTAGTTATTTATTGTGTTTACACCCCCAGATTAATTTACATACATCCAGGCGGTCAGTTCTGAAATTGGTGGAGGAAACATGAGTTCCCAGAGAAAACAAACTACCTTTGGTGAGTGAACTGATAAATTTAAAAAAAAATGGTGCTGTTTTACTTAATGATATTCCTAATGAACAATGTTACATTTGGTTCAACAATAAAAGCTCAAATAAATATAGAAACAACAGTAGTATCCCAGCGAGGTGTAGACCTGCGGTATCTAATTTTAGAACCTGGTTACATCATAAAAAAAAAACCTGTTCATGTGAACACAACTTACCAAATGGTGAAATACAATAAATTAATCAATGAATTTTATCAAATGTGTCAGTTGTGACTTTGTAAGGGATAAATAATATCACTGCAAATTAATTTGGATATTAATGACGGACAATTAATGCAATTTATGCCATGGTTTCCCCTTTGATTCATTCCAGTCTCTGTACATCAGTGTGCATGCTCCAAGCTAATAATATTCATCATTAAACAAGTGACCAACATGCCAAAGGATTCTGTTTATTTACAGCTAATAGGAATGAAATTTTAGAAAATGAATCTCATGAATCATAATTGGAAGTTATCTATTTATAAAAAAAAATATATATTTTTTAGAAAATCGAAAAAAAATCAGAAATTGAAAAACTTAATTCAGCTTTTATGTATCAACACAAAAACAAACTGAAAATCTTAAACACATTTACGAATCGTACATAAAGGATATCATATGTTTATATATACAATGTTAAAAGGATATTTTCAATTAGAACAGAGTCTCCATAAAAATGCCATACAAAACAGCTTAATATATTCTAGATATAATGATGGCCAATCAATACCATACTGAAAACAAGAAATACATGTAATAAAATATAAATGCATGAACAAATATTACTGCTAGATTTAGATATTTTCAACATATATTCTCGGCTAATAAAATGAAGACTCTTTTTTAACTTTTAATAAAAGTGAAATTAAATGGTAAAATGAAATTGTATGAATGACAAATTGGTGCAGCTTAAAAAGACTTATTGAGTCATATTAATTCTCAAACTATATTTAAAGATATTATATAATTATTGACTTTTGACAAGGTTAATATAAGGATATATGACCCCAAAAGACATGTTATATTTACCGAGACTGTAGGCCAAGGTGAATATAACATTTCTTTTAAGGTCATGAATCTTTATATTTACAGAAATCAAAAGTCAATAATTGTTTTATTATATGATTGACAGACAGGTGTCTTTCAAAAAAATTCGTAACAGCTTCTGTTTTTGTGTCATGATTTTCAGAAAATGCAATGAGATCCGATGTTTTTTAAGTAGGTCAATTCTGACTGGCTTATCAAAAGCTTACGTCGGCTTTGATTGGTTCTATTATTTTTGGACAATGGGAAATCACTGTCGTCTATTTTTAGGGACCTTGAGGGCAATTTGGACCATTATATTACCCTCACTGCAGAATCGAAGGGTGAACATAACAATTGGTCCAGTGCAGCTTAACATGTTTTAACCAATCAAAACTGAGTAAAATCAGTAGTCATATAATACTAATGTATATTTCTGTCAATAAGGAGTAAGGATTTTTTAAATTGAAATATTGAAATACAAGTTTTTAGTAAAAAAAAATTTGCCCCATCACAATACTGACTTAAATAAAGTGTTTACCTTTGCATGGTTCATTCCTTTAAAATATGATGACATTATAGCCCCATATACTAAAGAGCTACATGCACATATTAATTGAAAATTTTTGTGACAGCTGAATATGAGAATTTTGTCTACAGATGGGCTAATGATTTCTCTCCATTTAACAAAAGTTGTACAAATCTAGCCCAACCATTGATTTATTTTCAGGGCAACTTTTTCATCAATAAATACAATATTTCTACATGCATGTATTACATTATCTTACCCTCTTTCTTTTCCTTGATTCAATTTTTGCATGCAAAGCCTTTAAATTTTCTTCGTTCTGTAGTTCTTTTTTCAGGTTATCCAGCTCATTCTAAAAATCAAAAACTTGAATGTATTTTATATTTTGAAATTTGTCTATACTCTGTAGACTTCTCGGGTCAGAGATTATTCCTGCTAGTTACTGGAACATTAAGCATTTGAGAGTATGGTTACTTCTCCTTAATAGGATGCCATTCTACTGAATGGGACTCAGATGCACTTCAATTCAAAGATCACAAGTCTCTCTCACTGTCTCTGCCACTATGGTAGCTCAGTTGGTAGAGTGCTTACTTCGTATGTAGGAAGTTTGGGGTTCGAACCCAGGCCTGGTCTGAACAAAACTTAAAAAAAGTAAGTGACTGTTCTTTTGCCAAGTACTCTACATTAAGAAATGAGTCACAGGGTCCTTGGTCAAAGACCTGAAAAACTGATGCCCTGTGTAATGGCAGGTGTAGTATGCCTCAGAACCCTCCCTGAACATTGTGCTAAGCACACTGCAAAGGCAAAGATTTCTGCCACTTTCTCTCTATCTGGTAACGTCTCAATATGAGTAAAATATTCTTGACCGAGACGTAAAACCCCATTAAATCAATTAATCCAACTCTTACTTCCTAGGTTTGAATCTTACTAGGGGCAGATTCCCATGTGAGAAAGTTTGTCAGTTCCTTTGCTGAAGATAATGGTTTTCTCTGGATTTTTTGGTTTTCTCCACAATCCAAGAATTAACAGCCACTATAAAAGTGACAACTGTTGCTGGGTTGTAAAACAATTTTTCTCCCCTATCAGTACATCTGTCAGTGCCGATTTAAAAAGCATTAGTAAAGGTTGTAAACAATTAGAAATTACATGTCTTTTGGGAAGATCGAAGCCAGGGTTGCAACCCAAGACCTTGAATTTGAGTCTGTGGTAATATTTCCAATTATGTGTGAAAAGTTTCAATATTCACCAATCTGCATTACTTCTTTCTCGTGCAATCTAATTAATCTATATTCAATGTGTGAACACCGTTTTTTTTTTCCAAAATCATACATTTCCAACCATTCAATTTAGGCCTAAAATAAAATTAACTTTGTTTGCTGTTGACCGCCCGACCCACTTGAAATGCCCCTACCCAAAAAATTTTATTGCCATCAATTCCCTTTTCTTTTTTTCTTTTTTTTTTTTTTTTGGCTTTTCATACAAAGTAAAAACAGTATAAAAGGGCAATAATCCAAGCAAGCAACCTGTGAGCAGGTTTACACATTAGTGAGGAAATTCCACTTTCTCCATGGGAGAAGACACAAGGAGAAACATAAAAGACTGTGGTTAGCGAAAAAATTGTAAAATGTGTTTTAAAAGAGACATATGAAACCAATTTAACCTTTTTCAAAAGTGTAATAGATTTAAGTTTTCAAAAAATAAAATATTTTTCCTACCTACCTACCCACATGTGGACAACATGAGTCGGAAAACAGCAAACAAAGAATTTTTTAAGTTAGGCCTTACCTTAATTCACAACCAATGGTCTACAAATGTGCATATTATTAAGACTCTTGAGACATATGAGAAAAATATTTAACCCTTGAAAATCAAGAGGTCTTAAAATAGAAGCCCCAACTGTTTTACACAAGGTGGCTGATAGTCCACCACAAGAGCTAAATGGTTGTTCAAACCCTGGCTAAGTCATACACAAGACTTCAAAGTTTGAGCTACGCTTCCTTGCTAAGTGCTCAGAATTAGGACAGAGTATTGACAGGTTCGTCCAGTACTATGCAAGAGTGAATGGTAGAGGGGTAAGCTTGTCTTCAAGATACTGACTCTGTGCCAGCTAGAAACCTAACAAAAATTCACCCCGAGTGTGAGCTACTGTAGTACAAGGCAGACCATAATACAAACTCGCAACCTCAAAACATACATGTATGTACATTTACAAGAACTTGTTCTTAAATTAATTTTGAGAGATTAAAAATCTTGCTTTCATCACAAATAGCTGAAAATTATTGATGCGATTTAATACATGTACACCATTATGACATGTTTTACATGAAATCTACATACCTTAACATTCTTAACTCTGTTTGTTTCTGTCATCCATTCTTTCTCTGAACAGTTTGTACAAAATTCCAGCTTTTTAATCTGTTGTTGTAACTCTGCCATCAGGAAAATCATCCTTCTCATTTTACTTTGAACATCACTTATCTATGTAAATGAATATGAAAAATGAAGATAATAAAGAAGGCTTTTATGCAAACATTTGAGCTGACCCATTGTCCTTTATACCTGTATAAAGACATTGGAAAAATACTTTATTTCTTATATTTACAACAAATTAGACAATATTTTGTGTTTTTGTAAAATATTTTTCACAAAAATATAGGGTTCTAAGAAATTTACATGTATCTAACCTTTCCTACATCTGTCACAATAGACTCTGCTTGTCGTTAGGCTGTGAAAAGTTGGTCACGGAGGTCACATGACAGACTGTGTTTACAAAATTCCAAAGGACAGTGGGTCTTGAACACTTTATACAGAGAAAACATTTGAGTTGTAAATAATTTGTTATAAAAAACAATATCCATGTATAACACTAAAAGATCTGGAAAATGATAGAAAATTAAACAAGCAGCTTTCCTATGGAGACAATGAAAATAGATTACAGGTTGTTATAATAACTGTATTACTCTTTGGAAAATTTTTAAATAATGCTTTTTATTTCATTATCATTATTATTATTGTTTTCATCTAATGCAAAATAAACTTGCTAATCTCAAGCATACACTAACTTGTTCTTGGATTAATCCATAGTGATTAACAATCTTGCTCTCTTTTGAATAGCTTAAAAAATGCTGATGCGATGTTAAACAATACAAACAATCTAATGAAAAAATCATACTGTATATTGCAGGGCTTCGATTATTCACTCGTCCACTCATCCTGACGAGTGAAATGTGTACTTGGACGAGTGATATTGTTACTACCACTTGTCACGGTGCCGAGTTAAATTTATCAGACATATACATCAAGGGGCTTGTTGCAATTAATAAACAATAGATACTATAGTGTTTGTCTGAAAAATCTTGTAAAAGGAGGTCAACTGTAACGACATCGGCCGTTCTGTTACAAGCGTCAATCAACAAAATCATTTAAACCTTTGCATCACATGCGCAAACCTATTGTTTCGCATTACGAATTTACTTAGTGTAATGTAAAATCCAACCGATGTTCTGAGTGTTTATATACTTGTTGGTCCATTAAGTATGTCAAATAAAAGTAAACAAACTGTTTTGTATAACTTTCTAAAGACAAACAAGGATGAAACAGCTGATAAAGAAGTTTTCGAAGACACTAATAAGACTACCGCTGATCTTGATGACAAACCAGTTGCAGGTGGAAGCATTTCTAAACCTGCAACTTCAAAACGAAAGTTACTGGTTACTTAAAGTGGAAAATCCGAAGTTTGTGAAAACCTAAGAAAAAGTCAGAAAACATTATTTATTGGTACAAGCTCTGGCTGTACTTAAGAGAAGAAATTCTCGTTTTCATGTAGTGACTGTGCCGAGTTAAATTTCAAAGTGACCATTGGTTTTCTTCTTTAACTAGGCACTGTGCAGAGTGGCATTAAAAATTCTATCTAAGGCCTGTATATTGTTAGTACATGTATTAATATTAGGTCATTAAAATTATTCTCTGGAAAAAAATATTGAAGGCAAAATATCAAACTGATTTTGCAAAGTGATCTTAACTTGTGATAAAGAGATGAATGAAAGCTAGACTACTAGACTGAATTTTAATTAAAAAACATTGATGTTTCATTGCATCTCAGATATCTGAAATGATTCAATCATGTATTTCCACAAACAAATCTTACTTTTATCATTGGCTTTTGACAGGTTTGTTGTTTATTCTTTCTACTTTTTCTACTTTCAAGAAACTGTTGAAGCCATTTATTTTCTGTATTGATAGGTCCAGTTTCTTTTTCTTTTAAAGCCATTTGGGTACAGTTTTGGCTTGAAAAATGCTGGTTTGGTGGTTGCTGCTCAAGTTGAATGGATTGGGTTTGATAAAATATATCAGGATTTGATTGTGGAAGATTTTGAAATGTATTAGGCTGGAAATTCTGGTTTAAATTTTGATTCTGTTGCATAGGAACCATGGGTGGAGGCATTCTCATAAGGTTTGGTTCCATTGTGTTTGGTATATTGTTTGTCTTAAAATTCATCGGAGGTGGTGCCCTATTTACAAAGCTATCTGATGGAAGTATTGGTCTATTAAGATTCAAACCACTTAAATTTGATGGTAACATGGCAGGAGGCATTTCCCCCATACCAAGTGAAGTTTGAGGTATTGAAGTAGTATTGCCAGGCAAATTTTGTTGGTATTTGTTTGGAAAAGACTGTTGTGTATGCATTTGATTTGAGTTTTCATAAGGTCTGTCACTCTCATCTAGTTTGTCAGTTCTTCCCTTCTGGAACACCACGTTTTCTCTAGCCATTCTATGTTCCTGTTGTTCCTCTTCAAAACTTGATGTTTCCTGAAATCTTGCATAAGATGCCTCGTATTGATTTCGTTGATAAGATCTGTTAACAAAATTCTGATTGTTTCCAAAATCGTTTTTGAAAACCGGATCGGGATGAGGCATCCTTGGACCATCGTTTTGGTATGGACCCAATGACTTGTTTGGGAGATTTGTCCAGTTTCCACGATTATGAAGATATTCTTGTTCATTAATCCCATTGAACGACCTCTGATTTCTTGGTGCATTTAAGTTAGCTCTAAAATTTTGGTTTTGAAACCTTGGTTGCATATTTCCAGATAAAAAGTTTACGTCTAAATTTGACGGTGTTTCTCTCCTGGGCGCAGCCATATTAGATATCTTTAAATCTCGTTCAAATGTTATAAAGTAAACATGAGAGTTAAAATTAATTCAAGTTAAGATGAAAAATTCAATTTTAATTCAAAAAGTAAAAATTTCAATAAAATGGAAAAAATGTCTCAAAGTATAAATCTTTTCACTGGTTTTTACTTCCAAACACTAATCACGTGATCAAAACAAACAAAATGGCGAATGACAGTAGAGGTTCACGTTTACTTTCAGATTTAAACAACGCATTTAAACGTGATCCAGAAATGTAAGTAGCCCAAGATAGTAAAATTAAGATAAAGGTTAAAAATCTCACGAACAGTTGTCGACAAAATTTCATGAATGTATTATGAACAATATATTATTAAAGAGCGATATGTAATTTTTTTCCAAAACACAAATAAGCATGATATCATGTCTATATGTATACCTATATAAGTTATGCAGTGGTTATTAAAAACGTTCTATTGAAAGCTATTTACACCTCTTTTTCATTTTTAATTTATAAATTTTTAATATCTGTATAATGTTATTGGTGTTGATATTGATCAGTTGATGTTAATAAGATAATTTTATTAAAATAAACACAGTAAGTTTTATTCACTGAACAGTTTAAGTGACATTTGGCTTTTATTTTAATTCTTAAGAACATTCTCAATATTTTCAATCACGAATATTTCCCATTTGATAAATACATTTAACAAAAATTATTCATTATTGCTGAATATGACTTATGGAAGTCGTCCTGAATGATGTGAATTAACACGCAAAATGTAATAATGATGGGAGCTAAAAATATATTCATTCATTGATACAAATGCAGCTTGGGAGTGTCGAGTTTAAATGACTCAAATATACGAAATAAAAACTTTAAAATTAAAATAACAGTATCATTGTTTACAATAGAAACAACGGCAATTCCAGGGATTTTTCTGGCCACTCACAGGGTCCGGTAAAGGGACCCATTCCCAATGCCAAAAAGCATACATTTTCCCCAATTTTGTTGGTAAAAATTCCCAAATGATCCTGCTTTGAGAAACTTAGAAAAAGTGAAAAAAATTATATTTTTGATGTAGCTTGTATATCTTTATAATAACCTGTATTTATGCACATTTTGATTTATACTCAATGAGGATCTGGTAGAATGGGAGCAACTCATGAAACAACTTTTTCAGATGTTTGTATTGAAGCCAGTCTATGAAGATATTGTGTAATTGTCTGAGTGATTTTGAACAAACGAGTGACTACCAGCATGTATCAAAATAGTAAATATTCCAGGCAAAATATTTGATGTGCTGACAATGTGAAAATTTTTAAAGTTTAATGAAAAATTTTCCCAAAATGTTGATTTTGTCAATGATTTTCCCAATTTCATCCCAAGGTCCCTTTCCCAAAATGGCCAGAAAAATCCCTGAATTCAGTCTATGAGGAAGACAAATCATGTTCATGTCGATTGACATTGAAATAAAGCTTCTGTAAGATCTTACAACCACAATTAGCTCAAAAACAGTCAGTGAGTGCTACTTTGTCCACTGTAGTTAATACTAGTTACCATTCTGAAAAATCCAGCAAGTTCAAATACCATGCCAATGGTAACTTTTCCATATTCAAGTCTGTTGAGTTCAGGTCAAAATAGCAACCTGCCACTGACAATTGATACTTCAAATAATTTGTCCTCCCTTCATTCTGGCTTGTTTACTAACATTTTTTTTTTTACTAATTTTACATTTATATTCAAATTTGGAATATAATATCAATTAATTTAAACTGTTTAATTAAAAAAAATATTGACTATATTTTGTCGTAGTTTTTTGTTGACATTGTTGAGTTTTGACCGTTCCATCAGTTGGATTGAATCAGTGAATATAACAGACCAAAGAAGTTAGTTTATTTTGTTCTGTTACATGTTTAACGTAACTTTATCAATCTGAATGAGAGTTGTCTCGCCTTAACTATGTTGGTGGTTTATTGGTTTTATCTGTATTATCTCCCTTTGGAGAACTCTTGTTTATCGTTTGTCATCTACACGTGTGAACTCTAACAGCCAATCTTGTGGAAAGACATTAATAGGACTACGGTGTAAGTTTTCACTCCATTGATAGCATGAACTTAAAGTACAAAGACCTTTCTATTTACGTCATATGTAACTTATAAATTTATTCCACTTATATACAAAAAATGTATTCAGTTAAGCACTTATCGTGCACTTGCACTTGTAGTTTCCTCATTACTAGAACACCTACATAACATTCATAATTTAGATAGTGTAGCTCAGAGTTGTACTTATATTCATGTGTATAAGTTTTAATTCTTTTCTTCAGGAAAACTGTGTATTTGTACCTGTGGTAAATCTTTTTTATATATATATTTTGTAGTAAATTACCGCATACAAGTGAGTGTTCAAGATAATAAACAATAAACTTTATACCTATATGAACAGCTTGTTAGGTACTCTGGAATACGAGCAAGACACAATCTTTCAGTCTTGGCTTAACACAGAATAGTAATTTAACCGTAAAAGATGAGTGTTACAGATTCACCCTCTGAGCTTACTCAAGTTGATGATACAAACATTACACGCCCCACAAGGCAACTTAGTGCTAAAGCATTAGAACTATATGCTACGAATAAAGACACTTATTTACAAAAATTAGAAGATGTTTGGTCGCAGGTAGAGTTCCACTTAATTTCCACAACTTCCTTGATTGATCTCTCAGCACTGCAAGACTCTGAGAGAGCTCTGATTGTCAGTTATGATAAATATTGTGCTGTGTCGAAGGATTATATTGAATTCTTGTTACGCGCAAAAACAGCTGATGCACAAGCTTCACTAACTCATCACAGGGAAATGATTTCTAAACATAAAGAGGTGGTTAGTGATGCCCTAAACAGTATTGATGCTCAAAAACAACCACTTTTAGAAAAGGAAAGTGTAATTTCACATAGGACTGGGCATAGTGGTAGATCACAGAGGTCGGATACTAGTTCAATTTTAGCAAGTAAATTAGCTAAATTGCAAGCTAGCAAAGCACGAGTTCAATTTGCTGAAGATGAAATAAAAATCAAACGTGAACAAGCCCTGTTGTCTGAGAAGGAGCAAATTTCAGAGGCTAGTTTTAAACATGAACAAGCTGTACGTTCGGCGAATGTTGCTCGTAAACAAGCAGAATTAGATGCAGAATTGAAACTATTACACGACCGTAAAGAGGCAGCAGCTGCTGAAGCGGAATACAAAGCAGTACAGTCCATTTGTAATGATTTTGAAGAACCGATACTTCAGAATGATAAAGTAGAAAGTCCAGAAATACGTACAAGTCAGTTTGTCGATACACATTTTGGAGATTCAAGAAAGCCAAATATTGTAAATACTCCTAATGCTAAAAACGCTTATTGTGAGAATCCTGGACAGGCAGTATATGCACCACCACAATCGAAACTAAATCCACATGCAACTGTTTTTCAACATTATGGTTACAGTGGTAAACAAAATACTACAATGACAACACAATCTAATGAACATATAATGGGGATGGAATTTACACGTTTTCTTTTGAAGAAGGACATGTTGTTGTCCAGGTTATCACACTTCAATGACAGACCAGAGACTTATTCCATTTGGAAGGCAAGGTTTAAGGAAATAATGGGCGAGTTACAAACCACTGCTTCTGAAGAGTTAGACATGTTAATAAAGTGGCTGGGTCCGGATTCTTCAAGACAAGCTCTCAGTATAAGGCTAGCTAATGCAAGTAATCCTTTGCGTGGTGTTGATCAAATATGGTCTCGTTTAGATGATCGCTATGGTTGCCCGGAAATGGTGGAGGCTGCCTTAAAGCAAAAGATATTAAATTTCCCGAAACTTACAAACAAAGACTCAAAACGTCTTTACGACCTCGCTGACATTTTGTCTGAAATTGAAGCAGTAAAGGAAGACACACGATATAAGTCGCTTTTGGGTTACTACGATTCATCGTCAGGAATAATACCAATAGTGAATAAACTACCTTACAACATACAGGAAAAATGGACAATGCATGCTGCAAATTACAAAAAAATGAATAATATGTCATTTCCTCCATTTTCTATATTTGTAGAATTTATTCGTGAATTAAGCAAAATCAAAAATGATCCAGGTTTTCAATACGAGGTCACAGGTAATCCTTCAAAACGAGAGAGGTTCCCGCGTGTATCGGGTACAGGAATACATGTTAGTAACAATAAGACAAATTTGCATGGACAAAATAACATGCAAAGTGCAAATGGCACTTCTTGTCCTATACAAAAAACTTCAAAACATAATTTGAACCAGTGTAAAGCATTTCGTGCAAAGCCCATAAGTGAAAGAAGGATACTCTTAAGAAATTATGGATTTTGTTTTAAGTGTTGTAATTCAACTTCTCATGCACAACGTAACTGTCGAGGAAAGGTATATTGTACCGAATGTAAGAATAGTAGTCATGCTACCGCTTTGCACCTGAATGTAGATACTAGCCGTGATGGATTGGATGCTGCTGGATCTGGGTTGTCTCATGGCGAGGAGGCTTCATCTCAGATTAAAGAAACTGTAAATACAGGTGTTGATGCTAAATGCACTGAAATTTGTAATGGTTTTCCCGGAAAGTCATGTGCAAAGATAATTTTAGTCAATGTTTATTCAGAAGGTAATCCAAGAAATACACTGAGATGTTACGCGATATTAGATGAGCAAAGTAATAGATGTCTAGCTAAGACTGCATTTTTTGACTATTTTAACATCGGGAGTAACAATATAGAATACACACTTTCCTCATGTGCAGGCCGTATAACTACCTATGGCAGAATTGCAAGTGGACTAGTAATCCAATCATTGGACAAGGACGTAAATTTAAAATTACCAACCTTGATAGAATGTAATGACATACCTGATAACAGGGACGAAATTCCTACACCAGAAGTTGCAGAACATTTCACTCATCTGAATGATATAACTGATGGTTTACGTCCTATCGACGATTCAGCGGAGATATTATTGCTAATAGGAAGAGACCTACTTGAAGCACATCATGTTCTTGAACAACGGATAGGAAAACAGAATACACCATATGCTCAACGACTCCGACTGGGTTGGGTTATTGTCGGCGAAGCATGTTTAGGAAAGGTTCACAAGCCAGAAAGTGTAAATGTGTATAAAACAAATTGGATCAGTTCGTGTCGAGAATCAATATTTGTACCATGTCAAAATAGGTTTCAAGTTAAAGAAAATTACGTTTCTAGCAAAGAACAAAGTTACACGGATTTAAGCTTGGAAGATAGTTCAGGATTGTTCAGCGATGAAAGGGACTTTGGGATAGGTATTTTTAAATTGACTGAGCACGATAATAAACCTGGTCTATCAATGGAAGATAGAGATTTTATTAAAATAATGGACACCAAGTTTCGAAAAGATGAACATGGAAACTGGTCAGCGCCTTTACCTTTTAGACAAAATCGACCTGCATTACCAAATAACAGGAAACAGGCTGTAAAACGAGCTGCGATACTAGATTCAAGTCTCAAGAAGAATCCCATAAAAGGAGAACATTTCAAGGCATTTATGCAGAGAATTTTCGAGAATGGTCATGCAGAAATAGCTCCACCGCTCAGTAACACAGAAGAATGTTGGTATCTTCCGATATTCGGAGTATATCACCCAAAGAAAGTTAATCAAATACGTGGTGTATTTGACTCATCAGCGAAATATCAGGACATATCTCTGAATGATGTATTATTGCCCGGTCCAAATTTGACAAACAGTCTACTGGGGGTATTGTTGCGTTTTCGTCAAGATGTAATTGCAATCACTGCAGACATACAACAGATGTTTTACTGTTTTTATGTTAACAAAGAACACAGAAATTATCTAAGATTTATATGGTATCGTGACAATGATCCGAACAAAGAATTAATAGAATATAGAATGTGCGTCCATGTTTTTGGAAATAGCCCATCCCCGGCTATAGCGACATATGGATTGAGAAAATCTGCAAGGCTTGCGGAAGCAAAATATGGTAACGACATGAGGAGATTTGTGGAACATAACTTTTATGTAGACGATGGTTTGATCTCGTTACCTACTTCTTTAGACGCTGTCGATCTAATGAAGAGGACCCAAACTGCTCTCCAATGTGAAGGTAATCTTCGACTTCATAAAATTGTTTCAAATAGCAGAGAAGTCATGCGTTCTTTTCCTACAGAAGACCTGGTTTCTGAATTTAAGGATTTAGACCTCGATGAGGATTCTTTACCGCTACAAAGAAGTTTAGGTATAATTTGGGACATTAAGAGTGATGTATTTGCCTTTCAAGTATCAAGTGAAGATAGACCTTACACACGTCGTGGTATGCTTTCTACAGTTAATAGTATTTTCGACCCTTTAGGATTTGTTGCACCTATAACTGTTCGTGGTAAATTGTTGCTAAGGAAAGTTTGTCAAAGTAATGATCTGGGTTGGGATGATCCCTTGACAATAGATTATGAAACAGAATGGAAGAATTGGAAAACTTCTTTGAAACACCTTGACAATCTACATGTTCCGAGAACATATTCTCCTTTACCATCAAATCAAGTTAAGAACAGAGAATTGCATGTATTTACTGATGCATCCGAAAAGGCTATAGCAGCAGTTGCTTACATGAGGGTTACTGGAAATAATGATCAGATTCATGTAGGTTTTGTATTTGGAAAAAGTAAAGTCGCACCTATACATGGACATACAATTCCTAGATTGGAACTTTGTGGAGCAGTTTTAGGAGTTGAAGTAGCACAAGAAGTTTGTAATCAACTAGGAATTAACTTAAGATCAGTGAAGATGTATACTGATAGCAAAGTAGTCTTGGGCTACATAAGTAACACGTCAAGGCGTTTTTATACATATGTGAGCAACAGGGTTGAACGGATTAGGAAAGAAACTGACTCGGCTCAGTGGAATTTTGTAACAACAGATAAAAATCCAGCGGATTGTGCTACAAGGTATCTCTCATCGGATTGTCTTCAAGATAGTATGTGGTTGCAAGGACCAGATTTTCTTAGAGTAAGTGATCAGTTAGATGAAGGATCGAATACGAATTTTCCTTTGATCGAACCTGAATTTGACAATGAAGTTCGTCGAGTTGGGTCTTGTAAAACAAAGGTATCAAAGAATATTGGTCTTAACTCACATCGATTCGAAAGGTTCTCCAGTTGGAAATCGTTGGTGCGAGCATTAGGTAATTTGATGCACATTGCTTCATCATTCCACAATCCTAGTGTATGTAAAGGTTGGCATGTTTGTCCAAACTCTAATATACCATTCCAGCAAGTGGAATTGTTTATAATAAGACAGGTACAAAAAGAAACCTATTCAAGGGAGATCAGTTGTATAGAGTCTGGAAAACCGTTGTTTAGAGACAGTTCGATATTAGAGCTCAACCCATTCATAGATGATTGTGGTGTTTTGCGAGTAGGTGGTAGATTGAATTATGGAAAGTTTTCTATCAACGAAAAAAATCCAGTCATTGTCCCGAAGTGTTACATTGCGTCACTTCTTGTCAATTACCATCATGAGAAAGTCAGACACCAAGGGAGACAGTTCACCGAGGGTGCACTAAGATCTGAAGGATTGTGGATTGTTGGAGCAAAACGATTGATATCAAGTTTGATATATAATTGCATTAAATGTCGCAAACTTCGTGGTCGTACAGAGACTCAGAAGATGTCAGATTTACCTGCAGATCGGTTAGAACCTGGACCTCCTTTTACATATATAGGAATTGACACCTTTGGACCGTGGTCCATATTAACAAGGAAAACAAGAGGGGGATGTGCAAACAGCAAAAGATGGGCGGTTCTCTTTACATGTTTGACAACACGGGCTATACACATTGAAGTCATTGAAGAAATGTCTACTTCATCATTTGTCAACGCATTTCGCAGATTTGAATCTATAAGAGGTCCAGTGAAAATCATTAGGTCAGACAGAGGTTCAAATTTCATAGGATCAACGGATTTGTTGAATGTTCAAGCTATTAATGTCGAAGACAAGGATATCAACGAATACTTGCACGAACGGGGTACAGTATGGATTTTTAACCCTCCCCATGCATCTCATATGGGTGGTGTATGGGAGAGGATGATAGGAATATGTCGCCGAATTTTAGATTCAATGTTATTAGATTCATCATGTAAATTGACTCACGAGGTGTTAGTAACGTTAATGGCCGAAGTTTGCGCAATAGTGAATAGTCGTCCATTAACTAATGTTTCAAGTGATCCAGAGTCGCCAATGATACTTACTCCATCTATGTTACTGACACAAAAAGTGAACATCCCAATTAATATCACAGACAATTCACATTACAAGGACATGTATAAAGCACAATGGAGGAGAACTCAGTATTTAACAGATTTATTTTGGAGTCGATGGAGAGATGAATATCTGAAAACACTTCAGAACCGTCGAAAATGGAACGAAGAGCGTCCTAATTTGCAAATAAATGACTTAGTTTTATTGAAAGAAAAGGATCTATGTAGGAATAAGTGGCCCATAGGATTGATCACAAGAACATTTGCAAGCGATGATGGCAAAGTTCGAAAACTGGAAGTCCGCATTATCAAGGACGGAAAACCAACCACTTATATCAGACCAATAAGCGAAATTATAGTGTTACATTCCGGATAAATTTTGTTATATTTTAACAGTTCTAATGTAAAAGTAGTGCAGATATATGAGTGGTGGACTTTAGTATTAGTTTTGAATGAGGGTGATGCTGAGGATCCCCCTCCTACGGTGGGCTTAGGTGCTAGTAACCAATGCCCCAAGGTTTTGTTTTACTATTTTGAAGAAATATTTGTTTAGTATTTTTTGTTTAAATCTATAGTGATATAAGTAATATCAGGCGAGGAGTGTTCTGTTACATGTTTAACGTAACTTTATCAATCTGAATGAGAGTTGTCTCGCCTTAACTATGTTGGTGGTTTATTGGTTTTATCTGTATTATCTCCCTTTGGAGAACTCTTGTTTATCGTTTGTCATCTACACGTGTGAACTCTAACAGCCAATCTTGTGGAAAGACATTAATAGGACTACGGTGTAAGTTTTCACTCCATTGATAGCATGAACTTAAAGTACAAAGACCTTTCTATTTACGTCATATGTAACTTATAAATTTATTCCACTTATATACAAAAAATGTATTCAGTTAAGCACTTATCGTGCACTTGCACTTGTAGTTTCCTCATTACTAGAACACCTACATAACATTCATAATTTAGATAGTGTAGCTCAGAGTTGTACTTATATTCATGTGTATAAGTTTTAATTCTTTTCTTCAGGAAAACTGTGTATTTGTACCTGTGGTAAATCTTTTTTATATATATATTTTGTAGTAAATTACCGCATACAAGTGAGTGTTCAAGATAATAAACAATAAACTTTATACCTATATGAACAGCTTGTTAGGTACTCTGGAATACGAGCAAGACACAATCTTTCAGTCTTGGCTTAACACAGAATATATTTATTTATTTATTTTTGTTTCAAATGTCAGAGTAAATGGTTATATAAATATAAGTAAGAAAATAGCTTTTATTGTATGTCACATCGCTGTTGAATAATACTGGTTTATCGCCAATTGAATGAAGGGCGAAGGTAAAAAATTGTGAATAAAGTACCAGATTATTTTTGTATTATAAATAATTTTTTTTATGTTCCTAGATTTGTTGCTTCAAAGTGTTGTAAAATATTGTCATACCTGTTTACATGCCCTCATTTGATTTTTATTTTGCAGAGATGAGTATGACTTTCTGCCGGTATTGGAACCAAAGCATAACAGAAGTCCTCTTATACTTCAAGAACATAAGCTAGGGCTAGAAATGTGGAGTGTAAAAATACTGTACCAGTATGCTTACAATACACTGTTGTCATGGAGACACAAACAGACTCCTACAAAGTTCTTAGGTAGTATCATACTACATATTTATGCATTTGTTCAGGAAAAAACTTGAAGGGCCTATATAAACTGTAGCTATTGATGTTGGAGACTGGGTTTATGTGATGTTAAAATGTGATGTTAAATGTTCCCTTAAGTGCCATGATGTAACACAGTCCAGCTCGGGATCCAACCAATGATTTTTTGTATAAGTTTACAGCCTTAGTAGATCTCGCAGTTAGACAAATGGACTTTGTGTAGAGTGTAATATAGTGTACAAACTATTAGTCTAGTATGGACCTTTCCTGAGGGAACTGTTCTCCTTTAGTGTTGTCTGGAAAGTATAGGTACCAAACTGCAAGGAAAGGTCACTATACCTCTCCAGACCACTATAGGTGAACTTTTCCTGACGAAAAGGTCCACAGAAGATTTAGTACATCAGGTCTTTGTTTTCCAATCTGATAAAGAAATGATTTATTTATTTTATTTAACATCTTAAATTTTAACTGCTAATAGAATCAAATTGTACAAAATATTGTTTATTTGTTCGATCTCCATAGATTGTTATCAATTTTCCTGGCTTTAAAAAAAATCATTCATAATGTTTACCAAGTACTTTGTGACCTACCGGTACTTAGTATTATTACTTTTGAACAAGTTATTTATATCTTCTGAATTGACATTCATAAATCAAGCAATTTTTATGAGACAGCAACAATAACACTGTCACCTGAACAAAGGGGAGTAACTTGATTCAGTTTGCAGGGACTATACTTTGATGTCGGGGGACCATACCTAGGGTATAGTCCTGTTGCTATGCATTGTCAAGGGCAGATGATTTCTACACCAAAAAGTATTTTATGCAGTTATCCAATGATTATTCAATGAACTTGTGATGTACTAAATTTATTTATTATACCCCCTCACACTCAATGTAATGTTTGAAAATTGAGTTTTGACCATAACTACTTGTTGCTTTGAAGTGATATTATGAAAACTTTACTTACACAAAACATCTCCATGTTTCAAAGTTGTGTCATGACTTCAACCAAGGTCATATTTAGTTTTTTAAAGACCAAGGTCAAAGAGGATATCTGTTTCAAAATTGTGATTTTGGGATTTGTAATTACAAGGATGTTCAGGAGGTATTTGTTTCCTTTCGTAGAATCTCTTTTTAACTGTCATTGGTAAGTGCTCGTTTGTTGATACTGTAGTAACTGAATGCTACATCCAAAAACTGAATGCCTTGATACAAAAGAAAGAATCTTGACTGGTTTATAAAACACCACAACTTCCCTCCACTCTACTGGAGAAGGCGTGGATTAAATGATGTACATGTAAGACTTTTGTTACTGAGATTTCATCTTTACTTCAATTTGGTATAATTTATAATGCTAATTATTTTTTGTGACATATGTTGACCTAATTTTAATGACTTTATTGATTTTTTTTTCAGATCCTAAATCACTAATATGTTTAAGTAGGTCAGTAGTTTTAGTCAACCCAGAATGTTACACAGCCTGGAATGTAAGGTAATATAAAAATAATTCTTTATAATGAAATTGTACAAATTTCTAACATTTTTATTGGTTAAAAGGTAAAACACGTTCATTTCATTTCCTAATGGCTATAATTAGCCACACCCACTCACATGCCTTATTATACAGCCTGGAGTGTAATGTAATATAAAAAAAATTATTTATAATCAAGTTAGACAAATTTCTAACATTTTCATTGGTTGAAAGGCTAAACATGTTCATTTCATTTCCTAATGACAAAGCACTAATTAGCCACACTCCTCATAAGCCTTATTGTTTGTGACATAATCTGGAATGGAACTACTTTTGGCCTACTTGGTGCAAAACACAAAAAAGAACCTTGTTTTCTCTGATTGTTTTGATGTAATTAAAAGCAAAAATGGTATAGATTTATTCTCTAATTTGATTTCGTCTGACTTCAAAATTTAATTATAAGCATTGAATCTGATTTTCATTTGGGTATTGATAAATAACCTGAATGAGTGTTGTATACACTTTTGCATAATTATCTTTATGAATTTATCATTATGTCTATTTCTGAAAGACCCAGTGAAAACAAAATTTAATGTTTAAATGTTTGACAAAGTGAATAAGTAAAATCAATCAATCCAGGCACAAGTATTACTTTGTCACATGATTTTATCCCCGTTTTGCTCATAATGGAAAATATGCTGGTATATTATAGTTAATAATCTTAATAATAGAATGATTGCATGCAATCAAGTGCACAAATATATGGATTTCTGGCACATGTTTCAGAAAACCTACATGTACATTGTATTTGTTAAAAAAAGCCTAACACATTACACTAACCCTTTTTTCAAACCCAAAATACCAATTTATATTATCAATGATCTCTTCAGTTCATTGGTTAAAATCTTAATTTCAGAGGAGCCAATGGCAAACTGGACTCTATAGTTTAAAGATTTTGTGGACCAATCAGAAATCTGATAACCTTATGTCATCAGATCATCTTTGTAACTTTGGTTGCTGGACCAGAGACTGAGTTTTCTTGGTATTCTAGAACTTGAAGTTTAAGTTATTGAAATTCCACCATAAGTTTAGCCAAATAACATTTTGATCTATATTTTGACAGGAAAGAGTTGGTGGAATCTGGAGATCTGTCAATAGTGGATGATCTAAAACTTGGTGCACTTGTACTCACTAAAAATCCAAAAAGTCCAGAAACATTTAGTCATAGGTTAGTCACAGTATTTACATGTATAAAAAATGACTCTATAAAAAATGTCAGTGCAGTGGAGTGGTGTAATGGAGTCAAGATTCTCTCACCTATATCAGCTGGTCAGTTCTGAGATGGTGGAGAAACATTAGAGCTTGGAGAAAAACGACCAGCCTTTGGCAATTGAACTCACAAATGTGAAATTATGTTGACAAACACTAAAGACATGCACACACACAAACTCACACACACATGAGCACACACACACACACACACACACACACGCACACACACACACACACACTTTATCTGTCATTAACATACATATGTGTATTTGAAGATGACTGAATTTGTTTAACACAAGGATGTTTCACTCAAGTTCTAAATATGATCACAAATTATTTTGCAGGAAATGGTTATTACAGAAGTACATGGAATGTTATTTAATGTCTAGTCATGGTAGTAACCATAGTAACGGAAGTAACTCCTTGTACGAGGAATTTGTAAATATGGATGCAATAGATGTAAATGTTGATGTTATGGGTGCTCATAATGGTCAGTTTTTAGATGCTGGACTGCCATTGGTACCAGATCACCATGAATGTATTCAGAAAGAATTTTCTGTGTGCCAAAAAGCTGCTGAGAAATACCAATGCAACTACAATGCCTGGAGTCACAGGATATGGGTGGTGGAGAATTGTTACAATTGTTCTATAAACGTAAGTGTAGAGGCTAATTATTCTTGTCACTATCATATATCATTGATACTGTGATGTCACTGGCTATAAATGAAGTGCAACTGCTCCTCTTTGAATTACAGGGTATTAGCATAAAATTACTTTAAATAAGGTATTGAAGAGTAACATTGATTGTGCCATCTAACCCTTTCTTAACAGACCACTGTGGTAGCTCAGCTGGTAGAGTGCTGGCTTCTTAAGTGGGAGGTCATGTGTTCAAATCCTGAGCGGGTCTGACCCAAGACTTGAAAGTGGATAGTGACTGTTTTTTCACCAAGCACTCAGCATTAGGAAAAAAAGTCACGGTTCTTTCAGATGGGAACTTGAAATAAACACCGTCCAGTGTCATGGTAGACATGGCAGGATAAAGAACCCTGTTGTATATTGCCATCAGCACAACACACAGAGATGTTAAACACCAATACTCAACTCACTCAACTAAACCTTTCTTAACCTAGGAGTTGAGTTGAGAGTTGAGTAATGGTGTTTAACATCCCAGTCAAGAATATTTCACTTAAATCGAGACGTCGTCAGCTATAGGCAAAAGTGCAGGAATTTTGCCTGTGCGTTGCGTTGATGGCATTATATAGCAGGGTTTTTTATAGTGCCACACCTTCCGTAACACGAGACTTTGTTTATTTAAAGTTCCCATTCGAAAGAACTGTGACTTTCATTTCATAATGCCGAGTGCTTGGCAAAAGAACAATCACTACTCACTTTCAAGTCTTGAGTCAGACCCAGTCGGGGTTTGAACATATGACCTCTCACTTACGGAGTTTTAACACTGGACATCAGTTTTAATGTCTCACATTGTTAAGAGGTCGGACAATAATATTCAGGAACTGTAATATTTACAGCACTCAAACTTTTAGACACACTATCTGTTATCTCAAGAAAATTCAGAAAATAATTTAAATCAAATTTTAAATCTTTATTTTACATGTATTTGTTTGTTAATGGTGGACATTTGCATTATCCAAAAATGAACAGTAAAAAGAAATCCAAGAGAAAATTTATATTGTTGATACCTGATATAGGTGACCATCAGAGGGCCCCAAAACGGTCATTCCAGCAAAGACACCCTTGGTATTATTAAATAAAGTTTTGTGCTGTTTCTGCAAGTATTTCTATTTAAACAAACATTTTTTCCATAGAGTTATTTTTCTTTTAATTAAGATTTTTATTTAGTCAACTTCATTTTTGTCGTGCCTGGCATTGCCATAAGGCGAGACTTAGGTGTTACTTTTCCGGTGGTGGCAGTGGCGGCAGCTTGTCAAAATGTGAAAGTTTATGTTAAAGTAATGTATTTTCTACCTGATCAAAAACTAACCAGGCGAGACATTTAAATTTGTTGAATTCTTGTTTTTCAATAAAATTATTATTTTTTCTGTAAATTGAATTTCAGATTTTATTTAGTGAACTTCATTCAACAGAGAATTGGGTATCCCGAAATATCTCAGACCATAGTGGCTTTCATTATAGACAGTTTTTATTAACCGGTCTTTATAAACAGGCAGATAATCTTAAAGAACAGTTATCAATAAGCTACAGGAACTTAATACAGAAAGAATTACAATTAATAATAGATTTAATAAAACGTTACCATGGACACGAAGCTTTATGGTATCATAGGTAAGTTTCTTTGAACTTGGACAGTTGACTCATATGCTGTTGTTCTTATGATATTAGGCCAAAGTTTGTCCTGGGTTTTAGTACAGTTCAGCAACTAAAAGTACATTGTTTATTCTTGATGGAATTGGGGCCCAGGTGGCCGAGTGGTCTAAAGCACATGCTTACAGATCATATTGCCTCTCACTCAATATGTTCAAATCACTATCTGGCATATCCAAGTGTGAGAAAGTTTGTCAGCTTGCTTGCTGAAGGTTGGTGGTGTGAGAAAGTTTGTCAGCTTGCTTGCTGAAGGTTGGTGGTGTGAGAAAGTTTGTCAGCTTGCTTGCTGAAGGTTGGTGGTGTGAGAAAGTTTGTCAGCTTGCTTGCTGAAGGTTGGTGGTGTGAGAAAGTTTGTCAGCTTGCTTGGTGGTTTTCTTTGGTTACTCCAGTTTTCTCTACAATCTCATAAGTTATTATGTTAAATATAAGTAAAAGAATCTAAATTGGGATTATGGCACCATTTTGCACTTCATTCTTTGATGGAATAACAGTTGCAAAGTTAATTTGCCAATTCCCTTTTGATAACCAAAAAGATGCACCACCAGTTATAACGACCCTGCTTCAAGAGTTGAATGGCATCAAGCCCCAGTCTTGCTTTATGATTCATGTGTATTATCAAGCAAGAACTGTAACATTTAATGCAGCAGTTACTTTGGAATAGAGATTTATAATTAATTTGATGATTTTGTTCTTTATCAACCTTACCACATTATCAATAGATTCCTTAGGAATTAATAAGTATGAATTCTGTGACTTTAATGAATAAAATTTTTTGAGTAGACATTGCAAATTGGGTATTCACTGGATTTTATTTTTAAATCAAGGTCTGATAATTCAAACTTTGATCATGAAATTTTATTAACTCATTACTACAGAGCTGTAAAAAGCTCAATATTCATAAGAAGCTCTTTAAATTGAGGCTACCTTATTAATAAACCCTCTTTCTTAGTATGCTTAATCACTTCTTAACTTCTCTTTAGCTGTTTAGGATAACTCTTAATACTAGAGGCAATTGAAACTATAAAAAACTTATCTTATCCAATTTTAATAAATTTTGTTGATGTATTTTATGGATTTAAAGGACTAGATTTGCAGTTGAGCTTTTTTTTTAAACATCTACTTGTACTTTTATTTTTTTTTTATAGGAGATATGTATTTCAAGCTATGTGCAAGTCATGTGACATGACATCTGTTGCCATAGAGACAATATCACCTGATGGCAACTCAGAGCAACCATTACAGAATTACCAGAAGAAAACAAAGTTTGAGAATGATTGTCAAGTGCTGTTACTGCGAGAAGTAGATATGGTGTCAAAATTTGATTTGATAAGTAAAGACAAATATCATAAAAATCTAGCTCAAAAATATCTAGATTGGATACAGAAATGTTGCAGAAGATAAACTGTCGTCTGCTTTAGTAAGAAAATTCACTTAGTTGAAAGAGATAAAGGGAAAAGGGTATTTTTATTCATTTATTTTAATGTTATTGCATTTTTTTAGCCTTGTTATTTTGTTTTTAAGCAGTTTTTTGAATAAGGGTTTGTATAATTTGTTACATGACCAGCATGAATTTACAATTTCTGTGTATAAGAGTAATAGGGTGAGTTATAAGAAACTATCAAATGACATCACCAAACAAGTGATTATTTGACTAACTTACTGTGATGTCTATGTTCTTATAAATCGTTGTCAGTATTTTCCTATCTGGGTAAAAAATCAAAGATTTAAAATGAAACTTAGAGACTCCTTTGTTTAAATGTACTGTAAATCAGGAAATATTTCGTGTTTGTCTAATTTTTATTGAATTGGCCAGAGTAACAAGATGTAAAATTAATAAAAATTTTGCAAATAGTTTTGTTTATTTTACTTGCATTTGCACTGTCCCATATAAAGTGACACAAAAAAAGTATTTATACATGTATATCACTGACCTTAGAAGGGGAGATTTCTGTTCTGGACTGAACAGCCAGGCATCGTCCTTGTAAAAAGAATAATCAAAGGCCTGGATAATGATGATGATATCTCGAAATGACAATACATGTGAAAAATTAACTGATGTGAAAATCACCCAATTTTCTGATGATAAAAATTAAAGGGCTGATTATTTGTAATAAGGATATTTTTATATTGAAAACAGCAACAGTATTTTGAAGTCCCAGTCTATACCTTTTTTCAAGTTTTTCTTAAAAGCTCAGTTCTCTTTATAAATTGCCAAACCCCTTTAAATGCCAAAATCTAACAGAAAAAATTATGGCCATAAATTGGATTTTTTACTGCATTTAAGACAGATCCATCCTGTATGTAATCCTTTATCAAATGACACATATTTGAAATTGTTATCTTGTTGCTAAGTTACATATTTTTATAGAACAAGGTGGGTTTTTTTTGTTTTTTTTTTTGTTTTTTTTTTTTTTTTTTTTTTTTTTTTTTAAAATAACCCTCTTCCACAGAATGTTTTTTTTAGATTAATTTTCAATAATTTTTAAAAGATGATTTTTTTAAAACATATGTTTTTAACATTTTAGGAATTGTTTGGAGTCATACATTTGTAAATTCTTACCATTACCATAGCAACAGAAAGAATATGCATAATATTGTAAATAATGAAATATAAATTATATGTTCATATTTATTGTAATGATATGTTGTTGTTACACACTTTTTGTCATAAGTCTTCCAGTTGCACGGGAGACAATCATTGATTATAAGTATGTGCATTTTCATATAAATTATTTCATTTATTTTTCATTTTAATAGTGTTACACGTAAACTTCTCCCTCAAAGCTACTGTGCCAAATTTGATGAAAATTTGTGATAGTCATGTGTAGGTGAATGATAAAACACATTTTTTCTGGATTATATTCTTAGGTCATCTATTCTAGATTTGCACAAATATTAGTTATGGGGCACAAAAAGTGGGAAATTGCAAGGCATTAATGGTGAAATTGCTAAAAAAGTACATTTGTCCATACATCTTGAAAACTATAAAATTTTTGAACTTGTAGTATATACGTTTTGTGGTCATGGGTTCAGCGGTCAAGGACGTAGATCAATAAAGACTGCTAAAAAGCTTATTGTCTGGAAAACTATAAACTATATGTATAGGCATTGCTTATCATAATATTACAATAATTGATATTACAATCATTTCTATATATGGTATAAAGTCATGGTCATATCTGTATCAGAAAGCACTTTAATTGTTAAATATCAGGAAAACTATAAACGTTTGCATAGGCATGTATATGAAAATATTAAATGAATTTATATTATAATTATTTTGATATATGGTTCAAGGTCATTGGTTTGAAGGTCTTTGTCAAAGCCATATTGCACTTAACTTTGACAGTGCTTCTTTCCACCTGTGTTCAAATCCCATTTGGGATTGAAAAGATGATTAAGCTTGATATTGGAACCATATTACTAGAAATGAAGGCCTTTTTGACTTAGTTTGCAAAAATGCAGTTTCTGCTCAAAAACCCCAAAGAAGTAATGAATTGAATTCAGATTTTGCATAAATGCTTTTCGCGATAAAAGGTCATGTTTTATATTCCTTATAATCTACCTCGTAATACTAGAGTTATTACCCATTTTAATAACCATGTCATCCTTTTGCTCATTTAATTAATAAATGTACTACTTTTTACATCCACATGTTTATGTTTCACCCTAAACATTTTCCTGTGATTTATTCATGTTTTTGATTGAAAAACACAAAAATCACAAATGATGGTTTTAGAGAAAATAAGTAATTGTTTTCTCATTGATTTTGTTTTAAATTCTTCTCATTTTTACATTGCAATGCTGTTAATGTGGGTACCTTTTATAAGTTTCAATAAACTGTATTGATATTTATTCCTGTTCATTGTTACTGTAATTACCTTATGTCAAAGTCAACAATCTATGTAGCACATATGTCATACACATAAAACAAACTTTAAGGTAGACTTTTTCAGGCTCATCGATGAAAGATCTTTTTAGTAATGTAAGTGGACATCTGATTTTTAATTTTCCTTCGGAAAATAAACTAGTTCAATAAAATGTCACTGTTATCATTTATTATGCAGTATTTTCTATTAAAACACTTATTTGATTAAAAGTTTGAAGGATTTAAGCCAAGTGCAAGGTATTTTCGGTATCAGTATGTAACACAAATACCCGCTTAATTTTGATGTGCCATATGTGCAAATTTCGAATAATCATTCCTCATCAGTGACATTAGGGGCCGAAAAGTATGATGGATAAAAAAAAAAACATAAGCCAAACAGTTGAAGATCTGAGAAAATGATTTTTTGAAGAGCCGAATTGTAAAATATTGCTTGCTATCTAGAACCAACAGTTAAAAACGATAATATAATTGATTCCTATTGTCAAATCATAACACAAAAATGGACCACTTCCTTAGTGGCTTAGTGGTACAGGTCCGTCTCAAGAGTGGGAACTTGTCATACATAAGACTTCAAATTAAGAGCTTATTCTTTTGCTCGGCATTAGAAGGACAGACTATCCACTGGTTCACTCGGTTTTAGGTAATGAAGTGGAGGGGGAGGGGGAGTGGTATGATTGTCTGCGGTAAATTGACCCTGTGAAGTAGCACCTTACCAAAAAGTAATCTTGAGTGCATGCTTAAAAACAACAAACCATAATCGACACTCCAACACGAACTTGTTCTTCGATTAAGCAAGAGAATTTCTTCACAAATGGCTAAAAAATTGCATATGCAACATTTTACAACTTACAATTCGGTCGATGAGTTCTGTAAATGTATTTTAAATATATTTGGTTTACATTTTTAAAAAAATATATCAAAATGCTAGACGATTACAAAATAACGTTAATATCTTAAATGTTTAAAATTTTAATATCAATATATAATGCAATCTATAATAATAAATATACTAATATATTAATATAGATATTTCAAAATGTACTGTAAAAATAAACAAAGCTAACCGAAAAAGAGCAATTTTTTAGTGATTTGTTATTTTAAAATAAAATCACAATTTTAATATGCCACATGTACACATTTTGGAAATTCATTCCTTATCAGTGACACCAGGGGCATAAGAATTGATAGATAAAAAGAATAACTTGAAAATTGTACAAAAACACACCTTTGTGTAACACCTCACTTTCAATAGCTATAAACTGTACATGTTATTGTACATGTGTTTTCGCTCTGTAAAGTTCGAAAAAGAGTACTTCATATGCAATCGCTACTTCAAAAAATATAAACCAAATGTAATAGGTTTTTATGTCTCTAAAGTTCAAATATTGATTGCTTTTTGATTATATTTAAATATTGATGTATCAATTCCGTAATTTAAAAAAAAATGAGAAAACAAAAATAAATGTCAAATGGTAATTGATTTTATAAAGCTTAAACCATGCGTTTATTTTAGATAATTAAAACATATTTCCATTTAAAATTTTCTGATAAATATCATTGGTCATTAGCGTATATTGAGATTCTGAATTTGGTAAATAATAGATGTGTTGAATTTTATTGATATCAAAAGCTTCCTGCACTAATCTGGCTTTCTTTTGCTTGAATGTGCCAGTAAGGTCAATTTCACTTTGTATTCTGATAAACAATGGTCGAGCATATGACGGAAGGTGTGTATTAACCTGGATGGAAATTTCATGCAGTTGTTTCTCATTCAGGGACTTGCAATCTGGTTCCTTTAGACACAGGCATGCCATTCCAGCACGCCCCTCACAACCTGTAATGATTAAGTAAGAATGTCAAATTATAATATTATTATTATTTTAACTTTGGTAAATTATGTTTAATGTAGATTTTAAATTGTCTAGATAGACAGCCACTTCCTTGACATTTTATTCTAAGGTTCTGGTTCAACAAACATTTCTTCAAAACCTTACTCAATTACTTAATTGGTCAATACAGCAATGTTTGTGAAAGGTGTTCTCTCCAAAAAGTGGAACGCCTCTTTTTAATTTGAAAAACGCCTCTTTTTAATTTTTCAAGTGTGAAGATAAACAGACCAGACAGAGTCTTGCACGAAAGAGTTGAAGTTGAAACTTTAAACAAAATATTCAATTTAAAAGAGAAAAACACGTGGGTAAACAGTTGACAGTTGTTTAAAGCTGCATTAAGTTTTTCAATTTTCTGAATTTTGTTTTTTTATTTTCTAAAAAATATATATATTTTTAAAAAAAATTAGATATCTTCTAACCACAATCCGTGACATTCAATTTCAATTTCATTTCTTTTAGCTGTTAATAAAAGAAATCCTCTGACCGGTTGGTCAGTGTTTTACGATGGTAATTATGAGCTTGGAGCATGCGCGCGGATGTACGGGAAAACCCTAGAATCGAAGGTGAAGCATGACAGATTGCATTAATTGTCCTTCATTAATATCCAGAAGTATTTGAAATTGTGTAATGTATCAATTATTAAGTCATAAATGACAAATTCAACGAAGTTCTGTGTTTAATTTATCATATTGCACCGTTTTGAAAGTTGTGTTAAAATGACCCGGGGTTTTGATGACGTAACCTGTTCTAATATTAGATCCCAAATGCTGCATCTCGCTGGGTAAATACTGTAATTTCTGTATTTATTCGAGCTTTTGTCATTGAACATTGTTCATTAGGAACGTCATGAATTAGATTAGCACCGTTGTAATTTTTTCTTTGGAGAACTTAATGCAGCTTTAAACAGAATACATGTATGGGTATTTAATTAAGCTTGAGAAATAACAGTTATTGAGCAAAATATGGTGGATACAGTAGAGTCGAAAAAATGTGATAAAAATGCCTATTCTTATATAAGTATTCATATCAAGCACACAAACATACCGTTCCATATCACTATCTCAAAAGCACGAAGTATAAAGACTGTCAAATTAAGTTTAACATGCAAACTTCCACCAGGGAAGTGAGACCGGGTACTCCGAAAGAATAAGAACATTAGTTCTATTTATCTTCACTCGCCAAGTGTTAAAACAATTAATGACGATTCAATAGTAATTTTGTAGACAAGCATTTAAAATGTAACCGAAGATTGTAAGCTATTTTTATTTTGTATGAATAAAATTGATCATTATAAACATTTTGATCTCAAAAAACTTTTTTTTATCAATAATTTGTTGCAAGGAAATTCGTGAAAGTAAGGTTCATCTTAATTCTGACAAGCTCAAAGATATTGGCATGTCAAAATTTAAAATAAATTTTTAAAAAAGCGTTGATCTATAAGCAAATGATTTTAAATGTTGATAATTAACAACTTTTATAATATTTCTGAACATAACCCAAAAGTTACCTGGAACATTCACTCCAAATACTACTGCATCATGTATGAATCCTAGCTCAGATAATGTGCTTGATACTTCTGTAGTTGAGACATTTTCACCTTTCCACCTGTAAACAAGATAAAAAATACACTGACACTTGTGAAGATGCGTGAATGACACATCTTAAACATTTTACAGAGGAAGGCAGCATGTTTTTAAAAATCATGAATAAGATCTCGAAACACCGTACTAAATCTATACCCCTTTAGTAACATAGGTGTGACATAATACCTCTAAATACTAATTCCTGCTAACGAAAGAAGTGAATACAGTGTCTCTTAATCTTAAAACCTGCATCAAACAATACCGAATACACATATATCATATGTCTTCATTACAGGGAAGTAACAAGTATCTCTAAATCCGATAACCTGCATCATACAAGACTAGACACAAATACTTCAACACCGGATAACGTTATGCAAACATCTTTAAAACCCTGCATCGTTGTGGACCTGAATCAAATAATTCATTGCCCCGCATCACAGAAGAAGTGGCGAAATATAACTCTAAATTTAAAATCTGCAAAAAAAAAATTACATACTTCAATGCCATACATAATTGAATACACTATGTAAACATAATTCAAGTTTAACCCAAAAACTTGCATCGTACAAAACCTGTCACACTAATATTGATTTCTAAATCATGATATACCTCTAAATAAAAAACCTTCAATATACAACACTTGACAAATACACGTCGTTACTGCATCATTGAAGAAAGTGACGTGATTATCTTTAAATCTGAAAACCTGCATCAAATAAGTCTTTTTTTGAACTTGCAGTTCATGTCATACTATTTGTTAAATATTTACCTAAAAGTGTCACCAAGCCTGTCACTAAAATAGAGATTATAGTCGTCATCAATACGAAACAAGTCACCACTGTTTACATACTGGTCCCCTTTAACAAAAACGTCATGTAATATCTTTTTCTCGTTTTCTTTTTCTCGTCCCCTGTATCCAACAAATTCCTGAACCTTGGTCATTTTCACCAACAGTAATCCCGTCTCACCTAAAATACAGAAATGTAGGAAGTCAATTTTAAAGTTTGTAGACAAACTACAAACCGATTACCAAATTTATTTTGGTAGAGAAAAACAAGGGAATGGTAAATACAGGTGCCTTACACAAATGCTTGTAAAATTTTGATTTGCCATATGTGCACATTTTGGAAAATCATTCCTCATCAGTGACACTAGGGGCCGAAAAGTTTGATAGATATAAAACGAACAAAACATGTGAAAATTAATTAAACTTAAGTTCCAAAATTATATTAATCCAAATCTAGCCAACGGATGCTCTACATGAGAGAACAAACCCTAGTTTTAAATAAATTTCAAAAATTAAGACGGTTGAACATTTTGCTTAATCGTATTTTTTCTGACAGCACACATTACTGCCTACTGAGTTATGGATACCCTCGGAGACTTTACTCCACCAGCAGCGGTACCCGCTCAGGGGTAGTAAATACATAACACAAATGCTTGTAAAATTTTGATGTGCCATATGTGCACATTTCGGAAAATCATTCCTCATCAGTGACACTTAAGGCCGAAAAGTTTGATAGATAAAAACATAAGCCAAACAGTTGAAAAATAATGAATCTTAAGTTCCAAAATTATATGAATCAAAATCCAGCTAAGGAATGCTTTGCATGAGGGAACAGGCCTTAGTTTTAAATAAATTTCAAAAATTAAAACGGCTGAAAATTTTGCTTAATCGTATATTTTCTGACAGCACAAGGTACTGCCTAAAACATTTGAAAATTAATGAATCCTTAGTTGCGAACTTATATGAATCCAAAATCCAACTAAGGAATGCTCTGCATGAGAGACAAACCCTAGTTTTAAATAAATTTCAAAACTTAAGACGGCTGAAAATTTTGCTACATCGTATATTTTCTGACAGCACACAGTACTGCCTACCGAGTTATGGATAGTATACTCCACCAGCAACGGTAAACATGTTTACTTTATTTACAGGTTTAACATCCATTTAATTAAATATCAGAAAAGGTTTATGACAAACATGCCTACCTGACTTTTAAGGAATAGTTTATTAATGAAATATCATGAAATGGTATATAACACACCCTAGGGTTTACATCTTTCACGGAATAAAGATGAATGATTTATTGCAAGCACGTGTACCAGACTTACCTGATTCCCATCTTTATTTGGGTATGAAGAAATGATATATTTTGTTAAATATTTACTACCCTTGAGTGGGTACCGCGCGGGTAGAGTAAAACTGTCCAAAGGTATCCAAAACTCAGAAGGCAGTACTTTGTGCTGTCAAGAACTGTACCATGTAGCAAATTTTTCAGCTGTCTGAATCACCGAAATTTATTTAAAACTAAGGTTTGTTCCCTCATGCAAAGTATTCCTTAGCTGGATTTGGATTCATATAATTTTAAAACCTTGCATTAATTAATTTTTAAATGTTTTGATTATCATTTTTATCTATAAACTTTTACTGCACCTTGTGTCACTGACGAGGAATGAATTTCGAAATGTGCACATAGGACAAACCACAATCAAATAAAACAAACATACCAGTCCTTGTCAAGATCACAATTCCAAAACCAAAGTAAAAACTTTGAAAGCTGGCAAAATTAGTCATCCACGTGAAATTCCATCAAGGAAGTGAGGCCGGGTGCTCCGGAAGGGTAAGCAGATAATTTTGTTAAAAATATGACAAACACTCATACCTGACTAACACCGAACACTTCTTTAAAGTTGCATAAAGTTTTTCAATTTTCTGAATTTTTTTTGATTTTCTAAAAAAAATTTTTAAAAATAGATATCCTCTAACCACGATCCATGAGATTCATTTTCTTAAATTTCATTTATTTCATTTTCGGTTGGTCAATGTTGAACGATTGTAATTATGAACTTGGAGCATGCGCACGGATGTACGGAAAAAACCCTAGAATCGAAGGTGAAACATGACAAATTGCATTAACAGTCCTTATTAATATCCATATGTATTTGAAATGGTGTTATGTATCCCTTACTAAGTCTCAAATGACAAATTCAACGAAGTTCTGTGTTTAATTTATCATATTGCACCGTTTTGAAAGTTGAGTTTCAATGACCCGGGTTTTGATGACGTAACCATGTTCTAATATTAGATCCCAAATGCTGCATCTCTCTGGGTAATTACTGTAATTTCTGTATTTATTCAAGCTTTTATCGTTGAACCAAATGTAACACTGTTCATTAGGAACATCATTAATTAACTTAGCACCGTTTTAATTTTTTCTTTGGAAAACTTAATGCAGCTTTAAATGAAATATAAAGGAAATGTATATGACTATTATGTCTATTTGACTTACAGGGTTCACATCTCTAATAGAATTAAACAAACATACCAGTCCGTGTCCATATCACAATCCCAAAAACAAAATAAAAACTTTGCAAAATGGCAAAATATGTTATACACGTGAACTTCCATCAAGGAAGTGAGGCCGGGTGCTCTGGAAGAGTAAGCACCTCCTAGAAATGGTATATGACAAACATGCATGCCTTACTTACATGTTAAATAGCGTCTATTCGGATATAAAAATAGGGATTGGAAATGTTTTTGCTGACCTTAAGGATACATGTCTTCTGTTGGGATATTTGAGATAAAGAATATGGTTTGACAATGACCTAATATTGCTTACAGGATACACATCTTTCTAACTATAACACATGTAGTATGACAACTCTTTAGCTTGCTTATAGGGTCAGATTTTCTATTTCTATTGTGAGGTTTTATATCACAAACAAGAATGCATTATTTATCCAAGATATTAAGAACGTTTGACTGACAAACAGGGTACATAACTTCTTTCGGAATATGGCAACGCTCTTGGTAGCTAATAGGATCAGATTTTGTATTGCAAATTAAGAATGATTATATTACAAACAAAAATGCCATTTTGACATAGTATATGACTGACATACAGGGTACATTTCAACTGTAATGTATGAGGAATGGTACATTATCATAAACATCCATACCTGTGTTACAAGGTACACATCTTCCATTCGAATTTCTAATTGGCTCTTGTGTTGTCATGTCGACTTTTATAAAGGCACAAGGTATCAGTTTTCTCTAAAAGTAAAAATTAAACACATGCCTTAAATTTGAACCTTTTTCCATCTTCCGGACACACACACACACACACACACACACACACACACACACACACTCATTCTCTCTCTCTCTCTCTCTCTCTCTCTCTCTCTCTCTCTCTCTTCAAGACATAATGGTTGCCCGAGCAAGTTGTCACAAGCACGCTTGTAACGAGTCATAGCGCATCCCGCCGCTTTCTAGGCAGATCCTTGCTTGAGAAGGTTTTTTTCAATCTTTTTGCTGGAGGTCGTTGGTTTTGTTTTTGTTCTCCAGTTTCCTTTGTAAACATTGAACTGATCGTCTGTCGTAAAAGTCCAATAACTCCAACGTTAAATTAAAAACAGAATTGACACCATTATTACTTTTTAGGCAAAATGACCGACTTAATTTATACGTACTAAAAATGGTGAACTTCTACCACAACTACCAAATTTGTTCAGGACATTTATGAATCCAACCGGAAGTTCGGTCGCTCCGTAAAATTCGCCTATCGTCGGTATTCTGAAACGGTCAACAAACTCTGTCCAAACATCTGTTCTAAGTCCATTTCCAATTGCAATTTTTACATTGTGGACTTGATCATTATCCGTCTAAAAAATCAACCAAATTATTAATTGACAAAAAAGTTGAAATGTACCAACTCGGTTGTGAAATTAAAACATTGATACAAAGAAATGCAGTAATTTTAAATAAAACGCAAGTTGACTTGTCGGATTATTTATTCCGCAGATTAAACATAAAAGAATTTAAATCGATTGAAAATGTATGAGAACTACATTGCAAAGGCTAAAGCAATTGACTTATTTTAACCAAGGACTGGTTGAGAAATATTACCGTGAAATAACGCTTATAAGCCGCGCTTATAACTCTACTGGTTGTATTAAGTGTTGTGTTATGTTGTCACAAATGTTATAACCTTTGGCCTGGATGTCAGGTATCTGCACATTTCTCCGACATAATGAATCAAGGTAACGTTATACTTCCGACAATCTTCCCAGAAATGTGATGCAGAAAACTTGGATCGGAGAACAACTGTGGCACCTAAATTACAAATCAAAGGATTGGTTGGTTGTAAGGTTGTTTAATGTTGCATCAGCAATTTTTCCAACAAACAAAAGTTATTTTTAAATTTCTGAGAATTAATCCAAGATCAAGTTCATTTATGCGTGAGATGTGCAAGTTTGTATTATAGTCTGCCTATGGTATACTCAGGGCGACTCTTGGTTAATGCTACCTCACCGAGTCATATATCATGCAGAGAAACATACCACTGCCCCAGTCCATTGTCCTACCACCGGGTTAACCATAATATATATGTATATCGAATGGATCAAGGGGATGCTGTACCCCCAAAAATACAACAACTACATCTATAGGCATTATTTAATTAATAAATTATCGCTTATCCAAAGTCGAGAATTTTGTATTGAAAGGTTCAATTGTTTTATTGCCTTTGTCAGTATCTTTCATTGGCTTTTATGTTTTGTATAAATCCTTTGGTTGAATATGTCGTGTTTACTTGTAAATATCTATATTCTGTGTTACCCTCGAGACGTGAAAACAATCATATATTCATATCATGTTGAAACGGAAGTTTTAAATGTCTTTGTCAAATATTTGAACATAAATAACTAGTTGATTTTGTCAATAAGTAATGTTGTATTGGCCAAAAAGTTAAAGCAGTGTTTAACAAGAGAGAGAGAGAGAGAGAGAGAGAGAGAGAGAGAGAGAGAGAGAGAGAGAGAGAGAGAGAGAGAGAAGGGTTAAGTAAGTTAGTTTAGTAACGAACCTTTAGCAATAGCAAAACCTATTCCAAGCATTGAACCAGCGGTATGGTAGAGGGGTAAGGGTTCATAAATTATCTCTTCACTCCCAACTCCATATAACACAAAGAAATGAGCAAATAAGATAGATTTTAGCTGTGTTACAATTGCCGGTTTAGGCAGTCCTGAAATAACCAAAATAAAAAATGATAGGTTTAGTGTGTCCTGTTAAAAACCATTAAAATGAACACCTAATTATGATTAGCTAGAGTAAGCCGTGCTTACGGATCAAGATTTTATCCATAAGGCTTGAATCCTACTCTGGCAGATCCAGTGAGAGAGAAAATTTACGTTTAGTTAGGAGGTCAGTCGTTTCCCTTAGCATACTCCGATTTCCTCTACACTTCTGAACTGATCGGCTTGATATAATTCAAATACTCTTGACCGGATCTTTAAACATCACTCTAGCAGCCCTCTTATGAAGTATTTTTTTCAGAAAAATAAAAATCCCAAAATATACCTGTGTTTGATTAAAAAAAAGTAATACAACCTTCAACCCTAGTAAACTTTTTCGTGCACACTCATTATGTTGAAAAATCCACATCTAAGTTCTACACAGGTGTGTATGTCCTAACTTACAACCCAGTGTATTGGTCAAGTTTATCTAGTGGCATTAAGAAGAGCGAGCGCATCTCTCTCTCTCTCTCTCTCTCTCTCTCCCTCTCCTCTCTCGCTCTCCTCTCATCTCTCTCTCTCTCTCTCGCTCTCCTCTCTCTCTCTCTCGTATGGCTAAAATTTAGAGTTTACCTGTAGTTCCTGATGTATAAATCAAGAAACATGTCGACTTAATAGTAACATCTGATCGTAATTTTCTATCTGGTGTCTGTTCTGAAGCCGTTTCTACCAGGTCAGTAAAGGAGCTGATTTTGTCATACAGGTATGGGGTTTTACCGTCGTTTGTATACACTTTCACGTCATCAATATCGTCAATAATTTTCAAAACTGCTTCCTGAAGATCTTCACCTAGAAGACCATAAAGACTGAATAAGGCTTAAATAACATAAAAATAAATTCAATTTGTTGTATGACATGGCTGAGGACGTATTTTATAGCCTTGAGCTAAAATATTGTTAAAAAAAATTCGTGGTTTAAAAAGAACAAAAATATGCAGGGTTGTAAATTCGTGTTTGTCCCCGTGTCACCAAAATGGACTG
>CM056600.1:30254404-30466904 GCA_029721355.1 Tegillarca granosa
GAACCCCTTGTGACAATGATGTCAAAATAACAGAAAAAATAATGTTAAAATGTTGATGAACCCCTTGTGGCAATGATGTCATAAATAACAGAAAGAATGATGTAAAAATGTCAATGAACCCCTTGTGGTGATGATGTCATAAATAACAGAAAGAATGATGTAAAAATGTCAATATACCCCTTGTGGTGATAATGTCATAAATAACAGAAAGAATGATGTAAAAATGTCAATAACCCCTTGTGGTGATGATGTCAAATAACAGATAGAATGATGTCAAAATGTCCATGAACCCCTTGTGGTGATGATGTCATAAATAACAGAAAGAATGATGTAAAAATGTCCATGAACCCCTTGTGACAATGATGTCATAAATAACAAAAAGGATGATGTAAAAATGTCCATGAACCCCTTGTGACAATGATGTCATAAATAACAGAAAGAATAATGTAAAAATGATGATGAACCCCTTGTGGCAATGATGTCATAAATAACAGAAAGAATGATGTAAAAATGTCAATGAACCCCTTGTGGTGATGATGTCATAAATAACAGAAAGAATGATTTAAAAATGTCCATTAATCCCTTGTGACAATGATGTCATAAATAACAGAGAGATGATGTAAAAATGTCTATGAACCCCTTGTGACAATGATGTCATAAATAACAGAAAGAATGATGTAAAAATGTCCATGAACCCCTTGTGGCGATGATGTCATAAATAACAGAAAGAATGATGTAAAAATGTCCATGAATCTCTTGTGACAATGATGTCATAAATAACAGAAAGAATGATGTAAAAATGTCCATGAACCCCTTGTGGTGATGATGTCATAAATAACAGAAAGAATGATGTAAAAATGTCCATTAATCCCTTGTGACAATGATGTCATAAATAACAGAAAGAATGATGTAAAAATGTCCATGAACCCCTTGTGACAATGATGTCATAAATAACAGAAAGAATGATGTAAAAATGTCCATGAATCCCTTGTGACAATGATGTCATAAATAACAGAAAGAATGATGTAAAAATGTCCATGAACCCCTTGTGACAATGATGTCATAAATAACAGAAAGAATGATGTAAAAATGTCCATGAACCCCTTGTGGCAATGATGTCATAAAAAACAGAAAGAATGATGTAAAAATGTCCATGAATCTCTTGTGACAATGATGTCATAAATAACAGAAAGAATGATGTAAAAATGTCCATGAATCTCTTGTGGCAATGATGTCATAAATAACAGAAAAATGATGTAAAAATATCCATGAACCCCTTGTGGCGATGATGTCATAAATAACAGACAGAATGATGTAAAAATGTCCATGAACCCCTTGTGGTGCTGATGTCATAAATAACAGAGAGATGATGTAAAATGTCCATGAACCCCTTGTGGCGATGATGTCATAAATAACAGAAAGAATGATGTAAAAATGTCCATGAATTCCTTGTGACAATGATGTCATAAATAACAGAAAGAATGATGTAAAAATGCTTATAAACCCCTTGTGGCAATGATGTCATAAATAACAGAAAGAATGATGTAAAAATGTCCATGAACTTTTTTCATAGTAATTTCATAACAACATTTTTTATGTCAAAAAATGCCACTTTTAGCAAAAATTCTATTAATGTTATTTGTGCCAAATTTATGAGAAATTACTATTCAAAAAAGTTGTGTAATATAAAAGAGAAAAAATGCAAAGGGAGGTTACTTTCTTACTTAAACAAGGACTCCAACCAGGGACCTTTCTTATACTAGCAGGATGCTTTACCGACTGAGCTTCATGGCCAGCTATCAAGACCTGTCTGCCACATTTCTCCCTTCTTTTTTTCGTTTCAATTACATTCATTAGGTTCCACCCTGTTACCAACCTGTTGGTCAGTAGTCCCCAAATATAACAGGAAAGGGAAAAAATGCAGTGGCAAATCATGGACTCGAGCTAGGGACCTTCCCAATACTAGCAGGATGCTTAACTAACTGAGCTACCCGGTCACATTTCAAGCTAGGTTCCCCACAATTATATTCTTATAAGTTTAGTATAAAGACTAAGTCCCAAATGAAAAAGGTTCCCTATAGTTAACACAGCTAGCACTGCCAAGTAGTTGAATTTTAAAATATGATACATGTATGGTGGCTTATTTCTGACATCGACATAATTTTAGTTGACATAAAATTATCTTAACATGTCGACTTATTATCTTGACAAGTCGAGATAATATCATGAAAAGTTGTGATACCAAAATAAAAAGTTAAGATAAGTAACACGACATGCCACGATACATATGTTGACCAATCGTGATAATTATCTCGATATCTCCACTTATTTTTATCGCGGCAAGTCGTGTTACTTATTTCAACTTTTTATTTTGGTATCACAACTTTCCATGATAATATCTTGACTTGTCAAGATATTAAGTCGACATGTCGAGATAATTTTATGTCGACTAAAATTATGTCGATGTCAGAAATAAGCCACCATATACATGTTCTTCAACAAGAGGAGAATGTTCTTTTATAACACATTATCATTATTATTATTTTGAAAAAAAAAATTCCATAAAGGTTCTTTTCTCATGAACTAGTTAGTTATGTTGCAAAGCTATAAAGTTATTTATCTAGTAGATTAAACCGCAATCAATATTTACATTAAGGAACAAAAAAAAATTACTTTCTGTTTCCAATATTATAGTCTATATGATAAAACGTCTTTCTCACCTCAGCTACAATATTTCGTAATTTTGGTAAAGAAATTTGTACGTCTTGCTCAAGTGGTACGCCCAATTCTGCCATTTTTAAAGGATCTTCATTTTATCAAAACTTTAAACACGGAAATAATTGTTGTTAAATCGAAACCGAAAGTAGATTTTGGATACTTATAGGTCGTACCCTAGTACAGTTTTAACCTATCTAACGTATACCAATTTAGAACAAATTAGTCCCTAGATACAGTTATAATGATGAAAGTGCTCGGTATATCTTATATACATGTATATCTATGAAAGAGGAGGTCGCAAGCATAAAATACAAAATACACGATACCAGAAAACTTTATTTTATGTCGAATATTTATAACATAAAACATAATTATTTTGACAAACATAAGTAAATAAATAATTAAGTAAATTGTACAAACATAATTCAAATACAAAATAAAATAACGGCGACACAAAAGCATGCATAAATAATGGTTGCAAATATAAAAAGAAAAAGAGACGGTCATGCATAGAAACATAAAAATATAATTACAACTGAAATAAAAACCAAACTGAAACATCCAAATTAAAATACAAAATAAGAATTTGTAGTTTACTAAAAGAAGGTAAATAGAAAATGTATTATTATGAAGTTATAAAAATTTAACTTACAAAATAAATAATAAAATAATTATTTGGCAAAAACTTAAAAATTTTTGAAGTAATTAAAAGCTGGTTAATAAAATTATTTAATTAAACTTTGCCTGCATAAAGTACATTACAATATGAGAAATCCCAACTGCGCAACAGTCTCTGAAAATTCCTGTAGGATTCAGTTAATTGAATATCATCTGGGAGACTGTTTCACAATCGGGTTGCCTCATACCGAAATGACCTCTTAGTCCATACCTTGTGATGTTTACTTGTGGCATGGCTACTTTATTGCTGTTTCTAAAATTATAGATTGAATCTTTAAAAGATATAAGATCGTTTATATTTTCTGGTGATAATTTTTAAAATTTAAAAAACATCTTTTGCCATATTTTGTCACGTTTAGTCTATCTACATGTAAAAAATCAAAACCGTTACTTGTGTATAGGCGTATCAAATCTTCTGTAATTAAACGCACTGGCCTTTCTTGTAATTTTTCCATTTTTATAATGTTCTTTTGTCCACAAAAATGCCATGCAATAAGACAATAATTAAAATTTAATACAATAAAAGAGTTAAAAATAACTTTATTGCCTTGTTTTGTTAAAAATCTGCCGATACGCTTTAAAACTGCAAGCTGTCTTCAGGCTTTCTTGCATATATTTGACGCATGTTTATCAAAAAGTAACTTATTGTTAATATCTACACCAAGTAGTGTTACTTCTTCCTCACAGAGAATAACAGTGCTACTAACATTAGAAGAGGTAGTACTTTTGACTGCTTCTTAAGCAGATGGCTTGAAATTTATCTGGGTTTGCTTGCATAAAATTTGTATCAAACCAATCTACCAAAGGTATATAATCAGTTTCCAAAATAGTTTTCATAAAAAGTGTACGTTTATGTATAAAAGACAGAGTATTATCATCTGCATGTATAATTATATAAAATACCATTTCAATAACATAAAAATATCATTTATAAAAATGTTAAAAAGCAGGGTCCTAAAATTGAGCCTTGGCGGATTCCGTTAACCAATATTAAAAATTAACAAAAATTTGAGCCAAGTTTAATATGTTGACCTCTGTTACTTAAATAATTTCTAAGAAAACTGGTTACATTATTTGATAAGCCATTTAAGCTTTCAACTTGGCTAGTGAGAGGCCATGTGGAAGGCAATCAACACCAAAGAAATTGATCCAAATTCTCGAACTAGCGGCGACGACATATTAAAAATAGATAAATATATATCTGAAGACAAATAACTCACTTATCGTTCAAAGTTAGTGACTTTTCTACAGTTCCACTTATATTTTCAGTCTGAAGTAACTGAGGTGGTGCCCCTTCCGACACTATAGTTGGTATCGGAAAATCCCGGGGTTTTTTAAATGTAAAAATTGTTCTAACCCGACAGACAGTCTCCTTGCATAAAGTGTGTTAGAGTTTGAGGAAATTTGGACTAGGATTTTAGCAAACTTTTTTTGGTGTTCCTTCAATACATCTGTGACAGAATGCACTAGACAGGTAGCACAGAAATGACGTCGATACACCGTCCTGCATGTACTTGGTCCTAAGCCCGTGTTACAATCTGGACGCAACTTCTTAGTCCATTTTTGTTGGCACAAAATTTACTCAAACGTTTATGAAGGTTTGAAAAATGTTTGATGATCTATAGCCACTGTGATAATAAAACGGTTTGTACAAAAATGCAACCTTACCCGTGTTTAATTCTGCAAGATAAAACAAATAGAAAATTAACACACGTTTCTGATGTTATTTTTTGTAATTCTGTTAATACGGGAAATCTGCTTTGTTTCAGTTTTGTTGAAAAAACTGAAAATTCACGAAAAATAAATACTAAGATCTCTTTAACACGCAACGTCGGTCTTACGTTTTAACAATGCAAAATTGGTCATGTACATGTCATGTTTAATTCAGACATTATTCTTATTTTAAACATTTAAAAGCACACTGGCTGTTTTTAATCTACACTTGCAATACATTGAAGTTTTTTATTGTGACGTCATAAAGAATATACTTGTGTATGACGTCACAATCGGTTCTTAGTAACAATGTCGAACACGCAATGGTTATGTTTTAATGTACTTAGCCAAATCGGCAAGGTTTACATGAAAACAAATTATAACATAACAATCGGTAAATTGATAAAATGTGCACAAGCAATGCACATCATAGAATATAAAATAAAATAGTGATATTCAGAAAACATTTACATTTTCCAAAAAGTTGAAATCAATCAAATAAAATGTTAAATGTATTAAAGGTAAAACTAGTAATGTTTAATTTACTTAGTGTTGAATGAGTGTTAAATTTCATAAACACACAGCAACAAAACACAATAAAAAGCCGTGTATTGGGGTGATTATTGTTTACAGTCAAGATAACGGGAATCTAACTGTAAAGGCCATACTCCCCCATGTGAGTGCTAGCGTGCTCTCTCTCTCCTCATTCATTCATTCATCACGCTTCTCAACTACCGATCGGAAGAAACGCTTCCCCGCTTTTTTCTCTTCAGTTCTTAACTTATGTGTTGTCGTCAAAACAATAAAACGGTTTGTACGAAAATGCAACCTTACCCGTGTTTAAGTCTGCGAGATAAAACAAATAGAAAATTGACACACTTTTCTAATGATATTTCTTGTAATTCTGTTTATACGGGAAATCTGCTTTGTTTCAGTTTTGTTGAGAAAAACTGAAAATTCACGAAAAATAAATGCTAAGATCTCTTTAACACGCAACGTCGGTCTTACGTTTTAGCAATGCATAATTGGTCATGTACATGTCATGTTTATTTTAGACATTGTACTAATTTTAAACATTCAAAAGCATACTGGCTGTTTCAATCACACTCGCAACGCTCAATTCATTGAAGTTTTTGATTGTGACGTCATAAAGAATATACTTGTTTATGACGTCACAATCGGTTCTTAGTAAAAATGTCGAACACGCGATGGTTATGGTTTAATGTACTCAGCGACATCGGCACGGTTTCCATGAAAACAAAGTATAACATAACAATCGGTAAATTGATAAAACGTGCACAAAACTTGCACACCATAGAAAATAAAATAAAATAGTGTTACATGTATTGAGAAAATATTTATATTTATATAAAGTTGGAAACAATCAAATAAAATTTAAAATGTATTAAAGGTAAAACTAGTAATGTTTAATTTACTTAGTGTTGAATGAGTGTTAAATTTCATAAACACACAGCAACAAAACACAATAAAAAGCCGTGTATTGGGGTGATTATTGTTTACAGTCAAGAAAACAGGTTTCTAACTGTAAAGGCCATACTCCCCCATGTGCGTGCCCACTCTCTCATTCATCACGCTTTTCGCTCCTCCGTTCTTAACTTATATGTTGTAGTCAAAACAATAAAACGGTTTGTACAAAATGCAACCTTACCCGTGTTTAAGTCTGCGAGATAAAACAAATACAAAATTGACACACGTTTCTAATGATAATTCTTGCAATTCTGTTAATAGGAAAATTTGCTTTGTTTCAGTTTTGTTGAAAAAAACTGAAAATTCACGAAAAATAAATACTAAGATCTCTTTAACACGCAACGTCGGACTTACGTTTTAACAATGCATAATGGGTCATGAACATGTCATGTGTTTTTTTTTTCAGACATTGTGATTGTTTTAAACATTCAAAAGCATACTGGCTGTTTTTAATCTAGACTCGCAATATACATTGAAGTTTTTGAGTGTGACGTCATAAAGAATATACTTGTGTATGACGTCACAATCAGTTCTTAGTAACAATGTCGAACACGAGATGGTTATGTCTAAATGTTCTCAGCAACATCGGCACGGTTTCCATGAAAACAAAGTATAACATAACAATCGGTAAATTGATAAAACGTGCAAACATGCACGCCATAGAAAATAAATTAAAATAGTGTTATTGAGAAAATATTTATATTTATATAAAGTTGGAAACAATCAAATAAAACTTAAAATGTATTAAAGGTAAAACAAGTAATGTTTAATTTACTTAGTGTTGAATGAGTGTTAAATTTCATAAACACAAACACACAGCAACAAAAAACAATAAAAAGCCGTGTATTGGGGCGATTATTGTTTACAGTCAAGATAACAGGTTTCTAACTGTAAAGGTCATACTCCCCCATGTGCTAACTCACACACTCACACACTCTCTCTCTCTCTCTCTCTCTCCTCATTCATTCATCACCTTTCTCAACTACCGATCGGGAGAAGATCCTCCCCGCCTTTTACTCTTCCGTTCTTAACTTATGTGTTGTCGTCAAAACAATAAAACGGTTTGTACAAAAAAGCAACCTTACCCGTGTTTAATTTTGCGAGATAAAACAAATACAAAATTGACACACGTTTCTAATGATATTTCTTGCAATTTTGTTAATACGGAAAATTTGCTTTGTTTCAGTTTTGTTGAAAAAACTGAAAATTCACGAAAAATAAATACTAAGATCTCTTTAACACGCAACGTAGGACTTACGTTTTAACAATGCATAATGGGTCATGAACATGTCATGTGTTTTTTTTTTCAGACATTGTGATTGTTTTAAACATTCAAAAGCATACTGGCTGTTTTTAATCTAGACTCGCAATATACATTGAACTTTTTGAGTGTGACATCATAAAGAATATACTTGTGTATGACGTCACAATCAGTTCTTAGTAACAATGTCGAACACGAGATGGTTATGTCTAAATGTTCTCAGCAACATCGGCACGGTTTCCATGAAAACAAAGTATAACATAACAATCGGTAAATTGATAAAACGTGCAAACATGCACGCCATAGAAAATAAATTAAAATAGTGTTATTGAGAAAATATTTATATTTATATAAAGTTGGAAACAATCAAATAAAACTTAAAATGTATTAAAGGTAAAACAAGTAATGTTTAATTTACTTAGTGTTGAATGAGTGTTAAATTTCATAAACACAAACACACAGCAACAAAAAACAATAAAAAGCCGTGTATTGGGGTGATTATTGTTTACAGTCAAGATAACAGGTTTCTAACTGTAAAGGCCATACTCCCCCATGAGCTAACTCACTCACTCTCTCTCTCTCCTCATTCATTCAACACCCTTCTCAACTACCGATCGGGAGAAGATCTTCCCCGCTTTTTACTCTTCAGTTCTTAACTTATGTGTTGTCGTCAAACCAATAAAACGGTTTGTACAAAAAAGCAACCTTACCCGTGTTTAATTTTGCGAGATAAAACAAATACAAAATTGACACACGTTTTTAATGATATTTCTTGCAATTCTGTTAGTACGGGAAATCTGCTTTGTTTCAGTTTTGTTGAAAAAACTGAAAATTCACGAAAAATAAATACTAAGATCTCTTTAACACGCAACGTCGGACTTACTTTTTAACAATGCATAATGGGTCATGAACATGTCATGTGTTTTTTTAAGACATTGTAATTGTTTTAATCATTCAAAAGCATACTGGCTGATTTTAATCTGCACTCGCTATATACATTGAACTTTTTGATTGTGACGTCATAAAGAATATACTTGTGTATGACGTCACAATCAGTTCTTAGTAGCAATGTCGAACACGCGATGGTTATGTCTTAATGTACTCAGCAACATCGGCACGGTTTCCATGAAAACAAAGTATAACATAACAATCGGTAAATTGATAAAACGTGCAAACATGCACGCCATAGAAAATAAAATAAAATAGTGTTATTGAGAAAATATTTATATTTATATAAAGTTGGAAACAATCAAATAAAATTTAAAATGTATTAAGGTAAAACAAGTAATGTTTAATTTACTTAGTGTTGAATGAGTGTTAAATTTCATAAACACAAACACACAGCAACAAAACACAATAAAAAAACGTGTATTGGGGTGATTATTGTTTACAGTCAAGATAACGGGAATCTAACTGTAAAGGCCATACTCCCCCATGTGCTCACTCACTCTCTCTCTCATTCATTCATTCATTCATTCATTCATCACGCTTCTCAACTACCGATCCAGAGAAAAGCTTGTCCCCTTTTTACTCTTCCGTTCTTAACTTATGTGTTGTCGCCAAAGCAATAAAACGGTTTGTACAAAATGCAACCTTACTCGTGTTCAATTCTGTGAGATAAAACAGATACAAAATTGACACACGTTTCTAATGATATTTCTTGTAATTCTGTTAATACGGGAAATCTGCTTTGTTTCAGTTTTGTTGAGAAAAACTGAAAATTCACGAAAAATAAATACTAAGATCTCTTTAACGTCGGACTTATGTTTTAACAATGCATAATGGGTCATGTACATGTCATGTGTTTTTTTGACATTGTAATTGTTTTAAACATTCAAAAGCATACTGGCAATTTATTTATCTACATTCGGAATACATTGAAGTTTTTGATTGGTAAGTGATAAAAATGTACTTGTCTATGACATCACAATCAGATTTTTTGTAACCACGTCGAACCCGCGATAATTATGTTTTTAATGTACACAGGCAAATCGGGAAGGTTTGCATGTAAACAAAATGTAATGTCACAACTATTTCATGGTAACCATGTCGAACCCGCCATGGTTTTGATTTGAATGAATATCAACGGTAAAGCAAATGATGTTTAAATTACTTAGTGTTGAATACATGGAACATTTTGTTAACACAAAAGCACAATAACAAACCACAATAAAAAGCCGTGTATTAGAGTGATTATTGTTTAGTTATTATAACGGGAATCTGATGGAAAAACCCCTAGCTGCGGATGTGCTCCCTCAATCTCTCGGGTCATGTACATGTGATACGTTTTTTAGACATTGTACTCATTTCAAACACTCAAAAACATGCTGGCTGCTTTTTTTATCTACATCTGCAATATATTAGAGTGATCGTTGTTTAGAGATTATAACGGGAATCTAACAGTTACTGTTAAGCCCTTAGTCGCGGATGTGCAACTCAATCTCTTATAATGGGTCATGCACGTGTGATACATTTTTCAGACATGGTACTTATTTTCAACATTCCAAAACATACTGGCTGTTTTTTATTGTTACGTCAAAGAAAGTTCTATTGTATGACGTCACAGCTAGTTTTTAATAACCATGTTTAATCCGTGGTTGTTAATAACAGCCAAATCCGGAAGGTTTGCATGAAAAAATTTGTAACATAACAATCGGTAAATCAATAAAACGTGCAAAAAACATGCACAGTCTAGAAAACATATATTATTGAGAATTTATGTACATTTCCATTATGTTAAAAACAATCGGATATTAGTTATAAAATATTGTACACAAAAATAGTGCATCGTCTTGGGTTTGATGAACTAGAACCATAATGCAAATCAATAAGCTTATCATCCCAGGTTTCGCAACAGATATCCATTCAGTAGATATTCCACATCAAGCAACTAGACGCCCCTTACCTACATGTGATTGTAAAATAAAATAATAATAAATGAATTTAAGTGTATTTTAACACTTAGGTATAAAGTACAAGTTTCTAATTGTTGACATCTAATTTCAGACATCATAATCAAAAATGAAAGTGACTTTTTAACAAGTAGAAATACATAAATTCGAAAACTATGTCAGTAATTTCTTCGATGATTAGAGTGAATATCTTCTTTGTCATTTATAGCTGTTTGCGATCAATCTTATCAACATGAAACTATATGTCGCTTTTCAAAAAAAAAAGTCAATGAAGGTCAAGAGTTCAAATCTTTTATTTGGCATAAGAAAAGTTTCAACAAAGGAGAAGCACCGTATGATTGGACTTTGATCAAACTTACAACAAATGTAAACCAAAATTACACTATGTCGCATATCAAATTAGGCTTGATTGTCAAAGTCCAAAGGTCAAGAGTTCAAATCTTATATTCGGCATAAAAAGTTTCTACAAAGAAGAAGCACCGTATGATTTGTCTTTTAACAAACTTACAACAAATGAAAACCAAAACTAAACGAAGTATCGCATACCAAATAAGGCTTGTTTGTCAAAGTTCAAGGTCATGATTTTAACTTACCGTAAATGTATAAACCCTTCAAATGGAAAGAGAAAAATATGACAACTTCCGTTATGGATTTTTTTTTGCTTTTGATAAAGTTTTAAATAGCATAGACGATTTTATGGACCTTTCTTCAATGACAATGCGCATGTTTTATTGGTTTTAAAGAGGCCAGTATTTTATGCGTAGTAAACAGCTGTATCCAACGAGTCATCCATTTTCTAAGCACGTGACTGTTTTTTTCTTCTGACATTCTGTCCGATTTTTGGAAGAGACAGAAATGCTTCTGGAAAAAGAAGTTGCACAATCGAACATACAGAAGGCATTAGACGCGAGTAAGTCACGTGGTTTTCTACTTCTGGAAGTTTCCAATCGCACCGGGCTCTAGTGTGTAGACCAAATATCAATGGCACAAGGTGAAAACTCAAGTTTTGCATGAAAATTAGTGACGCTTCATAACTTCCAAATCTATGGATTTTGATCAAACATGGAATGCATGCAATTCAACGCTATCATTGTCAGGCCTAGGCCTGGTCGCGAAAGATCTAAGCAAATGATTCAACTTAGATTTGACAAAAAAACTAGGTAAATTGTGCTCACAGACAGAAAAATTGACACAGAGTCACTGGCAATACAGAGTCACTGATTGTAAAAAGTCTGATGTGAAAGGTCTTACAAATATATTTGAAGTTTGGAAACCACTGGTTAAAAATAAGCGGGATGGGTATGACAATAATAGTATTGGGTACTTAGGAAGCAGTGACTGTAAAATAAGAGCGATGAGTAGTACAAACAAAAGTACTTGGACTTAATGGCAGAAAAAAGTCTGCAGTGTAAGGCATATAAAATCACTTTGTATATACATATGTAGGGACCACTGGTTAAAAAATAAGTGGGAATTTAGGAATCGTTAATTGCATTTCGTTTTTATGCAATGTCGTGGTCTAAGTGCCTTTTTGGCAAATTTGAAACACGTTTTAAACAGTTGAAAATTATATATTTATATTTTATATAAATTTGAAGTTGAAAAAATTAACGAAAGACTTTGTACAGTAACTATAACTAGTAGTTATTAAAGTATGCATTATGTATTTATTTTTCTAGGTTATATAAATACAGCACACATCATTTAAACACAAAAATTCCTTCATACTCCCTTTCGTTCTAATATTAAATAAACGTAAATCCACATTTGTTCACAAAAATGTATTAAATTATAAACAACATTTTCAAATGTTTTGAAGTCATGCTATTCTCTCTCTCTCTCTCTCTCTCTTTCTCTCTCTCATTTTATAGACATACTACATTTTTAAAACGAATGTATATATTTACATGTACCATACACATCATTCAAACAGTCCGAGTCTAGGTATGTCCCCTCGCTCTCCGAATTGAACTTTAAAAACCTATCTCCCTAACTATACAAATAAATTTACAAACAGCCTACTGACTGTTCACTTCCTCATCATAATTTAATACTACTATACTGGCCAAACTCAGCGAGACAGAATTATACTTCCTTATTTTAAAACCAAACTCCGGTAACAAACGTCTGATAACGTCTAATAAATACGGTTAGTGAAATAATCTTCCTATTGCATCTCAAGTTTAAAAATGATTTTTCAGTAACCGGAAGTACATTGTAAGTGACAAAGAATGAATGATGTTTTACGTCGTAGTTAAAATATTTTCATTAATATCGGAGCGTTTAGTCCTGAGATGGAGTAGCCTCGGAAACTAAAGTACCTTTGGTAACTAAGGCGATGTTTTCCGAATGCCTCCGCTTAAATCCGACTCAGCCGACAATATTCCCGAGGAGTGCGAAGAGTTTACAAATGTGGTTGCCCAATAAATGAGTAGATCACTAAATCTCCAATAAAACTGGTGACAATAAAAATAAAAAAGTATCTTTGGTATTCACAAATTGACAAAATACTGTATTTATCAGTACGTTAAAGTACTACCATGTACATGTATTAAGTATTTGATGCATAATGCGAGTATTACTTATGTCATAGACCACTTTTTGAATGTATTTTTGTGATTAAATTAAAAAAGTGGTATATATATGACACTTAAATCAGTTGATATATATATATGCATGTGTGTGTGTGTGTGTGTGTGTGTGTGTGTGTGTGTGTGTGACAGTTAAAAACTAAAAATTAACAAAAGCTCCAACTTAGCTTTTAAACTGCAAAGATGTGACATGTTCGTTGACAAACACGCTTTATTTACTGTAAATAGCCGTGAAATACATAGTTCGGTCAATTAAAATCTATGTCTTATGGTATTTCTAGTCAATATTTTAACTGTTATTCAACGATTATTTCTTCAATTCAAAACATCTCAGCAAACCCAATATATATTAAGCGGTCCCTTCTCTCCGGCACTTCAAAAATTGACATCATGACAATCAGACGCCCTACCATGATGAAATATTTTCATCTTATTGGTATTTCGGATGTAAAAAAGTAAGAAATATCATTCTTTGCTTACAAAAAATATGTCACTCGCTCATGTCATGCAGTCTCATTTTACTGGTAATTCATATTTGAGCTTGTACCAGAACCAACGCTTTTGACTCTTAGTTTCACCTCGTTTAAGAATTTTTCTACCTTGGACCCTTGAATTCCACGGTTCTTGATTAATCATCTGGGCAACCTCGGGATAAAATTCAATAAAAATCACCCTTCCTGCATTAAAATCAATTAACTCTGCTCTAGAACATTCATACGTGCACCATTCATTTTTTTCATATCCCTCTGATAATATAATCATTACTCGTTTGCTTTTTTCCATTTGTTCAATGATAACTTCTGATTTATCTTCCCCGGCCCTACCCATCAGATCGCGATAAGGAATGAACACGTTATATCGAGGTTTTTCTTTTTCAAGTTTTTTGGTCAACTCTCGTAATACCCACTGCCGGATGTGGATGTCGGTTTCGTCAAACGATACATATAAATCGCCTTCGATGTCTTCCTCTCTATCCACTATGTATTTGTCACGTGGGTGGATTCTCAGAAACCGGTATAACAGGACTTTTGTTTCATATGGGCACCTCTTAGCCCATACGGCAGCTATGATGCAAACGATAAGAAAAATACCAAGGGAAACAGCAAGAGCGATTGCCATATCATAACTGCAACTAAGCATGTCTTCTGTGATGTCCGTTATTTTATAATCACTTTTGGAGTCGTCATGGTGGCATTTTATATCTCGATGAGTCGTGTCCCATGGCGACAATGTGATCCAGTCTCTCATCCATGTCATTGAACAGTCACAGCTAATTGGGTTTCTAGTAATATTTATCTTTTCATAAGGAAGCTGAAATTGAATTGATTTTGGTAAGCTCTTAAGCTTGTTGTTATTAACATTTAACTTTTCTAGAGCATCCATTCTAGAGATTGCATCTCCTTTGATAGAAGTGAGGGAATTTCCCGCCAAAGATAATATGGATATTTCTCCAATATAGTATCTGTCATCTAATATGGAAATGTCATTGTTATCAAGGTACATTTGAATGGTCTTATAGTTATTCTTTGGTATTTTGTCCGGTAGCTTTTGTAAATTCGAATTACTGCAATTAATAAAAGTTACATTGGCCTCTGGTCTTCCCTCGCAGACACAGCCGATTGGACAATCATTTTTTAAATCACAAATCAAATCATCTACAACGCCATTATCGTAAAAGAGATCGCGGTTATTCAGTTTTGGAGGACTATGGCATTTTACTTTAAACATTTCCATGTTTGAATAGCGATAATAAGATCTTTGAATTCGTGTCACAAGATAATGAATCTTACAATCACAACTTATATTATTCTCTCTTATGTCAATCAACATTGTGACGAAATCGGCGGCATAATCACTATCAGGACTTCTACTGTATTGCTGTACATAGAAGTCGTCCCATTCTGTTAAAAGGTTATACCTTAAATCCACATACGTGTCGTAACTCTCTTTCAGGTCATATGTCCATTTCAGATTATTTGTAAAACTTGTTATTCTGTTGTGTCGTAAATCAAATGTTTTGACAGAATCGGGGATATATGCCCAGGGTTCAAAAGAATTGAGTTCGTTCCACGCCAGATTCACCTGAAGTAAGTGAGACAAATGTTTTGTAAAAACTCCATTTTCGATGTGAATTATATGATTTCTTGACGCATTTAAGACTTCTAATAAAATAAATTTTGAAAACCATATACTTTTTAGCATTGTAAGGTCATTTCCACTTATATCTAGAAATTTCAAATGGACGAGAGTGTCAAAGGCGTTGTCTTCAATGTTCTGTATTTGATTGTTACTCAGATCTAACTCTTCTAAGAAATAAAAGTTTGGCAAACAAGAAGATGGATCTTTGCAGAACAAATCAGTGGTAATTTCCATTATAAAATTCCCAGAGGCATTCAATTTGCAAACATCCGACGGCAACGTTGTACCAATACTGGATTCATTTAAAAAGGTCATATTGGTAGAGGATACGTTGATTTCACCTTTGCACTGTGAAGCCACAAATGGAATACTATGAATGGCGAATAAAACCATTATCCAACCCACTTTTTGTCCTTCCATGATCATAGAGAGTTGTGCACTGTAAAATAAAAAGGCAATCTTATATGCAACAGCTGTTTGACCCGACTATCAATACAAGAACGCAGTTATTACTAGAAATCTTAATATATGTATAAAAAGATGTGATATAGAACTACGGTCGTATTAATTGTAAATACCCGGAATACTACCAGAAATAATAAAAATAGTAAGTCAGATTTAAATCCCCGACTTCGTAATGGCATCAGTCATATCGATAACAAGATATCCAGTGGTGTGGTTAAAGAATAATCATACAACAACTTTAACCCGTAAATCATCTGTACTAAATCACACACACACACACACACACACACACACACACACACACACACACTAAAAAGACATTTGGCGGGTTAAAAACCCCTGTAGTTTTGTCTTGAATTTTTTTCCGATATTAAAACTTTTCCTATAGCTTTCAAGTTTACAGAAGAAAGTTGTTGAAATATACCTAACGACAACATGTGAAGTTTTTACATATGGGAATCCGAAGATGCAATTTGTACAAAATAAATACCATATTTAATGTATTTGTTTTTAAGGTGCTACATATAAATTTAAAGTCTTAAATGAGGTCTAACTTTTGCCTATATTCCAGGGAAACTTTTCAAATAGTGTGCAAGACCCTTCAACACATTTCTCAAAAGCAACCTCCACAAACGTGACCCTTTCAAGTATGAATACTCATTGATAAGTTTCAGTGGCATGAAAATTAAGCACACACCATGCCACAGTATGAAGGCGGAAGCAAGATTTTCTTGAATAGCGAAGAGGTGCCTTTTTGTAACACTCTGTATTTTAAATGCCCCTGTCAAAATTATGATCAGAAACGAAATAAAGTACAGTGAAACCTGTCTATAAAGGCTACTCAAGGGATGCGGCCAAAGTGGCCTTTATAGACAGGTGGCCTTTATAGACAAGTTCTCTGATCAACGATCGTCAAAATTTATTTTAGTACCAAAATTAAACTGAATATAGCTAACCATATTGTTAGAAATTGTTTCTTTTATAACTTGAGATTAACCAAGAAAAAAAAATTTTTTTAACATCAATTTAATCAACATTTTCAGGAATTTACAAATCCTTTGCACCACACCGGCCTGGCAACATTCATATGTCTAAATGATCTATTCTCTCTCTATTTTTTTTTTTTTTTGCTAGTTATAGGGGTGTTGCGTAGTGAAGTTTTATTCTTAACACGCTTCCTAACACCTATACAAACATAATTAAGTCAATTCAGACCCATATCACACTCTTGCTAATTCAGACTTCAAAGGAAGTTGTTACGTATAAATTTCAACAGATCTGCCAAAAATATGTTCTGCAGAAAATAATCACTTATATAATAGGTGTCGTTTCATGAACTAGGAAAGAGGTTCCGGCATATTGAAGCCTTCAGTACGGCTAAATTACAAGCAATTGTCATTTTTATGTGTTTGACGGTTTTATGGGTATTAATACTATGAAGTGACCCATGCTATCTAAATACTGAAACACTGATAACGGTGAAAGCTTCCCTGCATGTGCTAGAACTTTTACTGCGAATGGTGTTAGGAATATAGCGATTCTGAATACGTGTCTTCCTAAGAAAAAAGTATTACTGGGATTAATGGCGTTTTACACCACAGTCGAGAAACTAACTTTCTCGCACTAGGATCTGCCAGAGTGTGTTTCGATCTGTGATCCGTGAGTGCGCTTTAGACCACCAGCCAACAAGACCCCCTAAGAAGAAAGTTTTGTCATTAAAATGCACAAATTATCGGCCATTTGTTTACATTAAACAGTAATTATAAATAAATAAATAAATAAATAAATAAATAAATAAATAAATAATAAAATATGAAGAAAAAAAAACAGTTCAATCAAATTATTTAAAAAAATCAAACCTTTTTCTATCAAAAGCAGTAATATTTCGAATACAACTCGTTTCCGTCTTCTCTCTTCGACTGTCGGGTATAGAAATAAATAAAGAACGCGTGTTTAAACAAACATGTAAAAGAACACTTCCTTGTCTTATCTCGAAAATAAAAATAAACACGATATCATTGGTAAACACGGTCTATTACTTTAACCATACACTGAAGTTCTATTGATAACTTAAAGTAGATTTAAAGCATATATTATAATAAATAGGTTTAAACTCTATACCAGCAAAAATCAATAATCGATGGGTTTTTTTTTAATGTTTATTAAGTTTTTAATTCTTTTAAAAAGGCTTTATAAATTTCTATTTATTGAACGATAGGAACAAACTAAATGATTTGTAAAATTGGAAAAGATTTTTTTTAAACTTCTTTGTTGCCGTCAAATAACGTTTAAATTATTAATAATAATAATAATAATAATAATAATAATAATAATAATAATAAAATAATAATGTCACGTGCTTTTGAATTTTAGTAAATAACGCACTGAAAATGAGGAAATGATAATAATAATAATGGTGATGATATCGATGATGATCATGATGATGATAATACAACTACTTATAATAATAATAATAATATTTTTTGGAGGGGGTGAAATGGTGAAATACCAAACGACGAGACCTTAAAGCGCCTATCTAGGGGGACATGTGACAGACAGTAAAAATAAGGTTGTTATATAACTATTTTTCATTTTAACAATGCGCACTTACGGGTCAGTGCCTCTTATCACCTACTATTATAATATTAAATACAAATGTATTTGTGTGTGTGTGTGTGTGTGTGTGTGTGTGTGTGTGTGTGTCGTTTACACGTATTTTCGATTTCTCCTTTGAAACAACTAGTCGACGTGATATCTGACATCTCTGGTGTATTAAGACAATAGTTTGTTCATTTCGTGAAATAAATTTGGTCGAAAGATAGGTTACGCGCTTTTGCGTTTACCTTTTAAAATTATCTTAAATGCAATAGATCTATCTTGATTATAGACAAAAACAATGAAATACAGATTTCATACTTTGACGTCAAATTGTAATGTCCTTTTTAATGACGTCAAAGTCACGACCCATTTCTTTTAACCTATGAGTTTTTAGCTCACCTGACCGAAATTCATGATGTAGCGAGTGTATGTTTGTGTACGTGCCTGTGTGCGTCGTTAACATATTTTCGACCTCCTCTGAAATTATTAGACAGATTTCAATTAAACTGATGTGATATTTGGCATCTCTAGGGTCTTAAGACTAAAGTTGGTTCATTTCGTGAAATTTGGTATAAAAAAAATATGAACATTACGCGTTTTTTCGTTAATTATATAAAAAAAATATATCTTAAAAAGGCTTTATCTTGATTGTACGCAAAGATAATGGCATGAGGTCTCGCAAAGATTATGGCATGAGGTCTTCGTTCTAATTAAATGTCTTCGAAATGGGGTCAGTGTCAAGGTCATAATTAAGACCTACTTTTTAGATTATGCGTTTTTTGTACCAAATTAGCTGTTTTAAGGACATTTTATGCTTCTTATGTTAAGAAAACGATAAGCATATTAAAGCTGCATTAAGTTTTCCAATATATATATTTTTATATATATATAAAATAAATAAATAAATACATTTTGTAAATAAAATAAAATAAATAACTAAAACGGTGCTAATCTAATTAATGATGTTCCTAATGAACAATGTTACATTTGGTTCAACGATAAAAGCTCGAATAAATACAGAAATTACAGTAATTACCCAGCGAGATGCAGCATTTGGGATCTAATATTAGAACATGGTTACGTCATCAAAACCCGGGTCATTTAAACACAACTTTAAAAACGGTGAAATACGATAAATTAAACACAGAACTTCGTTGAATTTGTCATTTGTGACTTAGACACCATTTCAAATACATCTGGATATTAATTATGGACAGTTAATGCAATTTGTCATGTTTCACGTTCAACTCATGGGTTTTTCCGTACATCCGTGAACATGCTCCAAGCTCATAATTACCATCGTTAAACATGACCCGAACCGGTCAGAGGATTCCGTTTATTTACAGCTAAAAGAAATGAAATTTAAGAAAATTAATCTCAATGATCGTGGTTAGAGGATATCTATTTTTTAAAAAATATATTTTTAGAAAAATCAAAAAAAATTCAGAAAATTGAAAAACTTAATGCAGCTTTAATAAGATCATATGATTTATCAGTTTTTGAAAAATCAAAAGGTTGCTTAGGAGTATATACCTCAGAATATGGCGACTTATGAATTTTGCAGTAGTAGGCTAATTGCTTGAAAACTATTAGAGGTAGATAATAACAACACGAAACATAAATGTTCAAGATGACAAGTTCTAACAAGGTAGCAAGTTTCGTTACTATATGATAATCTTATAAGATACTATATGATACTCTTTATAAGAGTTATTGCCCCTGAAATGATAGTTTTTCTCAAATCATCTGTTTTTGACCATATTTTAAAGCTGCATTAAGTTTTTCAATTTTCTGAATTTTTTTTGATTTTCTAAAAATAATTTTTTTTAAAAAATAGATATCTTCTAACCACGATCCGTGACATTCATTTTCTAAATTTCATTTCTTTTAGCTGTAAATAAACGGAATCCTCTGACCGGTTGGTCAGTGTTTTACGATGGTAATTATGAGCTTGGAGCGTGCGCACAGATATACGGAAAACCCTAGAATCGAAGATGAAACATGACGGATTGCATTAATTGTCCTTAATTAATATCCAAATGTATTTGAAATGGTGTTATGTATCCCTTACTAAGTCACAAATGACAAATTCAGTGAAGTTCTGTGTTTAATTTGTCGTATTTCATCGTTTCGAAAGTTGTGTTTAAATGACCCAGGTTTTGATGACGTAACCATGTTCTAATATTAGATCCCAAATGCTGCATCTCGCTGGGTAATTACTGTAATTTCTGTATTTATTTGAGCTTTTATCGCTGAGCCAAATGTAACATTGTTCATTAGGAACTTCATTAATTAGATTAGCACCGTTTTAATTTTTTTCTTTGGAAAACTTAATGCAGCTTTAAAAAACCATTACAGATACATTTGTCGATTAAAAACCATAAATTGGAAAAATGTTCGTCAGACAAGATCTAAATAAGTATCAAGTTTTGAAACTGTGATCATCCATGAGTGATGTTGTTTCCCCTGAAATTTAAATTTTTCGCACATTTTGCTGTTTTTGACGTTAAATTAAGTAAGAAACATCAATAAATTATAATACATCGTTGTTGGCACTAACATGAACATCAGAGTCAGACTTGAGTGGAACAAGAATTTTACAAACTTTATCATTATTTCCTTACTGTAACTTCATTCATTTCCGAGATGGTGGAGAAAACAAGAGTGCCTTGAGAAAACTAACAGGATTGGCCAAAATGGGAATGAAACCGAGGTGCTAAAAGGCATTGTTATCCTGATGCCAACAGCTTTAGGCCAAGAGAGAGTCATACCAACTCAGAAAAGTAAAACTTAGTACCCATGCCTTGTCCTAACTCATGCTACATGGTAAAACAATCAATATTTGTCAGTACACACTGAAAATCACCTACCATAAATATGACCTTAAAATCTTGACCTATAACCACATCACTGAACATTTACTTCAGTGCTCTCCACAGTCAGGAGTTTATAATTAGTGGTCCTATTACAAACATTCAATCAAATGCCAAACAAAAATTTTGACCTCAAAATCTTGACCTATAACCACACCACTGAACATTAACTCTAGTACCCTACCAGGTCAGGAGTTATTAATCACTGTTGTTGTTTTTTTCTTGTTTAGCTGTTTTAATCATTGTTCTTAGTTGCACATGCACTAGCTGCTACAAAGTACACATTTTAACCACACCACTGGACAATTTCTCTGGTACTCTCCAAAGTCAGGAGTTATTTATCACTTTTTTGGTTTGTTTTTTTTTTCTTGTTCAGTTGTTTTATTGTTATTCTTGGTAGCACTAGTTGTTGAAAGCACACAATTTTCAATACAAACTTCTATCTTAAAATGTAAATAAATTTGGTCATGACCTTATGTGTGACAGACCATTTTTCACCATACATAATGTAAGAAATATGGATTGTTGTTGTTGTTGTAATGTTGTTTAATGTGGCATCAGCAATTTTTCAGCTACAGCTATTTGTGACAAAAGCAAGGTCATTAATCTCTATGGTTTAATCTAAAAACATGATCATTGATGCCTGTGATGTGCAAGTGTGCCTGCTGTGTAATAGCATGCACTCATGGCAACTTTTTTTGGTAAGGTGCTAGCTCACCCAGTCAGTTTGCCACAGGCAAGCATACTACTCCCCAAGTCCATTATCCTGGCACAGGGTGAACCAGTAAATACTCTTTCTTCCTAATGCTGAGCACAGGCCAGGAAGCAATTTTTCAAGTTTCAAAGTCTTATGTATGACCTGGCCGGGGTTCAAACTCATGACCTCCTGATCTTGAGGCAGATGCTCTACCAATGAGCCACTGAGTCCTATGAAATATGGAACTAACATTTATGTAGTTGGACAGCCAGACTTTTTAACATGACAAGACAAAAAACATAATTTTCCAAAACAAGTCATAGAAAACACATAGAAATTATCCATCAAAAAGATTTTTACATTTCTGGTAGTGTTACAGAATGTAACATATCTTTCAATGAGATCTTCTCAGTTATGTTTCCATCAATTTTTAGTAAAGGTTTATCATGCCATTTTCTCCCAAACTATTTAAAATTTTTTTTAAAAACAAAAGTTATAAAATATAACATTATAAATATCATATTCAATTTTTTCTTATATGTTTTCTTTGAATAACCATTTTCTAATACAAAAGCATGGAATATAACATCTAAAATATTCTCCAATGAGATTTTCCATGTAAGTTTTCCTTTAAATAACTATTTTCCAATACAAAAGTCACGGAATATAACATCTAAAATATCCTCAGATGAGATTTTTCCTGTTATTTTTCCAATTTCCAGTAATGTTTTCCGTAGTCTTTCTGTTGCCAGAACAACATCGTCCTCATCTTCTATGTAGCTTATGAACCTATTTAAATGCTCTATACACTTTGTTAAATGGGATCTATGTCTTGATTGTGTAAGACTTGGATTACCTGACAACGGGTTTCCACAACTGAAACACAGAATAACAACAAATTATGTCTATATAGTAAAAACTACATCTATATTTAAACTAAGCTGAAACAATAAGATAAATATTTAGTATGTATCCTAAATAGAGCCCCAATTCAATAAGTTTTTAATTCGATACACAAAAGCACTCAAACAGCAATTTTTTAAAGATCTTGTATCTTCAGCATTGTTTTTTGCCCCAACTTTTCTAAGTCATTTTAGTTTTTGCAAAAATTTCTTTTTTAAATTGACCAGCAATTGGAAATAAAGCAGCAATCTAGGACTTAAAACTTGAACCTTCCCAATAGTAGTAGGATGTTCTACCGACTTAACTATTTAGTCACCTATCAAGCCAGGTCTATATATATATATAACTCAAACACATACGAGTCTATAAACACCATTGAATCTAAGAATGAGGACATATATATATTGTTGTTTTTTTTAAATCTAAATACATCAAATCAAAGGTTTAGAGGTTTTTAAAACCCTATATCATTGTAAGATAAATGTATCATTTTATAAAAGAAAAATAATTATGATGTATCATTTCATCTCAATAAAATAACACTCAGGATTATGACTGAATTTTCTGAGCCACCCAACAAGAGGAAAGACTGAGGTCCAGGCTCATCAACAGGTCCCAAAACTAAAAGTTTCTTGGTCAGTATATTTGGTTTTATTTTCTGATTTGGATTTTTAAAAGATATTCCTAAGATTCTAAGAATACCAAATTTCCTTCATTTATATGTTATACTTACAGTTTTTCTACTTTCACTTTTAAAACTTCTAGAAACTCTGTAAATCCCTGACCAGTGGCACAGGATAATGTACATAAATTTGACGATGGAAATTTGTCCGTAATATGTCTTAAATCTAAGTTGTTGATTAAGTCAGTTTTGTTAATTACAACAACAACATTATCTAAATTTGACTTCCACTGATCCCCGTTGTTAGATTTCCACTGGTAGCTTATAGAATCAAAATTTTCTCCCATGTCGTTACAGTCTGTATCAAATTTTTTTTTCATTTTGTTAATTATGCCAATCTCCAATAGATGATTTGTTATAAATTTTGTAAAACTGACATTTCTATTCCAGGTTTTACAAAATTTGGGAGCTTCTAATACCAAAATAATTATGTCTGCTTGCTCTGATCTGAAATATAATAAATTCATTTTTAAATTCAAATAAGCTTAGCTATTCAAGTTGGTCCAAAGGCTGCAGGCTCATCAGGCAAGCACCTATCTCAATTTCTTAGGCATGAATTGACTGAGAGTGCAAGCCTGTCTCTTGGAGAAGACATAGATAGATCCAATGCAAGATACCCCCTCCCTTCAAAAATTTATGCAAGAATCAGTTTATTTACTTAATTTTGAAGTACCATATTTAAAATATTCCGAAGAATGATTTAAAAAGAATTCTTTAAAATATAAAAATTAGTTCCGTTCTAAAATATAGCTTAGTTCTGACATACTCAAGAACTCACAACCTTTTTTGTCTCATAAAAGACTTACCTGAATATATCTATTATACTGAAAACCTGCAAGTCTTGAACACAGTACCAAAAGATTATCTATCTCTCATAATTGAAAGACATTTTTACTTAGTAGCCATTTGCAATGAAACTACAGTATTGTATAATCAGTATTCATTTAATTTGCATTTTTAGCCATTGAATTTCAATAAAAAATTATTCTTATCTAAGGGAAATTTCCAAACCAAAATCCCAAGATGAAAGCTCGCCATTTTTATTTCAAGTTGGGTAAAAGAAACTTCATGGAATGGAGCAATGGTGTATTCGATCTTTAACCCTCTCAATATTCCTTCAGTTTTACCAGGACAGTCAGTGCAAGAATGACGGGGGTAACCAGATTGCCCATTTATCTTTAACTATCATTGGCATAAGCTGTATAGAGCTCATTTTTGGTTTTAAAGTGACAAGTCCATCAAAAAAATTTTAAACATTGAATACTCTTAACACTGGTTATGTAAACTGACAATCAAATTACAATAAGTGTGACATAAGCATTTACGTACTTCAAACAGATGAAATGATACTGGAAAAGAGAGATGTGATGATCTAGGAAGCTCAAAACTTCATTTTACATTTGCATACCATAAATGCTTTCCTACGCGTCGAACAAAATTTTTGTTTGTCTTCTTACGGATCTTTTGTATTGATTATCATAACTTCAGGTAATATAACTGAGGAACCCAAAAGGGGGTATTTGATTCATTTTTACTGTAATCTGAAAAAATTACTGTTAATGAAGCACATCTGCACTCAAGTCTTTATTTACCATGGTAGAGTTTACCTTGTGCAGGTGTTAGATGTACAACAGACAATGCTTGTTTTAAATTTTTTTAAAAAGTGGAAAAAAACTGCCTTTGAAAGGAACAAGTGAAACTAGGAAGCTTGTTTGATGACTTGATTCTTTTTTCTGAATTTCTAATCCACAAAAATTAAACACACAAAGATTAACATACACATTTTTTGAAAAATCTGCAAAATTTGCATCATGCAAAAATAACCCAATCTATGGTCATAGTGTATATTAAATCATGACTTTATTTCAAAATGAAAAGATTCTGAATCAACAGCATATTTATTCCAAGGGATAACAAATCAAGATTATAGACTAACTAGAAATCACTTATGACTTAGTTTAACCAAATCAACTGGTGAAATTGTTTAACTGGACACATTACACAAATAAAAACATCAGAAAATTTTCTCAGACAAAAATCCACCTTCATACATGTATGAGTAACTTACCTTGCAAGAGCTCTTCTTACACCTTCTTTTTCTACCATATCTGATGTGTCATGTAAACCTGCAGTGTCACTAAGTAATACCGGGTAACCACCAATGTTTAAGGCTGTCTCCACAATATCTCTGGTGGTACCAGCAATAGGAGATACAATGGCAGCTGGTCTCTGACCTTAATTATTCAAAAAAATAAACATGTAATAATATATAGTCACACACACACACACACACACACACACACACACACACACACACACACACATTTTTACTGTTACATTTGAGGGCTTGTCCGACCCTGGTTAGTGGCGAAACAAGAGGTTTATCCCTAGGTATAGCCTGGTAGTTTTGATTCAAAGTAGTTGAATTAAAAAAAAGGAAATGAAGAATGGGCTTAAATTGTGACAGAGTAACTTAGTTGGCAGAGCATCTTGCCAGTATTGGGAAGATCTTGGATTCGACTCCTAGTCTGACTGCTGCATTTTTTTCCCGTTTCTTTTAATACTATTTTAAAATCCAAACTAGACAATTTATGGTGTGTAAAAGTTAAAGTATGCTTTCTCAAAGTAAAAAAATTCTCTGGGCACTCAAGTTTCCTCAACCATCCAAGAACTGCCTTTATATAGGTGAATGAATCTTAGAAAAACACAGTTACTACATTCTAAAGCCAATGAAGAGCACAAAGACCAGCTTGAATGAATGAGGAAAAATGAATGACTGCATTTCTTCTAAATATATTTAAATTAACAAAAATAAACACACTACACATGTATATGTATATAAGGTCATTCACTACCTGACAGCAGAATACTGAAACAGGGGGCTCTCCAAAATTCTATGAACAGGTTAAAATTGCATGCAACAGTTTGCATATAATTATGCTTTTGTACACTTTTTGCTGCTGCAACGATTTTTAACTTTAAAAATTGCCATCAAAATGTCAATGACATATTGGCCTAGAATTATAGCAGATTACTTACATATGTTGTTGAGTAAGCTGCTCTTTCCAACATTAGGCTCACCGACAATGGTAACATGTACACCAGTGCGTAGTCTTTCTCCTTGCCTGTTGTCATTTAAATGTGATTCAATCTCATTCAGAATTTGTTTTACTCCATTGATTACTAAAAAAAAGAATACCCCAGGTATTTTAGCTATACATCTCATCCATCAACAACATTAAAAAAAAATAAAAAAAAAAAAATTAATAATAATAATGATAATAATAATAATAATAATAATAAAATCACAAAATTCTTTCCACTAAAAACATCACAATTCTGTTACCAGAACAAATTCAAACATTTTTTTTCTAGTAGAATATGAAGAGACCCAATAGCATGCAGTAACTGCAGTGCTTTTGTAATTGTTTTGAAATGCTGGTGCAAAATGTGGTGTAAACAGTAAATAATAAGGCAATACACAAATGCCTGTTAACAATTGTTTATTTTTTGTTGCAGTGGGTCTGTTGAAGCTTGTGGTCTAGAATGACCTTCATCGGGACCAAGAGAAAATAAAGTTACAATTAAAGTACAAATCTCTTTGTCACAGTTTATTTTTATTTAGTACACATACATTGTAATTGTTTAGACAAATTCAGAAGTCAATGTGGAAATCACTACATCCAAGTCATAAAAAATTCTTATATACATTCCTATATATAACATCTATTTTTTTTTTTTACATACATTGACCAATTTTAGCAATATTCCCCTTAAGTACATTGTTTTTTCCCCATTTAATGCAAAGATATGATGTGCAAATTTGAAACTAGCTGCAATGGAGCAAGAAAGATCACAGATAGGATGGAATAGCCTGGCTCAGAGAGGGCAGTAGCCAAAGACAGAGGCAGATGGAGGTAGTGTATTGCGGCCTTAAGTGTCTGCAGCCATGAAGAGGTTAGGTGAGGTGAAGTGAGGTAGAATATTATACAAAGAAATATCTAAGGCATATCTTTTGTATGTTCATTGGTGAAGATTATATAAGATTTTTTACACTATTACCCTCTCATTAGTCTAAAAAGGGTACATCTCTTTCATTTGTTTAAATCTGAAAACTCTTCATACAGGCATAATATTCACTATGTTTCATCATATTTGGCCAAGTAGTGTAATTAAAGGATGAATAAAACATAGACAGTTAACACAAAACACATGACTAATAGTAAACCATTAATTTCCTCAAATGAGTAATTTCCTCAGGTGAGCTAATTAGAGTACCACTATCTGATTTTCTCATTATGTCATCAATTCACAGTTCCAAAAATAAGAAATTAGGTGATTTATTTAGGAAATTTCAGGCTTCTAATGATTACAGATTCTTCATTGAAGCTTTCATTGCCTAGTTGGTACATATTTTTAGATTATGTCCCAAGGTAAGGTCAATCAGCGGTCAGCAAAGAATACATTGAACCCCCCCCCCCCTCCTGGGGAGGTTATTAACTATCTATAAACTGGATCATTCAGGCACAAGTTAGAGTGAGTTTGTATATTCTAATAGAAACGATGTGAACAGGTGAAGCCATTAGTAATTAATTAACTTGTAAAGTATTAGGTAATTACCTGTGAATAGGGAAGTTCAGTGAATTGTGACACTGTCCTGAGTACTCTTAATTGTTAACAAGCTGACATTAAAGAATTTTTAATCAGATTTTGTCCTACTTTTTATGGGAAAAAAGCTGATTCAGATATTTTTCAATTGGCTTTTTGAAGTTTGAATCAGTGTTTTTCACCAAAAATCAATGTTCGTGAAGACATGGTCCCAATAGTTTCTTACCGTCATTAAGTACACCATCGTCAATGTTTTCATCTTCACCAAAATCTATGTAAGCCTCTAAATCAGCAGTACACTATGGTAATTCAAAATCAAAAAAAAAAAAAAAAAAAAAATTTATACAGTAAACTGTTATTCACTTAATTCACTCCTTTACAAGTAAAGGAAATCTGGCCTCAGTTTCACATCCAGTTCTCAACTAAGATTTTCTTTAACATAAATTAAGCAAGTTTTTGGTGAAATACTAGAATTAATGCTTTTAGGTGAATTTAGAATTCAGATTGAATAAGCATGAGATGAACTTAAAATTAACACATTGAATTTCTGAATATTTTAACAATCAACAAAATTGTTATGATTTTTAATTTTCAAGATTTAAGTTAACAAAAATCTTAGTGAAGGAAATGATTGTGAAACTAGGACTGTTTATTAGTTATTGAGGAAAGACTTTAGCTGTTGCATTCTTAGGAATTTACACAGTTGAAGGTTCTATTAATTTACAAAAGTGCTTATTTTACTTATACAAAAAATGTTGAAATGTCCTCAGGTGAGCAGTAAGGCCCATGAAGCTTTTCGTTATTTTTGAGCCACAGATAAAGGCCACATTAATTTACAAAAGTGCCTATTTATCATACACAAAAAAATGTTGAAAATGCCCTTACTTGAAAATTAAGGCCCATGGCCCGGGCCATGGGTCTCTTTGTTAATGTTTGAGCAACAGCTGAAGGTCACAAAAATATACAAAAGTGCCTATTTAACTTATGCAAAAAATGTTAAAAATGTCCTCAGGTAAGGAATAAGTATCTCTTTGTTAATTTCTAAGCCACAGTTGAAGGTCCCATTAATTTACAAAAGTGCCTATTGCAAAATAGTTTAAAAATGTCCTCAGATGAGCAATAAGTCTCAGGGGTCTCTTTGTTAATTTTTAGAGCCAGTCTTTTGTTCAGGTGAGCTACAATAAAACATTTAAAAAATAAACAATCTGTTGTTCATTGTCATAAAAAAGGAAGGGACTGTTATTGCACAGATTACTGCAATAAATTTCTTGCTTAGATTTTCTAAAATAAGAAGGTACTGGTAGCTAACTTACCTTTATCAGTTGCTCTCTCCAATTAGAATACAGCTTACTTAGATCACCCTCCATCTGTCTAAGAGCTTGTTTCCTCTGTGCTTCTGTTTCAGCATGTATTAAATCAGCAAGGCCTTCTACTTCTGTCAAATCCAGCTTCCCATTGATGAATGCTCTAAAAAGCAAATTTTCAATTTTATTTAAGCATTGCCTTTATTTTTCATTTGGTTTATTGAGAAATAACTTGAATGAAGATGTGCACTTTGCATAAATCCAGCGTAGTGGGTTTATGCAAAACAGTACAGTCTTCATTCAAGTTATTTTTTAACAGACCAAATAAAAATTAAAGTCAATGCTTATAATTAAATTTCAAAACTAAAAAATTTCAAAGAACAAAGTTGAATACAAAACATCTAATGTTTATCAAACAAGTTAGTTCAATGTGAACAACAACGAAATGTGTGCATGGATTTATTTTGCAATTCTTTTCCAAAATTTAGTTCTGGCTGTGGCCAAAACAGTCTTTGAGGAAATAACTATACTTTAAGCCAATCAGAATGCATAAAAAAGATGAAATTTATTTATGAATGGTCCAAAGCACATATTTAAAGATCACAGCAGTTTAATAGCCGAGTGGTTCAGGCATTAGCCTTCAAACTTTAGATGTCTTACCACTGTTGGTTTGACCCAAGTTGATCACAAGAGAAAGTTTTTTCAAGTTTGGTACCAGTATAATGGACTAGTGGTCTGCAATGTAGGCCTTTACTGGTTGGTTTGGTACCTGTATAATTGGCAGGTGGTCTGCAATGTAGGCCTTTACTGGTTGGTTTGGTACTATATATGCCAGATTTACTGCAGTTTTAAATGAATTTTAAAAGTAATTAAATGTATAACATATTATGTCAGTATTTTTTCTTGGTATTTCGCAGACAAGGCATAATAGGTTTCTGGGTAGCTTAGTCAGTAAAGCAAGTCGCTAGTACTGGGAAGTTCTTGGGTTCAAGTCCCAATTTGGCCACTGTATTTTCCCCTTTCTAGTTACACTTGGGAGCCTTTTCCTGCAATAGAAAGTTTAAAACTAACAAGTTGGTCCTAGAGTAAAACTTGGCTAGTTGAATGAATAAAAAGGGACAGAGGACTGTAGCAAATAAGCCTTGATAGGTAGCCAGGTAGCTCTATGAATAGAACCTTCTACAAGTATTGGGAATGCCTTGTGTTCGAATCCTGATTTGGCCACTGCATTTTTTTTCAATTTCCTGTAACAGGTATTTTATTGTAATGACCTTTTAGTGAATTCACCAGCCTCTGCATGTCTACATCCTTGAATATTACTTAGAGCAGTCAACATGGCTGTTACAACTGCTGTGCCACCGTGAACATGAAACTCTGCACAATCTTCACCCGTGAAACTGTTTGGTGCTTAAATGAAAAACATAGTATAGCGGATTTTGCTTAACTGCAAGAAAACTAAGTAAATCAGTTAATATTGCAAACAATCCAAAGCCTAAATAAATAATATCTTAAATGCTTAATAGCATTAATATATTCCAGGTTTCATTCCACTATAAGAGGCATTGTACTTGTGACAATGAATTATGCTTCATTTTCATAAGATTTGGTATTTTCATTTACTTGCCATTAATTGTAACAGGTTGCTACATGTATGTACATCCATGATTACCAAAGAATATCTCTGCATAGGGTAAAACAATGCCACTTGGGGATTTTACATGTTAAAACAACTTAATTTTTGGCATACGATGGGATTTCAGTTATATACTACATCTTGAAAAAAAAGACCCTTTACATGGACTAAAATACACAGTGATTAATCCGGAAATATAATCACTGGCTCTAGGCCTTGGACCTTCAAAGAAAAAGAAAAAAAATTGTTGTAGTAGTGAATCGTTATGGTAATAATTTTTTTAATGGCTCGATGGAATTTTATGCATCAGGTTTACCTGGAAACCATAACAACAATCCTTTATCGATTGATTCCCCTGACTCTGGATTGATAAATTTCCTCAGTATCGCATGATGGGGAACTGGTGGCTTATTATATGCAGCTATTTTCTGCACAGCTTTCAATGTCTGTGGTCCAGAAATCCGTAAAATGGAAACTCCACATTTCCCATAACCTGATGATAAAGCAAATATTGTGTCGCCACCAAAATTAGAAATGAATCTTCTAGCAGCATTTAAAACACAATTCCGAGATAAGAAGTTTCTATAGAAGTGAATCAGCATGTTTTTTTAGTCCAAATATTAAAGGTTATGTACTGCATTTCATTCAAGGGGTCTAGACCACTGAAATAAAAATGAAAAATAAAATTGAAAATTATGAGTTAAATTTATGTCACTACATGGGCTATGTTTTATCCCAAGTTATACATGTATTTAAATGAAGACACAGTATACATGTATTTAGATTTATAATATTACATGTATCTGTTTCTTCTAAATTTGCTAATTTTATGTTGCACAAATTTTCACCATTTGGTATTATAAAAAAAAACAATATTAGAGTTAGACTAAATATGTTTCTTTGAAACAGATGTGTTGCCTGACACTGCATAAAAATCAATCAAAGGGAAATAATTCAAAAACAGAACAAGATAGAGTTGTGGTTCTTGTGCACTGCACTTCAAGTCATTGCCAGAAACATGTAAACCAAGTTTGGAGTCATTTGAACATACTACACCAAAGTTATGCTCCGTACAAGAAATGCTCTATAAAAATCAATCAAAGGGAAATAATTCAAAAACAGAAAAAGATAGAGTTGCAGTTCTTGTGCACTGCACTTCGAGTCATTGCCAGAAACATGCACACCAAGTTTGGAGTCATTTGAACGTACAACACCAATGTTATGCACCGGACAAGGAAATCCGGACGTCGCCGCCGTTGCCGAAAGTAATCCCTATATGTCGCCTAGTCAGGCGACACAAAAATGGTAAATGGTAAATACTAGTAACCATAACATACATAAATCAAAATATCCTTATATAGTGTAATCAAGTAAAGGATGTAGCTATAATGAACATGATCAAGGAGACTAAATGACACTGTCACTGACTTTTAAATTTAAGGGTTATGGGTTAAAACTAATAGTCAGGACATGAAAAATTCTTCAAATGGTTTTTATCTCCTGTTTAATATGGTTTCTGTAAAAAAAAAAAAAAGCTTGTTCCTAGAGTAGTCCTTTGAACTTAACTCAAAACCAAGGTCCTGTGTTCGCATTCTAAAGACACCTCTGTGGATTTTGAAAAAAAAGACCACCTGTTGCTGCTTATAATTATAATCATTTCAAACAGATTAAGCTAGAAGGTAAAATATTTTACCATGTTAATTGATGGTAAACAGAAATGTAAAATAAATATCCGACTTTATTAGCTTATACATTTGTAGCAGAAAGGGCTTGATTGGTGGCTGGGTAGCTCAGGCGGTTGAGCTTACTGCTAGTATGGGAAGGTCCAGGGTTCAAGTCCGGGTTTAGCCACTGCAATTTTTTCCTTTCATGTTACACATTTTTCTAATGATTTTATTTTTCTTATAATTACTATCACTGCTAAATGGTCTTGAAATATGTTTAACATTATAATTTATCAAAGACAGCAATAGCAGCTACAATCTGTACCATGAATACTTGTCTTATAAAGCAATATACTGGTGAATGTCCACTAAATCTTCTCTTAAACATGTAGAAAGTTTTAAACAGTCGTCAGTTTCAAATCCTCACATCAGTTTTTTCTGTATTTTACTGAGTATTATTCATGCAAGCAACAGTGTGTAATCTTCAATTTCAACTGTTAAGGCTTATGCATATTGCATAGACAAAGTTAAAAAAAAAAACCTTATGACACATCATGATGTGGTTGATCAAGCTTAGAGGGTGGCTGGGCAACTTAGTCATTTGAGCAGTGTATAGTAATGGAAAAGTCCCATTTAGAGTTCCCTTTTGCCTGTTGCATTTTCTCTCTCTCTCCCCCCCCCCCCCTTTTTTTTTGTTATATTTGTGGGGTCCGTCCAACACTTGGTAGAGGCCAACCTATACAATATTGGCACATGGTTTCAATTCAAAATAGTTTGATTTAAAAAAAGAGGAATGTGGTGGCCAAAGCTTGATAGTTGGTTGAGTAAAATTACGAATAAGAAAAATTTAATGGTAAACTTAAAGTTACAGTGTGCACCAACATCACATAATCTATCTTAAGACAAATTACAATTATATTTCATAGTAAATTATATATATATATATATATATATATATATATATATATATATATATATATATATATATATATATATATGGCCGACATTATTCACACGTACAGTAGAATAACGCATGTTGTTGGCTGGCATTATTCACACGTACGCATGCGCAGTACGATAACATATCAGCCATATACGGACAAGGTGTAGGTTCAATGAAGTATATTGGACTATTTAATACGCTTATTATTATAGGGAACACTTATCCATGAAGTGTTATTATATGCATTATTATATAAATTATATAATAATTATTGATATATTTATTTATTTAAATATTTATCATATTGCTAATGAATAATTTTGTAATATTTGTATAATATTGCGTTTAATAACTTGTTTAATATTATAGAGAACACTTAGCCATGAAGAGTTATTATATGCAATATTATATAAATATTTATAAATTATATAATAATTACCGATATATTTATTTATTTAAAACATCATATTGCTAATGAATATTTTTGTCATATTTGTATAATATTTCATATAATAACTTGTCATGTTTCCAGATCCCATGGTGAGGACGTGGTTCTCACGGGATCCATTTATTTGATTAGTTATCCATCCCGATGATTTTGATTTAATAAAAATTTTATTGTTTATTTTGAATTTTTTTTATTGTGTTTTGTTTAAAATGGATAACCAATAAATGAAAAAAATTATGGACAATCAATATATCTGAAGTTGCACATAGAATGTGGATCTCACGAATAAAGCCGCAACTGATCACCTCGGATAATTAATTGTGCCGGCCTTACAAATTTATTTATGAAATAATTATTTCAAAAATCACTTAACTACTTTTTACAGAGTACTTTCATTAGCGAACTCCTGTGATCACGTCCTTATCACAATAGTAATCAAAGCGAACGATTGCGTTAACTAGTTGAATAAGATTCATGAACACTATTCATAAATTAATAACTTAATTTTTTATCCGTACACACGTCTTGATTTGATTATGTCTTTAAATTTTAATTTTACTTAATAATAAATTATTTTTCTTAATTAATAATTTGTAATAATTTATTTTTAATTTTAACTAGTGTATTTCAATTAATTTTTTTAATTTTATATAATATAATTAGTATTGTCGTTATCAAATTTTTCACATTTAATAATCAATTTATTTGGTTTTTTTTATATTTTAATGATATATTTTTAATCTTACCCAGTATATTACACATAATTATTTTATTATCATTCATGATTATTTTATTCTAATACATGATTTTTTTTATTATACATGATTATTTTATTATTATACATAATAATTTTTAAATTCTATACATATTGTCGTTATCAAACTTTTTATTTAATAATAACTTTTTATTTAATAATTATTTTATCTTAGTATATTAGACATAATTATATTATTATTATACATGATTTTTTTATTATTATAAATAATAATTTTTTAATTCTATACATATTAGTTAGATAATTTATTTCATGTATTCTTATATTACTCATCGTATCGTATTAAATCATTGGACCATAGGTCCCATATACTTCATTGAACATACACCTTGTCCGTATACGGCTGATATAAGTTATCGTACTGCGCATGCGTACGTGTAAATAATGCCAGCCAACAACATGCGTTATTCTACCGTACGTGTGAATAATTACTCCGTATATATGTGTGTGTGTGTGTGTGTGTGTGTGTGTAATTATAAGAATCTTATCATATACTAGTATTTTGTCATAAATAATTGCACTGGCTTATTTTTTTCTGAAAATAATAGTAAAATTACTAATGAATATAATACTGGTGTTTAAAAAACATTGTAAAGTTTCTGGGTTTTGGCTGCTACATTTTCCCGTTTACTGTTATAACAAGAAAAACCTATCCTACAAAAGAATAAAACTAAAGTAATTATCTAATCGTGGAAATATAGAACAAAATAACATCTTAATGGATTGTCGTACTTTACCTAAATATATAGCAATATTACTGCCATACTGTAGCTGCATACATTATTGCCATTTCTTGACGTTAATTTGGTAAAAGAAATTAAACGTGATCTATATAATATAAATGGTTTATACATCTCAACAGATAATCATGATTCCTTACATTACTTGTTTACCATACACAGTTTTGAAAAATAAACTGCACGTGTTGTAAAACAGTTCTACTACTTTCGTTTTACTTGAGTTATCTCAGAAGTTTTCTTACGGTATGTAGATTTCCGAAAGGCCCGGAAGTGGAAAATATCTTTGTTGGAGGCTGTAGCAACATATTCATCTAAACAGTCAAGTTAATATTATGGCGGAGAAATCTGATATGGAACTTGGGGTAAAAAAAAAAATTTATATTGAAAATAATTTGTCAGATAGATCACAGATCTAACAAATAACGATTGAGATGTCCTTGACAGATAATGTTACGAGTATTTATTAACAGACAAACGTTCCACTTTGTCACCCTCAATGGCCTCATTAGCTGGATATTACCACATTTCTTCTTGTTAATGAAAAGAACTATAATGCTTATACAAAATCTGTAATCTGGTCCCGATTTCACAAAATTCCTTAACTAAGATTTTCTTTAACTTTAATCATCTTCAAAATTTTTTGCATTTAGTTTTATCAAAAAAAATAAAAAAATAAATAAAAAAAATAAAAAAAATAAAATAAATAAATAAATAAATCAGTACCTCTTAAGAACAAATACTTGATGCATGTTACATACACCGACCAAGAGTATTTTTCTTATAATTGTAGCGGAACTGAGCTAGTTGTGGTGTTTTTGTATATAGTAGGTATAATAGAGTGATTTACTGCCAGTCTAACTGGTCTGGATCTTTTAGCCTCATGGTAGAGCGCCTGCTTATCACCCAGAAGGTCTGGGTTCGATCCTCAGCCGGGGCACTTGGTGGTGAGGATGTGTTTTTTTCAGGTGTTTCCTCCCTCCTGTTACATAAAAAAGAAGTCAGTTGAGAGATGCTGGAGGAGAAAAACCAAACTTTTGCCAAGCAAACTGAACAAATTTCTTATATTAGGACTCAAGTTAGTGGGATTTGAACCAAGGTTTTAAGATGCACCTGCATAACTGGTGTTAAGTGTACCAAATACATGTACATTTTAAAAGTAAGAGCAATAATTCAAGCAAATACATTTCATACAGATAAAGTTTGATTGATTGAATGAATTAAGTTTTACATCCCATTTAAGAATATTTCAGTTATATCGAGACGTCGCTAGCTACAGATGAAGTGGCAGAAATTTTTACCTTTGCACTTTGCTTAGGGCAGTGTGCAGGGAAGGTTCTTTGATGTGCCATGCCTGTCGTGACATTGGACATCAGTTTTTAAGGTCTCACCCAAAGGACTCTGAAACTTTCATTTATAAATGCTGAATGCTTGGCAAAAGAACAGTCACTACCAATTTTCAAGTCTTGATCAGAACTGGCTGGGGCTTGAACCCTCAACATCCCATATATGAAGCTAGCACTCTACCAACTGAGCTACTGTAGTAGTAAACATATAGATAAAGTCATATAGTGTCTATTTCAGAATATGAAATTTAATCGGACAGAACATATTCATATAATTTATTGCTTACTAACTTTCCTGCTGTTTTTTTTTTTCTGCTAATCTTACTTTTTTGATGTAGCCAGAAGAATTAAGGGCAAAAGGGAATGAATGTGTGAAGGATGGAAAAAACACAGAAGCCTTGTTGCATTACAGCCAAGCGATTAAACTGGACCCTAAAAATCACCTGTTATACAGTAATAGATCCTTAGTGTTTCTGAAGCTACAGCAGTATTATTATGCCATGGAGGATGCTAAAGAAACCATTAAACTTCAGCCTAACTGGCCAAAAGTATTGTTAGATAAACATGATAAATAAGTGCAGTAAATCGGGAAATTTTTGCATCAGTCGATACATGTATTTGTGAGAATACCATTTCAAGACATTAATGAAATTTTATTTTGCAATGACCAATGATGGCCAGTGCACATGGAAGTGAATTATCAATTTTAATTATTGTTAACTCACCTGAGCACTTTATGCTCAAATGAGCTATTGTGAAGGGTCTTTGTCTGTCGTGTGTTGTCCTCCGTTCCTAGTCCGACGTTCGTCAACTTTTGATTGTTAACACTCCAGAGGCCACAATTTTAGTCAAATTGTCATCAAACTTGCTCAGAATGATCCTCTTGACAAACTCTAGCCCAAGTTTCTATAAGGGGCCATGATAGGTCACTAGATCAAATTATAGAAAAACCTTGTTAACACTCCAGAGGCCCCCAATTTTGGTCAAGTCTTCATCAAACTTGCTCAAAATGATCCTTTTGAGGAAAGCTAGCTCATGTTCCTTTATGGGCCATGTTGGGTCAATAAGTAAGTCACTGGGTCAAATTATAGGAAAACTTTGTTAACACTCTGGAGGCCCAAATTTTAGTCAAACTGTCATCAAATTTGCTTAGAATGATCCTTCTAACAAAAGCTAGCTCACGTTCGTACATGGGTTATGTTGAGTAAAAAAAATAGGTCACTAGGTCAAATTATAGAAAAAACTTGTTAACACTCTGGAGGCCCGAATTTTAGTAAAATCTTTATCATACTTGCCCAGAATGATCCTCTTGACAAAAGCTAGCTAAAGCTCATACAATGGCCATGTTAAGTCAATAAGTAGGTCACTAGGTGAAATTATAGGAAAAATCTATTTTTATAATAGAAGCTCTAGTTGGCCAAAGTCAAGCTGAATGTACATCATTTTCAAGTGAGTGCCCAGGGCCTTCATGGCCGTCTTGTTTTTCTCGTTACACTTGCAAATTTTGGAATAAATAAACAAGTCAATAAAAGGATTGTGAAAATTTTCCGATAAACACTGTTTACTATTCTTTGTTATACATTGTACAAGCATTGTACCAATTTTTGTTGATTACCCTGTTTTCAAATTTCTGCTTTTGTGGTCATGATTTCCCATTTTAAGATAAAGCTGTAATTCTGATTGAATTAAGAAAGTTATACTAATTTTATGATAAAAATAAAATACATGTAATTGATCTTTTGGAAATAAAGTAGAGATTCTAGCGTCTTTTTTAAAGCGTTATTCAGTTTGTTAGTGAAAATTTATATGTGTTGAAGATAAATACTTTGAAATTGCTTTCAAAAATTTAATAAATATCATTTGCTTTTTCAAATAGAAGGAAATTAGGTTAATACCCTATTTCTAAAAAGATGTACATATTTTTAAAATTTAAAAGTGTTTTGAACTTTCACTATTTTATGTGGTAGAGAAGTATAAAACACTCCTTTAGGGATCACATTTTCTGGTTCGTTCTAGGTTTTAGAATCCCTCTTAGGTATATCATTGTCTGTTTGCTTGTTATAGATTGGAGGTGGATTTTTCCAGAAAACACTCCTTTTTGGGATCACATTTTCTGGTCCTTTCGAGGTTTTAGAATCCCTCTGAGGTATATCATTGTCTGTTTGCTTGTTATAGATTGGAGGTGGATTTTTCCAGAAAACACTCCTTTTTGGGATCACATTTTCTGGTCCTTTCTATGTTTTAGAATCCCTCTTAGGTATATCATTGTCTGTTTGCTTGTTATAGATTGGAGGTGGATTTTTCCAGAAAACACTCCTTTTTGGGATCACATTTTCTGGTCTTTTCTATGTTTTAGAATCCCTCTTAGGTATATCATTGTCTGTTTGCTTGTTATACATTGGAGGTGGCTTTTTCCAGAAAACACTCCTTTTTGGGATCACATTTTCTGGTCCTTTCTATGTTTTAGAATCCCTCTTAGGTATATCATTGTCTGTTTGCTTGTTATAGATTGGAGGTGGATTTTTCCAGAAAACACTCCTTTTTGGGATCACATTTTCTGGTCCTTTCTAGGTTTTAGAATCCCTCTTAGGTATATCATTGTCTGTTTCCTTGTTATAGATTGGAGGTGGATTTTTTCCAGGTATTCTGGTTTTCTCCATTTAATTCCTGAATAAAATAACTAAAGTTTTTTTTTTTTCATTTTTTTTCAGGGACATTTCAGAAAAGGAGAAGTAGAATATCATGTTGGAAACTACACTCTATCTATAATGTCATACAAGGTATTCATGTTATTTATTTATCTGTCAGAGAGCAAATAAATATACAAATAAACAAATTTTTTTTGTCAAACTTTGATCATAGACTTTTTAGAAATGATTTAAATAACATTTTGCTTAAAACCAACAAAATTTGACATCAACTTTCCTTGTCTTAGTCCTGACAAATTAATGCAAGAACTGTTGACCTTGACCTTTATGCAAGGTTAAAGTGACCTTACATAGAGGAACCTTAAAGGAGCTTCATTTGTCATGCACCAAAAGTTCTTCAGATTTTATGTTAGGCTTTGGCTTTTAAAGTGATATAAGACTACTAAAATTAGTTTCCTTGAATTCAGGTTCACAGTGACCTTATTTATTAAAATCTTGATATCATTGATTAAACATAGAAGCTAGACATTCAAGCATTAGCGCATTACGAACAAAGAAGCTTGTGAAATTGAGTAACCTTGTCCTGCCTATCAGGTCAAAATTTCCTTGCATATTGTAGATTTTTAAATTAAGTTTTTGTCATAAAGCAAAAGACATATAAGCTTGAAAATGTTTTTAAATCATCATTTTTAGTGTAATTAGGATTGATTACTTTTCAAACAGATTTAATCTTCATTTAAAAGCACATTGACAGCGATAATAAAATTCTATTAATTTAAAAAAAATACAATCTGAAATTGATAGAACCATATGATATGACATATAGGTATTTATACCAGCGTGTATTATATTTGGAGCTCCCAAGGATCTCAAACATTTAGCGTGTATTAATATTAATATAGCACTGTCATTGTTTCCCTTAAGACAGATGAGCTAAAATTAATGTTGGAGTATGTTAATATTTGCGGAAAATAATTTAACGCCAAAATCACCAATATTAATACACAACTAAAATAAATAATTATACAGTACATAGTTGCTTTTCGTTTTTCTGAATTATAATTAAATATGTACTCTGAATCAGTTTTTGTGATTGAGCATAAATGTTTCAATGTTATACATTTATCTGTTTCAAGCAAGCATTATTGCTAGATCCAAATGATCAAGGAATTAAAGATGCTATTACTAGAACTAATAGGGAAGTCACTAGAATTAGAAAAGGTAATATAATGATTAATTTTGTTTTTTTTTTTTACATGCTTGTATATTACTGTAGGTCTAGTCTTATTTCAGGAAATTTGTTTTAGGATTATTTAAGAAATACATGTATATATTTTTCTGTCTAGAACTAATAGAAAATGGATCAGTTAATTGTGATTCATGCCACAGTCAAGATTTTTTCACTTATATTGTGGTGGTCAGGTCTGAGACATTGGAGAAAAGCTGAGTGCCAAGAGAAAACTACACTTTTCAGAAAGCAGCTGACGAACTCTCTCACACTAGGATCTGCTTGATGGGGATTTGAACCTAGGCGGTGAGAAGCACTGTGATCTGTAAGCACACCCTTTAGACCAATCAATCAATGAGGTCCCTGTCAGTGAAATAGGGATGAACTTCTAATGTAGTTTTTCCAACAAATCTTACACTTTTGATATTTGTGCATTTAAACAAACTAGAGGCTCCTATCTAATTGAGATGTCTTAAGAATAAAAAAATGTAATACATGTACATGATGCTTGAAATACATGTATAGAACTGTAGGTCCAGTTTTGTTTCAGGGAATGTTGTTTTAGGGCATTTAGAAATCAAAATGACTGTCCTTCTGCATGTGTAAAATCTATTCATGAATTTTGATTAAGTGCTTATTTGTACCAATCAGATGATGCCCAATAGCACATTTAGGTTTGGGTCAAGGTCAAGAGGTCAAATAGAGATGAGGGAGGGGATTGGCTCTCAGAAGACAGTTTTCTAAGTTGCATTGAATTCTTATATGATAGAGTTAGTAATCATTTGTATGCTAAAGTTGAAAAAAAAAACACCCTTTTAACAAAAACGGGGTTAGCAATTGCATTAAGCACACTTTTGCTGTTTGTTGGTAGAGGGGTGGGAAAAATCTATCATTACCAGGGGCATGTATTTGAAAGATTAAATGAACTTATTTAAATATGTGATTCAGTAATCATGCTTTTGATTTTTATTAAAATAGATAATTCTGACTCGAATTCTAACACAAAAAAACTGTACTTAAACTTCTTTAATAGTGATACCACCATTAAAATAGCTCATTTGGTAGAGTCCTTTTTTTTAGAAGTGGGATGTATGGTTTTGAATTAAAACAAATATATACACCATTGACATCAGGAATTGACAACTGGATGTTCATTTATTCAAAGTTAGTCGTAGATGATCTGTCAGTTCAAGTTATTTATACAATATTGCCCCACTCTAATAAGTTAATACATGTATGGAGTAGCAAGTGAAATAATTGGTATTTGACATACAAGTCAAAATTAGTTCACTTATAAAATTCTGGAAGGGTAAACTCACTTACCACCTAGGTAAACCCCTGGCAGGGTAAATACAATAACAATATGGGCAAAATCCTGGCAGGGTAAATACACTTACCATCCAGGTAAACCCCTGGCAGGGTAAATACACTTACCATCCAGGTAAACCCCTGGCAGGGTAAATACACTTACCATTTAGGTAAACCTCTGGCAAGGTAAATACACTTACCATCTGGGTAAACCCCTTGCAGGGTAAATATACATGTACTTACAATCTCGGCAAAATCTAGGCAGGGTAAATACACTTACCATCTAGGTAAATCCCTGGTATAGTAAATCCACTGATCATCTATGTAAACCCCTGGCAGGGTAAAAACTCTTACCATCTAAATGTATGTAAACCACTGGCAGAGTAAATACACTTACCATTTGGGTAAAATCGTGGCAGGGTAAATGCACTTACCTTCAAGGTAAACCCCTTGTAAGACAAATTCACATTTGACATACTCCAAGCTTGGTAAATTTATCTATCAAATAGGCAAAACCCTGGAAGTAGATTAACATGACAAACCCATGAAGTGGAATTTGTCTCACGAGAAGTGCTTTTGTTGCTTATTTGCTAGATTGTGCATTTATTTTACATTTTATTTATTTTGTACGGAATAAAATTTAGCTGAGAGAAGAGAACCGTGGTTTTATGCAGCAGGAGGAGCATTGTTTGGTTTATTCATTGTACTAGGAGATGCTTATCTTACAAAACAGCCAGCTATAGTGGTAGGTATTGAACCAACGATTATCAGTTATTATTCATCAACCAGCATTAATGTCTATCTAGCCAACAAAAACAAAACAAACTGAAGTTTTAGGTTAAGCTCTGACAGTTGGAACAGACATACCAAGCATTTTGTCCAGGCTGGAACAGACCAGAGACTTGAAAATGGATAGTGTCTGGTCCCATACCAAGCATTTAGTCCAGGTTGGAACATACCCTAGATAGACTTGGAAATGGATAGTGTCTGGTCTTTTACCAAGCTTTCAATGTCACAGTTTTCTTCAAGAAGTCTGACAGCTGTGTAAAAAAATTTCAGTTGCCATGGTATAAACTTCTGCTACTTCAATACAGCTGGAAAATCATTAATATTAGTGAAATAATCATTTCCAGGTCCCAGTTTCACAATCATTCACTCAACTGAGTGTACACTCATCTCAAATTATGGATTGTTTCAGTGTAAATTTTTAAGACATTACACAGTCAAAATTGAATATCTAATGTTATATTTAAAATCTTAAATGTAGATTTATTGAACAAAACAAAACGTTATCACAGAAAATTTAAAATTTAAAATTATTAATAAGAAAAAAATTGGAATATTTGAGTTGAGTGTGCACTCAATTGGGTGAATGATTGTGCAACTGGGGCCAGGACAAAATATCACGATTCTTCACTCAAGCTTCATCTAATCAATCTATTATAGAGTTTATAAGTATTTATAATTACCATCTTAAATACACTTACATGTTATTCTATAACAGATACATGTAAGTTCTAAGATTAAAGTTGAAACACTTTAGGTTTTCCCCGAGCTTAAAATCTTTTATGGCCATTCATTGCCTATTTAAGCTTTTATGGTGTAAACTGACTGCAAGTAACATAATCTTCTTGAATGTGATGTCAGTTCATCACAAGAATAACCCCAAGCAATTCTACCCAAACACTTATTAAGTATTTGGGGTGGAGTGAAGAAACAATCTTTTTTTTCCCAGTTAAGGTTCTATCGCTTAACGATACATTTATATCAAGGTGGGCGGTCAGTTCATTGTAGGATAGCGGAAATAGGGCACCTGGACAAAAACATATACCTACGGCCAAAAATCTGACCAACTCTGTCTTAGTAGGGTCTGTTGTCAGTGGGATTTAAGATTTGGTGAAGAGAGCGGTGGCTAGCAAGCTGAGAAACTTTCTCTCAATTGTGTCTTTTCTGAGGGGTATTTAAAATTTGGAGAAAAGAGCCATTGCAGGCAATCTGGGAAACTGTTCTCAGTGGGATTTATGATATTGTGTAGAAGCCATGGCAAGCAATTTGAAAAAACTTTCTCCTAGCAAGGTGCAGGGTCTGTTCTAAGTTGGATTTGATGAAAGTAGCTATGGCCCCAGTTTCACACTCATTCACTCAATTAAGTGTACACTCAACTCAAATATTTCTCTCATCAATATTAAAAATATATAAGTTTTTATAAGAAAATGTTTTGTTGAACAAACCTACATTAAACTATTTAAATACAACATTAGATATTCAATTTTAACAGTTTATGTATAATGTCTTAAAATGACACTGAAATATTCCCAAATTTGAGTTGAGTGTAAACTTAATTACATAAATAATTGTGAAACTGGGACATGATCTGCAACACATAACCGAGACCATTCGGCCACAGAGGCCATATTTTTATTTTGGACATACCTAATGACAATTGTTATGATTTATTTATCTAGGGTTATGTGTACAGGTTGATCATTGTGATTTTGCTTGGCCTGTTCGGTCTTTTTGTACAGAAAGGATACAGGTATGTTATATAACACTTATGGTGATCTAACATTTCATGTATGTTATTTGCTGATTTTGATGCCAAAGAAGAATATCTTTTTTTGGTGATAACAGCAGTATGTGATACCCTATCTACATACTAAGTGACATCCTAATTTTTGAACTCTTGTCATAAAATGTTAAGAATTTACAATTTCCTCCCTGCATACAATATATATACAGCCAAACCTGTTTAATCTCCCAGCCTCTGTGATTCAAAATTTTATTGTATTCTAAATTTTGAACTTTTGTGTTATTATCATATACATGTAGTTGATTTTATGATCTCAGATTGACTTTTATGAGTCTTCATGAAAACTTGCTGAAAATGCTAGTGTTGTCCATGTTAATTTTTTTCTGTATATTTAACCTGCTGATAATAGAATTTAGGTCAATGTAAGTGAATAAGATTGGAGTTTAGTGTATTGGAGTGTAGTAATGTAATTTATCTCATAGTCTAGATTCTTTCACTTATCAGAAAGTCATTACTGGGATGGAGAAGGAAACCAGAGTACCTCTAACAAAACAACATTCCAGAAGCAAACTCACACTAAAATCTGTCTGATAGGTATTCTAACATAAGCAGTGAGATGTATATTGATCTTTCTATCTTCACTTTAAACTTCACAATATACTGGTAGCTTAAACAGAGCCAATACAACAAAAAACGGAAATCGATTGAAACATGACAGGATTTTTAGACCACAGATTATTAAACTCCTATCTTTGAGCCAGTAATGGAAACATTCACAAATTTGTAAAGTTTAATAATATTATCCATTATTAAAGACCAGGAATATTTGACCCCCTTTCTTTTTATTCATGTAAACTGAATTAATTGTTTAATGCCATATAAAAACTTATTTTGCAGTATCCCCTGAATGTCTTTTATACACAGGTATGTCTATATTTCTTTTATACCTTTTGCTTCTGAAATATTTTAGATTTTTATCAATTTTATTTTGTAGATATTTGAAAGAAAGTCAAAAAGAATCATTATTAGAACCACCATTAGATCTGTTAAAAGGTAAGAAAGCTTACTCTCTGGCCTTGCTGCCCAGTTCACCAATATCATATCTTATTACGTTTAGATAGACTTATTGTAGAATTAAAATCTGTTTTTAGTGCAAACTCCACCCCCCCCCCCCCAAAAAAAAAAGTAAAAAAATATATATACATAAAAATTATATATATAAACCTTTACCTGTCTCCAATCATTTGACTGCTGAAAGGACTGAAAAAATGTGAAACGTCCTTTGCACCCCTATCTTAGAGTTGAACCCACAACCTTCCATGTTTTTGCAACCTTATTATTTAACAAGGTTTCTCAGCATTTGGTGAACTCTGTTTTCATAATCTTAATATATATTTTTTTAAGAAATGGGAGCTGATGGTTCAGATGACACAATGAATGACTCTTCAGGAGATAAGCAAGATGAAAAGAAATCTTATAAACGTAGAAGCACGGGACAAGCAAGACAAAGATATAGAATGGGAAAATCTTGAAAATTGACTCAAACAAAACAAGATATAGAAATGGAAAAATCTTGAAAAAGAATACAAACAAGAGAAAGGTGTAGAAGTGGAAAACTTTGAAAATGGATACAGGCAAAAAGAAAGATACAAGGATAAAAATCTTTTAATGAAAGTGTCTCCAGCAGGAAGTAATGTTGACTTTTACCGGAAATCTGAATTTTTTGTGAGCAAGTATTAAACAGACTTTAATATTATTGGAGCTAGACCAGGTCTGGTGAAGAATATCAACAGGCAAAAAAGACTCATGGAAATGTTGAGATTTTCTTTTTTGTTATAAAGTTTTATGAGGGCCAGACTTTGTAAAGTTTGATTGTCTACTGTAGAAAGTGGCAAAGTTTAATAAAAAAAAAAAAAAAAACAAAAAAAAAACAAAAAAAAAAACACTAGAATGTACATGTATTTACAGAAAATTTATGTACAAAAAAATTGAAACCAAACAAAACAAAAAACAAACAAGAAATGATTGCCATGGAGAAAATGAACTAGTGATTGAAGTCCAACTGTGAAAGTCCAGCTGGACAAAATGTGTTGGCCATGGAGAATATGGACTAATGATAGAAGTCTAACTGTGAAATAAATTTTGAGTTTACATAATTACATGTATAAAATATTTTGCATTTAAGATATACATATATACATGTATATTGTTTTTATATATAAGGAGACAGTTAAGTTTTTTATGTTTCTGAATCATAACTCACAGTGGTAAAGAAAAAGCAGAAGAACTTTTAAAGAACTAACAGTCAAGACCTAATGCAAATTTAAACTTACATGATACCGAATAAAGTTAAACAGCATAAAAAAACCACCAGCAAGATTACAGCAATCAAAAGGTGGTCCCTGTAGCAGGTTTCACTGTAATAAACAAGTGGTCTTTTATAAAAAGGTGGTGGACAAAGCAGTATTAAGCAGGCTATACCTTGTGGCCTAGCACAGCATGTGTATGCTTCAAATCATTATAATACCTTATTTTGCAATAACCTTCAAAATTGTGTGAAGGTTAAGGTCAGAACCTTATTTCTTTTACCTGGTTTAACTTCGATTTCTGTTAATTTTGATAATATTTCAAAGTAGATTGCGGGGGATGTTAAACACCATTAATTATTTCTTTTTGTCTCTGAATTAATATTTTTTGTTAAAGGATATTTTGTTACAAATTCCCATCATTGTATGAATTAAGAGATATGCAGTTTACAAAATAACACATTGTAAAGTTTTTTATGTCAAGCTTTTCAACCATTTGTTATTTGTCAGGTGACTGTATCAGGCTCATTGGGTCTCTTCTTATTGTACAAACAAGTAGTCTTGGTTTAGAGGTGGATACTATAGCGTGTTGTCAAAGACAGTCTTTCAATCTTCATAAGATATCTTGTATAGACAGATGGTCTTTATATAAGGTTGGTGGCTATTGCAGGTTTTCCTGTATAAGTGGGAGACTTGTGTTGAGGTGGTCTCTATAGGGTTTTCTTGTATATACAGGTGGTCTTTATATAAGGTTGGTGGCTATTGCAGGTTTTCCTGTATAAGTGGGAGACTTATGTTGAGGTGGTCTCTATAGGGTTTTCTTGTATAGACAGGTGGTCTTTATATAAGGTTGGTGGCTATTGCAGGTTTTCCTGTATAAGTGGGAGACTTATGTTGAGGTGGTCTCTATAGGGTTTTCTTGTATAGACAGGTAGTGGTTATATAAGGTTGGTGGCTATTGCAGGTTTTTCTGTATAAGTGGGAGACTTATGTTGAGGTGGTCTATATAGGGTTTTCTTGTATATACAGGTAGTGGTTATATAAGGTTGGTGGCTATTGCAGGTTTTTCTGTATAAGTGGGAGACTTATGTTGAGGTGGTCTCTATAGGGTTTTCTTGTATAGACAGGTGGTCTTTATATAAGGTTGGTGGCTATTGCAGGTTTTCCTGTATAAGTGGGAGACTTATGTTGAGGTGGTCTCTATAGGGTTTTCTTGTATAGACAGGTAGTGGTTATATAAGGTTGGTGGCTATTGCAGGTTTTTCTGTATAAGTGGGAGACTTATGTTGAGGTGGTCTATATAGGGTTTTCTTGTATATACAGGTAGTGGTTATATAAGGTTGGTGGCTATTGCAGGTTTTTCTGTATAAGTGGGAGACTTATGTTGAGGTGGTCTCTATAGGGTTTTCTTGTATAGACAGGTGGTCTTTATATAAGGTTGGTGGCTATTGCAGGTTTTCCTGTATAAGTGGGAGACTTATGTTGAGGTGGTCTCTATAGGGTTTTCTTGTATATACAGGTGGTCTTTATATAGGATTGGTAGCTATAGCAGTTTAACTGTTTGTAAATTAACTCGTGATACTTGTGAAATTCTCCAATATTTAAAAGTTGTCTTAATGCATATTATTTTCTGATTTTTATTTGCAGGAAAAGCTGTCTTATTATTTATTTACAGGTTTGTTTTACTTTATCATAAAATATGTCATTTTTGTTGCATTATTGTTTTATTTAAAATTACATATTTTGTTGCAATTTTTTAAATATAATTTTATTAAATTAAAAATAAATCTGTAAGTTCTTTGTGTTCATCAGCTTTGTTAATACAACTCATGAGTTTCATAAAAACATGTCTTTTACATTTAAGCTGTTTTTCAAGATGGGGGAAAACACGACATTGTTTCATAGTAAATTTTTCATGGCCAAATCTAAAGCAAATTTACAGATCTTAGTGTCTTTCACTGCTTAGGTTTGAATCCCATTCGGACAGATTCTAATGTGAGAAAAATTGTCCATTTGCTTGCAGCTGCAGCTTTTCCAGGAACTCCAATTTCCTCCACTTTTCCGGAACTAACCTCAACATAGGTGTAAAAGATTGACTGGAATGTTAAGTAGTGTAACTGTTTTTAGTAGCAGTCGTATAACATACTGCTTGGATTTTCTACAAAATTAGCTGTCAGTCACAAACCTTGTGACTTATACAAATGTACATGTACATTGGCCTGTTAGATCTCTTGAAACCAGTCCATCAAAAATACTTCAACCAAAAACAAATAATGGCCTCATGCACAAGATTGTCAAATCAAAAATAGATTATAACAAATGGCCATCTGATCTTCATAAATTAACCATAAACATAACATTATTTTCAACAAATTTTTTATTTCTTTAAAGCTGATGCCCATATATCACTTGATGGTTGACTTGGACCAACCCACCAATCTGGTATTCTACTACCCCCTGCTGTTGTTTCTGGCACTAAAAATGTATCCCATTCTCTTCTACAAAACAAATATATACTTTGCTTAAAACATTATTACTTTATTCAAGTTCATGACATTGTAATAAGATGGAGAATGATGTTGGGTGATTTTTTAAAACTCTGCCTCAGCAATTTTTCAGCTACTCATGACAAAATCATTTTTTTAACCTCAAAGATTAACCTTATCACAAGTTTGTGTGGTGCACAAGTGTTTCTGATCTGCATTGCACTTATGGCAACTTTTAGAATTGTACATTTTAAATGGACATCTCTAAAAAAGGCTTTTTTTAATTGATTTAGGCATTCTGAAAAATGTAAAACAGAGTAAATTATCAGCAAATCTTGTCCATTAAATTCCTTTAACCGTAGTTTGAATATTAGTTTTATGTCAGGTTTAAGACCAACGTTCACTTATCATCTTGTATGAATATATCCTTAGCCAAGTTGCAGATGTGATCTTATGTATGTTTTCAAACAGTTTCAGCAGGTATGCATACTGACTTTATAACCAAAATATAAAGTCTGTTACTTGAAAAGCAAAAAAAAATAAAAAAATAAAATAAAATAAAATAAAATAAATAAAATAATAAGAAGACATAAATAAATAAATAACATAAATAACAAATAAATAAATAAAAACCCATAAATAAAAAGATAAATAATAAGACTGAAAAGCAACAATTTGAAAATTACCAGAAAATGATGGATGGCAAGAATGAGACAACAGCTAGAAAAGTTCTATTAACCGCTTCATTGTGTAGGTATAATAACATAGTCTTATATATACTAACCTTATTTGAATAAGAGATTCTTTATTTAGACTGGCTTGGTGGTAAAACTGCCAATATGGAAACAGTGAGTTATCAAGGGAATGTGACTCTACAAGAAACCATGTAAAAATATATCAGAAACCGATTTTTATCTACAAAACATGCAATATTTCAACAAGTTTTACTTAGCTGGGCATGGTTACTCAGAGCTTACCCTAGTCTATCTCTGTCAATGGTTAGGGTTACTTAAAACCTGTGTTATATATTTGCATTAAGTACATGTATTTGTACTTCAAGTTACTCGGCCCTGGTTAATTCAAAAATACTGTCTTTGGTTGAAGGGAATACAGGATATTTACGAATGTCTTTTTGAGGGAATATTACAAAGTTTTGTCAGAGGGATATTCCTCAATATTCCACTCAACTAAAGGCACTACTCACTTTAAATTAAAATACCTAATATGATTTAAAATGTCTATGAACATTTTTATTTCTAATATGATATAAATTATCACTCATGAAAATTGGGGTTATTAAATGTACAGCCAATGAGCTTAAATTCTGACTAAAAGAATTTATGTTTTTGGTTATGACTTCTTGGGAATTTCATTATTTGGGTAATTTCATGCTGAAAATTAAATTCTGACTACAAGAATTTATGTTTTGTGTTATTAATTCTTGGGAATTTTATTATTTGGGTAATTTCATGCTGAAAATTAAATTCTGACTACAAGAATTTATGTTTTGGGTTATGACTTCTTGGGAATTTCATTATCTGGGTAATTTCATGCTGAAAATTAAATTTTGACTACAAGTATTCATGTTTTGGGTTATGACTTCTTGGGAATTTCATTATTTGGGTGATTTTATGTGATAAATATTTCAGTGTTATCCTAAAAGCTAAACCATGTAAAATGCCAAAGTTGACGGACAAATAAATTTATAAATGACATGTAATTGAAAATTGAGATTAGAAATGGTGTTTTATGTCCCATTCAAGATTTATTAATTTAGGTGGTCAGTTTTGGGATGGTGGAGGAAAATGGAGTACCAAGAGAAAACCACCAACCTTTGGCAAAGGAACTGACAAACTTCCTCACAGTAAGATCTTCTGAAGAGAACTTGGAACCAAGGTGCTTAGAGGATGGTGATCCATAAGTGTGCTCTTTAGACCACTTGGCCACTGAGGTCAAAACATTTAGTTACAAAATGATATAAAATATATAATACCATTTCCATCTGGAGGTCTTTTAAGACTTTAGATTTTATTTACATGTAAAAGTCATGCAAATTTAAAAATGCCAAGTGCTTGATGAATATAAGCAGTTGTATTTGGTACAAACTTCAAAACAAAGACACATACCATTATGTCCAAACAGTAATTGGTTTTGATCCTCCTCATGTTCCAGTCTGGATTTCTCTTGTTCTTTTACTTTAGTTTCTTCATGTTCTGTTTCCAACATTACCTTTGAAAAAAATTACATTGTCAGTAGAAAACATTAGACAGACATTTGAGCAACTATTCCTACAGCAGCATGACCACATATTAATATATATATACATGTATATATTTTAAAATTTGATTTCATCACTTCAATACAATTTCTAAAATAGAAACAACAGTTCCACAGATTTAAATGTCTCGCCTGGTTAGTTTATGATCAAGTAGAAAATTCATTATTTTAGCATAAACTTTCACATTTTTACATGCCCCTGCCGCCGACATAAAAAAGTAACATCTATGTCTTGCCTTATGGCGATGCTAGACTCGACAATAAAACCTCTAGCAAAGTTTCAAAATCAAGTCATTACCATATGTTTTTGAATATATCAAGCAAAATTTGTGTTAAATATAGTATACCCCGGGTAAATGACTCCTGAATGTTCATTTTGGCACCTTACTTTTGATTGTTATCACAGAGCAACTTAACCTACTCAATATACAGTCAACCTGTAAAAACTAAAGAATGAGTAATCTGAAAATAACTCTCTAAGCTAAACTCTTCACAAAAACATATCTTTATGGATGTCAAATGCACAATGTTACACTTTATTGCCTAAACAGTGTTTTAAAATTGAGGTTAATTTTTTTTTAGCCAGACATGGCTGTAATAATGTTGATGTAGCTAAAATCAATTAATTTCTTTGAACTGAAAGATTTAAGTTCATACCACTGTCTCTTTTACCTATTCCTTCCAGCTATAAAAAAACTGCAAAAAATGCTGATATGGCATAAAACAATAACACATCTTACCCACCCATCCACTCACTTGTTTGCCCACCCACCACTGCACTCACTCGCTCACTCACCCAACCACCAACCCACTCAAGTTTAAACAAGAAAAGTATACAGTATATACTTTTAATGCCTTTTCCTCAGCTATATAAATCTCCTGTTGTTTCTTCATTATTGTTAATTGTTCTTGTACATCTGTTTCAAACTGTTCATTCATATTAGATTTGGTAATTACACCTAAAATTCGAAGATATAACATTTTAAAACAATATAAACAAAGGTATACAAATACCCTGCAAGTGTTTTTGTAAACTGATATTGTCAACTAGGCATAAAAAATGTTACAAATCCTTTCACAAAGGAAATTTTATAAAATACAAACCCTGCCATTCATAGATTACTATACAAATTTATATTTGCCATAGGTTTATATTATAATCACCATGTCCATTTTCATTCATAGAATAACATGCTGAAGTTTTTGCAGTGTTATACAGTGATATCTTAACATCTCCAATGAATGATGCAATAAAACGAAAAAAAAAAAAGTTTCTTGAAATCTTATTTGAATACACGTGTAATGTCCCAGAAAGATCATGTACATCATGTCATTCATTTCTGTAAATTGTGCTTATCACTTTCTCTATGATAGCTACAACACTCCACTATGAGTTTGCTCAAAAATTTTACTTCTTGATTCTTAAATATCAAAATACATTTGCCATAGTTTGCTAGAGAAATTTACTTCTTAATTCTTGTTGAGTATCAAAATACATTCTGTCATATACCAGACATTGCAATAACAGTATGAATTGAATATAATATTACAACAAGTACCTTTCTGTTTTTAATCTATCTGTAATAAGTGTTGCAAGTAAAGTGTTCATAAAATATCATTACAATTACCTTGGCGTTCTAATCTATCTTTTCTTAGTGTTCGAAGTTTCTGAAGGCCATGTAACAGTTCTATAGTTTTATTAGCATCAACCAGTTTCTTTCTTACTTCATTTAAAATAACATCAGCTGTTGATTTCAGTTCTTTTTCCTGGTGAAAAAAAAAAATTAAACTCAAAAATAAAAAATAATGCATAAATAAATCAAGAAAGTAAGAAAAAAAAGATGATTAAATGAAATACTGACACATGTAGTTGATTAATTTTCAGTGTTAAGAAAAATTGTAAAAAAAAAAAAAAAAAAAAAAAAAAGAAAAAAAAAAAAAAGAAGAAAAAAAGAAAAAAAAAAAAAAAAAAAAAAAAAACCAATTTTCAATTTTGTCAAGAATGTTTTTCTGGCAACCACAAAGACAAAAATCCCAATTTAAGAATAATAACATATATACATGTATATACATTCTTAAAATAAAAGTTTAACCTGTTGAAACCCCACTGGTTCTAAAATTTATGAAGAAATGAATAGTGATAGTTACCTCTTTTTGATGGATTTCCTTTTGTGTAATTTTGTCTCTCCATTCATCTATTTTTCTAGTTTTTTCTTCCCTTTCTGTCATTTCTTTTAGTTTTTCATCATATCTTTCTTTACGGAGTCTTTTTAGCCTCCTCTACAAATATCCAGATGAATACAGATTTTCATTACCATATCCCTATATCATATTAGGAAATCTTTACTAATGATAAATTGTTACAAATTCTGTATTATAATACTTTTTAGTTCTATTTTTAAAAGTCAAATAAATAAAATTTAAAAAAATTCCATAGGTCAAATGAAATGACATTTTCATTTTGGAATTTTTCGTGACTGCTGGTTAGTTATTTATTGTGTTTACACCCCCAGATTAATTTACATACATCCAGGCGGTCAGTTCTGAAATCGGTGGAGGAAACCAGAGTTCCGAGAGAAAACAAACTACCTTTGGTGAGTGAACTGATAAATTTAAAATAAAATGGTGCTGTTTTACTTAATGATATTCCTAATGAACAATGTTACATTTGGTTCAACAATAAAAGCTCAAATAAATATAGAAACAACAGTAGTATCCCAGCGAGATGTAGACCTGCGTTATCTAATTTTTTAAGAACCTGGTTACATCATAAAAAAAAACCTGTTCATGTGAACACAACTTACCAAATGGTGAAATACAATAAATTAATCAATGAATTTTATCAAATGTAAATAATATCACTGCAAATACATTTGGATATTAATGGCAGACAATTAATGCAATGTATGCCATGGTTTCTCCTTTGATTCATTCCAGTCTCTGTACATCAGTGTGCATGCTCCAAGCTAATAATATTCATCATTAAACAAGTGACCAACATGCCAAAGGATTCTGTTTATTTACAGCTAATAGGAATGAAATTTTAGAAAAATGAATCTCACGAATCCTAATTGGAAGTTATCTATTTATAAAAAAATATATATTTTTTAGAAAATCGAAAAAAAATCAGAAATTGAAAAACTTAATGCAGCTTTTATGTATCAACACAAAAACAAACTGAAAATCTTAAACACATTTATGAATCGTACATAAAGGATATCATATGTTTATATATACAATGTTAAAAGGATATTTTCAATTAGAACAGAGTCTCCATAAAAATGCCATACAAAACAGCTTAATATATTCTAGATATAATGATGGCCAATCAATACCATACTGAAAACAAGAAATACATGTAATAAAATATAAATGCATGAACAAATATTACTGCTAGATTTAGATATTTTCAACGTATATTCTCGGCTAATAAAATGAAGACTCTTTTTTAACTTTTAATAAAAGTGAAATTAAATGGTCAAATGAAATTGTATGAATGACAAATTGGTGCAGCTTAAAAAGACTTATTGAGTCATATTAATTCTCAAACTATATTTAAAGATATTATATAATTATTGACTTTTGACAAGGTTAATATAAGGATATATGACCCCAAAAGACATGTTATATTTACCGAGACTGTAGGCCAAGGTGAATATAACATTTCTTTTGAGGTCATGAATCTTTATATTTACAGAAATCAAAAGTCAATAATTGTTTTATTATATGACTGACAGACAGGTGTCTTTCAAAAAAATTCGTAACAGCTTCTGTTTTTGTGTCATGATTTTCAGAAAATGCAATGAGATCCTGACTGGCTTATCAAAAGCTTACGTCGGCTTTGATTGGTTCTATTTTTGGACAATGGGAAATCACTGTCGTCTATTTTTAGGGACCTTGAGGGCAATTTGGACCATTATATTACCCTCACTGCAGAATCGAAGGGTGAACATAACAATTGGTCCAGTGCAGCTTAACATGTTTTAACCAATCAAAACTGAGTAAAATCAGTAGTCATATAATACTAATGTATATTTCTGTCAATAAGGAGTAAGGATTTTTTAAATTGAAATATTGAAATACAAGTTTTTAGTAAAAAAAAATTTGCCCCATCACAATACTGACTTAAATAAAGTGTTTACCTTTGCATGGTTCATTCCTTTAAAATATGATGACATTATAGCCCCATATACTAAAGAGCTACATGCACATATTAATTGAAAATTTTTGTGACAGCTGAATATGAGAATTTTGTCTACAGATGGGCTAATGATTTCTCTCCATTTAACAAAAGTTGTACAAATCTAGCCCAACCATTGATTTATTTTCAGGGCAACTTTTTCATCAATAAATACAATATTTCTACATGCATGTATTACATTATCTTACCCTCTTTCTTTTCCTTGATTCAATTTTTGCATGCAAAGCCTTTAAATTTTCTTCGTTCTGTAGTTCTTTTTTCAGGTTATCCAGCTCATTCTAAAAATCAAAAACTTGAATGTATTTTATATTTTGAAATTTGTCTATACTCTGTAGACTTCTCGGGTCAGAGATTATTCCTGCTAGTTACTGGAACATTAAGCATTTGAGAGTATGGTTACTTCTCCTTAATAGGATGCCATTCTACTGAATGGGACTCAGATGCACTTCAATTCAAAGATCACAAGTCTCTCTCACTGTCTCTGCCACTATGGTAGCTCAGTTGGTAGAGTGCTTACTTCGTATGTAGGAAGTTTGGGGTTCGAACCCAGGCCTGGTCTGAACAAAACTTAAAAAAAGTAAGTGACTGTTCTTTTGCCAAGTACTCTACATTAAGAAATGAGTCACAGGGTCCTTGGTCAAAGACCTGAAAAACTGATGCCCTGTGTAATGGCAGGTGTAGTATGCCTAAGAACCCTCCCTGAACATTGTGCTAAGCACACTGCAAAGGCAAAGATTTCTGCCACTTTCTCTCTATCTGGTAACGTCTCAATATGAGTAAAATATTCTTGACCGAGACGTAAAACCCCATTAAATCAATTAATCCAACTCTTACTTCCTAGGTTTGAATCTTACTAGGGGCAGATTCCCATGTGAGAAAGTTTGTCAGTTCCTTTGCTGAAGATAATGGTTTTCTCTGGATTTTTTGGTTTTCTCCACAATCCAAGAATTAACAGCCACTATAAAAGTGACAACTGTTGCTGGGTTGTAAAACAATTTTTCTCCCCTATCAGTACATCTGTCAGTGCCGATTTAAAAAGCATTAGTAAAGGTTGTAAACAATTAGAAATTACATGTCTTTTGGGAAGATCGAAGCCAGGGTTGCAACCCAAGACCTTGAATTTGAGTCTGTGGTAATATTTCCAATTATGTGTGAAAAGTTTCAATATTCACCAATCTGCATTACTTCTTTCTCGTGCAATCTAATTAATCTATATTCAATGTGTGAACACCGTTTTTTTTTTTCCAAAATCATACATTTCCAACCATTCAATTTAGGCCTAAAATAAAATTAACTTTGTTTGCTGTTGACCGCCCGACCCACTTGAAATGCCCCTACCCAAAAAATTTTATTGCCATCAATTCCCTTTTCTTTTTTTCTTTTTTTTTTTTTTTTGGCTTTTCATACAAAGTAAAAACAGTATAAAAGGGCAATAATCCAAGCAAGCAACCTGTGAGCAGGTTTACACATTAGTGAGGAAATTCCACTTTCTCCATGGGAGAAGACACAAGGAGAAACATAAAAGACTGTGGTTAGCGAAAAAATTGTAAAATGTGTTTTAAAAGAGACATATGAAACCAATTTAACCTTTTTCAAAAGTGTAATAGATTTAAGTTTTCAAAAAATAAAATATTTTTCCTACCTACCTACCCACATGTGGACAACATGAGTCGGAAAACAGCAAACAAAGAATTTTTTAAGTTAGGCCTTACCTTAATTCACAACCAATGGTCTACAAATGTGCATATTATTAAGACTCTTGAGACATATGAGAAAAATATTTAACCCTTGAAAATCAAGAGGTCTTAAAATAGAAGCCCCAACTGTTTTACACAAGGTGGCTGATAGTCCACCACAAGAGCTAAATGGTTGTTCAAACCCTGGCTAAGTCATACACAAGACTTCAAAGTTTGAGCTACGCTTCCTTGCTAAGTGCTCAGAATTAGGACAGAGTATTGACAGGTTCGTCCAGTACTATGCAAGAGTGAATGGTAGAGGGGTAAGCTTGTCTTCAAGATACTGACTCTGTGCCAGCTAGAAACCTAACAAAAATTCACCCCGAGTGTGAGCTACTGTAGTACAAGGCAGACCATAATACAAACTCGCAACCTCAAAACATACATGTATGTACATTTACAAGAACTTGTTCTTAAATTAATTTTGAGAGATTAAAAATCTTGCTTTCATCACAAATAGCTGAAAATTATTGATGCGATTTAATACATGTACACCATTATGACATGTTTTACATGAAATCTACATACCTTAACATTCTTAACTCTGTTTGTTTCTGTCATCCATTCTTTCTCTGAACAGTTTGTACAAAATTCCAGCTTTTTAATCTGTTGTTGTAACTCTGCCATCAGGAAAATCATCCTTCTCATTTTACTTTGAACATCACTTATCTATGTAAATGAATATGAAAAATGAAGATAATAAAGAAGGCTTTTATGCAAACATTTGAGCTGACCCATTGTCCTTTATACCTGTATAAAGACATTGGAAAAATACTTTATTTCTTATATTTACAACAAATTAGACAATATTTTGTGTTTTTGTAAAATATTTTTCACAAAAATATAGGGTTCTAAGAAATTTACATGTATCTAACCTTTCCGACATCTGTCACAATAGACTCTGCTTGTCGTTAGGCTGTGAAAAGTTGGTCACGGAGGTCACATGACAGACTGTGTTTACAAAATTCCAAAGGACAGTGGGTCTTGAACACTTTATACAGAGAAAACATTTGAGTTGTAAATAATTTGTTATAAAAAACAATATCCATGTATAACACTAAAAGATCTGGAAAATGATAGAAAATTAAACAAGCAGCTTTCCTATGGAGACAATGAAAATAGATTACAGGTTGTTATAATAACTGTATTACTCTTTGGAAAATTTTTAAATAATGCTTTTTATTTCATTATCATTATTATTATTGTTTTCATCTAATGCAAAATAAACTTGCTAATCTCAAGCATACACTAACTTGTTCTTGGATTAATCCATAGTGATTAACAATCTTGCTCTCTTTTGAATAGCTTAAAAAATGCTGATGCGATGTTAAACAATACAAACAATCTAATGAAAAAATCATACTGTATATTGCAGGGCTTCGATTATTCACTCGTCCACTCATCCTGACGAGTGAAATGTGTACTTGGACGAGTGATATTGTTACTACCACTTGTCACGGTGCCGAGTTAAATTTATCAGACATATACATCAAGGGGCTTGTTGCAATTAATAAACAATAGATACTATAGTGTTTGTCTGAAAAATCTTGTAAAAGGAGGTCAACTGTAACGACATCGGCCGTTCTGTTACAAGCGTCAATCAACAAAATCATTTAAACCTTTGCATCACATGCGCAAACCTATTGTTTCGCATTACGAATTTACTTAGTGTAATGTAAAATCCAACCGATGTTCTGAGTGTTTATATACTTGTTGGTCCATTAAGTATGTCAAATAAAAGTAAACAAACTGTTTTGTATAACTTTCTAAAGACAAACAAGGATGAAACAGCTGATAAAGAAGTTTTCGAAGACACTAATAAGACTACCGCTGATCTTGATGACAAACCAGTTGCAGGTGGAAGCATTTCTAAACCTGCAACTTCAAAACGAAAGTTACTGGTTACTTAAAGTGGAAAATCCGAAGTTTGTGAAAACCTAAGAAAAAGTCAGAAAACATTATTTATTGGTACAAGCTCTGGCTGTACTTAAGAGAAGAAATTCTCGTTTTCATGTAGTGACTGTGCCGAGTTAAATTTCAAAGTGACCATTGGTTTTCTTCTTTAACTAGGCACTGTGCAGAGTGGCATTAAAAATTCTATCTAAGGCCTGTATATTGTTAGTACATGTATTAATATTAGGTCATTAAAATTATTCTCTGGAAAAAAATATTGAAGGCAAAATATCAAACTGATTTTGCAAAGTGATCTTAACTTGTGATAAAGAGATGAATGAAAGCTAGACTACTAGACTGAATTTTAATTAAAAAACATTGATGTTTCATTGCATCTCAGATATCTGAAATGATTCAATCATGTATTTCCACAAACAAATCTTACTTTTATCATTGGCTTTTGACAGGTTTGTTGTTTATTCTTTCTACTTTTTCTACTTTCAAGAAACTGTTGAAGCCATTTATTTTCTGTATTGATAGGTCCAGTTTCTTTTTCTTTTAAAGCCATTTGGGTACAGTTTTGGCTTGAAAAATGCTGGTTTGGTGGTTGCTGCTCAAGTTGAATGGATTGGGTTTGATAAAATATATCAGGATTTGATTGTGGAAGATTTTGAAATGTATTAGGCTGGAAATTCTGGTTTAAATTTTGATTCTGTTGCATAGGAACCATGGGTGGAGGCATTCTCATAAGGTTTGGTTCCATTGTGTTTGGTATATTGTTTGTCTTAAAATTCATCGGAGGTGGTGCCCTATTTACAAAGCTATCTGATGGAAGTATTGGTCTATTAAGATTCAAACCACTTAAATTTGATGGTAACATGGCAGGAGGCATTTCCCCCATACCAAGTGAAGTTTGAGGTATTGAAGTAGTATTGCCAGGCAAATTTTGTTGGTATTTGTTTGGAAAAGACTGTTGTGTATGCATTTGATTTGAGTTTTCATAAGGTCTGTCACTCTCATCTAGTTTGTCAGTTCTTCCCTTCTGGAACACCACGTTTTCTCTAGCCATTCTATGTTCCTGTTGTTCCTCTTCAAAACTTGATGTTTCCTGAAATCTTGCATAAGATGCCTCGTATTGATTTCGTTGATAAGATCTGTTAACAAAATTCTGATTGTTTCCAAAATCGTTTTTGAAAACCGGATCGGGATGAGGCATCCTTGGACCATCGTTTTGGTATGGACCCAATGACTTGTTTGGGAGATTTGTCCAGTTTCCACGATTATGAAGATATTCTTGTTCATTAATCCCATTGAACGACCTCTGATTTCTTGGTGCATTTAAGTTAGCTCTAAAATTTTGGTTTTGAAACCTTGGTTGCATATTTCCAGATAAAAAGTTTACGTCTAAATTTGACGGTGTTTCTCTCCTGGGCGCAGCCATATTAGATATCTTTAAATCTCGTTCAAATGTTATAAAGTAAACATGAGAGTTAAAATTAATTCAAGTTAAGATGAAAAATTCAATTTTAATTCAAAAAGTAAAAATTTCAATAAAATGGAAAAAATGTCTCAAAGTATAAATCTTTTCACTGGTTTTTACTTCCAAACACTAATCACGTGATCAAAACAAACAAAATGGCGAATGACAGTAGAGGTTCACGTTTACTTTCAGATTTAAACAACGCATTTAAACGTGATCCAGAAATGTAAGTAGCCCAAGATAGTAAAATTAAGATAAAGGTTAAAAATCTCACGAACAGTTGTCGACAAAATTTCATGAATGTATTATGAACAATATATTATTAAAGAGCGATATGTAATTTTTTTCCAAAACACAAATAAGCATGATATCATGTCTATATGTATACCTATATAAGTTATGCAGTGGTTATTAAAAACGTTCTATTGAAAGCTATTTACACCTCTTTTTCATTTTTAATTTATAAATTTTTAATATCTGTATAATGTTATTGGTGTTGATATTGATCAGTTGATGTTAATAAGATAATTTTATTAAAATAAACACAGTAAGTTTTATTCACTGAACAGTTTAAGTGACATTTGGCTTTTATTTTAATTAAGAACATTCTCAATATTTTCAATCACGAATATTTCCCATTTGATAAATACATTTAACAAAAATTATTCATTATTGCTGAATATGACTTATGGAAGTCGTCCTGAATGATGTGAATTAACACGCAAAATGTAATAATGATGGGAGCTAAAAATATATTCATTCATTGATACAAATGCAGCTTGGGAGTGTCGAGTTTAAATGACTCAAATATACGAAATAAAAACTTTAAAATTAAAATAACAGTATCATTGTTTACAATAGAAACAACGGCAATTCCAGGGATTTTTCTGGCCACTCACAGGGTCCGGTAAAGGGACCCATTCCCAATGCCAAAAAGCATACATTTTCCCCAATTTTGTTGGTAAAAATTCCCAAATGATCCTGCTTTGAGAAACTTAGAAAAAGTGAAAAAAATTATATTTTTGATGTAGCTTGTATATCTTTATAATAACCTGTATTTATGCACATTTTGATTTATACTCAATGAGGATCTGGTAGAATGGGAGCAACTCATGAAACAACTTTTTCAGATGTTTGTATTGAAGCCAGTCTATGAAGATATTGTGTAATTGTCTGAGTGATTTTGAACAAACGAGTGACTACCAGCATGTATCAAAATAGTAAATATTCCAGGCAAAATATTTGATGTGCTGACAATGTGAAAATTTTTAAAGTTTAATGAAAAATTTTCCCAAAATGTTGATTTTGTCAATGATTTTCCCAATTTCATCCCAAGGTCCCTTTCCCAAAATGGCCAGAAAAATCCCTGAATTCAGTCTATGAGGAAGACAAATCATGTTCATGTCGATTGACATTGAAATAAAGCTTCTGTAAGATCTTACAACCACAATTAGCTCAAAAACAGTCAGTGAGTGCTACTTTGTCCACTGTAGTTAATACTAGTTACCATTCTGAAAAATCCAGCAAGTTCAAATACCATGCCAATGGTAACTTTTCCATATTCAAGTCTGTTGAGTTCAGGTCAAAATAGCAACCTGCCACTGACAATTGATACTTCAAATAATTTGTCCTCCCTTCATTCTGGCTTGTTTACTAACATTTTTTTTTTTACTAATTTTACATTTATATTCAAATTTGGAATATAATATCAATTAATTTAAACTGTTTAATTAAAAAAAATATTGACTATATTTTGTCGTAGTTTTTTGTTGACATTGTTGAGTTTTGACCGTTCCATCAGTTGGATTGAATCAGTGAATATAACAGACCAAAGAAGTTAGTTTATTTATTTATTTATTTTTGTTTCAAATGTCAGAGTAAATGGTTATATAAATATAAGTAAGAAAATAGCTTTTATTGTATGTCACATCGCTGTTGAATAATACTGGTTTATCGCCAATTGAATGAAGGGCGAAGGTAAAAAATTGTGAATAAAGTACCAGATTATTTTTGTATTATAAATAATTTTTTTTATGTTCCTAGATTTGTTGCTTCAAAGTGTTGTAAAATATTGTCATACCTGTTTACATGCCCTCATTTGATTTTTATTTTGCAGAGATGAGTATGACTTTCTGCCGGTATTGGAACCAAAGCATAACAGAAGTCCTCTTATACTTCAAGAACATAAGCTAGGGCTAGAAATGTGGAGTGTAAAAATACTGTACCAGTATGCTTACAATACACTGTTGTCATGGAGACACAAACAGACTCCTACAAAGTTCTTAGGTAGTATCATACTACATATTTATGCATTTGTTCAGGAAAAAACTTGAAGGGCCTATATAAACTGTAGCTATTGATGTTGGAGACTGGGTTTATGTGATGTTAAAATGTGATGTTAAATGTTCCCTTAAGTGCCATGATGTAACACAGTCCAGCTCGGGATCCAACCAATGATTTTTTGTATAAGTTTACAGCCTTAGTAGATCTCGCAGTTAGACAAATGGACTTTGTGTAGAGTGTAATATAGTGTACAAACTATTAGTCTAGTATGGACCTTTCCTGAGGGAACTGTTCTCCTTTAGTGTTGTCTGGAAAGTATAGGTACCAAACTGCAAGGAAAGGTCACTATACCTCTCCAGACCACTATAGGTGAACTTTTCCTGACGAAAAGGTCCACAGAAGATTTAGTACATCAGGTCTTTGTTTTCCAATCTGATAAAGAAATGATTTATTTATTTTATTTAACATCTTAAATTTTAACTGCTAATAGAATCAAATTGTACAAAATATTGTTTATTTGTTCGATCTCCATAGATTGTTATCAATTTTCCTGGCTTTAAAAAAATCATTCATAATGTTTACCAAGTACTTTGTGACCTACCGGTACTTAGTATTATTACTTTTGAACAAGTTATTTATATCTTCTGAATTGACATTCATAAATCAAGCAATTTTTATGAGACAGCAACAATAACACTGTCACCTGAACAAAGGGGAGTAACTTGATTCAGTTTGCAGGGACTATACTTTGATGTCGGGGGACCATACCTAGGGTATAGTCCTGTTGCTATGCATTGTCAAGGGCAGATGATTTCTACACCAAAAAGTATTTTATGCAGTTATCCAATGATTATTCAATGAACTTGTGATGTACTAAATTTATTTATTATACCCCCTCACACTCAATGTAATGTTTGAAAATTGAGTTTTGACCATAACTACTTGTTGCTTTGAAGTGATATTATGAAAACTTTACTTACACAAAACATCTCCATGTTTCAAAGTTGTGTCATGACTTCAACCAAGGTCATATTTAGTTTTTTAAAGACCAAGGTCAAAGAGGATATCTGTTTCAAAATTGTGATTGTGGGATTTGTAATTACAAGGATGTTCAGGAGGTATTTGTTTCCTTTCGTAGAATCTCTTTTTAACTGTCATTGGTAAGTGCTCGTTTGTTGATACTGTAGTAACTGAATGCTACATCCAAAAACTGAATGCCTTGATACAAAAGAAAGAATCTTGACTGGTTTATAAAACACCACAACTTCCCTCCACTCTACTGGAGAAGGCGTGGATTAAATGATGTACATGTAAGACTTTTGTTACTGAGATTTCATCTTTACTTCAATTTGGTATAATTTATAATGCTAATTATTTTTTGTGACATATGTTGACCTAATTTTAATGACTTTATTGATTTTTTTTTTCAGATCCTAAATCACTAATATGTTTAAGTAGGTCAGTAGTTTTAGTCAATCCAGAATGTTACACAGCCTGGAATGTAAGGTAATATAAAAATAATTCTTTATAAGGAAATTGTACAAATTTCTAACATTTTTATTGGTTAAAAGGTAAAACACGTTCATTTCATTTCCTAATGGCTATAATTAGCCACACCCACTCACATGCCTTATTATACAGCCTGGAGTGTAATGTAATATAAAAATAATTATTTATAATCAAATTAGACAAATTTCTAACATTTTCATTGGTTGAAAGGCTAAACATGTTCATTTCATTTCCTAATGACAAAGCACTTATTAGCCACACTCCTCATAAGCCTTATTGTTTGTGACATAATCTGGAATGGAACTACTTTTGGCCTACTTGGTGCAAAACACAAAAAAGAACCTTGTTTTCTCTGATTGTTTTGATGTAATTAAAGCAAAAATGGTATAGATTTATTCTCTAATTTGATTTCGTCTGACTTCAAAATTTAATTATAAGCATTGAATCTGATTTTTGGGTATTGATAAATAACCTGAATGAGTGTTGTATACACTTTTGCATAATTATCTTTATGAATTTATCTTTACGTCTATTTCTGATAGACCCAGTGAAAACAAAATTTAATGTTTAAATGTTTGACAAAGTGAATAAGTAAAATCAATCAATCCAGGCACAAGTATTACTTTGTCACATGATTATATCCCTGTTTTGCTCATAATGGAAAATATGCTGGTATATTATAGTTAATAATCTTAATAATAGAATGATTGCATGCAATCAAGTGCACAAATATATGGATTTCTGGCACATGTTTCAGAAAACCTACATGTACATTGTATTTGTTAAAAAAAGCCTAACACATTACACTAACCCTTTTTTCAAACCCAAAATACCAATTTATATTATCAATGATCTCTTCAGTTCATTGGTTAAAATCTTAATTTCAGAGGAGCCAGTGGCAAAATGGACTCTATAGTTTAAAGATTTTGTGGACCAATCAGAAATCTGATAACCTTATGTCATCAGATCATCTTTGTAACTTTGGTTGCTGGACCAGAGACCGAGTTTTCTTGGTATTCTAGAACTTGAAGTTTAAGTAATTGAAATTCCACCATAAGTTTAGCCAAATAACATTTTGATCTATATTTTGACAGGAAAGAGTTGGTGGAATCTGGAGATCTGTCAATAGTGGATGATCTAAAACTTGGTGCACTTGTACTCACTAAAAATCCAAAAAGTCCAGAAACATTTAGTCATAGGTTAGTCACAGTATTTACATGTATAAAAAATGACTCTATAAAAAATGTCAGTGCAGTGGAGTGGTGTAATGGAGTCAAGATTCTCTCACCTATATCAGCTGGTCAGTTCTGAGATGGTGGAGAAACATTAGAGCTTGGAGAAAAACGACCAGCCTTTGGCAATTGAACTCACAAATGTGAAATTATGTTGACAAACACTAAAGACATGCACACACACAAACTCACACACACATGAGCACACACACACACACACACACACTTTATCTGTCATTAACATACATATGTGTATCTGAAGATGACTGAATTTGTTTAACACAAGGATGTTTCACTCAAGTTCTAAATATGATCACAAATTATTTTGCAGGAAATGGTTATTACAGAAGTACATGGAATGTTATTTAATGTCTAGTCATGGTAGTAACCATAGTAACGGAAGTAACTCCTTGTATGAGGAATTTGTAAATATGGATGCAATCGATGTAAATGTTGATGTTATGGGTGCTCATAATGGTCAGTTTTTAGATGCTGGACTGCCATTGGTACCAGATCACCATGAATGTATTCAGAAAGAATTTTCTGTGTGCCAAAAAGCTGCTGAGAAATACCAATGCAACTACAATGCCTGGAGTCACAGGATATGGGTGGTGGAGAATTGTTACAATTGTTCTATAAATGTAAGTGTAGAGGTTAATTATTCTTGTCAGTATCATATATCATTGATATTGTGATGTAACTGGCTATAAATGAAGTGCAACTGCAACTCCTTGAATTGCAGGGTATTAGTGTTAAAGAAAATTAGTTAAAATAAGGTATTGAAGAGCAATATTGATTGTGCCATCTAAACCTTTCTTAACAAACCACTGTGGTAACTCAGCTGGTAGAGTGCTGGCTCCTTAAGTGGGAGGTCGTGTGTTTGAACCCCAACCGGGTCTGACCCAAGACTTGAAACTGGATAGTGACTGTTTTTTCACCAAGCACTTGGCATTAGGAAAAAAAGTCACAGTTTTTTCAGATGGGAACTTGAAATAAACAAGGTCCCGTGTCATGGTAGGCATGGCAGGAGAAAGAACCCTGCTGTATAATGCCATCAGTGCAACACACAGGCAAATTTTTTTGCACTTTTATCTATAGCTGGCGACATCTCAATGTAAGTGAAATATTCTTGACTGGAACGTTAGACACCATTACTCAGCTCACTCAACTTAACCTTTCTTAATCTAGGAGTTGAGTTGAGAGTTGAGTAATGGTGTTTAACATCCCAGTCAAGAATATTTCACTTTTATTGAGATGTCACCAGCTATAGGCTAAAATGCAGTAATTTTGCCTGTGCGTTGCACTGATGGCATTGTACAGCAGAGTTCTTTATTGTGCTACACCTTCCGTGACACAGGACCTCATTTATTTTAAGTTCCCATCCGAAAAACCATGACTTTCAGTTCATAATGCCGAGTCCTTGGCGAAAGAACAATCACTACTCACTTTCAAGTCTTGAGTCAGACCCAGTCAGGTTCTAACCCATGACCTCCCACTTACGGAGTTTTAACACAGGACATCAGTTTTAATGTCTCACATTGTTAAGAGGTCAGACAATAATATTCAGGAACTGTAATATTTACAGCACACAAACTTTTAATCACACTATCTTTGATCTCAAGGAAATTCAGAAAATAATTTAAATCAAATTTTTAAATCTTTATTTTACATGTATTTGTTTGTTATTGTTGGACATTTGCATTGTCCAAAAATGAACAGTAAAAAGAAATCCAAGAGAAAATTTATATTGTTGATACCTGATATAGGTGACTATCAGAGGGCCCCAAAACGGTCATTCCAGCAAAGACACCCTTGATATTATTAAATCAAGTTTTGTACTTTTTTTGGTTAGTATTTCTATTTAGACAACCATTTTTTCCATAGAGTTATTTTTCTTTTAATTAAGATTTTTATTAAGTCAACTTCATTTTTGTCGTGCCTGGCATTGCCATAAGGTGAGACTTAGGTGTTACTTTTCCGTTGGTGGCAGTGGCGGCAGCTTGTCAAAATGTATTTTCTACTCGATCAAAAACTAACCAGGCGAGACATTTAAATTTGTTGAATTCTTGTTTTTCAATAAAATTTTTTTTCTTCTGTAAATTGAATTTCAGATTTTATTTAGTGAACTTCATTCAACAGAGAATTGGGTATCCCGAAACATCTCAGACCATAGTGGCTTTCATTATAGACAGTTTTTATTAACCAGTCTTTATAAACAGGCAGATAATCTTAAAGAACAGTTATCAATAAGCTACAGAAACTTAATACAGAAAGAATTACAATTTATAATAGATTTAATAAAACGTTACCATGGACACGAAGCGTTATGGTATCATAGGTAAGTTTCTTTGAACTTGGACAGTTGACTCATATGCTGTTGTTCTTATGATATTAGGCCAAAGTTTGTCCTGGGTTTTAGTACAGTTCAGCAACTAAGAGTACATTGTTTATCCTTGATGGAATCAGGGCCCAGGTGGCCGAGTGGTCTAAAGCACATGCATACAGATCATATTGCCTCTCACCCACTATGTTCAAATCACTATCTGGAATATCCAAGTGTGAGAAAGTTTGTCAGCTTGCTTGCTGAAGGTTGGTGGTGTGAGAAAGTTTGTCAGCTTGCTTGCTGAAGGTTGGTGGTGTGAGAAAGTTTGTCAGCTTGCTTGCTGAAGGTTGGTGGTGTGAGAAAGTTCGTCAGCGTGCTTGCTGAAGGTTGGTGGTGTGAGAAAGTTTGTCAGCTTGCTTGCTGAAGGTTGGTGGTGTGAGAAAGTTTGTCAGCTTGCTTGCTGAAGGTTGGTAGTGTGAGAAAGTTTGTCAGCTTGCTTGCTGAAGGTTGGTGGTGTGAGAAAGTTTGTCAGCTTGCTTGCTGAAGGTTGGTGGTGTGAGAAAGTTTGTCAGCTTGCTTGCTGAAGGTTGGTGGCGTGAGAAAGTTTGTCAGCTTGCTTGCTGAAGGTTGGTAGTGTGAGAAAGTTTGTCAGCTTGCTTGCTGAAGGTTGGTGGTGTGAGAAAGTTTGTCAGCTTGCTTGCTGAAGGTTGGTAGTGTGAGAAAGTTTGTCAGCTTGCTTGCTGAAGGTTGGTAGTGTGAGAGGTTGGTAGTTTTCTTTGGTTACTGCAGTTTTCTCTACTATCTCAGAAGTTATAGTGTTAAATATAAGTAGAAGAATCTAAATTGGTATTATGGCACCATTTTTCACTTCATTTGATGGAATAACAGTTGCAAAGTTAATTTGCCAATTCTCTTTAGGTAACCAAAGAAATGCACTGCCAGTTATAACAAACCCTGCTTCAAGAGTTGAATGGCATCAAGCCCCAGCCTTGCTTTATGATTCATGTGTATTATCAAGCAAGAACTGTAACATTTACTGCAGCAGTTACTTTGGAATAGAGATTTATAATTAATTTGATGATTTTGTTCTTTATCAACCTTACCACATTATCAATAGATTCTTTAGGAATTAATAAGTATGAATTCTGTGACTTTAATGAATAAAATTTTTTGAGTAGACATTGCAAATTGGGTATTCACTGGATTTTATTTTTAAATCAAGGTCTGATAATTCAAACTTTGATCATGAAATTTTATTAACTCATTACTACAGAGCTGTAAAAAGCTCAGTATTCATAAGAAGCTCTTTAAATTGAGGCTACCTTATTGATAAACCTTCTCTTTTAGTGTGCTAAAACCACTTCTTAACTTATTTAAAGTTTGTTTAGAGATATAGCCACCTTCAGCTGTTTAGGATAACTCTTAATACTAGAGGCAATTGAAACTATAAAAACTTATCCAATTTTAAAATTTTGTGGATGTATTTTATGGATTTAAAGGACTAGATTTGCAGTTGAGCTTTTTTTTCAAACATCTACCTGTACTTTTATTTTTTTTTATAGGAGATATGTATTTCAAGCTATGTGCAAGGCATGTGACATGACATCTGTTGCCATAGAGACAATATCACCTGATGGCAACTCAGAACAACCATTACAGAATTACCAGAAGAAAACAAAGTTTGAGAATGATTGTCAACTGCTGTTACTGCGAGAAGTAGATATGGTGTCAAAATTTGATTTGATAAGTAAAGACAAATATCATAAAAATCTAGCTCAAAAATATTTAGATTGGATACAGAAATGTTGCAGAAGATAAACTGTCGTCTGCTTTAGTAAGAAAATTCACTTAGTTGAAAGAGATAAAGGGAAAAGGGTATTTTTATTCATTTATTTTAATGTTATTGCATTTTTTTAGCCTTGTTATTTTGTTTTTAAGCAGTTTTTTGAATAAGGGTTTGTATAATTTGTTACATGACCAGCATGAATTTACAATTTCTGTGTATAAGAGTAATAGGGTGAGTTATAAGAAACTATCAAATGACATCACCAAACAAGTGATTATTTGACTAACTTACTGTGATGTCTATGTTCTTATAAATCGTGGTCAGTATTTTCCTATCTGGGTAAAAAATCAAAGATTTAAAATGAAACTTGGAGACTCCCTTGTTTAAATGTACTGTAAATCAGGAAATATTTCGTGTTTGTCTAATTTTTATTGAATTGGCCAGAGTAACAAGATGTAAAATTAATAAAAATTTTGCAAATAGTTTTGTTTATTTTACTTGCATTTGCACTGTCCCATATAAAGTGACACAAAAAAGTATTTATACATGTATATCACCGATCATAGAAGGGGAGACTTCTGTTCTGGACTGAACAGCCAGGCATCGTCCTTGTAAAAAGAATAATCAAAGGCCTGGATAATGATGATGATATCTCGAAATGACAATACATGTGAAAAATTAACTGATGTGAAAATCACCCAATTTTCTGAAGATAAAAGTTAAAGAGCTGATTATTTGTAATAAGGATATTTTTATATTGAAAACAGCAAAAGTATTTTTAGAAGTCCCAGTCTATACCTTTTTTCAAGTTTTTCTTAAAAGCTCAGTTCTCTTTATAAATTGCCAAACCTTTAAATGCCAAAATCTAACAGAAAAAATTATGGCCATAAATTGGAGTTTTTACTGCATTTAAGACAGATCCATCCTGTATGTAATCCTTTATCAAATGACACATATTTGAAATTGTTATCTTGTTGCTAAGTTACATATTTTCATAGAACAAGGTGGTTTTTTTTTTTTTTTTTTTTTTTTTTTTTTTTTTTTTTTTTTTTTTTTTTTTTTTTTTTTAAATAAACCTTTTCCACAGAATGTTTTTTTTAGATAATTTTCAATAATTTTTAAAAGATGATTTTTTTAAAACATATGTTCTTAACATTTTAGGGAATTGTTTGGAGTCATACATTTGTAAATTCTTACCATTACCATAGCAACAGAAAGAATATGCATAATATTGTAAATAATGAAATATTAATTATATGTTCATATTTATTGTAATGATATGTTGTTGTTACACACTTTTTGTCATAAGTCTTCCAGTTGCACGGGAGACAATCATTGATTATAAATATGTGCATTTTCATATAAATTATTTCATTTATTTTTCATTTTAATAGTGTTACACGTAAACTTCTCATCCAAAGCTACTGTGCCAAATTTGATGAAATTTTGTGATAGTCATGTGTAGGTGAATGATAAAACACATTTTTTCTGGATTATATTCTTAGGTCATCTATTCTAGATTTGCACAAATATTAGTTATGGGGCACAAAAAGTGGGAAATTGCAAGGCATTAATGGTGAAATTGCTAAAAAAGTACATTTGTCCATACATCTTGAAAACTATAAAATTTTTGAACTTGTAGTATATACGTTTTGTGGTCATGGGTTCAGCGGTCAAGGACGTAGATCAATAAAGACTGCTAAAAAGCTTATTGTCTGGAAAACTATAAACTTTATGTATAGGCATGCTTATCATAATATTACAAGAATTGATATTACAATCATTTCTATATATGGTATAAAGTCATGGTCATATCTGTATCAGAAAGCACTTTGTTAAATATCAGGAAAACTATAAACATTTGCATAGGCATGTATATGAAAATGTTAAATGAATTTATATTATAATTATTTTATTATATGGTTCAAGGTCATTGGTTTGAAGGTCTGTGTCAAAGCCATATTGCACTTAACGATGACAGTGCTTCTTTCCACCTTGGTTCAAATCCCATTAAGCTTGATATTGGTACCATATTACTAGAAATGAAGGCCTTTTTGACTTAGTTTGAAAAATGCAGTTTCTGCTCAAAAACCCCAAAGAAGTAATGAATTGAATTCATATTTTGCATAAATGCTTTTCTTGATAAAAGGTCATGTTTTATATTCCTTATAATCTACCTCGTAATACTAGAGTTATTACCCATTTTAATAACCATGTCATCCTTTTGCTCATTTAATTAATAAATGTACTACTTTCTACATCCACATGTTTATGTTTCACCCTAAACATTTCCCTGTGATTAATTACATGTTTTTGATTGAAAAACACAAAAATCACAAATGATTGTTTTAGAGAAAATAAGTAATTGTTTTCTCATTGATTTTGTTTTAAATTCCTCTCATTTTTACATTGCAATGCTGTTAATGTGGGTACCTTTTATAAGTTTCAATAAACTGTATTGATATTTATTCCTGTTCATTGTTACTGTAATTACCTTATGTCAAAGTCAACAATCTATGTAGCACATATGTCATACACATAAAACAAACTTTAAGGTAGACTTTTTCAGGCTCATCGATAAAAGATCTTTTTAGTAATGTAAGTGGACATCTGATTTTTAATTTTCCTTCGGAAAATAAACTAGTTCAATAAAATGTCACTGTTATCATTTATTATGCAGTATTTTCTATTAAAACACTTATTTGATTAAAAGTTTGAAGGATTTAAGCCAAGTGCAAGGTATTTTCGGTATCAGTATGTAACACAAATACCCGCTTAATTTTGATGTGCCATATGTGCAAATTTCGAATAATCATTCCTCATCAGTGACATTAGGGGCCGAAAAGTATGATGGATAAAAAAAAAAACATAAGCCAAACAGTTGAAGATCTGAGAAAATGATTTTTTGAAGAGCCGAATTGTAAAATATTGCTTGCTATCTAGAACCAACAGTTAAAAACGATAATATAATTGATTCCTATTGTCAAATCATAACACAAAAATGGACCACTTCCTTAGTGGCTTAGTGGTACAGGTCCGTCTCAAGAGTGGGAACTTGTCATACATAAGACTTCAAATTAAGAGCTTATTCTTTTGCTCGGCATTAGAAGGACAGACTATCCACTGGTTCACTCGGTTTTAGGTAATGAAGTGGAGGGGGGAGGGGGAGTGGTATGATTGTCTGCGGTAAATTGACCCTGTGAAGTAGCACCTTACCTAAAAAGTAATCTTGAGTGCATGCTTAAAAACAACAAACCATAATCGACACTCCAACACCAACTTGTTCTTCGATTAAGCAAGAGAATTTCTTCGCAAATGGCTAAAAAATTGCATATGCAACATTTAACAACTTACAATTCGGTCGATGAGTTCTGTAGATGTGTTTTAAATATATTTGGTTTACATTTTTAAAAAAATTTATCAAAATGCTAGACGATAACAAAATAACGTTAATATCTTAAATGTTTAAAATTTTAATATCAATATATAATGCAATCTATAATAATAAATATACTAATATATTAATATAGATATTTCAAAATGTACTGTAAAAATAAACAAAGCTAACCGAAAAAAGAGCAATTTTTTAGTGATTTGTTATTTTATAATAAAATCACAATTTTAATATGCCCTATCAGTGACACCAGGGGCATAAAAATTGATAGATAAAAAGAATAACTTAAAAATTGTACAAAAACACACCTTTGTGTAACACCTCACTTTAAATAGCTATAAACTGTACATGTTATTGTACATGTGTTTTCGCTCTGTAAAGTTCGAAAAAGAGTATTTCATATGCAATCGCTACTTCAAAAAATATAAACCAAATGTAATAGGTTTTTATGTCTCTAAAGTTCAAATATTGATTGCTTTTTAATTATATTTAAATATTGATGTATCAATTCCGTAATTTAAAAAAAAATGAGAAAACAAAAATAAATGTCAAATGGTAATTGATTTTATAAAGCTTAAACCATGCGTTTATTTTAGATAATTAAAACATATTTCCATTTAAAATTTTCTGATAAATATCATTGGTCATTAGCGTATATTGAGATTCTGAATTTGGTAAATAATAGATATGTTGAATTTTATTGATATCAAAAGCTTCCTGCACTAATCTGGCTTTCTTTTGCTTGAATGTGCCAGTAAGGTCAATTTCACTTTGTATTCTGATAAACAATGGTCGAGCATATGACGGAAGGTGTGTATTAACCTGGATGGAAATTTCATGCAGTTGTTTCTCATTCAGGGACTTGCAATCTGGTTCCTTTAGACACAGGCATGCCATTCCAGCACGCCCCTCACAACCTGTAATGATTAAGTAGGAATGTCAAATTATAATATTATTATTATTTTAACTTTGGTAAATTATGTTTAATGTAGATTTAAATTGTCTAGATAGACAGCCACTTCCTTGACATTTTATTCTAAGGTTCTGGTTCAACAAACATTTCTTCAAAACCTTACTCAATTACTTAATTGGTCAATACAGCAATGTTTGTGAAAGGTGTTCTCTCCAAAAAGTGGAACGCCTCTTTTTAATTTGAAAAACGCCTCTTTTTAATTTTTCAAGTGTGAAGACAAACAGACAGTCTTGCACGAAAGAGTTGAAGTTGAAACTTTAAACACAATATTCAATTTAAAAGAGAAAAACACGTGGGTAAACAGTTGACAGTTGTTTAAAGCTGCATTAAGTTTTTCAATTTTCTGAATTTTGTTTTTTTTTATTTTCTAAAAAATATATATATTTTTAAAAAAAATAGATATCTTCTAACCACAATCCGTGACATTCTATTTCAATTTCATTTCTTTTAGCTGTTAATAAACGGAATCCTCTGACCGGTTGGTCAGTGTTTTACGATGGTAATTATGAGCTTGGAGCATGCGCACGGATAAACGGGAAAACCCTAGAATCGAAGGTGAAACATGACAGATTGCATTAATTGTCCTTCATTAATATCCAGATGTATTTGAAATTGTGTAATGTATCCATTATTAAGTCACAGATGACAAATTCAACGAAGTTCTGTGTTTAATTTATCATATTTTACCGTTTTGAAAGTTGTGTTAAAATGACCTGGGGTTTTGATGACGTAACCTGTTCTAATATTAGATCCCAAATGCTGCATCTCGCTGGGTATATACTGTAATTTCTGTATTTATTCGAGCTTTTATCGTTGAACCAATTGTAACATTGTTCATTAGGAACGTCATGAATTAGATTAGCACCGTTGTAATTTTTTCTTTGGAGAACTTAATGCAGCTTTAAACAGAATACATGTATGGGTATTTAATTAAGCTTGAGAAATAACAGTTATTGAGCAAAATATGGTGGATACAGTAGAGTCGAAAAAATGTGATAAAAATGCCTATTCTTATATAAGTATTAAGTAATCATATCAAGCAAACAAACATACCGTTCCATATCACTATCTTAAAAGCACGAAGTATAAAGACTGTCAAATTAGGTTTTTACATGCAATCTTCCACCAGGGAAGTGAGACCGGGTACTCCGAAAGAATAAGAACATTAGTTCTATTTATCTTCACTCGCCAAGTGTTAAAACAATTAATGACGATTCAATAGTAATTTTGTAGATAAGCATTTAAAATGTAACCGAAGATTGTAAGCTATTTATATTTTGTATGAATAAAATTGATCATTATAAACATTTTGTTCTCAAAAAACTTTTTTTCATCAATAATTTGTTGCAAGGAAATTCGTGAAAGTAAGGTTCATCTTAATTCTGACAAGCTCAAAGATATTGGCATGTCAAAATTTAACATACATTTTTAAAAATGCGTTGATCTATAAGCAAATGATTCTAAATGTTGATAATTAACAACTTTTATAATATTTCTGAACATAACCCAAAAGTTACCTGGAACATTCACTCCATATACTACTGCATCATGTATGAATCCTAGCTCAGATAATGTGCTTGATACTTCTGTAGTTGAAACATTTTCACCTTTCCACCTGTAAACAAGATAAAAAATACACTGACACTTGTGAAGATGCGTGAATGACACATCTTAAACATTTTACAGAGCAAGGCAGCATGTTTTTAAAAATCATGAATAAGATCTCGAAACACCGTACTAAATCTATACCCCTTTAGTAACATAGGTGTGACATAATACCTCTAAATACTAATTCCTGCTAACGAAAGAAGTGACTACAGTGTCTCTTAATCTTAAAACCTGCATCAAACAATACCGAATACACATATATCATATGTCTTCATTACAGGGAAGTAACAAGTATCTCTAAATCCGATAACCTGCATCATACAAGACTAGACACAAATACTTCAATACCGGATAACGTTATGCAAACATCTTTAAAACCCTGCATCGTTGTAGACCTGAATCAAATAATTCATTGCCCCGCATCACAGAAGAAGTGGCGAAATATAACTCTAAATTTAAAATATGCGAAAAAAAAATACATACTTCAATGCCATACATAATTGAATACACTGTGCAAACATAATTCAAGTTTAACCAAAAACTTGCATCGTACAAAACCTGTCACACAAATATTGATTTCTAAATCATGATATACCTCTAAATAAAAAACCTTCAATATACAACACTTGACAAATACACGTCGTTACTGCATCATTGAAGAAAGTGACGTGATTATCTTTAAATCTGAAAACCTGCATCAAATAAATCCTTTTTTGAACTTGCAATTCATGTCATACTATTTGTTAAATATTTACCTAAAAGTGTCACCAAGCCTGTCACTAAAATAGAGATTATAGTCGTCATCAATACGAAACAAGTCACCACTGTTTACATACTGGTCCCCTTTAACAAAAACGTCATGTAATATCTTTTTCCTCGTTTTCTTTCTCTCGTCCCCTGTATCCAACAAATTCCTGAACCTTGGTCATTTTCACCAACAGTAATCCCGTCTCACCTAAAATACAGAAATGTAGGAAGTCAATTTTAAAGTTTGTAGACAAACTACAAACCGATTGCCAAATTTATTTTGGTAGAGAAAAACAAGGGAATGGTAAATACAGGTGCCATACACAAATGCTTGTAAAATTTTGATTTGCCAAATGTGCACATTTTGGAAAATTATTCCTCATCAGAGACACTAGGGGCCGAAAAGTTTGATAGATATAAAACGATCAAAACATGTGAAAATTAATGAATCTAAAGTTCCAAAATTATATTAATCCAAATCCAGCTAACGGATGCTCTACATGAGAGAACAAACCCTAGTTTTAAATAAATTTCAAAAATTAAGACGATTGAAAATTTTGCTTAATCGTATATTTTCTGACAGCACACAGTACTGCCTACTGAGTTATGGATACCCTCGGAGAGTTTACTCCACCAGCAGCGGTACCCGCTCAGGGGTAGTAAATACATAACACAAATGCTTGTAAAATTTTGATGTGCCATATGTGTACATTTCGGAAAATCATTCCTCATCAGTGACACTTGAGGCCGAAAAGTTTGATAGATAAAAACATAAGCCAAACAGTTGAAAAATAATGAATCTTAAGTGCCAAAATTATATGAATCAAAATCCAGCTAAGGAATGCTTTGCATGAGGAAACAGGCCTTAGTTTAAATAAATTTCCAAAATTAAAACGGCTGAAAATTTTGCTTTATCGTATATTTTCTGACAGCACAAAGTACTGCCTAAAACATTTGAAAATTAATGAATCCTTAGTTCCAAACTTATATGAATCCAAATCCAACTAAGGAATGCTCTAGATGAGAGACAAACCCTGGTTTTAAATAAATTTCAAAACTTAAGACGGCTGAAAATTTTGCTACATCGTATATTTTCTGACAGCACACAGTACTGCCTACCGAGTTATGGATAGTATACTCCACCAGCAGCGGTAAACATGTTTACTTTATTTACAGGTTTAACATCCATTTAATTAAATATCAGAAAAGGTTTATGACAAACATGCCTACCTGACTTTTAAGGAATAGTTTATTAATGGAATATCATGAAATGGTATATAACACACCCTAGGGTTCACATCTTTCACGGAATAAAGATGAATGATTTATTGTAAGCACGTGTACCAGACTTACCTGATTCCCATCTTTATTTGGGTATGAAGGAATGATATATTTTGTTAAATATTTACTACCCTTGAGTGGGTACCGCGCGGGTAGAGTAAAACTGTCCAAAGGTATCCAAAACTCAGAAGGCAGTACTTTGTGCTGTCAAGAACTGTACCATGTAGCAAATTTTTCAGCTGTCTGAATTTCCGAAATTTATTTAAAACTAAGGTTTTTTCTCTCATGCAAAGTATTCCTTAGCTGGATTTGGATTCATATAATTTTAAAACCTTGCATTCATTAATTTTTAAATGTTTTGATTATCATTTTTATCTATAAACTTTTACTGCACCTTGTGTCACTGACGAGGAATGAATTTCGAAATGTGCACATAGGGCAAACCACAATCAAATAAAACAAACATACCAGTCCTTGTCAAGATCACAATTCCAAAACCAAAGTAAAAACTTTGAAAGCTGGCAAAATTAGTCATCCACGTGAAATTCCATCAAGGAAGTGAGGCCGGGTGCTCCGGAAGGGTAAGCAGATAATTTTGTTAAAAATATGACAAACACTCATACCTGACTAACACCGAACACTTCTTTAAAGTTGCATAAAGTTTTTCAATTTTCTGAATTTTTTTTTTGATTTTCTAAAAAAAATTTTAAAAATAGATATCCTCTAACCACGATCCGTGAGATTCATTTTCTAAAATTTCATTTATTTCATTTTCGGTTGGTCAATGTTGAACGATTGTAATTATGAACTTGGAGCATGCGCACGGATGTACGGAAAAAACCCTAGAATCGAAGGTGAAACATGACAAATTGCATTAACAGTCCTTATTAATATCCATATGTATTTGGAATGGTGTTATGTATCCCTTACTAAGTCTCAAATGACAAATTCAACGAAGTTCTGTGTTTAATTTATCATATTGCACCGTTTTGAAAGTTGTGTTTAAATGACCCGGGTTTTGATGACGTAACCATGTTCTAATATTAGATCCCAAATGCTGCATCTCGCTGGGTAATTACTGTAATTTCTGTATTTATTCGAGCTTTTATCGTTGAACCAAATGTAACACTGTTCATTAGGAACATCATTAATTAGATTAGCACCGTTTTAATTTTTTCTTTGGAAAACTTAATGCAGCTTTAAATGAAATATAAAGGAAATGTATATGACTATTATTATGCCTATTTGACTTACAGGGTTCACATCTATAATAGAATTAAACAAACATACCAGTCCGTGTCCATATCACAATCCCAAAAACAAAATAAAAACTTTGCAAAATGGCAAAATATGTTATACACGGGAACTTCCATCAAGGAAGTGAGGCCGGGTGCTCTGGAAGAGTAAGCACCTCCTAGAAATGGTATATGACAAACATGCATGCCTTACTTACATGTTAAATAGCGTCTATTCGGATATAAAAATAGGGAATGGAAATGTTTTTGCTGACCTTAAGGATACATGTCTTCTGTTGATATATTTGAGATAAAGAATATGGTTTGACAATTACCTAATATTGCTTACAGGATACACATCTTTCTAACTATAAAACATGTAGTATGACAACTCTTTAGCTTGCTTATAGGGTCAGATTTTCTATTTCTATTGTGAGGTTTTATATCACAAACAAGAATGCCTTATTTATGCAAGATATTAAGAACGTTTGACTGACAAACAGGGTACATAACTTCTTTCGGAATATGGCAACGCTCTTGGTAGCTAATAGGATCAGATTTTGTATTGCAAATTAAGAATGATTATATTACAAACAAAAATGCCATTTTGACATAGTATATGACTGACATACAAGGTACATTTCAACTGTAATGTATAAGGAATGGTACATAATCATAAACATCCATACCTGTGTTACAAGGTACACATCTTCCACTCGAATTTCTAATTGGCTCTTGTGTTGTCATGTCGACTTTTATAAAGGCACAAGGTATCAGTTTTCTCTAAAAGTAAAAATTAAACACATGCCTTAAATTTGAACCTATTTCCATCTTCCCGACACACACACACACACACACACACACACACTCTCTCTCTCTCTCTCTCTCTCTCTCTCTCTCTCTCTCTCTCTCTCTCTCTCTCTTCAAGACATAATGGTTGCCCGAGCAAGTTGTCACAAGCACGCTTGTAACGAGTCATAGAGCATTCCGCCGCTTTCTAGGCAGATCCTTGCTTGAGAAGGTTTTTTTTCAATCTTTTTGCTGGAGGTCGTTGGTTTTTGTTTTTGTTTTCCAGTTTCCTTTGTAAACATTGAACTGATCGTCTGTCGTAAAAGTCCAATAACTCCAACGTTAAATTAAAAACAGAATTGACACCATTATTACTTTTTAGGCAAAATGACCGACTTAATTAATACGTACTAAAAATGGTGAACTTCTACCACAACTACCAAATTTGTTCAGGACATTTATGAATCCAACCGGAAGTTCGGTCGCTCCGTAAAATTCGCCTATCGTCGGTATTCTGAAACGGTCAACAAACTCTGTCCAAACATCTGTTCTAAGTCCATTTCCAATTGCAATTTTTACATTGTGGACTTGATCATTATCCGTCTAAAAAATCAACCAAATTATTAATTGACAAAAAAGTTGAAATGTACCAACTCGGTTGTGAAATTAAAACATTGTTACAAAGAAATGCAGTAATTTTAAATAAAACGCAAGTTGACTTGTCGGATTATTTATTCCGCAGATTTAACATAAAAGAATTTAAATCGATTGAAAATGTATGAGAACTACATTGCAAAGGCTAAAGCAATTGACTTATTTTAACCAAGGACTGGTTGAGAAATATTACCGTGAAATAACGCTTATAAGCCGCGCTTATAACTCTACTGGTTGTATTAAGTGTTGTGTTATGTTGTCACAAATGTTATACCTTTGGCCTGGATGTCAGGTATCTGCACATTTCTCCGACATAATGAATCAAGGTAACGTTATACTTCCGACAATCTTCCCAGAAATGTGATGCAGAAAACTTGGATCGGAGAACAACTGTGGCACCTAAATTACAAATCAAAGGATTGGTTGGTTGTAAGGTTGTTTAACGTTGCATCAGCAATTTTTCCGATATTCCCAACAAACAAAAGTTATTTTTAAATTTCTGAGAATAAATCCAAGATCAAGTTCATTTATGCGTGAGATGTGCAAGTTTGTATTATAGTCTGCCTATGGTATACTCAGGGCGACTCTTGGTTAATGCTACCTCACCGAGTCATATATCATGCAGAGAAACATACCACTGCCCCAGTCCATTGTCCTACCACCGGGTTAACCATAATATATATGTATATCGAATGGATCAAGGGGATGCTGTACCCCCCAAAATACAACAACTACATCTATAGGCATTATTTTATTAATAAATTATCGCTCATCCAAAGTCGAGAATTTTGTATTGAAAGGTTCAATTGTTTTATTGCCTTTGTCAGTATCTTTCATTGGCTTTTATGTTTTGTATATATCCTTTGGTTGGATACGTCGTGTTTACTTGTAAATATCTATATTCTGTGTTACCCTCGAGACGTGTAAACAATCATATATTCATATCATGTGGAAACGGAAGTTTTAAATGTCTTTGTCAAATATTTGAACATAAATAACTAGTTGATTTTGTCAATAAGTAATGTTGTATTGGCCAAAAAGTTAAAGCAGTGTTTAACGAGAGAGAGAGAGAGAGAGAGAGAGAGAGAGAGAGAGAGAGAGAGAGAGAGAGAGAGAGAGAGGTTTGATTAGTTAGTTAGTTTAATAACGAACCTTTAGCAATAGCAAAACCTATTCCAAGCATTGAACCAGCGGTATGGTAGAGGGGTAAGGGTTCATAAATTATCTCCTCACTCCCAACTCCATATAACACAAAGAAATGAGCAAATAAGATAGATTTTAGCTGTGTTACAATTGCCGGTTTAGGCAGTCCTGAAATAACCAAAATAAAAAAAATGATAGGTTTAGTGTGTCCTGTTAAAAACCATTCAAATGAATACCTAATTATGATAATGCTAGAGTAAGCCGTGCCTACAGATCAAGATTTTATCCATAAGGCTTGAATCCTACTCTGGCAGATCCAGTGAGAGAGAAAATTTACGTTTAGTTAGGAGGTCAGTCGTTCCCTTAGCATACTCCGATTTCCTCTACACTTCTGAACTGATCGGCTTGATATAATTGAAATACTCTTGACCGTATCTTAAAACATCACTCTAGCAGCCCTCTTAAGAAGTAATTTTTCAGAAAAATAAAAATCCCAAAATATACCTGTGTGTGATTAAAAAAAGTAATAGAACCTTCAACCCTAGTAAACTTTTTCGTGCACACTCATTATGTTGAAAAATCTACATCTAAGTTCTACACAGGTGTGTATGTCCTATAACTTACAACCCAGTGTATTGGCCAAATTTATCTAGTGGCATTAAGAAGAGCGCGCACATCTCTCTCTCTCTCTCTCTCTCTCTCTCTCTCTCTCTCTCTCTCTCTCTCTCTCTCTCTCCTCGCTCCGTAAGTGGGAGGTCGTGGGTTCGAACCCGGCAGGGTCTGACCCAAGACTTGAAAGTGGGTAGTGACTGTTCTTTCGCCAAGCACTCGGCATAAAGAAATGAAAGTCACGGTTCTTTCGGATGGGAACTTAAAATAAACGAGGTCCCGTGTCACGATAAAGAACCCTGCTGTAAAATGCCAACAGCGCAAACGCACAGACAAAATTTCTGCACTTTCGCCTATAGATGGGGGACGTCTCGATATAAGTGAAATATTCTTGACTGGGACGTTTAATACCATTACTCAACTCTCTCTCTCTCTCTCTCTCTCTCTCTCTCTCTCTCTCTCTCTCTCTCTCTCTCTCTCTCTCTCTCGTATTGCTAAAATTTAGAGTTTACCTGTAGTTCCTGATGTATAAATCAAGAAACATGTCGACTTAATAGTAACATCTGATCGTAATTTTCTATCTGGTGTCTGTTCTGAAGCCGTTTCTACCAGGTCAGTAAAGGAGCTGATTTTGTCATACAGGTATGGGGTTTTACCGTCGTTTGTATACACTTTCACGTCATCAATATCGTCAATAATTTTCAAAACTGCTTCCTGAAGATCTTCACCTAGAAGACCATAAAGACTGAATAAGGCTTAAATAACAAAAATAAATTTAATTTGTTGTATGACATGGCTGAGGACGTATTTTATAGCCTTGAGCTAAAATATTGTAAAAAAAATCGTGGTTTAAAAAGGACAAAAATATGCAGGGTTGTAAATTCGTTGTTTGTGGTTTCCGTTTATTATAGATATTATTTCGCCGACATGTAAATTTGTGCGTCAAAATATCTACGAAAGCCATGAAAAGTAGACATCTACGAACATTTTAAATAATGCAGGATTGTAAATTTAGAGTTCAATCTATCAATGTTTTTGTTGAGATGTAAATTCTTGTGTCAGAATATCCACGAAACTATAAAAATTAAGTTACTAAAATTATTTAACAGTATATGGAATTGATATAACTTTTATTTATCTATTTACTAGCTTATTATCTTGCATGACTAGAATGGGTCTAGCTATTTAGTGCAGTGCTATTTCACGGTGACCGACTTGACGAACATTTTCAACAGACGACAAAGACTAGAAAATAGGTATATAATGTTCTTTCGCCAAGCGATTGGCATTTAGAAAGTCAAGACGTCATTCGGAGGAGGCAAGCGTGGTACTCTAAAGAACTCTCCCTGAACATTGCCTTAAGCGCGCTGCACTGGGACATAAAAAAACCCATTCAAATAAACAAACAAACAAATAAACAAAATTTTAAAAAAGACCCTATTAATTTTCCACTGCTAATGCTTGTGTCTAAAAAATAATAAAATTTCTCCAATGAGTCTTGCTTGAATGTACGATCCCCACCCCCACCCCCCGGAATTTTGTTTCAAGGGCTAATTCGTGTTTGTCCCCGTGTCACAAAAATGGACTGACAGACAAAAAATCAATCAAAACAACTTACCAGTTCCGACAACCAAAATCTTTGCCTGGCTTGCTTTTATACTATTTACTAGAGAATTCAGTCGTAAATTAAAGTTGATCAGTGCCACCTGGACTCCAATTTTCAAAAAACCTATAGATACAAAAAGTGTTCATTAAAATAATAAAATTAAATAATTATAAATAAATTAAAATAATTAATTAATTAAAAAATAGACACATTTATACTTCTAAATGGACTTTAAAATTATATATTTGATTATACTCAGACTTACAATGGACTTTGACAAAGTAGGTTATTTATGCAGACACTGGAATTTGGATTGTCAAAACTATTAATATATACTTCGACACTGGACTTCAAATTGATATATAACCTACAATTTTAACTTGTCTTTTAATGTCCTATGATATACCAAAGTGTATTGATCAACCAATAAAGGTAATAGGTCTAAATACTTGTTTTTATCTAGTAGCTATTTTTCTTTAGCAATGGTTAACTTAAACAAGCATTTGAATGTTGTTGTGGAACTCTTGTGTTGATGTAGACAAGATGTTCAACTGTATAGTCTTTTAACGTCCCATAAAGTTTGATACAAAACAACAGTTAAAGGACATTATGAGTCATTGCTTGTAAAGTATCAACAGAACTTAAATTACACTTTTTATTTGGGGTTTTAAAAGAGCTCAAAAGACCTGCGGTCAAATATTTGATATTTGAACATAATAAGTAGTTGAATTGTTAATGAGTGATGTCTTATTGGCTAAAAGTTAAAGCAGTGTAAAACAAATGCCCACTTACTGAAACACACACACACACACACACACACACACACACACACACACACACACACAGCGAGAGAGAGATGAGAGAGAGAGAGAGAGAGGATGAGAGAGAGAGAGAGAGAGAGAGAGAGAGAGAGAGAGAGAGGGGATACCAAGATATGTCCAAATATATGCTGGCTCATTTAAAAACAGTAGTGCAACAGTGTCTCCCTGTCGTAAACCCAATTTTACTGCAGCGTTTCCAACTTGGTTTGCCCTGGAGTTAATTTCTTCAAATGAATATTGCTGCTCTTCAAAAAGTATCATTGCTTTTTTGGAGAACCGTTTTGCAGTTTCTTCAAACATGTCAATGTACAACGTTCCTTTCTTTTCAAAATCTTGCACTGCCTTACCAAATGGTGAAAAAGCTTTAAGATATGCTAAATCGTACTTTATCCATGGGAAGAACAGTTTGAAAGAAAGATAACCTACTCCACCCAACCCAGCTAGTGCTCCAAGTATAACGAACAGCATTGCCTGCAATAAAGTGATAGGATTTGACATACAGCATCATAAAAATAATATCATATATGAATTGTGTTGATATTAGATATGTTTTTGTTAGTAAATGTTAGTCTGTAGGTCTCGTTTAAAGTTTTGATTTTGTACCCGGTTTAATCTTGTACCTGGTTTGATTTTGTACCCGGTTTAATCTTGTACCTGGTTTGATTTTGTACCCGGTACAATAAAATAGGCTTATGTACGCGTTTCTATGCACGCAAGACTACGAATTAAAAAGTAAATATAAATACAATGAATAGTTTTTCCGTCCCCCGACGACGGGAATCAAACCCAGATTGTCTGTGTCCATTTTAAAGCGAGCGCCTAAAAGTTACACTATAGTTAAGACAGGAATAGGTCTCTTAACCAATACGTGAGCCTCGGTAACTGAGTGGTCTAGTGCGCGCGCTGACGGATCAGACTCACAGTAACTCTCACCGCCTAGATTCGAATTCCCCCCTCGGGCAGATTTTAGCTTAAGAAAGTTTATCATTTCGCTTGCCGAAGGTTGGTTTTTTCCCGGTTTTCTCCACTATTCAAAAACTGTTTGCAGCAGTGAAAGAATTTTAACTTTGGCGTAAAACACTATTACTCCACACCTTCTCTTAAACCGTACAAAGTACATAGTATATCATGTAACTATATACGCCACATAACATCCCTCCCTTTCAAGTCGGGGGCCTCGGTAGCCGAGTGGTCTAAAGCGCGCGCTTACGGATCAGAGTCCCTCTCACCGCCTGGGTTCGAATCCCACTTGGGACAGATCCTAGTGTGAGAAAGTTTGTCAGTTCGCTTGCCGAAGGTCGGTGGTTTTCTCCGGGAACTCCGGTTTCCCCCACCATTCCAGAACTGACCGCCTCGAAATAAGTGAAAGATTTTTGACTGTGGCGTAAAACACCATTACTCCACTCCACTCCACTCCCTTTCAAGTCTTCAACCTTCAAAGACGTATCTGATTTTATATTATTTCAGATATTTATTTCATTGGGTCTTTTTTGATTATGTACTTTTATGGGTGTCCTATTTAAAGCTGTATAAAATTTTCTCAGGAAAAAATTAAAACGGTGTTTTATTTACTTACTGATGTTCCTAATGACCAATGTTTCATTTGCCCCATGATTTGGTTCAACGATAAACGCTTGAATAAATATAGAAATAACAGTAATTCCCGGCGAGATGTAGCCTGTGGAATTTAATTTCAGAACATAATTACGTCATAAAAACGGGTCATTTAAACACAATTTACAAAACGGTAAAATACAATAAATTTAACACAGAATTTCATTAAATTTGTCATTTGTAACTTTGTAACGGATATATGACACTATTGCGAATACATTTGGATATTAATGACGGACGATTAATGCAATTTGTCAGGTTTCCCCTTTGATTCATTCGAATCTCTGTACATCAGTGCGCATGCTCCAAGCTTATAATAATCATCGTTTCCAAGTGACCAATCCGTTAGAGGATTCCGTTTATTTACAGCTAATATGAATGAAGTTTTAGAAAATGGTCTCACGGATCGTGAAGTTATCTATTTAAAAAATTAGGAAATCGAAATAAAAAAAGAAAAATTGAAAAAAAAAACTTAATGCAGCCTTGAGGCAAGGTCAATACATGGTCAATACGTCATTTTAAAAGCAAACAACAATGATTATATATATATATATATATATATATATATATATATATATATATATATATATATATATATATATATATATATATATATATATTCTTAAAGCCGGGAATCGAACCGTGTTGCCTTAAGGGAACCCCATAATTGAAACAGTAATGTCTCCTTTCTTGTTCATAGTGCATTCTATACCGTGTAGCCGATACTAAATAAATAGGCCGTGTCGTATTTTCCGAACCAAGGAGACTTGTTTACCAGAACTTTAAAGTTTACTTTTTTCTTTCCAGGTCGTAAAACACGATTTAAATTCTATTTTAAGATTACTGATGATATGATAAAATTTCACACACACACACAACATATACACACACACACACACGCGCGCGCGCGCGCGCGTTATAGGCATTAAATGTATATGAGAATGTATTTCATTGCACTACTTGTTCGATATAATAAAAATAATAATAATAATAATAATAATAATAATAAATACTTCTCTGGTGTTTAGCTACAGGAACGTCGAAATTTTAAACTGCGATCCTTATGAGATATTATTTTTTATGCTCTGTTAAAATTACTTATTGTAGGTCATTTAAAAATATGTATGAAATGCGTTGTAGGCAATGGAGGATAACATTACGCAAGGTTCGTGATTGGGAGATCACCCCACCGAAAAACCGATTGGATAGCTCGTTTGCCACACATTAAACAGCTTGAATTTACGATTAAGATCTCTGGCCTTGCGGGGCCTCGGTGTCCGAGTGGTCTAACGCTTGCGCTTACGGATCAGAGCGCCTCCTACCGCCTTGGTTCAAATCCCACTCGGGACCAATCCTAGTGTAAGAAAGTTTGTCAGTTCGCTTGTTGGTGGTTTTCTCCGGGCACTCCGGTTTCCTCTACCAGAACTGACCGCCTCACAATGAGCGAAATTTAAAGCATTCTGACTGGGGCGTAACCACTACTCCACTCCACTCATAATGTAAGAGGTGAAGTAGTATGCTTGTACATGTATACTGTCAACATATCAAAAAGTATCCCTGAAAGCACGCTGTGCCTTGTTTATTATAGAGTGAGTTCCATGATTTTATGTGAGTATATCAGATGAGACCTGAAAAACCGATATCCCGTGTCACGGCAGCTGTGACACGTTAAAAATCCCTCCCTGTGCATTGCCCTTAGCGCACTGTTAATGTCAAAATTTCTGCCACTTCACCTATAGCTGGCGACGTCTCGATAAAAGTGAAATATTCTTGACTGGGACGCTAAACCCTACCAATCTTTATAAGTATAGGTTGAGAACTTCTAAATTTGAAGAGAGAGAGAGAGAGAGAGAGAGAGAGAGAGAGAGAGAGAGAGAGAGAGAGAGAGAGAGAGAGAGAGATGGTGTTTGAACATCTCTCATGTGTCAAACAATATTCTTTTACCTCTATTTGTCTTTAATTTGCATTTTTACATAATCTGTCATAGTAATTAGGCTGTAAATATTACCACCCATGGTTAAACCCATTTAATAAACGCAAAATTATGTGTTGCTAGTTTATGGCTGATAAATATGTCCAACAAACCACGCATAAGCATTATCACCAGCTAGAATAGGATTAAAAATTAATACTTACAATAAAAATACGTTGAACCATGTTTGGAAAATTTTATCACTAATTCGTATACACATTAGATTTTCACATCGCGTATGAAAACCATACTAAGATTTTTCCTTACCGCTCCTTTTTAGATATTCATTTTTATGGCACGAACCGAACGGAATTGGCAATTTAGTTCCCGAATAGCAAGACTATATTTTAAATAAAATTGACTGTTATTTTTTGCTGGTTCAATAAAGAAATGAACCAGTTTTTAAAACTAGCTAAACTAATAAACAGCAAATACATTATAGATTTGCTAGTTATTAAATCTAATCTTGATTTTCAACTTGATTGAACCATAAAAAAAATTATACAGTCAATGTCATCTTTATCATAAATAGCCTAATCATAAAATGAAATTGAACACATAATTTTAAATGATTATTAACATGACAAATAGGCAACTTAAGATTTATACAGAATTTATTTTGAATTTATCTATTTATTTTATTTTATTTTATTTTATTTTTAATTTATTTTTAATTTATTTTTTATTTATTTATTTTTTTTTTTGAAAAAAAAAATTGAAAAAATATTCAAACTGCATTTGAACCGGTTATAAAGCAACCTCGACACGGTGAATTCGAAAAACAACAACGAATAGCCGCGACGACATAGTAATGTGTTAAACGTACAGCATAACTTTTTATATAGTATACTAGTACTTTCATGATTTGGAATTCAAAGTATAAAAATTGCCATTTTTTCTTCAGAGGACCGAGTTTTATTAAAACCCGTAAAGACTGCCTCTTAATTTTTTTAGAAACAGTTACGTTAAAATTAGTCCTTCGTGGAGAAAAGATTGAGTTTTTTGTTCAGAATTTAAAAAAATCAAAAGATCAAATTTTATGTATTTCAAAGACGTTTGTTGTGCTTTATTATTTATTTTTTTAATCATAATATGCAAATTAAATATAAGTACCATTTTGACGTTACGACCAATGCGATAGCTCAGTTGGTAGAGTGCTCGCTCCGTAAGTGGGAGGTCGTGGGTTGGAACCCCGGCCGTGTCTGACCCGAGACTTGAAAATAGGTAGTGACTGTCCTTTCGCCAAACACTCGGCGAACATTACGAAATTAAAGTCACGGTTCTTTCGGATGGGAACTTAAAATAAACGAGGTCCCGTGTCACGGCAGGCGTGGCACGATAAAGAACCCTGCTGTATAATGCCATCAGCGCAACGCAAAATTTACAGGCAAAATTTCTGCACTTTCGCCTATAGCTGGGGACGTCTCGATATAAGTGAAATATTCTTGACTGGGACTTTAAACAACATTACTCAACTCATTTAAATAACGTTACAAGTCTTATTGGCTATATTATCTATCAACCTAGGTCTGAACATTATGTAACTTGACCTAGTGACACAAAACTACCTTATCATGCAGATTACGTGTGTGTGTGTGTGTGTGTGTGTGTGTTGTGTGTGTGTGTGTGTGTGTGTGTGTGTGTGTGTGTGTGTAAATATATATGCTAACTAATAAAACACTTCAACATTTGTTTTTCTCTCTCACCCAAAATCGAAAGAACAGAATACATAAAAATAATAATATATAAATTAACTATAAAATGGAGCATTCATGTCGCAACCTGATCTGTTATCGGCGCGTGATATTATACCCATGCCTAACTTAAATAACTTAAAGTTAAAAATAGAATTATGATAGGAACATTTTCTGAAAATGGCTTAAACTTCTTCCGGGTTAATTTTTATACGTGTATTAAATTAAATTATAAAATTATCATATTATAATAAATTTTGTATTGAAAAATCACATTATCATTGTTTAAATTTCATCAAATTTATATACCAAAATTAAAATGATGTTATTTTGTTTAACAGGAAAGTAAAAAGAATGGATATACTTTTCCAAAAGTTTGTATTGATACAAATGTAGGTTATTGGGTTAAAGCTAGTTAAATGCTAGGCAGTCATTGTGTAATTTTAAGCTGGTTTAATGCTGTGTTGGTATGGAATGAATATTTAAATCTTCCCTATAACGGACAACGCTAGCAATAAAAGAAATTAAAAAGAAGAGACGAAAATGGCCGATAAATACTCGGGAAAGCAAAGGGAAGTTATTTCTGACCAACAGATGAAACAAGAACAGGCCATAGATGATGCAGAAAATGGAAGTGACTCTTACACTTCACAAAGTGGCTTTGACAGGCCAGTAGGAAAAGAGGAACTTACAGACAAACAGAATCAAAGAATCAAACAAAGGGAATGAAAACAACTGAATCAGATAAAAAAAGTACACCAACGTCTTATACTCAGGTCATCAACCCAAAACTGAAAGTACAGAACGCACAAGAAACAAAAAAACTAGATATAAAGATTGCCGTGGCCTCAAACGACACTTTAAATCACAAGAATAAAAGTGACGTAATATCTAGTCAAACGATAAAAAATGCACAGCTTAAATTTTCAGAAAATGGAAGTGACCTAGACAGATCACAAGACCTTGATAGAACAACTGGCCCTGTTAATAACACGGAAGAAAATAACAATGACTCGACAGGTATGTAGCCCTAATGCTTCAATTATTATTATTATTATTATTATTATTATTATTATTCAACCTAAATTTTTGGACTACTGATTGATTTTCTTCTGTGTCCGATTCTCCACCACCACCACTTTCAACAATCCACTTCCCAGTGGGTTTTAATGGAGAAGGAAAGTGGATTGGATAAGAATAGTACATTTGTTAAAATAAAAATCATTAGACAGATGTTGTTACAATGTATCAAATACAACAAACTTGGTCGAGTTAAGGACAACTTCGCTTATTTATTTATTTATTCTTTTTTTTTTCAAAATATGATTATACATTTTTATGTTCAGTATAAAGTACCGAATATTTTACAAACTCTGGAAAATCACGTGGTATTTCGATAAATAAATTGAAGTTTTTATGTTCACCTTTTAAAGGAAGGTGAACAGTAAATAATTATCTTCAATCTTGAGTGTTACCCGGGCATGTTGTCGCCACTGTCCGTATTGCCGCCGGCGACATTACATACCTACGCTCGCTGTAAATATTGTCGTCCTATCGCTACAGCGACATCATTTATCTAGCTTTACTGTTTATATTGATTCCTATCATGATGATGATGATGATGGTGGTGGTGTGTTGGGGTGGTGGTGATGATGATGATTACGATTACATGTTTACTTGAAGACAAATCGTGTTCACAAGACTGAAACAAACAGATACTGAAATTAAAATTTATACTAAGGATAAAAATATGTGTACTGATATTTATCAGTGGCCTAATATCTTAATTGCTTTATATTTTTAATGGGTATTTATCACATACCCATTGAATCTTACTATAGCGATACATTACATTTTAAGGCTAGTGTCAAGATACGTTAGAAAGAAAGCTTTGCATTCAGTTTGGTAGGGTATGTGATGGTTTCATCATTTTTTTTTTTTGATTAAAAGAAAACGCCCCTAATTTTGTGCTCAAGAAATAATCAATAGTGCCTCATACCTGCTGCTCTTCCCCACACCCACATGGCAATGCTTAATGTACGCTAAAGTCTTCATATTTGTAAACATATATTTTATATTTTCAGATAAGGGAAGCGACTTTGACAAAATAATAGAACCTACTAAATACACAGAAGAAAACACCCAGGACCTGACGATAGGTATCTAATCCTAATGTTTTTTATTATTATTATTATTATTATTAAACCTAACTTGTAAGAATACTGATTAATTTTCCATCACCACCACCACCACCACCACTTTGAACAATCGAAATTCCAGTGGATATCAATGGAGAAAGAAAGTGGACGGGATAAAAAGAGTACATTCGTTGAAATAAAAGTCATTTGAATTGAGAAAGACTCAGATGTTGTCACATTGTATCATATACAACACATATTTTTGAGTTTAAAGACAAATTGTTAATTAATTAATTAATCAATCAATAATTAATTAATTTATTTATTGCGAAAATATTATACATTTTTTGAAAGTTTAAAGTGTTTTACCTAATGATTTTATAAATTCTGGAAAAAAATGGGGCATTATTTTAAAGAATGAATTTCCATGTTCATCTTTTTAGGGAAAGTGAACACTAAATACGTATTTTTAACATGAGCGTTACACGGGTTATGTTTTCGTCACTTTACGTATCGCAACATTATGTAACTACCTACCTTTACTGTCTATATAGACGCCTACCCTTATGATGATGATAATGATTATGGTGATGATCAAGATGACTGGATGTTTACTTGTAGACACATCCTTCATTACCGACACTACTGCAGTAGCTCAGTTGGTAGAGTGATCGCTTCCTATGGGGGAGGTCCGGGTTCGAACCCCGGCCGGGTCTGACCAAGACTTGAAAATTGGTAGTGACCATTTTCGCCAAGCACTCGGCATTAAAAAAGAAAGTCACGCGCCAATACCCCGTATCACGGCAGGCGTGACACTGTAGACAACCGCAATGCATATTGCGCTAAGCGTACTGGAAAGGTAATAATTTCTGGCACTCCATCTATAGCTGGTGACGTCTCGATAAAAGTGAAAAATTCTTGACTGGAATGTAAACACTTTTATATTAACCAAATCAAATCTCGGACAATAGTTAACGAGAGTTCCATCATTTTATTTTTTTAACTTAAAAAAAAAAAAAAAAACCAACAACAACACCCCTAACTGTATGCTCAAGAAATAATTGATAAATGCCTCAGATCTGCCCCCCACCCACCCAACAGGACAATGCTTAATGTACACAATAGTATTTATAAAGATAAACATATATTTTATATTTTCAGAAAAAGGAAGCGACTTTGACACAATAATAGAACCTGCTGATTGCACAGAAAAAAACATGGACTCGACAGGTACGTTAGCCTAATGCTACAATTATTATTATTATTATTATTATTATAAATGCTTATTGATTTTTTTCCGGCTACGTTTCACCACCACCACCACCACCACCATCGTTTGACTGAATGACAGATTATGTGCATTAAGAATTTGATGAAAAAGCAGCGCTTTCTTATAGATTGTCGTATACAGAATTTAGAATTGTCATCAGTAATAATATTCAAAATTCTGCACATAAAATAATCATTTGCTTATTTTTCATAAAAAATTTCAGAAGCACAACAAAACTTCTTTATAAAATTACAATTTTAAAGAAAAATAAATCACTTTAAAGGCCTTATTTGATTTTAATTTTACATTAATTGTGATAAAAATTTAATATCTTTATACATTCTTTGGCATCACAAAGTTTATCACGCATTATTTATAACGAGTTACACCAGAGCTGCACTCGTCTTATGGTTTAGCATTACGGAGGGACAGACAGATATCAACACTTACTTTTTAGGTTTTTATTAAGACTAACATAATTACATGTATTTCGATAATCGCTATTTTCTGTTGTCTTTTGACAGAGTTAAGGCCCTTAATGTACTCTTTAGTATTGATTTCCCCCCTTTTAACTAAATTTTATTAAAGTGTTAAGCCAATACACCAATTTTTTTCAAATTAATTTTATGTTTAAAAGGTAAAAAACAAAGTGAAACTATTTAATGATTTTTGTTTTCATTTTATAAGATGCTGGAATTGTTCAAATTGATTATACTAATCATGCCATAATTGCCCTAAGAAAAAATACACCCATTTATCCATATATGGTTTGTAAGATGTTTTCTTATTTATTTATTTCAGTGATTGCATAGTTAATATCTTGATATCTTGATAAACTCAAATTAACTTATCTATTTAAAGAGAACTTAAATATAACGGATAACATTAAATTAAAACACAGCGATAGAAGTTCTACAATATTTAAAGAATAAAATGACATTTTCCCGTAACAACATTTTGTCCCTGTATCATTTAACGATCAAAAACAGATGATGATCACGTGATGCGCTAGCGATTCGAATAGTAAAGACACCAAACAGAAACAAAGCTGCAAAATTGTTAATATTGTTGACCAATAATACGCTCAGTTGTAACAGTGACTTTTACTCTACATTTCTAGATGCATTTTTTACTACAACTATTGACGAATTGAACAAGCGAATCAAAGACCTAGATGACAACCTTTTAGAGGAAAGGAGACACAATAGAAAATTAAACGAAGAATTAAAAAGATTCAGAGGTATAAACGTCAAAAAATAATTTTGATATGAATAAAATATATATGTAATTTTTTTTATTACGTCATTCTCCTTCGAAAACTTATCATTGGTATAATTAAAATCTGAAAATTAAATTAATTAATGTCAAAAAGATTTTGAAACAAAAGATTCGCTTTAGTGTGAAAAAAATTAATTAGGATGGGCTTTAAATGAGAGAGAAAAAGATAAAGGACATACAGCAAAAAATTTGTTTTTTGGAAATAAGTATATAATTTGCAGAAAGCTTACGTAACGAAATTAACGTTAATATCACGGAATAGCCTTTCAGTTAAAGAATTATTAAAATATTTAACAAAATATTAAATTTTTATGTGTAACAAGTGAACATTTTTTGAAAATCATTCCTCTGACACCAGGGACACTAGGGGCTGCAAAGTTTGATAGATAAAAAAATGAAAACTAATGAATCTAAAGTTCCAAAATTATATAAATCCAAACCCAGCAGAGGAATGCTTTGCATTAGGGGACAAACCTTAAGTTTTAAATAAATTTCAAAAATTAAGATTGCTGGAAATTTTGCTCATTGGTATAATAACTCTCGGGAAAGTTTACTCCACCAGCAGCGGTACCCGCGCAGAGGTTTTAAATATATACAAAATACATTTTATTTTTTGATGTGTCATAAATTAAAAAAAAAGAGTTTTTGTAGTAAAATATCAAAATCGGCTATTTGAAGACGGATAGATATTTTTATACGTATTGCGCATGCATGTAGTACATAAAAACCCTCTATATCTCAGATTGGTTTAAATATGTTTATCTAAGCGTCTTTTATTCAAAAAATTTAAATCTTGATTTTAATGTTTCATTTGTAGATGAAAAAAATAAAACAGAAAAGGAAATAAAAGAACTCCAAGTCAAAGGTATGTTAAAATAACAAAAACACTTTCTCAGATAGTGCCGGCAGTACTTGGTTTTATTTGGTTTCGAGTTTTGTTTTTAGGTTTTAAATTGAATGTTAACCGGCAAAATCGATAATTTACAAGATAATAATTTAGTGCAAACTTCTTTATTCTTTTACAATCATTACCTTTTTCATAAGTTATTTTTCCGACTTTAAAATGATCTGAAAAAGCAAAGATATTAAGCGATCAATACAACATATAAAACATCTACCTTGTACACAAGTCATTGAGCCCAACGTATTTGAAGAACTTCAATGCAATATCTCCCCCTCTCTATCTTAAACAGCTAATTCATACTTTAATAGGCTAGTTTGTATACATCAAAATATTGATTTTTGTGTGTTGTACTCTTAAAAAACCTTTTATTGCACAGGGCATAGGTATTAAAAGTAACAATTATATTAAGTTCTAAGATGGCGTTGGTAAAAACGATTTTTAAATGACTAAGTAAGTGTAGTAATGTTGGAATACACCCCAGACTTTTAACAAATTTACCACCTTTAGAGACATTCTTTTTTTGTTTACGTACAAACTTTAACCAACGATTCTTGGCCGAGGCCTTTGGTCTTTGCCATATATATTTCAAGTGATCTACTATTCAATAATGATGTTAATCTCGGTGTCTGTGTTTATATTTTCTTGATGACATGGTGATTATCTTCAGAAAACTACATAAAGTTACCAGGCAATTAAACATGATTAATGTTGAGATACATTATACCGAGAACTTCGAATAACCTCAGGTATTCGAATAATAGAAGTCGGAAAACCAAAGTGTGACTGTAAATAATCTATTTCAGACTATTTGAAAAAATCTTAGTAACGAGCTTTACACTTCTTTGCAAGAAAATACAAAATGTTAGGTTGTGCCCAGACTTTTGCGATAAGTTTTGACAACATAAAATATTGTACATTAGGTCATTTTCAATTAAAATGAAAAAAGTAATTAAAAAAAAAAACAAAATAACATCGATACAATTATTATTACGGAGTTTCATGGATCACAAGCAGAAGACGTTTTAAACACCAAATAAGTTTTCCAAATTTCTGCAATTAAACCCAAAATAATTCGGTAAATTAGGTAAACCTTCATGTTTCATGGCATGATGTTCTAAAATCGATGATAAGCTACTAAAATGAAATCAGCTAAAAGAACTATACATGTAATTTAAAAAAGTTTCATTTTAAAACGACAAAGATCTTAAAATTATTACTAGACGCCTACATCTATAAGCATTGACAATGGTTACGATTTAAGATTTAAAAAATTGATAGAAGGTTTTTGTTAATTTCACCTACTTTTAACGGCATTAACGACAAAATTGTCTCACAGACTTTCAGTGAATATTATGATAATTTGTTGTAAAAGAGATTAATTAACCAGTAAATATGTATAAAATCAGAAATAACATAACGCAATGCCGGTAACTATTGGTGATTTTTTTTTTGGTATTTTAGAAATCCGTATGTCAAGGGAAAATGAAGAACTTAAAACCGAATTGAAAACTGTTAAGACAGAAATTACTCAGCTTAAAAGTAACAAAGATTGCCAACTCAAGGAATCAGACGAGCTAAAAAGTAAGTGAAGTATAGTTTTTTTAATAGGACTTAAATGTCCTAAAAGGTTATCAAAATTGGTCAACTAAAGCACATAAATAAATTTTTAGACTTTGGAGTAGATATAAATGCAGTTTATACTTTAATAGGCTAGTTTGTATACATCAAAATATTGATTTTTGTGTGTTATACTCTTAAAAAACCTTTTATTGCACAGGGCATAGGTATTAAAAGTAACAATTATATTTAGTTCTCAAGATGGCGTTGGTAAAAACGTTTTTTAAAGACTAAGTGAAGTGTAGTAATGTTGGAATTCACCCCAGACTTTTAACAAATTTACCACTTTTTATATCTATATCTGAGACAATCTTTTTTTTTTTTTGTTTTACGTACAAAATTTAACCACGGATTGTTGGACGAGGCCTTTGGCCTTTGCCATATATATTTCAAATGATCAACTATTCAAAAATGATGTTGATCACAGTCTGTGTTTATATTTTCTTGATCACTAACAGCCATAAATTGACATAATGACATGAATAAATAACATTTACACTTTTGAGTAGATATAAATCAGTTGATGTTTTATGTAGAAACATACTGAATAGTCAAAGAACAAACAGCTGCTAAAACATATATTAAAATCTTAGCTACAAAACCAAGTCGGGGGAACTAGAACAGTTAAAACTTGTTGACGTAACTCAATAGATCAATAGACAAAATGGAAAACAATGACTGAAATTTACTTGAAAAAAGCCAATACTCAATATAAAGTCTAAAGTCCAATTTCGTAGAGTTTGATACAAAATGTTTAGAAATACGCAATTGAAACGTGTCTGATAAGATAAAGACAAAAAACTGGACGAAAAACTGGAATAGTAAAATGCCTTATTACATGTCATTTGGCCACGTTAAGACGGAGAGACAGAATCATGAAAAATTTCAAATCGTTTAAAACGTTTTGACCAGGACCAGACAGATGTCAGGAAAAGAACATCTTTATGAAGATCACATAAGGCTCTTAGAGCTGAGAAAAAGTTACGTAGTTGTGTTTCAATATATAACGAACATACCTATTAAATTTTGAAGTGCCATAAGTGCATCTTTCAGAAAACCATTCCTCAACAGTGACACCAGGGGCCGAAAAGTTTGATAGATAAAAAAGCATAAGCAATATAGTTGAAAATTAATGAATCAAAAGTTCTAAAATTATATGAATCTAAATCCAGCAAAGGAATGCTTTGCATGAGGGAACAAACAATTGGTTTTTAAATAAATTTCAAAAATTAGGACAGCTAAAATTTTGCTAAATGGTACATTTCATGACATTACAAAGGACTGCCTTTTGAGTTATGGATACCCTCGGGCATTCACTTCACTAGCATCAGTACCTGTTCAGGGGAAGTAAATATATAACAAAAAATACCTGTTAAATTTTGATGCGCCTATAATTATGCAAATTTTGCAAAATCATTCTTATATATATATATATATATATATATATATATATATATATATATATATATATTAATTGTGATAAAATGTTTTGTCATGTCATAGATATTGAAAATACAGAAAACACGTCGGTTGCTTAAAAGAAATAACATACATGTTATTTATGATGTATCGACGGGAACATTCAAGCATTTGTTATCGTGAAAATTTTTTTTACAAAAAAGAGTTTTGGTTAATTATTCATTGTAAGCCCTTATGATTGTTTTAATATCGAATAAATCCTTCAAACAGTAAAAGAGAATTTTAATTTCATTTTTATCTATTATTTTAGTTAAAATTTGATTTTAATTAGTTTTTTGCATGTATTATAACTAAAGTTATAACATTTTTTTACTATTATCATTATCTTTTTGATTTTGATAATTATAATTTCTTATGCAGGAGCAAACAGTGGGCTTCAAAGAGATCAGAAAGAGTTGCAGGAAAATTGTAAGTTGTTTTGTTAACCTTTATCTTAATTTGAAATCTATGTGTTTTTTATGCTTTATCTTTGCGTTATTTGCAACATAAAACTAGTTGTCGTTACGTTTTGAGAAAACTGCTAATCGAATTGAAACGAATGCCAACTTTTGTAAGTCTTTTCCACGTACATTATTGACAAAGAGGGTCTCTATAATGTTAAGCTTGGTTAAAACTGTATGACTATCACCAAGTATAAAATAGACGGATACAAATGTATCTAAAGTCATCCTAAACGTATTGGCTAAGAGATTTTGTCATGTTTCTAACCGTTATGGAACGGTGTGGAAATAGAGTCTCTATAAGATGAAACAGAAAATGATATTGTATGTAAATGCAAACGAATCAGACGGAACTAGTAAATTATTTGTGAAATTTTAAAACCTTTTCCATACTTGGTATAAAAAATCTGTATAGAATTGGGTAAAAATGTTCGAAAAATAGTTAAATATGTACAAGCAGAAGTTCTGAGGTGGAGATGAGATAAAAAAATCTCGACATTAAATCACTTAAAGCATCTTTAACCATAAACAGGAATTTTGATTCTGTCTTCATTTATCATGCCAGGATGTAAAAAAGGTTAAAACAGTGAGGTGGAGATGGTAGTCATATATCTATAGAAGCTTCTCCTACAGAGAAGAGGCTTAACCTATTAGCCAGATAACTGGTACCTATCGTCTTGAAGGTCCAAAGTGATTACTTTTATGAATTTGTTTGTTGCATTCGTAAAAAAAATGATCGGCGTTTCTTTATGAAAAATAACTTTTATAAATATTTTTTTCCTGGATCCAAATTTGTTTGAAAATAAGTATTTTTATGGTTAATACCCTAAACGTATTTTATCCCTATCAGTATTTGATTTTATGTAAAAGTTTAGAATCCTGTGTTTCGGTATGCGTTTGAAGCGTTTCAGTTTTTAATACACTTTGTCGTGATGTTCCTGTTGGTATTTTGAAGCCATGTTTTATTACATTTTTATTACTTTTGAAGGCAACAAGCTTAAACCTTATTTGTCATACAACAACTGTTCTACTTTATTTAATTAGATAATAAACTCAAAGAAACTCTGGATGAAGTACAGAAGAAAAATCAAGAAATCAATGATGAGTTGTGTAGCAAACAGGGAAGTAATGCCGACTTCCGCAAACAACTCGAATATCTTAAAGGTAAATCTTTAAACAATACTCTACAAAGTGAGAATGCACCATTTGCAGTATTTTTAATCAACCGATGAAACTAGTTGGAGAATATATTGCTTCTTGTTAGATAGAAAATAATATTTCTGAAGATCATATGAGCGCTTTCACCAAAGACATGCTTACTTGGTTTCGTTGTATTTAAAAACCCATAAAATTATAGACGTTCTTTTCATTTAAAATACATCCGAGTATATTTATTTAGATATATAGTGAGAACTATTTTTATATCCACGATCTACATTTATAACACACTTTTAAGTAAAAATACAAATTACTTTAAATTTAAATAGGATAAAAAATTATTTTTCAAAAGTTTCTTAGATGATGGGGTGGCTTACCGAAATGAGATCAAGATTTAATGCAGTGTGTTTGATTATCATAGATTAAGTTGACCATCTATCTATTAGTCATAGATCACTTATAACACCAAACTACATAGTTTAAGTATCGGAAATTATATGAAGTCAGTCGTATTTTGCAGATCATTCATATTGTTTTAATTTTGAAAACGAACATACATTCAGCATGTTTGATCTATATCTTTGTTGATAAGAACTTAATGTATAGAAATCAACAGTTAAATGTAATATGCATAATAATTTTCCCATATTTATAAATCTAAACTGTTCCAAAAATTTGCATGTAAAGATGACACATGTATTTTAATTTTTATTGTATTTAGCGACTTTCCCGTTTTGCTATATGTAACCTACTTTTAAATTGTTGAATGTTTATGTTGGAATACTTGTCATATCTTAAATATGGTTATTATTACATGTTTAATCATTCGTCAGATCACATAAAATCAATCGAAATAATTACTGTGTTTCAAGTTCTAGAGCTTATTTAGGAAATAAGTTAGGTTCGGTTTTATCGAAAAAAGAAAATTCGTTATCTGTGGTTTTTAAAAACAGTAGTTCAATGGTTTTTATATTTTACTAAAATTTATTTTAATAGACTTCCTGCTGAAATACTGAATTTAATGTTTTATTTTTATCAGACATTTCCCTGGTCTTTACTAATCGATAAACATTTAATTATTTTTTTAACCTAATGCATTTGTCTAATGTTTTTGTATTTGCATAATGCATTCTATACATCCTTTTTTATTGTAATTTTTAAAAATTAATTTATATATAAATGACCTATGCTGAAACATGCCCCTGTGCTAAGAGTTTGTTTTAAAAAAAGTATTATTAAAAGCTAGGAATAATAAATTGTAATTTCTTTACTAGTCACTTTGTTGCGATGCATTTACGTTCAGCCGCTGGCAAGGCATACTTTGATGTATTGAAAATTTAATAGTGGATGATTGAGTATTAAACATTTGTTTTGATATTATTAACATTTAAAGTAGTTATTTTTTCAGCATTTAATACCAGTTTATTTTTTTTTACAGAAACTAAAGAAAAACTTGAAAAAGATGTAGAGGAACGTAGAGAGACAGGTTAGTCATTTAATTGCGACTGGTTAAAAAAATTCTAGTACAAGGATAAACCTAATTTGATGTCAAGGGGGGAAGTCGATTTTAAGTTGGACCAGTTTATATAAAGCGATATAATATAAAACATTTAATGTCTAAACAGATTTCTTTTCTGTATGACAAATTTAAGATTGATTGTTAATGTGACATTACAAGAATCAAAATTGATAGATATGGATTATTGGAAACTTAGGAAGATATAATAATTTGGTATTACCTTTCTTAAAATCATGTGATTAAAATGAAATTTTGATGCTTTTGTCTTTGTTCACCTCGCCACTTTATCTTTTATGAAAATGTGAAGATGTGGTATTGTTGATCTAGCAAATTTTTCTTCTCCCAATTTACGAAAATATTTCTAACAAAACAAGTAATTTGTGCATATTTTACTACAATAAAATATAGAATCAACCCTTCAAAGGGAGAGTGATGGTTTGAAGAAACAGCTTAAAGACTTTAAAACCAAACTGGCAAAAGAAAAAGAACTAGCATCAAAGCAATCAATACAAATTAATACACTTACAGGTATGGAAGAGAAAGCATATGTTCTTTCATCAAGATTTGTTGCTTCAACATGTACTTATAAACTTAGACCATTCCTTCCATTTAAATTTTAAATAAAAAATTTGGCCTTTTTTGTATGTTATTTATTTGTTTATTTATTTATTTATTTTATTTTATTTTTCATAACATAAATGATGACTGTAATAAATTCAATTCAATAAATTGGACATTATAACTTTTAAGTAAAAACCATTTGATTTAGAAACTCAAAATTCATTGTACACATCCTTTTTTGCCTTATTAACAATGCTAAAGTATCTATTTTTAGGGCATTTTTAAAAGAATGTAATGGCTACAAAATGATGTTTTTTTATTTTCAGTATGTTAAATATAATTTGAACAATTTTCAGACAATAAAGGTATTTGTATTTCTAAAGTACTTATTTTGAATTTAGGTGAAAAAAGAGACCTAGAAGAAGAAATAAAAAGATTGAAAGAAAAAGGTAAGACTATAAAAATTCATAAAGAAAATTATTCGATCCGATTCTTCAAAATGACATTTTACATTCATATTCTCCTTAAATAACTGTGGTCGTTGTTCTCGCCATACACAATCAAAGTATAACTCCCCCAGGTAATGTTAATGTCTGTCTTTCAACATCGATTTTTAGTCAATTTATGATGACCAGAGAGTCGTATTAATTAAGTCGCCCAAACGAAGTTTGGCAACTTATTGTTTTTGCACCGTTTCTTCTTCTTCTTCTTCCTATTATTATCAGTGTGCGAAATTACTGCGGGCCCGATGGCCCGAGTGTGTTAACTTTTTGTTGGGGTCACCAACTTCATAGAGTTCCAAGTCCGTTTGGCTCTTTAGTTTAACCAGCAGTTCCCCTATAGCAGACGGAAGTTTCCTCAAGAGGCCTACATTCGTGGTAGTTTGTTCCAGTATAATAAGAAATCTACATTAATGAACAATATTTTATATTAGTACAACAGACAACATACAATATAGCAAAGACACAATTAATACAGTTTAGTTAATATGAGGTTTAATTTGCAAAATTAAAGAGACATGCAAACCCCATATTTCAGGCCCATTAACTAATCATTTGGGCTACCAACTTTTAAAAGTTTAGGGCCCTGTTGACCATCATGTCTTACTAGCTAATTTTTACACTGATTATTTTTATTATTCCTCTTCTTGCCGTGAAATTGACCGACCAATTTCGGGGAGACCGTTAATCCAATCTTAACCAAACTCCATAGGATGGTTGGTCCTCATATTAAGAGTATTATTGATATTATTGATCTTAGCTTAGAATTTTCAAAATGGCTACTGTTGCCATGGAAACCGATGAAATTCTAAAATTTTAAACAATAATTTTCTCCAAAACTATTCAACAGATTAACATCATATTGTTACCAATGCAGAAATGTATGATATACTTTTGATGTTTGCTATTGTTTCCATAGAAACTAGTCACATGACAGAATGCAGCAATCTGATTGGCTGAAAACAAAACAAAATCACTACAAAATAGGTATTAAAGAGCTTTTAAACTAGGTATATATCCTTACTACAATGGGCCGCTTTATATGCCTGCCGCATTATTACTTGACCTACCTTTCACTGTTGAGTGATTTTGTCTTATAACTTGATGGTAATTAAAGATAAAGTTTTGAAACTTGGTACATATCCTTACTATGATGGTCTGCTTCAAATGTCTCATTATTATTTTATCTACTTTCATGGTTGAGTGATTTTTCCTAACTTTATGATCATTTAAGGTAAAGTTTTGAAACTTGATATGTGTCCCAGCTATAATGAGCAGCTTCAATTGCTACATTATTGTTTTTTTTAACAATTTCTGACAAAGAAAACTCTTAATGCTTTTATTCTTTTGGGCGACTTATTTGTAATGATACATCCATCATTGCATTATTACTCGTTCTGTTTGCATCCAATAAAGTCAATATCTATTCCTTTAAAATGCATTCTGATTCTTCTATTTTTTTAAATTTGAAAAAACCCTTTGCTGTTCGGACAAATGATGGAAATTGTATAGGTGCGCGTTTTTATAGAGCTTCATATATTATTTTTGATGCAACAAAGATACGAGACCTTGGTATCAAATCGTAGGATTTGATTTGGCAAAATTTAAAGGTTAAATATTGGCTTTAAGGTAATGTGACCTGGGGTCAAAGTTCAACATTTCATTATTTTAAATGGTGCAAATTATAACTGAAGAACTGCAAAGGTTAAACAATGACACGATCACTATATAACAAATTTATAATATGAATACAGTTTACAGAGTTACACGTTCTTGTTACAGGTCAAACAATGACACGATCACTATATAACAAAACTATAATGTGAATACAGTTTACAGAGTTACACGTTCTTGTTACAGGTCAAACAGCGATTTTGGATGCCAAGTTATTGGAAGATAATGAGACACTGAACATGAAATTAGTACAAGAGCAATTTAACAATGAAACAATGAAAAGTAAGTAACATTTAGTATAACCAACAACACTTGTTAATACTATTACAATTTAATAAAATTCCATTGGTCTATTTATTTAACGTAGAGCGCCGATTTCTATGTAAATAATTTTAAAGCTTTACATAAGGATTATGTGTGCGGCAAAAACTATTCATTACAAGTTTATCAATGTTCGACATTCACTTTCGGTCGTCTCTCAAATAAAGTACAATGTATTCAATTCTTATGTTGAAATAAATAGTTATAGATTTTATAGGTAAAACCATTTCAGCTGATACACACAAGGGTACTTTTTAATATTACATAATAACAGACATAATGCAATTAAAGACCCAGTATTAGATTAAATATAACCTCTTTAGAAAGACTTGTTTGTCAATTTTTGTCACGTTGGAAAAATAAAAAGGTTTATTTGCAGAAGTCATTAATGTTATTGACAGAAACAGTTGGATCTAATAGCTGGTCATGATTTATTCATTTAAACAGCTTGGCAGTTGAATGATAAAAACATACGTTACCTTTTTGTCATGTAACAAATTAGCCATCATCATACATGCCTCTCAGATACAGTTTCTAGACGATAAACTCATAGTTTTCTTGTAAAAAATATATAACATCTTATGATTTCTTCCCTCATTCTTTTTCATTTGTAAACGAGCATGTTCTGTTACCCACTGGCGTGCTTTAAAATAAACGCAAAGCGTACATTATAATATTAATATATATAACATAAATACAAGTTAAATTTTGATGTGCCAGATGTGCACATTTCGGAAATTCATTCCTCATCAGTGACACTAAGACCGAAAAGTTTGATAAAAACGTAAGCCAAACAGTTGAAAATAATGAATCAAAAGTTCCAAAATCATATAAATCCAAATCCAGCTAAGGAATGCTTTGCATAAGGGAACAAACCTTAGTTTTAAATAAATTTCAAATTTTAGACGGCTGAACATTTTGCTAAATGGTACAGTCTCTGACAGCACAATGTTCTGCCTACTGATTTATGGATACCCTCTGGGAGTTGTACTCCACCAGCAGCGGTACCCGCTCAGGGGTAGTAAATATATAACACAAATATTAATTAAATTTTGATGTGCCAGATGTGTACATTTCGGAAATTCATTCCTCATCAGTGACACCAAGACCGAAAAGTTTGATAAAATTATAAGCCAAACAGTTGAAAATAATGAATCTAAAGTTCCAAAATTATATAAATCCAAATCCAGCCAAGGAATGCTTTGCATTAGAGAACAAACCTTAGTTTTAAATAAATTTCAAATTTTAGACGGCTGAAAATTTTGCTACATGGTACAATTTCTGACAGCACAATGTTCTGCCTAATAAGTTTATGGATACCTCTGGGAGTTGTACTCCACCAGCAGCGGTACCCGCTCAGGGGTAGTAAATATATAACACAAATACCAGTAAAATTTTGATGTGCCAGATGTGCACATTTCGGAAATTCAGCTATCTGTAAAACGATCAAAACGGTTGAATGAGTCGTACAATAATCCTGTTTAAATTGCTTAAGTTTTTATCAACTCTTGATAACTCGTACAGACAAAAAAGGTAAACAAAAAATGATAACATAGAACTATTAAAATTAATTTTAATTTTTTTTCAGAACACTTAAAACAGTTACAAGAAAAATTAAAAACTTCAGGGCTTGTAAACGAAGAAAAGACTAAACAGATCCAATCTTTAACTTCTACAAACACTAAACTGAATGGTAAGATTACAATTTTCCGTCAATTTTGTATGTAAGCGTTATATTTACTTAGTTTGTTAAATTTTTGTTACTTTTTTATTTATCTATTTGGTAGGGACTTAATGTTTTAAAAATACCGTGTTTGAAACAAATAAAATTAGATAAAAATAAAAGTATGAATGTATGTATGAACATGTCTTTGAATTCGTCAAGAAAACTAAAAAGTAACGTCACAAAAGACATATAAAAACAAGACAATTCAATGCACATTGAAACCGCCGATGTTAATCATCTTGATTTTGCAAATACATACGATGACAAAATGGAGCTTGATGTGTGGTTTTGACCCTTTATTATTATTTCTTTTACATATTTCATAACCAGTCAGTTGTGTTTGAAATTGGTAAATAACTACTAATTTTTAAAGTATATGTTATCTATTACATAAAAAATAAAAAATGCATCAATTCCCATTTTCAAAATTGAGTATGTCCGTAAAAAGTAGTAATTTTTGCGAACAGGAACATTAATTTACAAAATCTGTTAAAAAGTACAACTTATTTTTAAGCGTGCGTTTTTGTTTTGTCTTTAGATTCCACAATAAAATGTTCAGATACAACTTTAATACAGTTATAAGATTCTTGTAGTAATTGTTCTTCAGTGTTGCTAAATTTGCAAGGCTAGTTAGCGCAAAATAAACATTAGATAAGAAATGTAATTCTCTTCAAGTGTATTAATCAATGTGCACAACACCAAATGTTTCTTGTTTAAAGATAGAAATGTAAAATTCTTTGGTTGATTCAAGGATATTAGAAAATCCCATCGAACTGAAATGCGCTATTTTTGCTTTAAACCTGTGTTTTTATTGCTATAAACGTTTATTTATATTTATATTGTATTTCAGAGGATTATAAAAAAGTAAAGGAAGAGAAAGAAAATTTTCAGTCTTGGTATCATGAGTTAAAAACAAAACTAAGTAAGTAACGTTTTTGTCAATTTGAATTTGTTACCAAAATGTTGTTGAATTTAACATACAAAGTTGAATCTTTGATGCAAACGAAAAAAAAAAAAACGAAAACGAGTATGTAAACATGTTGGGCGTAACTTAAACTTGTGATAAAAGGAAGAAAGTAGTTATAAATTTAAAAATTACATATATTTTATGTAATTATTCATTATTCTACACCCATCTCATATATATATAAGGTTTGCAGTGCATAAAGAAAATTTTCAGTCTTGGTATCATGAGTTAAAACTAAGTAAGTAAAGTTTTTGTTACCAATCTGTTATTGAATTTAACATACAAAGTTTAATCTTTGATGCAAACGAACAAAAAAACGAAGACGAGTATGTAAACATGTTGGGCGTAACTTAAACTTGTGATAAAAAGGAAAAAGTAGTTATAAGTTTAAAAATTACATATATTTTATGTATTTATTCATTATTCTACACCCATCTCATATATATATATATATATATATATATATATATATATATATATATATATATATATATATATATATATATATATATGGTTTGCAGTGCATAAAGTAACTTTTCAGTCTTGGTATCATGAGTTAAAACTAAGTGTGTAAAGTTTTTGTTACCAAACCGTTATTGAATTTAACATACAAAGTTTAGTCTTTGATGCAAACGAACAAAAAAAAAAACGAAGACGAGTATGTAAACATGTTGGGCGTAACTTAAACTTGTGATAAAAAGGAAAAAGTAGTTATAAGTTTAAAAATTACATATATTTTATGTATTTATTCATTATTCTACACCCATCTCATATATATATATATATATATATATATATATATATATATATATATATATATATAAGGTTTGCAGTGCATAAAGTAACTTTTCAGTCTTGGTATCATGAGTTAAAACTAAGTAAGTAAAGTTTTTGTTACCAAACTGTTATTGAATTTAACATACAAAGTTTAATCTTTGATGCAAACGAACAAAAAAAAACGAAGACGAGTATGTAAACATGTTGGGCGTAACTTAAACTTGTGATAAAAAGGAAAAAGTAGTTATAAGTTTAAAAATTACATATAGTTTATGTATTTATTCATTATTTTACACCTATCTAATATATATATATATATATATATATATATATATATATATATATATATATATATATATATATATATATATATATATATATATATAAATATATATATATATATATATATATATATATATATATATATATATATATATATATAATATATGTATATATACATACAGTCAAACCTGTCTATAGTGGTCAGCTGCCGGACCAGGCCAAAGTGGCCACTATAGACAGGTGACCACTATGGACAGGTTTGCAATATTTTGGCAAATTATCTCCCCTTGCATGACAGATTGACTGATTTAAAAACAAGTGAGTGTGTGTGTGTGTGTGTGTGTGTGTTTTCAAAAAAATTGAAAATTTTAGAGGTAGTAAATAAATTTTCATTTAAAAAAATATTTTAAATGAATTGATTTATAAGTGGAAAAAAAGAAAAATGAGAGAGAGAGAGAGAGAGAGAGAGAGAGAGAGAGAGAGAGAGAGATTTGATTCTATATATTTTATTCTATATATTTCAGTATATCACTGCCAAATTAAAATAAAAACTTCCATTTCATCGACTCATAAATTGCCGAATTTCGGATATTATTAACACGTTTATTTTCTTATCTAATGACCTCTACCCTGTTTTTCAGAGTTAATGCTTTTCTCTTCGGTTCTGACATGATGAAAGCAATAAAAGCTACCATCGTTAGTCTTATTTTAAAAGACTTTACTACTCCAATGTGACTCCCACGTGTCATGGATAATTACCAGCAATTAACTAGCGGTAATGTTTAATGTGGAGAATTTGACTTATACTCCTTTGTCGGTACCGTTGACAAGCCGTCCACCATTGTTTTGATTAAATTAATCAACGGATTAAACCTGTCACCGAGAAGCCATGCCTTGGCTTAGATATATATCGCATGTAAACAATTCTTCATGACCAGGAAGTGAAATAACACGTTTCCAAGGGAAATAACTCGACTTCCGGTTTTACATTACTGGCCGTTATAGACAGAAATTGAGTTTAAACGGGACAGAAAATAGTGGCCGCTAACCACATTAGACAGGTGACCGCTATGGAAAGGTGTTTTATATAATAAAATGACACGGGACCGACGAAAACTGGCCGCTATACGGAGGTAACCGTTATGGACAGGTGACCGTTAACTCAGGTTAGACTGTATATATATATATGTATACATAAATAGAATCTGTCACCTGTTTGTGACCGATACCGGATGATATCAGTCGAGGGTGATGTGATGTGACATTTCCCAATCGAGGCTGTGCCGAAATTGGAATACGTTGCATCACATCACCCGAGACTGAGATCAACCGTTATCGGTCACAATCAGGTGACAGATTCTATCTCTCGTACCATTAAAATGTTTATAACTGCGATACGTACAAAACAAAACACCCGTATGGGATCACTTACATTCCTTTGGACACTTTATGCATTGTAAAAATCCGCCCTTTTAAAATAATCCCATCGACAACACTTCAAAAGTTTAAGATATCAAAGATTTTTTTTCCAATGCAAATATAAATCAACCTTGACGATAAAATATTTTGACAAGAAACAATAAAAACACATATTTGAAATAAAATAAAATAAACCTATTGTTTTTATGACGTCAAGCACAATGATCGGATACGTCATCCTGAGATCATCAACACCGTCAAATGTCGCGTGAGGCAGTACCAGACAAACTGGACAAGACAGAAAAATCTAGCACCGGTGTGCGCGTGGGATTTTTCTGTTCCAGGTACGAGAAAAATATATATATATAACATTTGCAGTGTATAATTGTTTCTCAACATCTATTCTATTCATTCTTTTACGATTGTTTCTTCAGAATCCGCCGAGTGTAAAGTTTCGGATTTAGAAAATGAAAAGCGGGTGTCAGAGTCGCAAAATGTTAAGATAAAGAGGGATTTAAAGGGAAAAGAAGGTAGGATCACTATCGCTTTTGTGTCGATAATAAAAGATGTATATCGGGCTATATACAAGGATTTTCATTTTAAAGTTTAAATATTCATATCTGTAACATAAATATGTTCTAGTATAATGAAGGCCGCGCGTTTATTTTTCCAAAATAAGATAAATTTTACAAAAATTATAATACAAAAGGAATAATACTATCTATAAAAGAATTTTTTTGGTAAATTAATTAATGAGATAACTTAAGAAACTGATCACTATTTTGATTTGTCCACTAGAGGTAAAACTAATGTTTTACAAGACAATCAATTCACAGAAAATATTTTTCATTGTTTCCGTGAAAATTAAAAATCTCCCCTTTAAAAATGTTACAGTTTTAATTCATCATGCAAATTCTACAAAATATAACACAATCAAATAACAATGATCTTGTAATGTCCATTTATCGCCAAGCTTGTTTTTAAACAATCTATTTGATACAGTAACTGTAAGTACTAGTAGTTATGGATGTTTTTCCAAATATTTTTCGAATGTAAGTTTGAAGTATATAAATTATATCTCATCAAAATATATACAGTATTTTTATTCACCTAACTAACTTTCTATATTTTATATTCAGATGAGTGCTTGCTACTTAAAAAAGAAAATGGAAAACTCATCGAGAAAAATGAAAATCACCAGAAAGAGATTGAACGTTTAAATAAACAAATCACCGATATATCAAGTATGTTCATTGAATATGTTGTATCAAATAAATAAAACACAAGCAATACTTTATCCGATTACAATTGTTATATTCTCAAATCTTGAAACAGCACCTAAAAACATCAAAGATGTATGGCGGTTTTGACAGGTAACTATCCTTGCTCAAATATTTGTAAATCAAAAGAATGTATTTTTATCAACGTAAAATTTTACAATATATATAATTGGGTTATGTCTGCAAATAACTGTAGATTTGTTTCATTTAAATAAACTTTAATTGAAATACAGAGGAAATTTAACTTAAACACTCCCACTAGTCATAAACAAACACACCGGTCCTTGACCATATCATCTAATACAATTGACAGAAAACTGAAATGACCCAGCCAAACGTTTGAGATATCAAAATAAAACACAAATGATATGAACAGCAGTCGGATGTAATTTTTTCGAATTTTCACTATTTCACCCGTTTGTCCGCTGATGGGATTATTCAAAACCCTTTAAAGAGTGTACTTTAAAATATTTTAAATTAGCAATATTTAAGTTGAGAATCATAGTCATGATCATTATCGAGTCAAAAAACCATTTCTCATTTCCAAAGACGCCATAAAACACTTCATATATGAAGGCATAACAATGGATTGCAATAAAAACTTATACCATTGTAATTAACAATTTACAAATTCTAATATTGTTATTTCATTTTTGTAAGCATGAGTATACTGAGAGTTTTTTTTAAAAAATTCCAAATTAAAAATAGCCTATTTGGATTTTGTCAAACCAATCATACCAATATTCACTACACAGAGGAAAAAGTAAAATGATGACACCCATGGTTAATGTCTATAATTATTTTTATACGTAAAAGCCAGTGTGATGCAGCAAAAATGGATGGAAAGTGTATAAGGATTGATATGTAAAAATATGTATAACTACATCAGATCTATTCAGGATACGTTTGATGCTTTTATTTAATAGCACATTTGTAATTATTAAAACATTTATGATGATTTAAATAACCTTAACATAATTACTTGCCAACTGAATTCAAAAAGTAATTTTTTAAACAGATACTTTATCATTTCAATTTCAGTTACATCGCATTTTTCTCAGTGATGACGAAGTTCTTTCTTGGGATTTAAATACTTTCAGGTTTATCTTATAAAATCACTAGAGCCGTAAGAATGGTTAATGTTGCAAATTTTCTGTCAAAACAATTTTCTTGTTTAAATAACTGATCTTCAAATGAATGTAATTTGTATTTCTTTCAGGTGATATTGAAAGTTTAAAGGAACAAAGACAAAGTTTTCAGACATGGTTTCATGATGCTAAAAAATCAAAGCGTAAGTAAATTTTTAATTAATAACAAATTACATGCTAAATTTTGCTGTGCCATATGTGCATATTTAGGAAAATTATTCCTCATCAGTGACAAAAGTTTGATAAATAAGAAACATAAGTCAAATAGTTGAAAATGAATGAATCCAAACTTCCAAAATTATATGAATCAAAATCCAGCCAAGGAATGCTTTGCATGAAGGAACAATTCTTAGTTTTATATTAATTTAAAAAATTAAGATGGCTGAAAATTTTTGCTAAATGGTAAGCACTTTTATTTTTCCGTATTCCAGGTTTATGTTTTGTTCATCTTGTTATAATAGTATATTATATATTATTATACGTCTTTACTTTTATAAGTTTTATTGTGATAATTGTTTACAATATTCATTTGATAGAGAAACTTTCGATGCTTTTCCTTTTACAATAAAGTAAGTGTTATCCTTTTGCACTCTAAAACCATATTATTTCAATTTATTTGAATCAGATATAATACCTTAACACCGATTTTTACACAAAATATCACCTATTCAAATGATAATGTTTAAAATTTTACCAGATTTAATTGCAAAATTGGATAATTTTAAGTTGAGGTAAAAATAAAGAAGTATGCGAAATTTGTTTTATTTCTATGTCAAGTCGATTGTTCCTCCAGACGAAATCGATTGCACTTCTAGACGATGTTATTCTTAATGTATTTAATGTAAACCGATTTGTTGACTTATATCAAGACACTATCTTTAAATGGCAAGGAAGCAGGAGTGCCTAGAGTAAAAAACATTGGCCATCAGGAAAATTACAGATATTATCATCACACTAAAACATTTTAGAATTCGATTCTTTTTAGGCTGTAAAAAGCATTCTAATTTATAAACTGACTCTTTGGATAATCCGTTCCAATGACATTTTTGCGCAGTGAAATTGTTATCTTGTCCGTCACTATGTATTCTTCAATGTACAAGTCTAATATTGAGCAATTAAATGTACAAATCCTGGCAGATTTAGTAGAATTATAGGCTTAAACAAAAATAATTTTATTCGTCTGAGAGAAAGACTCTTTAAAAAAAGTCGGAAAAAGAAACCGCGGTCAAAATAAAGTACGTTTATTGAACTGCCTTGCTTACTCATTCTGGCGTAATATTATAAATGTTATTTTTAATTGAAAATTTATTTTTAATATGTGGGAATAATAATTTATATTCGTTTACATAATTTTTTCTGCACTAGCAATACCAGTCAAATTAATGGCAGTGTATTTAGTAACACAATTTTGTTTTCACGTTGAACGTTGATATAATACAACGTTATTAACTCGTATAATTATGTATAAAATAATGACCCAAACGTCAATCAATTTACAATGACAAATTTCCATGTGTACATATAATTTGCATGTACTGTATGCTTGATAAGCAATTACGTAACAAGTAGCAAGGCATGGTTTATGCAGCTAATAAGTCTGTAATTATTTTGCAGAAGCGGCTAAAGCAGAACTGGAGAAAACAAATAATTCCTTGATGGATCTACAAAGAAGATGTCAAACATTGCAAACCACAGTTTCTGAAAAAGAAAGTAAGGCATACTTAATAATATGCCTTTCAGTCACAAAAGATATACATATTATACTTTTATGCATTGGACGCATATAAGAGTATAAGAAATTACATATTAACCAAGATCAAAGATTTGTAGCAATATTTATACAGTTTATATTATCTAAGGTTTGGGACTTATTAGATTTCTCTTACAAATTTACTGGACATACACTCCAATTCTTAAATCAATTGTTCTAATATGTTTATTGTCTTTTCGCTTCTCTAAATTTTATTTTACTTTTATTAACATTGTCCTTTAAATTACCAAGACGAATTTTCAGCTGCAAATTGTATTTGTTTAATACAGCTGCGATTCTGGTCCATTCAACTTTCTTTAAACCGTTGTATTAAAATGTATTAAAGTGTTTCTTCTTGTTCATGTTTACTTTTCTAGTCAGAAATGTAAATTCATTCTTTCATCAATTTTATTTAGCTACAATCTCTTTTGAACTTTTTGGTTATGTTTGCCATTTTACCCAAGTTTATTCTTATGAAGTATTTGTCATCGATTGTTCTTTATATATACTTCACACAAATATCTGTTTAATTTTTACTGTGCCATATGTGCACATTTCGGAAATTCATTCCTCGTCGGTGACAATAAGGGGCGAAAAAATTGATAGCTAAAAAGAAAATCCAAACATTTGATAATTAATTAGTCCAAAGTTTTAAAATTATTCAAATCCAAATCCAACTAAGGCTGTGAATGAGGGAACAAACCTTAGTTTTTTTTTAATAAATTAAAAAAATTAAGACATAACTTATTTCAAGTGTTTTGCCATTTTTAAATTTTATAATGTGTTGTTAATTAATAAAACATTTTAGTATTTTCCTTATATTTTTTACAGATCATATTGCTCAGCTCACTCAATCATTTGCAAACAAAGAAAAGGATTATAATGGTAAGTTTGTTGCTTTTTCAGTATTGAAGTATGTGTTAGATCCCGCATAGAATTTTTTGTAAATTTTGTAGGAAAGGAATTGTTAATGTGATTTACAGACATTTGTTTGTAAAAAAAGGAAGAATAAATATTCAATTTAGTATCTTGTTTCATATAATAATAATAATAATAATAATAATAATAATAATAACTATTGTTTGCGCGGTATTTTTGAAATTCAAAATTTCCCAAATATTATCATTGTCTCCATTTTTTCTTGTTTAAATAATTAAATAAAGTTGATAACACAAAGTTACTAAAATATGTATACCCCATTTTCGTGATATTTAGTGATATTTATTTTTTAAAAATTGTTCTGCATGAGTGTGATATATTACTATGCCATACTAGCCAAATACGTTATTAATTTCTAAGAATAATTCCAAGGACTGGTCCATTTATGAGCGAGATGTGCGAGTTTGTATTATGGTCTGCCTTGTATTCTGGACGACGTTATATTAAGGTCTGTAAGCTGGAGACATAAATACTACTTTACTTTATCATTACCCATAATGAATCAGCTGGTAATCTTTCTACAATAGCGAGCATCAGGCGGGAAGCAATATATTTATATCATTATTTTCATATCTTATCTATGACCCGCCTGGGATATAGATACATCGACATTCCGAATCGGAGAAGTACGCTCTATCACTAAGTCGAGGCTGTCTAAAAATGAATATTTGTTTAAAATTCACAAGAACGAAATTTACTTACAACTTATTATATGTGCAATGACTTGTTTAATCATTATATCTCAATTGCTTTATGCTACAATGTTTTTTTCAGTTTTTAGCTCACCTGGCTGGTCCATGTGACCGTGTGTGCTTGTATTAATTAAAATATTCTTTTCTGACCTAATTGACCCCCAAAAATGGTACGTGTGTGAGTTCCTAAATCTAAATGCTGTCGGATCCTAATTCTAAGATAGACGCTGTTACTATAAATAAAAAAATGGAAAAAAGGAAAATGTCTATAACATACTTATTTGTTGATCAATTTTGTTAAAATTTAATATATATACAAAGTAGGACTCTGGTCATTAAATATATATAAAATGGGTTTTACCGTAATTTTTTGGTTGGCATGTTATTAGCGCAATATTCAAATTAGTAGCTTAATTATCAGATTCTTTAATTGTTTTTGCTAAAGCCAGTTGAGCAAATAAACCAAATTTGATGTGGAAGGTAAAAGCTGAAAAAAAAATAAAGTCTGTTATATTAAGCCTGATCCTATATCCGAGATGGCAACTTTTTTAAGGAAAATAAAAAAACGAAATAACCCTTACATTAGGTTTTGACCTTGCAAGAGCCATTGTGGACATGTCCATTCTTTTACAGGAATTTCAAAAAATTCCAAAACTAGAACAACTTATGTTGAAACCATGTTTTATATATAGCATTGCGTGTTACCTGCTAGTTAAAACAGTACAGGACTTTTGAGCCTCTCGTTTACTTATCTTTTATATAATTGATTTCATTTTGAGAAGTATTAGATTGAACCATTAAATACGTTTGTCAGGCTATATTACTTCAGCATACTGTCTTACACAAAATCAAACATTCTGTCATGGGGCTTTCACGTGGTTTATTAAATTTTTTGATAATATTTCTATCTGATTGATATTAATAACTATGTACTATATGAAAACTAAAATGGATATATATTTGACGACAACAAATGTTCCATGTATTTTACATTTTCTAATCTTTTATATTTTTATTTTAAAGAGCGTCAAATACAATATGATGCGTTTATTCAAGATTTACAATTAAAATGGCAACATCAAGAATGAAGAATGCAAACAATATATAGGTAATTAGATGAAGAACGCATTTGTATTCTTCAATATATCTAGACCTAATTGAGTAATAAGTAATTAATTAATGGTCCTGATCACCTCATAAATACATAATTGGTAAGATCTTCAGTAATATTGGTGACTGAGTAGAATCAAAACAGCTATTGAAAGATCTATTTTAATTGACCAAAAAAAGAGAAATATAAAAAGCGGTCATTGAAAAGTTGATATTTATTGTATTAAACATGAGTAGTCGATGACATGACTCATTTTGAGTTTCAGTGAAAAACATATCTTTGAAAACTCAAGCTTTCAAAACATTTACCCATTTTTTACAATACCACACAAATTGTTTATTAAGGCATTTGTAAAAATATTCCATGAAAATACTAGAACAATGTGTAGAAAGAACCTTAAAAGAACCCCAACTAAACAATTTAAATTAAATTAAAGTTCAAACAGTATTGTTTGTTTAATTCAATAATACATCATCATTTAAAAATGCCAGAAATGGTGGTATTATTATTGCAAAAACATTTTAAAATATGTATTGTTGTTTTCTGTTTATAAAATAATGTTTTAATTCACAGATGAACTGAACAAATTGAAACAAGAAAACGATGTTTTGTGTGGAGTTAATACAATGCATACACAACAACTGCAGCAAATGCGAGATGAATGGAATAATTTTATTGGTAAAGTTACTTTCAGCTTGGTAATAGATATTTATAATCTTCATAGCCTTCTCACGGGAGAGTAGGTAGAAATGAAAGTGAGGAAAAAGATATTTACATCAAAAAAAGAATGAATACTATATACATAATTGATAGGGATTATATAAATTATTTGTGTTGTGATGTACAGTTGTGATGTACAATTGTACAGATAGAAATCAATAGGAAGAAGAGTTTGTCGGAAAGAACAGAAATGAATACCTAGTGAGAGTGTGTGTAATAGTTATGTATTTAGTGTGTGTGTGTGTGTGTGTGTGTGTGTGTGTGTGTAAATGGCTGTGTTTGCATGTACAATAGATGTATGCTTTCATTGAGTATTTAAGCGCGTGTAGATTACACAGCAGAAACAGTTAGCTGTTTTCCTGCCTGTCTATTCAGTAGATGCATATAAGTCTATATTTTTAAGCAATTTATACAGAAACTTGCAATTGGTGGTTCCAATAGTTAACACATCAAAGTCTGGAAAATGTTCTGTTAAATGTCCTTTCATTCCCCCAAGAATAATGTTTTCCTGTAGAATTACACTTAAGCTGTGAATGTATGTAAACACATGAACTCCAAACACATCAATGATATCCACACTATATTGGTAACGAGTTTCATTTACTTCCACAATATGCTGTGTCCCAAATTTTATGACAAACGCTCATATGGTGATGCAGATAATAATTTTGTCTGGAATGAACGTTTGAAATTGCTGCCTCCTAGAAAATAGATTTAGAGCCGATAAACGTTAATTTTTGATTTATTTAAATTTAGTTTATAAATATAGAAAAAAGATGTTAATCAAGATGTATAGAAGATGTACAGAGTTTGTAAAGCTTTTGAAAATTTCTCTTTTGAGACTGTTATGCCGATAACGTCTCTTAAACCATAAATCGGGCTTATAAATGTAGTCGGTATAATTTAATACAATTTCAAAGTTCAAACATGAAATACATGAAGAATATGTTTGGACAACAATCTTGAGACATGTTTAGTTAAGATCTTTCTGAGGCAAAATTCGCACGGGCATTAAGGTCGATTCTTTTTGAAAAAAACCTTTTCTGGCATGTTCAAAACAAGATTTATTTTATAATTTTTTGTAATGCAGATTGAAATTTTTGCTCCACATAACAAAAAAAAATCATGTTTTTTTTAAATCTGGTTATTGTCACTGTAAAAAGAAGTCAGTTAAATAGCAAATGAAAATTACTTACAGAAGAATTTTATAAAAATTATATTCCAAAAAGTAAATTTTGTGTCGACTGCTTTAAACTGACTTTGTACCCACTTTTTCACGGATTTAAATAATAAGTTGCTGTTTTTACGCGTGTAACTAAATTGTCCAGTTTTCAAAGATTTTACTTTTTTTCTTCTTCTTTTTTTTTTTTTTTTTTTTTTTTTTTTTTTTTTTTTTTTTTTTCTTTTTTTGGGGGGGGGGGGGATGTGTGATTTGAACATGGATTTGTAGGTTGTTGTTTAATTTTTACATTTTTCTCAATCTTCCTTATTAAACTAAAAACCTAAACCTATAAGTTCCAATTTGAATGAGTAGTTCCTTTGATGATGGTTCGTTAATAGTTTTGTCTAACTATCACCCTGCAAAAGATGCAACACTTTTTAGATTTGTTTTTGTTAACCCAAATAACAAAGATGCAAAAAGTCTATCATAACAATTTTTGTTTATAAACAACAAAGACAATTTAAATATTTTGTCTAAAAGGGTTTTGATTAATCCATACTTTCTGGCACAACTGTACACATTTAGACGCAGATTATCATGTAGGTGCAAATTGAGCAACATGAGAAAACAAAGATATTTTGGTTGATGGTTTTTACGTAGGCATTGCTTAACATGTATACCCGAAGTGTGTAGAAAACCTCACTTTAAATGACAGATGGGACCAGATGGACAATCCTCTAATTTTCACATTATTGTATATACAATTATAGCTGACTAAAGTAGTTTCAAACGTCAAAAAATAAGATTTTGTCTATTCAAGTGGTTGGTAACATTTATAAAAGACATTATCGAAATCCTCACAGTCAAAATACTAACGAGTTTTCACGTTGACTTTATCACTTAACCACCATATCTTTTCTTTATGCTCCTGCTTGATAGGTAGTGTGAGATTTTTCCGCGAACAGTGTTATCGGTGTACGTTATTGTTGATATGGCGTAATTTTGATACAAGAACAATGTTCTAAACCCCAAATCATCTGAAAACTTTTAAATCCATGTAGTCATTTGTAGCATGGACATAATAGTACAGAATACACGTCAATAAAGTCTTTAACATTAAAGAGTTTAAAGTTCCTGACTTATGTTTATGTTCAATTTGACTTTAGTTTTGATCTTTAAATGATTAAATATAGACACAGGCGTTAAATAATGTTGTACATGTATCTGTAAACAGTGACATCAGATAATAGCTTCATGAAAGTTAAACAGTGACTTTATTCATTTTTTTCATAAAAGTTCTGATTATATAAGTTATTGCAAAAAACGACTTCATACAAAGGCGAAATCAAAGTTATACAGTGATGTTGTGAATAGCATTTACATAAATTGAAGGACTTGTATATTAGGCTTGGATTAATTCATTTTTCTTGTCAAGTTTTCTTATAAGATAAATAAAACACAAACATAGCAGTCTTTTTTCCTGTTTGAATTCAAAAGCATTTCACTTTAAATTTCCTTTTAAACTTCAAAGATATTCTCAAAATATGAATGTAAATCTGTATATTCAAATCTGTTTTAATTGATATTAAAGATAAATCAATATGACTGCTATTGGTTCAAATATCTCATAACAAATTGCAGATTTTAGTTGACGTCAGTAGAATTTTATTTAATATAGCAATATGAAATTCTTATTGTAGGTCTTCATGAAAATATGAAACAACAGAAAGAAGATTTCCAGAAATTGTATCAGGATAGCGACCAGGCACTAAGTAATTCAAAATAGTTATATACTTAACATAAAAAATGTGTAAACAACATTTTTTCATTGAATTCTTAATTAGACAATAAGAAGACATTTTATAATAAGTTATTTTAAAAGAATGTATAAGAAAGACATTTTGATAAGATTTTGAATTAAATATAAATAAAACCAAAACGGTTAACGAAAATCATATACAGCCATGTGTAATTTAGCTTTCGCTTTTACACCATTTTCTAATTTTTTAAATTACAAACAATAATTCAAAGAAGTGCGGTCAACAAAGAGGTAGACGGTAAAAGGAATTGTGTGCATTTAATGGTGTCGCTATTTGTCAAAATAAAATATTTAACACCATTTCAAGATCCTACAGTTATGTCTATTTATCCTTCTTAGCCAAGAGTTTGTAACATTGATCGAAATTCGTAATGTCTTTTATCTTGCTATTTTCTTTCGTTTTTTATAATTTTATATTCGTGGTTATATTGGCTACTACTTAAAACATGTTTTTCAAAATTCGTACCATGCAACTTTTTTAAATGGTAACTTTTATTTGTTGAATTGTTATACTACTTGAAAAAGCTTGTGGAAAATAAGCTTTAACAAAGATGTTTTTAATTGAAACAGGAGAAAACTCACAACAGTTGAAAGAAGCTGAGGCCAAATTTCAGAAATTAAATTCTCGTATTGCAGAGTTGGAGTATACATTGTCTGTGAAAGAAGGTTTGTTCTTTTTTCGATTTCAAGAGATATTTAAAACTTTAAAATGCATTTACTTAAAATTAAATGTAAAATGTGTTTTAATATTTGTAGCTTTGTAATTTTGAAATATTTATGTAGCAGGTTTAAATGTAAATTCTCGTCGAAAAATAAACGTTGTGCATTTATATTTTGTATTGTGTTATGACACCCCTATTTTCTTAATATTTACCAAAAATGCCTGTTAAATTTCGGAAATTCATTCCTCATCAATGTTACTAGGGGCAGAAAAAAAGTCGATAGATAAAAAGATAATCTAAACATTCAACAATAAATAAATCCAAAGTTCTAAAATTATAGGAATCCAAATCAAGCTAAGAAAGAGTTTAAATAAAGGAATTTTATTATATCACTAGGGTGTTTGAAAACACCAGTTGATCATTTGCATTGGATTGCATTTTAAGTATTTTCTTATTTTCGATTTTGTAACCGATCTCATGCATTTTTATTTTGCAAAAATGTAAATTCGAATGACTTTTTGAATAAATAAAAATTATTTTTATATACATGATGCTTTTACTTTATACATTTAACGATACCGTCAGGATGATTATTGAATCAATTTAAGGAAATCGTAGTCCGACTATTTTTGTAGCATATTTTAAATATTTTAAAGTGTCCATTTTTTATAATACTAGTTGTCATGCTTTTTCATAATGTAAGAAGGTTAAATTATATGTCTCTTTAACAATACAATTTTTATAACAAATAATAATTATTATAATGAAGAAATAAAACTTTTTATGTTATTTGACATTTTAATAATTATATTAACATGGAGGGTTTTTTCTTTGTTTAGTTGATAATTGGTCCCAATTGAATCATTGGACATTTAAATTTAGAAATAATTAGTAGTTGGTTTGTGTTTTTCTGTCGAGTCGTTGTTTCTTGCATTACCTTGTATAATTTTGTAATTCGTTTTTTTGGTTGTTTTAAATGAAGCAAAAGGACATATTTTTTCAAATTTAATATTTCTTTTCTAATAATATTTTGTCAAATAACCTTTAGGGCGTATCACTGATCTTCAAAATGAAGCAAAACAAATGGAAGAAAATTATAAAGCTGAAATACAAAAACTTAAGGAGCTTATAGGTAAGTTTCACTCCCTATAGTTCTTGTTTTAAGCAACGGTATGTACAAAATGCATGTAAAAAGTTTTTGTTTTTGTTTTTTTGTATTTTTTTTGTTTTTTTAATTTGATTAATAATAAGAAGTAAAGAAAAATTTGTGTGACGTGTATAGTATATGGGGCAGAAAAGTCGGTCCGGTAACAGAGCCAATTATTTCATGCCAAAATAACAGAATAAATCTGACCAATCAAAATGTCTGAAACAAAAGAAAACTATTTTTAAAATTTGAAATTAAGCAGACTGTGCGTTGTTGATCTTGCCAGTCAAGCGTAAGGTCAAACATGTTTACTGAAAACCACCGTATACTAGTAATATTAATACATGCCTGTCATTTGAGAAGAATAAATTAAAATGGCGAACTGTTTTCAGACACTTGAAAATTCCTTATATGTACAATTTAAAATTTGAAAACAATGATTAAGGTTTTCGTAATACTTCTTTACTTGTGTTTTTAATATCTCTTATTAGCAGGTTAACTTTTTCTCGAATATTGTTAGATGTTCTGTTATAAAAATATATATAATATTAACCATCAAAAATAATCAATATTTATCATTGTTTTTTTCCAGATCAATATATGGTTGAAATAAAAACATTAGAACAAGCGCTGATTCCTATATCAGATTTGAAAGAAAACAACAACGAATTAGAGTACCATTTGGAGTATACAAAAAGTTAGCATTCTTATATAAACTGATGGAACAGATAAGTTATAAAAAGTAGAATAAATACACTTAATTCTAAGTTCAGAGAAAAGTTTCAGATGCTCTTCATGACCAGTATAATATGTTGCCTCTTGGTACACTACAATTACAACAAAAATGTTAAAAAGCTAACAATCTCAGATTCGTTGGAAATGGTCAACTAATGAGTTACGTAGAAACATCCATATAATATGCATTTGATGTAGAGAGATTTCCTTCACCTAGTTTAGCATATATATATATATATATATATATATATATATATATATATATATATATATATGATTATTAAACCGATATTTTACAATATTGTCCTCGGGTGACCCGACATTTGCACGAGATTGGGAGTGCAATGTCAAGTCAATAAGGGAAAATAATTCACTTTTTAAACTGTATCTAATGCATCTTTGGACTTCAATTTCTTATTCTTTTAAATTTAACACCAAGTAGTAAGGAATTGTAATTTGCATATTAATTCATTTGAACTTTATTAACCTTAAAATACCCTGAGGTTATCTTGGGTGAGGCCCATTGGATCATTGAAGTTATTCGTTTTTTCCAAAATCTGCTCTATGTACAGAAAAATTCAGAGAAGATTTTTTTCATATAAAAAAAAAATTGGTTAGGGCAATGTTTTCAAATTCAATCACACTTTAATTTTAATGAGGGAAGTTTAAAATATTTAGAAAAACCATGTGACAAACAATTACCGACCATCAGTAGTTTTTATATATTGGAAAAAATGTCCTCTTCAGCCATGATTTAGACGATCTTGTCACATGACAAAGTGTGCAATATGAAATTTTTTTGCGAGACCTCGGACCATCATATATCGATATATACTGCACGCTAATCGGAATTTAATCGTTTTGTTTCTATGTATATATATTGTTATTACTATACCTATTTTTTAGATGAACTTGAACAAACTCGGAAGTCTCACATCGCTGTTACTGATCGTGTTACACATCTACTAACGGAGTTAAAAAAGAAAAGAGTCGAATGTATACAATATCAGAAAGAAAAAGATAAAATAAAACGTATGTATTATATGTTATATCTAAGGTTATGAGTGAAGTCTTTTGTTATTATCTAGTTTTGTATTCATTCTGCAGTAAATTGTATTAAAGGTTATGTTACATTAGTTACTTACATTCTGTAATATCAATATTTTATTTCAAAGAAGAGTTACATCAATCATTGCATGACGACAAGCTTTTGCTCCAGTTCAATGTCTATCTACTATATAAAACCATTCATATTTTTATTTGTGCAATACTGTAAAAACTGCATATAAATAAAATATAAATATAGACACATTTCTTTACTCTCAATAAATATTCGTTAAAATAGTTTAATTTATTGACGACACAATTCACTGTATTTATATATCAATTTGTTAATATTGATCCAGATCGATTGTTTTTGTAGGGTGTAATGAATTGCTAACAGGGCAGGTTAAATCTCTTCAAGGTAAGTGTAACAATATTTCCATTAAAGACATCTATTACACTTAAACATCACACACTTTGGTGGCTAAGTGCTAGATAGTCGGCATCTTGAGTAGAAACTCTTGGGTTCTAACTCTGACCGAGTATTGCATAATACTTTTAGAGTTTATGCTACTTCTTCTAAATACGCTAGGCGTTAAGAGAATAAAATATTGTGCAGTTCACAAGTTGTAAGAATAATATGAATGAGGAAGTGATATATTTGTCTGCATTGCATTGACATTGTAAACATTGCCAGAGCTATAACTTTAGGCGCGTTTGTACAATGTAGGCAATAAAACGCCTTCGCAAATTAAGATGTTGTAAATAATCCTTTTTTCAGCCATTCCATTTATTTAAGCAGTGGTCAATTTTAAATTTTGAAAAGCCAAGCAATAATAAAAGAGTATGTGGACATTTTTTAAACTTGATTTTGCTAAACGGTTTTCTATTGTGAATAAACTTTTAGATGTTCATTTCGACTTGACGATCATTTTCAAAATTAATAAAGCTTTTTCTTTTAGATGAAAAAGATTTGCTTGTTGAAGGCTTAATGCAGGCAGAAAGACGGTCTTTAGGATTCACGAACGATGACTATATTTATTAAGTAAATCATGTAGAGCAATCGTCTTGCGGGAGTAAGTACAAATGGTATTCCAAAAATATTATGTTGGACATAAACGAATTGTTTTATTTTTCTCCTTTAAACCTGGTTAAACGTCGCTGTTTATATAAAAACAAACCCTAATACTAAGAATCAAACTAACTTCCTTAAAATGATGCATTTGTGTTTTTCTGTAGTTTGTAAGAGGTTTGATCATATTCATTTTAATCTTTTTATGCTTCGTAAGCACCAGGGTGAACAAAAGCTGCTTCTCTAATACCTGGGTTAAATTTTTATTAACTTTTAAGAGATGCACTCATATTATTAGGAATCATTTGTCAGATATAAATATCTCGTTTTGAAATAGAATTTGTTTATGAAATGGATTACACAAACCCTGACATAACTGGCAAATGGCATATTGCTTATAATTAGCTACTAGGATTAAAATTCAACTGCCATGTGCAAAATTTAGAATTTTTTATAGAGTTAAGTACATTGAACAACTATACTGTGAACAGTAATAATCATAGTAACGTTAAATAACTAATATTTTATTTGTTAAGCAAAGTAAAGAACTTTTTTGTTTATTGCCCACATATTATGAAATTTGGGGTAGTTCAGTCGATCGCACCTAAACTCTATTGTGTTTTAGATGTCATTTGTCTAAATAAAGAAGATTTATAATTAACTTTTCTAAAATCAACAATGTCCCTGTATCCTTTTTATGCCTTTTTCATTAATCCTATTTTATACTTATCTGTCATGCCTTAATATTAATACAGTAACAAACTGTAGAAGGTATATTAAATCGAACTCAAATAAATAGTTGGAAACAAAACCTAACCAGTAGAATTATTTCTTTATAATTTTTATTAGCTCACCTGAGCTGAAAACTCAGATGAGCTATTGCTATCCATCTTCGTCCGTAGTACGTCGTGCGTAAACTTTTTACATTTTAATCTTCTCCTCCAAAACCACTGGGCCAAATTTAATGAAACTTGTTACCCATCATGCCTTGGTAAAGCCCTTTCAGATTTGCACAAATGAAGGAATTATGTCCCCTTAGGGCCCCATAAGGGGGAAATAGTGAAAAACTTTAAAAATCTTCTCCTCTGAATCTACAAGATATACCTCAGTTTTTTCATTTATAACATCCTTACATCATCTATTTTCAGATTTGCACAAATGGTAGCCATGGGGCTCAAAATGGGGAAATTGTAAGGCACTGAGTGGGGAAATTGCTAAAAATTTTATATTTGTCAATACATATTGAAAACTGTTAATTTTTTGTATCGGCATGTATATTAGAATATTGCAGGTATTGACATGACAATCATTTGATATATGGTTCAAGGTCATATGTTGAAAGGTCAAGGTCACAGCTGCAAAAGAAGACTTCAATTGCTAATGATCCTGAAAACTATTTACTTTTTGTATAGGCATGTATTTATAATATTGTAGGTATTGACATGAGGATCATTTTGATATATGGTTCAAGGTTGTATGTTCAAAGGTCAAGGTCATATCAACATAGGAATACTAAAATTATTAATTATCTTGAAAGCTATTAATTTCATGCATAGGCATGTATATTAGAATGTTGTAGGTATTGACATGACAATCATATATGGTTCGATGTCATATATGTTCAAAGGTCAAGGACATAGCTGCATAAGTATACTGGAATTGATTAATGATTTGGAAATTATTCATTGCACTACAGTTACTATATGCATATTATATAAGCTACTTATAAATGAAATGTGACTGGATATATTTCTGATTAAGTTGTGTGGGAGTTCTTAACTTGTGAAAACTTTTAAAGTTTCTGTACTAAATATGTTGTCTATTGCACTTTGCAAACAATGTTGGACATATCTTCAGGTGAGCGTTAAGGCCCATTGGCCTCTTGTTGTTTTATGTGCGTGATTACATCAGCTGTTTGACAGATTTTTTAAGCTGCTATTTCTTTTTTCATTTCAGGAACCCTTAGTGAAAGATGTCCCGAAAGAATGTAATATAAGATTTCTTAATATAAACAAAGAGGAAATGAATCAATTCGATAAAAGTTTGGAGACAGAAGATCTGTTTAATGATATCACTAGTTTTATTTAGCGATATCCTTAATTTTATTTAGCGTTATCCTTGTTTTTATTGAGTGATATCAATAGTTTGACTTAGCGATATCCTTGTTTTAATTGTTTGATATCAATAGTTTTATTTAGCGATATCAATACTTTTATTTAGTGATATCAATACTTTTATTGTGTAATATCAATAGTTTTATTTAGCGTTATCACTAGTTTTATTAAGAATATCCTTAATTTTATTTAGCGATATCCTTGTTTTTATTGTGTGATATCAATAGTTTGACTTGGCGATATCAATACTTTTATGTTGTGATATCAATAGTTTGAATAAGCAATATCAATGCTTTTATTGTGTGATATATATCAATAGTTTGAATTAGCGATATCAATACTTTTATTGTGTGATATCAATAGTTTATTTAACGATATCAATTCTTTTATTTTGTGTTATCAATAGTTTGAATCAGCGATATCAATACTTTTATTGTGTAATATCAGTAGTTTTATTTAGCGATATCAAAGCTTTTATTGTGTAATATCAATAGTTTTATTTAGCGATGTCAATACTTTTATTTAGTGATATCAATAGTTTGAATTATTACTTTTATTGGGTGATATCGTTAATTCTAGTAAGCGATATCAATACTTTTATTGTGTAATATCAATAGTTTGAATTAGCGATATCAATGCTTTTATTGTGTAATATCAATTTTTTGAATTAGCGATATCAATACTTTTATTGTGTGATATCAATAGTTTGAATTAGCAATATCAATACTTTTATTGGGTGATATCAATAGTTTGAATTAGCGATATCAATACTTTTATTAGGTGATATCGTTAATTCTAGTAAGCGATATCAATACTTTTATTGTGTGTTATCAATAGTTTGAATCAGCGATATCAATACTTTTATTGTGTTATATCAATAGTTTTATTTAGCGACGTCAAAGCTTTTATTGTGTAATATCAATAGTTTTATTTAGCGATGTCAATACTTTTATTTAGCGGTATCAATAGTTTGAATTATTACTTTCATTGGGTGATATCGTTAATTCTAGTAAGCGATATCAATACTTTTATTGTGTAATATCAATAGTTTGAATTAGCGATATCAATACTTTTATTTGGTGATATCGTTAATTCTAGTAAGCGATATCAATACTTTTATTGTGTAATATCAATAGTTTGAATTAGCAATATCAATACTTTTATTGTGTGATATCATTAGTTCTATTTCTCGATATCAGTGCTTTTATTGAGTGATATCATTAGTTCTATTTCTCGATATCAGTGCTTTTATTGGGTGATATCATTAATTCTAGTCAGCGATATTAGGTCTTTAATTGAGTGATATCATTAATTCTAGTTAGCGATATCTCTTGTTCTTTTTTTGCACTTTCTTTTTTTTTTCTTCTATTTAGCAATATCTTTGGTTCTATAAAACTATGTTATTGTATACTTTAGCTATGTTTAGTGATATTTTAGTTCTGAAGTATAAGTTTATTAAAATTCAGTCAAAAGTTGAATTATGAGACACTATAAAATAATTACAATTATTCCGTCTTTTTAAATTCCGGGCATTTGTTACTGTGTTGTTTTTACTTAAAAAAAATCTTTTTTTTTCTTTTTTAACAATGCCTTGTTTTTTTTTTTTTTTATCTGATTTTTTAAAATTGTTAATCTATATCAAATTTATGCGTACCAAAGTTTTTGATATACATGTATATATAAATTTTAATTTTTTAAAATTTTTTTCATACATATTTTGAAATAAAAAAAATTAAAACATACTTATGTGTCAAATCCATACACGAGCATTTGTGGCGAGTTTTTATCTACCGTTTTCCGATAAAAATGTCTAATTCTTAAAGAATAAGCGAGTGGGAAGACAAAAGTTTCAATGAAAAATAAGAATATTCTAGCCAAAGAACTAATTGTTTAATTTATCTCCGTCTATTGGACTTTTCGCGATTTTTTATAAAGCAATGACTACTTTTGTTGCTTGTAATGTCGTTTACGTCGCATCAGTAGGGGTGGGGCGGCCTATAGGCCATGTGAGCTTATGGCATGGCGCAGCGTGTGTCCGTATGTCCGTGTGTGCGTGTGTGCGTATGTGCGTGAGTGCTTGTGTGCGTCTGTAACTCACATTTTCGACAACTCCTCAGAAACTACCAAGCCAATATTAATCAAACTTCACAGGAAGGGTTATTGGGAGGGCACTTTTCAAATTTGTACTTTTGGTTGCCATAGCTGTAGAAAGTAGGTCACTGTGACCTACATTAGAAAAAAACTTTAAAAATCTTCTTCTCTGAAACCAAAAGTGGTAGACAAAAACTGATTTGATTTTCAGCTACCTTAGAGTCTTAAGTATATAGATTATACAAATCGAAAAATTCGGCTGAAAAATAGGTTACGCGTTTTTGCGTTTAATTTTAAAAATTTCGTAAAATGGCTTCAAATTATTATAACTTGACTATATGAATAGATATTGACATGGGGTTTTCAGTTTTGACTTTTTCTTGAAATAACCTTCAAAAAGTGGTCAAGGTCAAAGTTTAAGGTCATGACCTAGTTTGTAAATTGTGCAGATATGGGCTATTTTCTTCCAAATTATAAGAGATATATAATATTAAAACATTGTTAAAATGTTCAGCAGGACAAAATGTAAAAAGGTACAAAGTTTCGTAACTGTATGATAATGCATGTAGGAGTTGATGCCACTGAAATGTTATTTTTTGCTTAAAAAAAAACTAAAATTGTGCGTTAGCTTGAAAACTATAAACTTTTTGTATAGGCATGTATTTTAGAATATTGTAGGTATTGACATGACGAACATTTTGATATATGGCTCAAGGTCATACATTCAAAGGTCAAGGTCATGGGTGCATAAAAAGACTGAAATTGTTTATTATCTTGGAAACTATTAACTTTTTGTATGGCATGTATATTCGAATATTGTAGGAATTGATATGGTGATTATTCTGATATAAGATCAAGGTCTTACGTTTAAAGGTCAAGGTCATAGATGCATAAAAAGACTCAAATTATTAATTATCTTGAAAACTATTAAAGGGTACCTGTAACGATTTTCAGTTTTGACATATTTTATTCGTCGTACTTAAATATGGCTGTAGCGAAAATTCCATAAAATTCCATTTCATAATAACGTAGATATCGGTGATTTTCTAATACATCTCTAGAAATCCAAATCAAAAAGGTCGATATCGAGGCTCCCGTGTTGTGACGTCATACCAGTAACATATCTCCACAGAATATTATTTACCAACTACTAAAATAAGACAAATACGAACTCGTAGTTTAACTTTCTATGACTATTTTATGGGAAAACTATTTAATGAAGTGGATAACATCCGTTTGACATGTACCGATAATAAAGATTATTATTAATCCTTTTGTATATTAGACACATTCCTTAGATTTAGACCCACACCTGTAATTAACAGGATGTCACGTATAATTTGCAAAATTGATTTGCAGGTTGATAAAGTTATCTTACGACCTGTAATATACAATAATATATTTACAGTTCGAGTAAAGTAAAATAATTTTATCTGATAAACGTAATTTGTCATATACAGTCATGATAAAGTTTTCACTCCGGAAAAAAAAGGATATTTCATTTTAAAATTTTAAAAAGTAAGAAAAAGAAATTTTTCTTTAGTTTTCATGTCAATAATAATAATAATAATAATAATAAAAATGAAATGTAACTTTAAGGCTAAATTGAAAATTCAAAATTGACGACCAGAATAGTCTATTTGAAACACGTTTACAGATCTACTTACGACATTTAATTATTTAATAGATTATTAGATTTTATATATTAGATTTTAGTTTTCACTTTTCCTTGGGCATACATATAGTCGTGATATTTTAAAATTCTTTATTCTATATATACAAATCCATTAAATTATTATTATTATTATTATTATTATTATTATTATTATTATTATTATTATTATTATTATCATCTCGTTTTTTAATGTGGTCCCCATCTAAAATCTGTATCATTTCATTTTAAACAATTATAATATATTTCGCGTAAAATAATTTGAGATGGAATATCTTGTCTTTTTTTTCTTTTATAATTACCCCAGCATTAATTAGCCATCGGGCAGTTGAAAAGAACTATGTTACAAACTTTAATCGTGTGAACATCTTCAAATTATCAAGGAAATGTGTTGCCGCCAGACTACTTAAAAGTTTTCTACATATGGTCATTTAATTTCAACTGTCAATAAACATTGCACAAAAAAGCATATAGGCGATTGGATTTTTATGTAATTTTAAATGCATTATTTTGATAGAAATTCAAAATCAGCACATGCCACCAAAGCAAGTTCCATAATATTCATCCGGTAGCCTGTCCAGTCCGACTTGATATTTAATTCATTTTAAAATGTCGACGATTAAATTAATTTTTGTCGTGTATTTGACAAGTTAAAACTAATCGCGTATTTTTTTGTTATAGCTATGCAACTTATCGTAGTTCTTGAGTCTGTCCAGTCAGACTTAATAAAATAATTTATTTTTTAAAAAAAACAGTCAGATATAATCAATTTTCGTGTTGTTGACAAGTTAACACTCGTCACGTTTTTTCAACAGCTTTGCAAGCAAATGTAATCACAATTTTCGAGTAGGTCGGGACTCGACTCAATATATTCATCAAATTCGCCCGTTTCTGATCAGAATAAATAACGGATATACTCCAAATTCATTACTTATAAGATTGTCTACTGCTTCCCCAAATAATGACGAACTATTTGACATAAATAGGTACATGTCAGAGTCGTTACTTTCTTCTTCATACGCCAATATATCATCATAGTTACTACTGTCTATTATGTAAGACACTACTTGTAATACTGCAATGACGTCACACGTTTATAACTCAAAACGAGGCGTTTCACTTTGCGATAAAGAGAAAGTTAAAAAATTTGGATTTCAAACCGCTATAACTTTTTTATTTTATCACCAATTTTGATGCGGTTTTCGATATTGTTATATTTAAATAATATATAAAACAACTGTGATAAAAAAAATTTTGGTTACAGGTACCCTTTAACTTTTTTCGTAGGCATGTATATAAGAATATTTTATGTATTTTTGCAAATGATTTTGGATATATCATCAGGTGAGCGTTAAGGCCCATGGGCCTCTTGTTTATAAAATATTACAGAAACAAGCAAACCATTTCCCCAGTCACATTATCCTGACACCGGGTGAACTAGCTGATAATCTGTCTCCTGAATAGCTTAGCGCCAGGCAAGAAAGCGGTATTTCAATATGAAACGCTTATGGATGACGCGATCTGGATTCGAGCCCCCGACCTCTCGTTTTTGAGACGGACGCTCTATTCTTGAACAATCCAGGTGATGTCGTACCATTAACCTATTTCTGCGTTGGAGTTTAGTTGTTAAAAATCACTATATTATGCTAAAAACCCTAAGATAGCGATTTTAAGAATGTTTTGTACAGCATAATAAAGCACACGATCGTAACAATATAACTGAAAATAATAAATAAATAATAATCCTTTATCCTTTACCTAGGTTAGGGATATGCTATAAAAAGTTTTTATCATAATGAAATAGATAACAAATTGATCACACATGTTCTTAAAGAAATACTTTTCGAATCTGTCTAATTGAAAATTCAAGATGGCAGCCATTTTTGAGATGGCTGCCAAAAATTGCATCCAAAAAATTTATGTTTTAAAAAAAAAATAAATTAATAAATAAATAAATAAATTTTAAAAGAGTAAAAAAAATATTATGTGTGGATTCTTATATTTTTATGCTTGTTCAACTACATTTTCCTGTTTAAGATATATTTAAAAAAAAAAAAAAAAAAAAAAAAAGCATTTGTCCAAGTTGGTACATTTTCTAAGTAATACATAATGTGATGCTGCTCTTCGCGATTAATCTTCGTTGTTCACATATGAATCTTAAAAGTGATTTTTGCCTGGGAGCACTTTAGGGAATGTGAATTGCCAAGCAACCAATATTCAATGGATTCCAGTTTATGGGGCAGCTGCTGCAACCGAGCTTGAAAAAGCTAGGGAAATTTAATGTTTTATATGTTTATTGTCTATCTTTTGTGAAAAAACTGAGGAAGCAGAAAACCAAACATCCAAAAATTATAATTAAGTCATGATTTTGACATACTAAGACTAGAAGACTCCATGCTCTCATATACTACAGAGCAAGCCCGCATGTAGAGGCCGTAGATCTCAAATTTTACTGGGAAGAAGAAGCGAAGCTTGCAGCCTACAAACCTGAAATCGTCTTGGTGGTCAGGTAATCAACTGTACCAAAAAGTACTAGCCGCAACAAAGATAGCATGGCAGTACAATAAATAAATAAACCACAGACAATTTATTAAACAGAAAACTTAGTTTAACACTCTTAGAACATGGGATTTCACAATAAAATTATGCAAAAGGGACATATACAAATATTTCCATGAAAAACATCAATTTTGGATAGCTATTTAGCTATGTAAAATGTTTTTAAACATACTTATTGATAAAATTAAAAATAATAATAATAATAATAATAATAATAATAATAATAAAAATAAAATAATAATGATGGTTTGTTGAGTAATAAGGTTACAAACCCATTACATTCAAACATTTATCTAGTGCAGCATGCAACAAGATGAATATACATACACGAGGGATGTTCTATATGTAATGTGTATTGTACCACAGCGCAATAATCTTTTGCACGCCATGATTACGCTTGTATAGGTCTATTCAATACATTGCAAGTGTCTTCAGCAACCACATAGTTTTAAAATTATAGCCATTTAAATAGAGCAAGTCGTTGACCACTGTTGTAAAAATGGTTGGAAACTTGGTTGAGAATACTGAAAAAATTAGAGCTTATATAAAAATTAGCACAAAACCCGGTCATTTTGTAAAACAGATTTTTAAACAGATTTTTACTAGATTAGTGGAAGTTAATGGGCCCGAAAAGGTATCTTACGAGACAGTTAGCAGGTGGAGACAGAAATTTCTAACTGCCACAGAGTCTGTCAAAGATGCGGCAAACTTTTGCCGACCTGTGACTGTAACGGGTAAGACAACTGTCGGAAAAGTCAGGGAAATAATTAAAAGTGATGGCAGATATACTGTACGATTCGTGATATTGCCAAAGCTGTTGGTATATCACTGTCGCAAGTGCATTTCATTTTGAAGCGTATTTTAAAAGTATGAAAGATTTCCGCCAGATGGATCCTGCATCTATTGTTACTGGTGACGGAAAATTGGATCACTTTTTCGAAACGGTAAGAAAAATCGCGCTCCCGTTCGAGGTAAAATTTTCAGAATGATTTAAAGTTTTTGACCTCAGTTTCTCAATGCAGCTGACATTTTTCGCGCGGTTCTACTCAAAGGTACTTGAAGACGGGTAGCCCCGTCTTCCTAACCTTTTTCTGGTTAATTTTAAAAAATGTTTTAAGTGTCGCTGATTTTAACTAACTTCGAAATGCTGAGTATTCGACCATATCACATCATAAAAAATTCAGTACGTGTCGATATTGACGAAAAAACCTTAAATCATGGAATATTAATATATGGTGTTTTTATTTTATTTTATTTTTTTTTTTTTGAAAAAAAAAAGCCTTTATTTTTCGGAGTATTTTTGAAAAAGAATTAATTCATGTACAGTTCCAACAACTGCAAAATACCGTAATTTAACCAAAGAATAAAAATTATTAGATCATTGCCACTTTATTGTTTTCTCTATCGATGAAAACGATGAGACACCTAACCCCATACCGTTAAATTTGCAAGCAACTGAAAAGCTTCGCTTTGTTGAGGCAATGTTATAGTGTGACTATTAATTGGTTTCGCGGGATACAGGTGGGAAATAAATTTTTGATGAAAGAAGGGATAGATTTACTTCCTACTTCCGGTTTATGATAAAAATGGCTGCGCCCACGGTAAAATTTCCTGACGTTCAAAGGATTAGAAATGTAGCTCGAGATGAATTGGCAACAGTTTTAAATTCGGTAAGTAGACAAGTACAAACATTCCTGCGCGACACCATGGTTAATCATTGCTTAAGCTTCCTTCGCTGTTGTTTTTATTTAAATTGTCAAATCAAATGATTGTTTGAGACAGAGATACGATATAATATGATTGTAGGCACAGCCTATGTAGAGAGCGCAGCAAATTGTTTTAAGCACATTCCATTTATGATGATTTATTATATTGTTAGTAATTTAAGATTTATTATTCATTTCACTACGTAAATATGTTATTTGCTAATAAAAGACAACGTCACAATATTGATATGTTTAGCTTATTGAAATCCCCAATCAAATAAATTCCTGAAGAATTCTCCCACAACAGAACTTCTGCATTGGTAAGATTCAAACCTAGCGTGTTCACAAGAGGAACTGTAATCTATAAATTGGCGTACTCAGCAAACCGGATAGATTCAAAAAGATAAGAAAATCCAAAGAAATAAAATTGAATAAAATCTGTTATAATAAAAATGGATATATTATTTAGAGAATGTTTATGATTATTTGAAGCATATTCATCATGGTCCTCAGGTCCGTTAGCAGTGTCTGATGATAAATTGCTCCTCTTGTGACAGGTCCTTGGGGAAAATTAAACTTGGATGGTTTTCTTCTATCATGGACATTTCTGGTACCTTTTTCTCCAGCCATCAGGTAGGTGTTAGCTAGGGAGGCATCATGGCTGCTTATTGATTGATGGTGCTTCAATCTTGGGCTGTGTTTCATCCCAGATTTTATGTATTGTTTCTGACACTGTCAGTGGTTTAGTCTTAAGCAAACGGTCTGTTCTATGGTTAAAGTCCAAAAGATGTGATTTTATGATATAAAGGATGTCTCATACAGAAGAAGCATACCGTATCACATGTATAAGCAAGACGATTGTCAGTAAGTACAGAAAAAACACATGGTGGTCTGTGTTTCTCTGAAGAACTGAAACAATCGCTGCTCCCCTATCGAGCATTTTAATACAAAATCGGAACAACATTATACATCTTATGCAGTTTAGTTAAAATTTCTTAAAACAGGTAACAGATAAATCACATGCGTAGGTTATAGGTTACAGAAGTTGCAACTATTTTCAATTTAATGATCAATTGTGTCACTGGGTAGTGTTACAATATCATCAAATTACAATGCGTCTGTTTAAATACCTTGTATCTTGTGCAACGAAATAAGCTTACTTTCGAAACCTCAAAGACTTTCCTGGTGCCGTAAATTATGATTTTTTTTACGTTGATCAACCGCCAATTAAAAAACCGACTTTTATGACCGAAACCGACACACGCGCTTGTGATTACTGAAGGATTAAAATAAAATGAAAGATCAAAAGATGAAAGGATATATTTAACATACTATATAATTTATAAAAAAAAAACTTTATAATACTTTATTATTTATTAAATATAATTTATGATTTTTATTATTTATTAAATATAATTTATGATTTTTATTTTTTATAAAATATAATCCAATTTTTATTACTTATAAAATATTATTTACAATTTTTATTATTATTTATTTATTATTTAAAAAATATAATTTATAAAATAGTTATATAATGAAATTTAATAAATTTTAATTTTTATACAATGAATCTAAATTATAATTTGTATTTAATAATTCTCAATTATAATTTGTATATAATAAATCTAAATTATAATTATAATTATAAAATTATAAAATTATAATTTATTATTTATAATTTTTATATTATATTATTTTTATAAATTGATTTCTTTTCTTATTTTTTCATTTCTTTATTTATTTAGTTTATTTTTTACATAAATCTATAGCCTTTATAATTAGATAATTAAATTAATTAGATATAATTGCGTACAAGCAGATTTACAATGGAAATGGGAAGCCATGCACCGACGAATAGAATTAAACACGAATTTAATAAAAAGGTCTAAATCTACTTGTCCTGTCATTCTAGGGCTGATCTTTTTACACTGGGATGAGGAGTCCACATCAAACCAGAGATTTCTCATATTTCGGGAGTTCTAAATGCAAAAATAAACCATACCGAGATAAGTTTGGCTAATTTGGTAATAGGAACAGATGAGGAAAAAAGCTCTTATCAAGGCTTTAAAATCAGCCTTTCCCTGGGTTAATATGACGTTATGCACTAGGCATATTGAAAATAACGTTTAATATCATCTTCGTCGTAAAATCAGGCATGTCAGGTGTGGAAATTAGGCCTATTACGGACAACTTGTTCGGGTACAATGGTTTATCTAATTCCAATACACTTTTAGATTTTAATCTTAAAAGTTTTGATCTTGAACGTTTAATTCCCGATATGGCTAGATCATATATTTTCGGCAAAATCACACTTACCATTAAAAAATTTTTGGATTCGAAACAAGACAGGTTTGTGGGAAAGTTCCAACTTCCTAGAAAAATAATACTGAACTGCGAGTCGATAAAGCATTCATTAAAAGCTGCTATAAAATGGAAACCTCAAAGGTGTCCGGATTTGGTAAAAGTTTTAGAAAGGGAGGTTAAATTTCAGGAAAATTTAATTAAATTAGCGATTCAAGGCATTGGGGAATTCGAACTCGCTCCTAAATTTCAGTACCTTAAAATTAAAGAAACGGTTTGGGACACTTCCTATTAGAAGCACAGATAGTTTTATCTAAATTGCATGGATGATGTTCATACAAATATAGTGAAATGCCAATCAACCACTGCAGCGCCAAGATGGCCACCAATTGCAAAATTTTCACAATCTTGATAAATTTTTTAGGCTCAAATATAAACCCAAATCTTACTTAGAAAAAATAGAGAGGAAATTTTTTTTTTATCCTAATAAAATATTTTTTTCAGTTTCAGGGAAAAAAAGACTTAGTGTTGGATGCAGGTCTTATGAAGCCTTTAGACCGAATAGCTGGTGCAACATTACTAAAAGTAAAAATTTATACAGTTTTTTATACGGGAATATAAAATAATAAGAAACAGAGTGAATTTGATTTCGAACTGATAAGAATTTTTTTTAAACTTACTTTGTAAACATTTGCACAAAATCATTTTAGGAGTGCTAAAGTTTCAGTTAATTACAATGTGCGAAATTACTGTGGGCCCAGTGGCTGGAGGCCACCAGATTTTTGTTTGGGCAGGAATATGTAACTTGCAAGTTCAGTTGGCTTTTGACTTTCCAGGGTGTATATTACCGATGTCAGCCAGATTTGGCTTTTTTGATTCCTGAAATGCATTCCTTTTTGCATGCTTGACACAGATATTTGTATCTTAATATCCTTTTTAAGTAATTGAGCAATTATTTTGTCTGAATCATTGCATACAATAATAGGAATATTGGGCTTTATAGACATTATAACATAGGGAAGCTTAAAGCAAATCAAATACATCAATATAAGTCAAATGCAAGTTTGTTCAAACATGTTGACATGACATGCAAAAAAAAAAAAAAAAAAATTATAAATTTCAAGAACTTGAACCTCTGCCAAAAAAAGCCAAAAGGTATTAACTTTTCATTATCTTCATGTAGAATAGATAAGAAACTGTTCAATTTTTGGGACCATGAAGTTTTAATCAGGCCATCAAGTTTTAAAAGTTTATAGCCCTGGGGCCTTCACTTCAGTGTAGCTTGTTTCATACACTGGTTAATTAAGTGAACTGAAAGTTTCAAAACTCATTGGCCTGAAAGAAATCACCTACCATGGAGTACAGGTGAATCATTCATTCTGGCATTAAGACGTCATACATTGGCAATTCACTTGGATGAAATATTTACTGAATAATGCCTTAACAGATTAAGTGATTGAAAGAAGAAAAAAATGTAACCCTACGACCTATAACAGTGAATTTTATGGCCCTGCAAAGCTTCCTAAAACAGATAATTTGGTTTTTTTATTATTATTATTTTTTTTTACTGTATTCTGACAAAAATTCTGACATCACAAAATACAGGATTAAAATAAGCTTCTGTGATATTATCCTAGTAAAACACATGAAATTGAATCCAAGCAGTACCAGATAAAAACAAGCAAACATTTTTATTTTGTTGAGCAATTGATAATTGATGCTATTGATGAGGTTGTGGTAAAAAAATAGAACTTCCTACATTAAATATTTGATATTCTTTTACATTGCAGCAAAGGGGTGTAGACAAGATTTTTAAACTAGACCCAACACAGAAATCTATACAAGGAAATGAACAGTAAGATTTTTTTTCATTTGCAACCTTTTTAACCTGTCTATAAGGGCCACTCAACTGAAGTCAGATAGTGGCTTTTATAAACAGGGTGACCTCTATTATAAAGTTTTTTTAAAATTTTCTTTTAGTAAGCCTCTAGCTTGGTTATACACATTAAGTCTTATACAAAGTTGATCTGTTTGATTAATTAAAACCAGTGTACCAAAATAGAATAACTAAAATAACATCTTACCATAGCATGCTTATATAGAAGAACTTAACTAATTTACAATAACTTCATAATCTCAAAAATTCAGTTGGAAATCCATAGTTACTGTAGTTCTTCTTGGTTAGATTGCAAAAACCTTGATTTTTTTTTTTGGTGAATAAAAGCAACAAATTTCTATTTTGGTTGCTTAATAACTTTTTGTTTCTGTTAGTTTTAGTGATTTTATTTTAAATTTTGATAATGAATTTTAGAATAGCTATTGTAAAAATGTTTATATTAATATGTATTGTATTTGGCACCCTGAGGTGTCTCAAACATTTAGCATGTATTAATATTGGCGCTGGGATTGTTTCCCCTCTGACAGGTAAGCGAAAATTAATGTTGAAGTGTATTAATATTAGCGATAATTAATTTAACGCCAAAAGCACCAATATTAATACACAGCCAAAATGAATTCTAATACAGCTATGTAGACATACATGTTTTGCAAAAATGTTAGTATTTGAATTAATTATTATTTGATCTTTTTTTTAGACGTATTTATTTGGTTCGTTCAAGGATGACAACTATGAAACATATCGCTGATCACATCAACAATGATATTATTTGATCTTTTTTTTAGACGTATTTATTTGGTTCGTCCAAGGATGACAACTATGAAACATATCGCTGATCACATCAACAATAATATTATTTGATCTTTTTTTAAGATGTATTTATTTGGTTCGTCCAAGGATGACAACTATGAAACATATCGCTGATCACATCAACAATGATATTATTTGATCTTTTTTTAGACGTATTTATTTGGTTCGTCCAAGATGACAACTATGAAATATATCGCTGATCACATCAACAATGATAAAATCTACAACCAGAAAAGGAAGTATAAGGTTGTCATGGTACCAAGAAAGGTAAGTATTGTATTTTTTATGGCTAAGTTTGAGAGAAAAAAAACCCCAAATATTCTGCTTATTATTTTTTCACAATGTTTTTTTTTTAAAAAAATCGACTCCTGACTGTTAGAAAAAGAAAGTTCTGTTTACTAGTACATATACATTGTCTGATTATCAATGTTTTAAAGAAAGTAATTTTGACCTATGAAATTCAAGATCATATGCAAGCCCAGTTTGATTGCTACTTAGAACAAGCACAGTTAAAGTCATGTGTTCTGCTACATATAGAGCTAATGCAGAAACAAAGTCAAAGATTATCAAGTGTGGCTAACTCCTTAACCTAAATGTTCCAAAGAGAACAGGAAATACGTAATTTATTTTTATTTACCTTATAAATGTTAATTTCTCCTGCTCGGAGAAGATCAAGAGGTTGTATGTTTAGTATTACAAATAAAGGTTTGCCAGCATACTATGTGATTTTCCATGACATTTTTTTTGGAATATTATAAAAATATTAGTGACTTCATTTTACTGGTAATCAAAAAATGTTAAATTATGTGATTTCTTTTTTTAATAGTGTATAGCATCTGAGATATCTCAGTGTTAAAAAAAACTTTTTATTGAAGAGTTGTAAAAGTTTTTGTGGCTTTTTAAAAAAAATTCTATTCGCACAAGTTCCTGTGACTGTTTTGTTGTATGGTTTTAAAACACTCTGTTTTGTAGCTGTTTGCTACATGCATTTTATTCTTTCTTTGTAGCTTCATGTATGTGAAATGATACTAGAAAATGAAGGAGTGTATGGAGATATTGATATATTGGAACTAAACCTGGACTTGATTCCACTAGACAGAGATTTGCTATCACTGGAAATGCCAGATTTCTTCAGAACATTTTACCTGGTACGTATATAACCAACTCATTTAAGAGACATTTAATATTACTGAAAATGCCATTTTTATCAGAACTTAAAATGGTTTGGTCGCTGATTGGTCTAAAGCATGCACTTACACACCTCACACCGCTTAGGGTCAAATCTATAAATGTGAGAAAGTTTGTCAGTTCACTTGCATAAGGTGGGTGGTTTTCTCCAGGCACTCTGGTTTTCTTCACCATACCTGAACTGACTGCCCCCATATAAGAATCTTACTCTACTTCACTTATCTGCAGGTCCAAGAAAACATTTTTTTACTGATACTTCAGAAAGAAAAATCCACACAATTTTACCTTTTTATGTGTACAATCCATGGATACATATCAGCTACATTTAGAAATACATGTATGTATAAATATTTAAATGCCAGAAATACATGTACCTGTCTAATAAAATCAAGAAATTTCAGACTGATATTTTATTGGTTTTTTTGTCATTTACAGGCATTTGGTTTTTTAAATAGATTAATTTTAACTAACTTCAATAAGGTTACTGGCAAACTTTCTCATACTAAAATCTGCCTAAGTGTTTTGGTTGAATTCAGACTGTAAAAGGCTACATGTAAGCCAGGCCCATGTTTACAATTCTTCACTCAGTTAAATGTACACTCGATTTAAATTAGGGAATATTTCAATGTCAGTTTTTAAGACATTACACAGTTAAAATTGAATATCTAATGTTATTCTTTTATCATTTAGTGTAGGTTTATTGAACAAAACAAAACATTGTCTCTAAAAACTTAAAATTTTGAAAATATTGATGAGAGAAAAATGGGAATTAATATTTGAGCTTAGTGTACTCTCAGTTGATTGAACGATTGTTAAACCGGGGCCTGGACTTGGCAACGAAAAACCTCAACCTAGCTGTCTATGTTTGTATGCTGATATATATATATATATATATATATATATATATTAACTCAAATTTGAACCTTAATTCTTTTTACAGGACAGTGATTATGTGTGGATACACACAGTAGCTAAGTCATTGATTGGTCTACAAGCTTTTACTGGTATGATACCTAACATTTACTGTATTGGGAAAGGGGCAAAGGTAAGTTAAGTTCTAGATAGATAACAAAATAATGTAGCCCAGAGTCATATGAGCTGTGAGCATATGAGTGCATAACAAAATGATCAATATTCACAGTTTCTCTAGAATGCATTTCTTCAGTTTTTAGAGTGATTGTTTTGATTGATAAACTTTGATCCTATATTACAACCTTTTTTACAAAATCAAATAAAAAATTGGTTAGGTTTAAACTAGAAGTGCTGCACAGAGGTTTTAACTAAAAGTGCTGCACAAAGGTTTAAACTAGAAATACTGAACAGAGGTTTAAACTAGAAGAGCTGAACAGAGGTTTAAGCTAGAAGTGCTGCACAGAGGTTTAAACTAGAAGTGCTGCACAGAGGTTTAAAGCTGCATTAAGTTTACATAATTTCTGAATTTTTTTTGATTTTCTAAAAATATATTTTTTTAAAAGTAGATATCTTCTAACCACGATCCGTGACATTCATTTTCTAAAATTTCATTTCTTTTAGTCGTAAATAAACGGAATCCTCTGACCGGTTGGTCAGTGTTCTACGATGGTAATTATGAGCTTGGAGCATGCGCACGGATGTACGGAAAAGCCTAGAATTGAAAGTGAAACATGACAGATTGCACTAATTGTCCTTCATTAATATCCAGATGTATTTGAAATGGTGTTATTTTTCCCTTACTAAGTCACAAATGACAAATTCAAGAAGTTCTGTGTTTAATTTATCGTATTTCAACATTTTGAAAGTTGTGTTTAAATGACCCGGGTTTTGATGACGTAACTATGTTCTAATATTAGATCCCAAATGCTGCGTCTCGCTGGGTAAATACTGTAATTTCTGTATTTATTCGAGCTTTTATCGTTGAAACAAATGTAACATTGTTCATTAGGAACATCATTTATTAGATTAGCACCGTTTTATTTTTTTTCTTTGGAAAACATAATGCAGCTTTAAACTAGAAGTGCTGCACAGAGGTTTAAACTAGAAGTGCTGAACAGAGGTTTCAAACTTTTATATATGATGATTCCATTATATTTTGTTGTACCACAGGTTTTCTAATGTATATTACAGGTATTCTAATGCATATAACCTGTCTGCAATCTAGATCTTTCAAATGCTTGCATGAAGTGGATGGTTCGAATTGTTGTTGTAGTACCTGGTAATCATACAAAAAATAATAAAAAAACCATTCATATGTTTCAAAACAATTCTGTAGGAAAAGACATTGCATAAGATGCGAAGATCTTAAACATTCAATTTTGATTGCATCACATGTTGTCAATCCATCATGTGGCTGCTGTTGAAATTCAGTCATAATGTAGCTCAATGAACAATGATGCAAGTCCAACAAAATTTCTAAAAACTACAAAAAGAATGTAGTATGTAAAGGATATTAAACACAAAAAATTGATCATGAAAAGTTTTGAGTTTTACTTTTACTGTTGGTATTAATTACTGATTTGAGCATAGGTTTCTACCTTTTTTTACTGCTATCCTTTGATAAATCAAAGTTAATCCTATAAAGGAGTTAGACAACAAATAGAGGGAGAGTGTAAACAGAGTTTAAAGCTTGCTTGTTGCTTGTACACGATAAAATAACCCATATAATTTATGCAAAATAGCCAGTTGTTTTTTGTGAGTTGCATACTTACTTTACTTACTTAAACCTCTTCATTCCGTGTGGAACATGGGGCTGCAAAGATACTCCTCCAGTGCACCCGGTTTTGGCAGGTCCTCTTCAGTTCTGCCCATGTCAATCCAGCCACCCTCGTTTCTGCCTCAATGCTTCTGCGCCAGGTCTGCTTTGGACGTCAAGCTTTCCTTTTCCTCTGTGGATTCCAATCAAGAGCCTGTCTTGTGATGTTGGTGTGAGTTGCATATGTATTCTAGAATTTACTCACATAATTGTACAGTGAAACCTGTCTATACCAAACACCTTCCTGACCAGAATGCTTGTTTATTTCAGACAGGTGCAGAAAATTCTGTATATTAAGACTATTCACAACATTTTTGACAATTGTACTTTATATAGATATTCTTTATAGTTGACATATGAGACAAATGGGCTTTAAAATAATTCAGGGATTTTTCTGGCCATTTTGGGAAAGGGACCTTGGGATGAAATTGGGAAAATCATTGACAAAATCGACATTTTGGGAAAATTTTTCATTAAACTTTAAAAATTTTCACATTGTCAGCACATCAAATATTTTGCCTGGAATATTTACTATTTTGATACATGCTGGTAGTCACTCATTTGTACCAAATCACTCTGACATTATCACAATATCTTCATAGACTAGCTTCAATACAAACATCTGAGAAAGTTGTTTCATGAGTTGCTCCCATTCTACCAGATCCTCATTGAGTATAAATCAAAATGTGCATAAATACAGGTTATTATAAAGATATACAAGCTACACCAAAAATACAGAGTTTTTCACTTTTTCTTAAGTTTCTCAAAGCAGGATCATTTGGGAATTTTTACCTACAAAATTGGGAAAAATGTATGCTTTTTGGCATTGGGAATGGGTCCCTTTACCGGACCCTGTGAGTGGCCAGAAAAATCCCTGTAATTATCTTAATAGACAGGTTTTGGTGTACTGGACTTTTACAGTTGAGAGAAGTGGGCTTTTTTATATAGGTGGTTGCTTAAGCATGTTTAACTGTATAAGAAAGTGGTCTTTAATAGACTTGGTCATTGTAACAGGTGTAACTGTATGGCAAGGTGGTCTTTATGTTAAGAGGTTATTGATATAGCAACGTTTTACTGTATAAAGAGGTGGTCTTTATATAGACATGGTCATTGTTACAGTGTGTAAAAACAGGTGGTCTTTATGTATAGACGTGATTGCTATGGCAGGTGTTACTGTATAAAGAGGAGGTCTTTATATAGACATGGTCATTGTAACAGACGTAACTGGAAAAACAGGTGGTCTTTATGTATAGAGGTGATTGCAATATGTGTGATTAATACAATACACGTACTAGGAGTAAAAATGGTGCTACAACAGAATTTGCTGTAGAGTAAAGAAATCTTCACATTGAGTTGGTCATTTTTAAATTAAGCTGATTTAATACTAATAGGGTCGGTCTTAGTTGCTGTAGCTGGTTTTACCAATTTCAGATTTAGTTCTACCAGATTCTGTTTTCACATGTTTAACTGGATCATGTGTATTGACTTCTGCTTACTTACAATACATTTGATGAAGGTTCTGTGCTTTTTTTTTCAGATGGTTTATGATTTAATGGACACAATATTAGGAGAAAAGATGGTGGAACCAGAATATTCTAGAAATGAAATAGGCAGTCTTTTTATAATTGACAGAAGTAAGTCTAATCTGTAAAATATATATATATATATATATATACATGTATGATTAATTGCTTAATGATTCAATCAAAGAACATTTCTTTTTTTCTTTCTTTTCTTACTTCCCTTTTTTTTTCTTTCTTTTTTTTTTTTGCTCAAATTATCAGGAAATTGTAAATATGATAACCATAGATTGCTAAAATTATTACCTCAAATAATGATATAAATCAACAAAAGATTTGCAGATATTCGATAAAAGTGCATGCATCTAAAAGAGTGGGAGTAGAGTAGAGTAATGGTGTTTTATTTCCAGGTCAACATGAAGATTCTTTGACTTATATCAAGACAGTCATTTATGGATAGTGGAGAAAACCTGAGTGCCCAGAGAAAACCATGGACCTTTAGTAAACAAACTGACAAACTTTCTCGCACTAGGATCTGCCCTTACGAAATTTGAACGTAGGAAGTAGTAGGTGTTGTAATTCATAAGAGTGCTCTTTATACCTCTCAACAACTCGGGTCCCAATTTTTTTAAAGCCATTATTGTCAGTTTGGTGTTTGTTAAGGTACATGTATATTGTCATATCAAACTTTTGTAAACTTATTTATTCTATTTTGTCAAAGGATAACAAATATATACAATATATGTATAAATACATCACGAAGTTTCTATTATTCTGTTTCAGATGTTGACTTTGTCACTCCTTTGTGTTCACAGCTAACTTATGAGGGATTACTAGATGAGACATTTGGAATATCAAGTGGTTTGTATGCAAAGTTAAAGTCTGTTCTGAGTTTATAACATCAGTATTTTGATTTTGGTTGCTTGATGAGACTTAATGTAAATGACTTTCCTTGTCAATGAAGGGCTAGGGATTGCATGGCAAGGTTTACTTTCAGCATTTATGCTAGTTTTCATTACAAGTAAATGCTGTTTTTATATTCATATTATTTTTCACTCAAAAAAAAAAAAAAAAAAAAAAAGAGAGAGGAAAAAAAAACCAAATAAAAAGAAAAAAAGAAAGAAAGAAACTCTGATAAACATGTTGTAAATACACGTATAATATAGAAATCATTTGTGGAAAATAAACAAAAATACTGACACATTTTTCACTATAGTCAGGAGACACAAAAATATACATTTCAATTGCATGATAATTACATGTTAAGTTCAAATATGTACATGTATAAGTTAGATGTAAAAAAGAAAAATAATGCTAAAAGTTTTATTTGCCATATAAACAAGTCTTACATTTTTTGATTTTTTTCTAAAAATGCAAATTTGTTATATGGCTGACTGACTTTATCTTTATCAGAACTTATTACTTCACATTTCCTATACTATATACATGTACAAACATTTTTTCATATAACTGCTGAGGAGATGCCAACCACCCTCCCCCACCTCCACCCCTTTAAAAAATAATAATTTATTAATAATTAAAAATTAAAATTAAAAAAAAAGAAAGAAAAAATACATAGACAAATAAACAAAATTTTTAAAAAGAAAAAAATTAGGACATATAAAACAAGAAACTTGAAACACAATCAAATTGCTTTAAACATTTTAAGAGATGCAGTACCATATATTTATTTTACAGGGTTTATTGAGTTTGGTAAAGAAGTATCTGGTAAAGACCAAACCACCAAGTTGTTGTTAACCAGCCAAGATGAGGTACAAATTTTAATTTTAAAAAGCTTTCAGATTGCCTGTTTAAACTTCAAGAATAAATTAGTCTAAAAAGTTCATGTGTTACATTGGTTTTGTGTTATTGATGAAATTCAATCTTTGAGATTGATAGAAGTTTTCTTTTCACAAGACGTCAAAATATTGCTGACGCAACATCAAAACAAGTTTCAACCAACCCACGAACAAATCAACTTTCAAGTTCACAATTTTACTGTTGATATGAGTTGTTATTATTACTAGATTATCTCCTCCTTATATGATGCATTTATTAGAATGCTGATGATTTACTTATAAATGTATATTTGAATTTCCATATCAGATTTTTGAAAAGGTCAGAAACCGTCATGTCTCAAATGTTTTTGGTGTATTTTTTATTTCCGTTTCAGATTTTTGAAGAGGTCAGAAACCGTCATGTCTCAAATGTTTTTGGATATCTCAGCACAAAAGCCAAGTCTTTACAAACAGACTTTGATGTAAGTAGTATTATATGTGTTAATATTAAAACTCCCCTTTATTTAAGATAACTTATCTTTAAATTTCCTGGAGAAGGAGCTCCCATTAAAGAAAGGGCATTGAAGAAAGAACCCAAGTTCAACATTCACTGTAAAATCAATGCTCGAGTTACCTCCCTTACCTTGTCAGAATTACCACCATTGTTGTCCATAATCAAAATATTATTATACTTGAGTAAAAGATTAAAAAAAATTTGAAGTGTGAAATATCAGATTGATAAAAATATTAAAATTTTCACTGCAAAAATGTCACTGTCTTATTCCTAATTACAGAATGCAACATACTTAAACCTCTGATCCCTCTCAATACATTTTGCCTCATTTGTGGTGTAATATTAAGCATATAAGATCTTTCTTAAGTTTAGGTTAGTATCTTGTTATTGTATATCCTAGGCTAGTGTGAGATAGTTTGTCATGTTACTTAATTGTTCAAGTTTATGGTGTTCTCTGGGGTACTCTGGTTTGCTCACTTTTTCTTGACAACCTCTTAATAAGAGAAATAATAATCTTGACTCAGCTGACCCTCATACTGTTGGCAAGTTCCCTGATAACTAAGCTGCTCAGACTTTCACTTGTACTTCATAAAGCTTATTTAGTAGTGTACTTATGAGATTTTAATAATTTTGATGGGGATAACAAGTGTAGTCATTATTACTTTCATTGAGTGCAGTAAAACTTGTATAAACCTGATTTAATTAGATTGACTTTTTTTTTTCACAAAATTTCCATGTTCTTAAATAATATTTTTTCAATGATATGTTTTTTTATGAGTCTCTTTCTTAATGACCCAATCCCTGTATGTAAATTTAACCAAACAGTGACAGTGAATTCAGGTTTTGCTCTTTTATGAATAAAGTCTTTGTAAGTGTTAATGTTAAAATTCCCTTTTCTTTAAGGTAACTTATCTTTAAATTTCCAGGATAGAAGCTCTTGTTAAAGAAAGGGCATTGAGGAAAGAACCCAAGTTCATTCACTGTAAAATCAATGCTAGAGTTACCTCCCTTAAAATTTGTTTGACAAAGTTAAACAAGAATTACTACTATTGTTGTCGGTAATCAGATGCTAGATAAACTTGAGTACAAGATTAATTGTGGGTTTTGAGTCTAACCACTATGCTATATGCCACCACATTTTTTGTAATGGTCAGACTGGGGTTGCTAACCTTTGACTTGTAAATTGTAAGTTTGTGACTCAGGCCACATAGCAATGTGTTGCCGCACTTTTTCTATCTAGATTGGGATTACATCTTATATGACCCATACATTGTTAGTCTCTAAAAGCATAGCCATGTGGTTTATTTATGGGCCATGCTGGTGGGTCTTACCCGTGACTTATAAATTTTTACTCTTACCACTCAGTCACGTGTTGCTGCTCTTCATGTTTATGAAGATTGAAAAAAGTAAAGACAATTTATATTTTTAGAAACGTCATGGTTTCACCTCAGTTGGTGATATGAAGAATTTTGTAGCTAATGAACTGAGGAATTTAAAACAGCAGAAATCAGTCCTCGCTCAGCGTAAGTCTTTTTTTTTTTTTTTTTTAATTATTTTATTAAGAATTATTTAGCTGTATATATTATATTTTTAATAGACAAAATTCATCAATAAATCTGATCATATAAAAATGATGCAGTGTTTGAAAAATCAGGACACATTTTTTAAGTTTTACAGATATTTAAAATATGCAAGAAGTTGCAGGGCATCTTATATGGTATGATGGAAGAAATGTTCTATCCTTTAAAACATTAGGTTTCGATAATTTCTGATGAAAATCTAATTTTTTAGAACTTTGATTTATGAATTCTTTGACTTATAAATGCTGTTACACAGAATTGTTGCATAATTTGAAAATTTGATGGAAAGTTTATTAATAGCTGATATCAGTTACATAAGGATATTTAAAGCTGCATTAAGTTTTTCAAAGAAAAACTTACAACAGCGCTGATCTACCTAATGATATTCCACATGAACAATGTTTCATTTTATTCAATGATCAAAGTTTAAATAAATGTAGAAATAGCAGTAATTTCTCAGCGAGATGAAGACATGTGGGATCTAATTTTAGAACATGTTTACATCATAAAAAAACTTTGTCATGTAAACAAAAATTACCATATGGTAAAATATGATAAATGAAAGCTGCATTAAGTTTTTCAATTTTCTGAATTTTTTGTTTATTTTCTAATAATATATTTTTCAAAAAATAGATAACTTCTAATCACAATCCCTGAGATTCATTTTCTTAAATTTCATTCTTTTTAGCTGTAAATAAATGGAATCCTCTAACCTGTTGGTCAATGTTTAACAATGATTATCGTGAGCTTTGAGCATGTGCACTGATGTACCAAAATTCCAAAGAATTGGAAGGTGAAACCTGACAAATTGTATTAATTGTACGTCATTGATATCCAGATGTGTTCACAATGGTGTTATGTATCGCTTACTAAGTCACAAATGACAAATTTAATGAAGTTCTGTGTTAAATTTATCATATTTCACCGTTTTGTAAGTTGTGTTTAAATGACCCGATTTTTTATGACGTAACCAATATAACCAATGTTCTAATATTAGATCCCACATGCTACATCTCGCTATTATTTCTGTATTTATTTGAGCTTTTATCATTAAACCAAATGTAACATTGTTCATTAGGAATATCATTAATTAGATCAGCACCGTTTTAATTTTTTTATCTTGGAAAATTTAATGCAGCTTTAAATGCAGAATTTTATTAAATTTGTCTCTTGTGACTGTGTAAGGGATAAATAACACCATTGTGAATACATTTCCATATTAATGACAGGACTGATTCATGCAATTTGTCAGGTTTCCCCCTTGATTCATTCAAGTCTCTGTACATCAGTGTGCATGCTCCAAGCTTATAAAAATCATTGTTAAACAAGTGACCAACCTGTTAGAGGATTCAGTTTATTTACAGCATATAGGAATGAAGTTTTAGAATATGAATCTCATGGATTCTTTTTTGAAGTCATCTATTTTTTTATAAAAAAAATTTCTAGAAAATCAAAAAAAATTCAGAAAATTAAAAAAAAACTTATTGCAGCTTTAAGTGAGATTTAAGCTTCAATACTGATGCAATCTTTACTTTTATTGACTTGTACATGTATGTTGCAGACATTGGTGCATGTGAAGTGATATTGAACAGAAAAACAAAAGGAGATTTTGAAGAATATTTACAGACTGAGCATAGTAAGCCATATTTTTGACATCTGACTTGATTATAATTTTTGCAGCATTTTAATAGATATGTTGTTTTTAAATGATAGAAACTACACATTTTCGTCAAGCCTGGCAACGCCAAAAGGCGAGACTTAGGTGTTACTTTCCTGGTGTCGGCGGCGACATGTCAAAATGTGAAAGTTTATGTTAAAGTCCATATCAACCGGTCGAGACATTTAATTCTATGGAATTCTTGTAAAATGATTTATTTAGTTACTAAAATTATATGCTGTTAGATGAATACATGTTGTGAAATTGTTAATTGTGATGTATTAATTTTTGTTATTTTACTTTGACCAACAAATACACATTACGACAAAAGTTATTTTTCAGTTGAATCTCGTTATCTCGAACACAGATATCTTGAACTTTCAGATAAGTTGAACTTTTTGATAAAGTCCAGACAGAGTTGTTCTTTATTCAGCTAAACTAATTCCAGTTATCGGGAACTCAGATATCTCGAACTTCTGTAAATGTTGAACAATTTTTTCATCCATTTGAATGAAAATCCTAGAAAATTTCATTCATTAACTTGAACAAAAAATTTTTAAAAAATAAAATTTGTCAACTCGAACAGATTTTTTGGTCGATTTAATTGGTTTTAAAAAACAAAGTGACTGTCGTTACTGTTGTTTAAATCAATGCAATCATTATTATTACACTAGTGACTGTCGGTACTGTTGTTTAAATCAATACAATCATTATTATTACAATGCACAGACCTCCCGATTTTCTTAATCCGTTCATTATTATCCAATGCATAAACAATTAAACCATCAAGAAGATTATCAGGGTTTTATATAATTAATTACTGCCAAGCTTGATGACATCATGGTTGTGTGATGTGAACATTACTTAAAACAACTAGAAGCTTGGTTGATTAAAGTACACAAAGAATGTGAAATTGTTAATTGTGATGTATTGATTTTTGTTTTTTTACTTGTATACTTTTACCAACAAATACACATTATGACAAAAAATATCATACAGTTGAATCTGGTTATCTCAAACACGGATATCTCGAACTTTCGGATAAGTTGAACTTTTTGAAGAAGTCCGGACAGAGTTGTTCTTTATTCAGCTAAAATAATTCCAGTTATCGGGAACTCAGGTATCTTGAACTTCTGTAAATGTTGAACAATTTTTTCATCCCCTTGAATGAAAATCCTAGAAAATTTCATTTATTAACTTGAACAGAAAATTTTAAAAAAATAAAATTTGTCAACTCGAACAGATTTTTTGGTCGATTTAATTGGTTTTAAAAAACAAAGTGACTGTCGTTACTGTTGTTTAAATCAATGCAATCATTATTATTTCACTAGTGACTGTCGTTACTGTTGTTTTAAATCAATGCAATCATTATTATTACACTAGTGACTGTCGTTACTGTTGTTTAAATCAATGCAATCATTATTATTACACTGCACTGACCTCCCGATTTCCTTAATCTGTTAATTATTATCCAATGCATAAACAATTAAACCATCAAGAAGAAAATCAGGCTTTTAATTACTGCCAAGCTTGATGACATTGTGGTTGTGTGATGTGAACATTACTCAAAACAACCAGAAGCTTGGGTGATTAAAGTACACAAAGCAAAACTGGTATAAGGACCAAAGCGGACTCCATTGTTTGTTGGTAAAATACAACAGTGTAATCATTTATTGACCAATTTTGAGTAAATATAGAAAATTTTAAAAACCAAATTCATGCTTCTCATGCTTTAAAATAGATACAGAGGCATTGGTAAATACTGAGAATTTTGTCGACATTAGTCTCTCACATCGACTACCATATCACTAGTACTGTTTCATAGTATCGTATTTTTACGTTTAACTATTTAACAAAAAAAAACTTCTGATTTCTTAAATATATATATATGTTAAGATATATATGACATATGCTAAAACGGTGATACAGTTTGACATGATAAAACTGAAAGTGACTTTCAACAGGGGTGTACGAGTTATTTCCCTTTCTTTGTCATTTTTTAACATTGTTTATCTCCAACTCCAGATAAGTCGAACTATTTGCATTTCCCCATGAAGTTCGAGATAATGAGATTCAACTGTATTTAACAAACTGCAGTAATAGAAAACAAAAAATCAATTCAAATCATACACCACAAAATTAATGATTTCACATTAATATGTTTTCATTTGCTATTTATATGAGTTAGAATTACCATTAATAACATGAGTTGCAATTTGTTTTATACATAATAATCATAACACACTGGAGCATGTAATTCATTTTGCTTTGTGAGGACTGGTAGCTATGGCAACACTATAAACACTGCAAGTGGTTTTGAAGTAGGAATAAAGCTGTTAATAACTTAAAATCATGCACTTGGGCTTGGCAATAGCCACCATTGCAATCAAGAACACAAAACAGCAAGTAATACTCTTTGAAAGAAACAAGCAATGTGACGAGTATAAAACTCTCGACTTTAAGAGAGAGACTGTATGCACTGTATATAAAGAATAATAATCTCTGGTATAAAGGGCCATTGTGGTCATATGGTCTAAAGTAATAGGTTCCAAATCACAACCCAAATTTATGATAAAGATTTGAATCCCACTCATCCAGATCCAATTTTTTAAGGAAAAAAATGATATCCAAAGGTCTGTTGGGTTTTGGACACTTTTGGTCTATTTCAACAAAACCAACCCACCCAAACCACTGTCCAACAACTATCTAGATCAGTTTGTTTACAACTCCAGTTATATAATTCACACCATTAACATTTGTTCATGTCATCATAGATAATTTTAACTTTATATGTTTTATTTTCTTCTTTATTCAGGTTTATTAGAAGGATCTGGAATGAGAGAAAATTTAAACTACATTGAAGAACTAATATATAAACAGGTAATGTGAGATTTATTGATTGATTGGTTGGTTTTGTTGAAGGTGGGTTGGTATGGTTGGTTTTTGTTGCGCCTTGGTTGGATTGATTTGTTGGTTAAATTGTTTTTTAGGGTTGTTTTTGTTGTTTTTGTTGGACATTGGGTTGACTGTTTGGTTTGATTGACAACATTTTCAGATGGATGTTTTTTTAACCCCAAAACAATAGTTTCTTTGGAGTGTGGGTTTGTTTGGTTTTGTTGGACAGTGATTTGGGAGGGTTGGTTGTGTTGGACAGTGGTTTGTGAGGGTTAATTTTGTTGGACAGTAGTTTGTGAGGGTTTGTTTTGTTGGACAGTGGTTTGTGAGGGTTTGTGAGTGTTGGTTTTGTTGGACAGTGGTTTGTGAGGGTTGGTTGTGTTGGACAGTAGTTTTTGAGGGTTTGTGAGTGTTGGTTTTGTTGGACAGTGGTTTGTTAGGGTTTGTGAGTGTTTGACAGTGGTTTTTGAGGGTTGGTTTTGTTGGACAGTGGTTTGTGAGGGTTGTTTGTGTTGGACAGTGGTTTGTGAGGGTTGGTTTTGTTGGACATTGTTTGTGAGGGTTGGTTTTGTTGGACAGTGGTTTGTGAGGGTTGCTTGTGCTAGACAATTGGTTTTGGTGGTTGGTTTTTTTGGACAGTGGTTTGGAATGGTTGGTTTTGTTGGATGTTTATAATGGTTGGTTTTGTTGGACAGTGGTTTGTGAGAGTTGGTTGTGTTGGACAGTGGTTTGTGAGGGTTGGTTTTGTTGGACAGTGGTTTGAGAGGATTGGTTGTGTTGGACAGTGGTTTGTGAGAGTTGGTTGTGTAAGAAAGTGGTTTGTGAGGGTTGGTTGTGTTGGAAAGTGGTTTGTGAGGGTTGGTTTTGTTGGACAGTGGTTTGGGAGAGTTGGTTGTGTTGGACAGTGGTTTGGGAGGGTTGGTTTTGTTGGATAGTGGTTAACGTGGTTGGTTTTTTTATTTGGTCAGTTTGGTTTGTTGTTTTACTCCTCAATCAAGAGGATTTGCCACAAATCAAGGGGGTAAATTATAGAAGGACTGAAGACATGAAAGGGACCATAAAACCTCTGAATCTCAGCAGGAGAGCTGACAAATATTCTTAAACTAGAGTCTAAATGAGTGGACTTAAATCATAGATCGTAAGAATCTTTTTGATTCTTTAGTCAGTTTTTCAACCACTTGTCCATCATTTAACTTATACATGTCATTCTTTAAAAGTAATGTTTTCCTCTTAACAATGATATAGCATTAACTAAAACTGATAAATTTAGTTTAAGCTAAAACTGGTTTATGGCTGGTGGTTTATGTTTTACATCCCTGCCACACACAGTTTTGAGATATCAGCTGATTTTTTTTTACCTTGGCCATTGTGTGTCCATTTTTCTGTCTGTCTGTAGGTATGTCTATTTGTCTGTGGGTTTTCCCTAAAATATTTAGACGTAACTTGAACAGTTCAGAGGATATTTTTTTATAATCCATTTGATTAATACTATAAATTGAAATTAAGTTTGATTAACAACACAATTTTTTATATTTAAAAAAAATGCAGACAATTGTTTTTTTTTTTTTTTTTTTAATTTTTTGGTTATCTGCTACCAAACAGCTGTTTCTCATCCCTCCATTGATGATATTCAAAGGCCATAAATTTATAACTTTGTCAATGAAATGTTTTTCATTTTTTCAATGAAATGTTTTTCATTTACCTGCTCTTCATCAATTGAATAAAACTTTCAAGTGATTTTGACTTTTTACAGCATTCCTTAATCCAGACATTGAAGCTTATTTGTTTGATGTCACTGACTCAAGATGGAATTCCATCAAGGGATTACAAGTCACTTAAAACTCAATACTTACAGGTATGTGGTTTTATTGACGAGCCTGGCATCGTCATAAGGCAAGACTTAGGTGTTACTTTTCTGGTGTCATAGGCGGTGACGGGGGCCTGTCAAAATATGAAAGTTTATGTTGAAGTATTACTCTATCAAAAACTTACCAGGCCAGAAATTTAAATCCATGGAATTCTTGTTTAAGCATTGAACTGATCAGATGTGGTAATAGACATTACCAGCATACCAATCTGTTAATACTTCCTAACTTTTGTGTGGAACAATATGTAAAAGATTTATGTAAAAATATTCTTAGTATTACATTGTTTTTGTGGGAAAATTTTACCTAATGAAATTCAACTATAAATGGAAAAATTGTTCCTAATAAACAGTATAGGATAAACTGATCAATCCCAATAATGGTCCTATTATAGCTGTCATAGCTATTCCAAGCACATTAAAAAACAATTTACATAAGCTTGTTAAGAAAATTTGGTCTGGAATACATGTAGCTATGGCAGTAATAGGTTTATACCAAATACCAAAGTTCAATGCTTATATTTATTTATAAAGTGATATTGATCTTAAATCAAATAATCTTTTTTTTTTTCAAATTCCCTGCTCAAGAAATCCAAGAAATCCTTTTTTTTTTGTTTTTTGTTTTGTTTGTTTGGTTTTTTGATTTTTTTTTTTTGATTTTTTTTTGTTTTTTTTTTTTGTTTTTTTTTGCTACTCATTTTCTTTCTGTTTCAGAGTCATGGATTTGAACATATGTTAACATTTTATAACCTGAAAAGATTAGGCATATTGAAAGGTCAAGAATCCCAGTTACCGCAGCAACAAGGAGGGACTCCATTAAATAAAGTGACATCTGGTGTTGCTTCTATAACTAGCAGAAGCTCATATAAAAATCTTTGTAAAAGATTAAATCTGGTAAGTAGAGTACAATCTCATCATAAAGTTTGGTGCTTAAGATTGGATTGGATTAATGGTGTTCTGGAATGGTGTAGGAAACCGGAATGCCTGGAAATTCTTTTGTGTATATGGCACAAAGCATCACCAAAAACATTTCCTGTGTAAACATTTCCATTTTTGTCATGTAAAATTCCCTGTAGCAGCAACAGTTTCCTTTCTACAGAAATATTTTATGGTAATCACAGATGTGCATAGCGATTTCCTATTGTGACTAAACTCAAGTGAGGGAAAGATACCAAACTAAATTCAAGTTAAATGCATTTTCTATGAAAATTTTGCATAATTCACTGTCACTAACACTGTGACAGAAACAGTTTTAATTTTTCTTTCAAACCCTGTGATAATCTTGTGATAAGTAGACATTTCTTGATGCCTGCTCTCAATTTGCAAATAATTTGTGTGTTAATTAACTGTTAAAGTAACTATATTTGTTTTCTTTTAATTGCAGATTCCAAAATCAGATGAGATCAACTTGAAAAGTCCTACAGATATGTCTTATGTCTTTAGCGGAGCATATTCACCAATTTCATGTAAACTTATAGATCAGGTAAAAACTTTTTTTACATTATTAATCTGTTAATGGTTCCATTGTGATAGAGATTCTTGTTCCACTGTGAAGGAGTTTTAGATGGATGAGGATTTTAAACAATGACTTACTAAGTCAGTTTTTTTTTTACTTCATAGAGTAGAGCGAGTTGAGTTGAATATTAGTGATTAATGTCCCAGTCAAGAATATTTCACTTATATCGAGACATCGCCAGCTGTAGGCGAAAGTGGAGCAATTTTCCCTTTGTGTTGCGCTGATGGCATTATACAGAAGGGTTCTTTATCTTGCAACACTTACCAGACATGGGACCTCGGTTTATTGTAAGTTCCCATCCAAAAGAACCATGACTTTATTTGGTAATGCCAAGTGATAGTGAACTACATAATTTCAAGCCTTAGGTCAGACCAAGTCTGGGTTTTAACCCACAACCCCCAACTTATGGAGCGAGCACTCTGCCAACTGAGCTACCAGCAGTGGTCTTTTACTTCTTGGAACTAAATTAAATTTTCAGTGTACTTGTTGAAGACTAAGGGGTTTTCTCCAGGTATTCCTAATCTGACCACAATAATGGTATTAATGTGTTAGGTACAGTAAGAGTTTTTTTTTTGTTTGAGATATAAACAACATGATTGTGTTGTTAATATTTTTTCACCTAATGGTGTGTGTGTGTGTGTGTGTGTGTGTGTGTGTGTGTGACAATCTTTGTGTGACAGTGCATGTGTGAAGCTGCTTGTATCTTCTGATTATTGATATGCTCAACTATTACCATACACACATTCATTCAGGTGTTGAACAAGGAAGGATTTTTGGGAATGGATGACATTACAAAGCATTTACCTGGTCCAACATTCTCTAAAGTTAGACTAAAACAGTCTAGAGGTAATACTATTTAATCTAACACGTGTTTTCTCTGGACAAGCCATATATTGTTTTAACATATTTCCTCATTTTTGTCAAATTAATAATAAGCAAAATTTATTCAAAACATTGACATCTCTTTAACCACTACTGTTTTGTGTCTCTGTGTTTGTGACTAGAAACTTTGCTTAGTTTTCATATAAAATCCAATTTACTTCAATCAAATTTGGTATTTTTCACTCATTTTGATATAGTCGTAACTGAAAAGAACTATGTTCATCAGCAATTGACATAGAATATGTCTCTAGAAAGAAAATTGTTGCTGCTACAGGGATTTTACTATGTAAATTGGTAATGTTTACACTGAAAGTGATGTTCTTAGTGACACAAAAAATATTGCATCATATGTATAAAAGAATCAACCATTTTTCTAATTGTTTTTAACATTTAAATTCCTCATAGCTGCAACTTTTTACTGTGTGCAGAAAAATTCATTGGTAATGACCGATGCGCATAGCAATTTTCAGTCACACTAGTCTCAAGTTAATAAAAAAAAAAAACAAAAAAAAAACAAATTTTAATCAAGATATTTGGATTTTCTATTAAAAGTTAGCAAAAATCACTGCCCAGTCACAGTGTCACAAACAGTAAACTTTTGAAATATGATGATAAATTATTCTAATTGAATGGAGAATATAATATGGGATTTATTCAACATGTTCAGTATGTTTAAAGTTTTAAATAAGATTCACATGAGTCTTATCAAATTACTTAATATATTAAGGATTGTATTTTAAAGATTTTTTTAGCACTATGTCAGCTCTTTTGTTTTAATTTTTTGAATTTATTTATCACATATATGGTACTTGCTGTGACAGTGAATGATGTAAAATTTTCATAAAAAATCCAATAATCTTAAATGTTTGATATATTTTTTATTTATGCAAGCAAGATCTTATCTGAAAATCACTATATATGCAACTTCTAAATTATTATGAAATATTTCTTGATCAAAGTAAAAATGTTGTCGCTATGGAGATTTTGAAAATGTTGATGTTTGTACAGGAAGTGAGGCCCTTGGTGATGTACATGTACATGTGAATTGCATTACATTTTATAAATGTATAGTGTATATGAAAAAGGGTCTTCTGTTAACAATGTTTTTTTTTCAACATGTGAAATCCCAATAGGAATGTTTTATTTTGTGTAGAAATATTACATGGCCATTTGCTGGATATGCATAAAAACTGAACTAAGTAAAAACACTAAACTTTATTTAAGTTTTGGAAATTTTACATAATACATTGTTTACTGACCCTGACAATTTGGATGTGGTTAACAATTGTCTGAGGTACATGTACCTCTGACCAATCCAATTTTTTCTTTGACATCACAATATCTTTGATAATATTGGTAGGTTTTAAATGTACATTGCACATGTAGAAAATAAATATTGACATTATTTTAGATTCAGTATGTAGTTTTGTTATACTGGGTTTGTCTAACAAGCCCCTGTTGTAATCATCCATATTTTTTGCAGCAAAAGGTTCATCACAGTCTTTCAAAACTGCAGACCCACCTTGTCTGAAAGTAGTTCTGGTCTACTTTTTGGGTGGATGCACATTTTCAGAAATATCAGCACTAAGGTTTTTAGGAAGACTTAGAGGTAACTAATATGCATTATTATTGTTATTATATCTTAAGAGTTGTTTTAAAGGATCTGGTCTCCTGGCTAAATGTTTTGACCACAGTAATGTAGGTACCTTTTTGATTGTCTTATCACTATGGTAGCTCAGTTGGTAGAGTGCTTGCTTCATACGGGAAGGTTGAGGGTTTGAACCCCGGCCCAGGTCTGACCAGGACTTGAAAATTGGTTATACCTGTTCTTTTGCCAAGCACTAAGAGTTTCGATATGAAAGTCACAGGGTCTTCGTTTCAGTTCTTAAAAATGGATGCCCTGTGTCAACATTTCCTGGCACATTGCTTTAAGCACACTGCAAAAGTGAAAATTTCTGCCACTTCACCTATAGCTGGTGATGCCTCGATGTAAATGAAATATTATTGACTGGGATGTTAACCCCATTTAATCAAAATAAATAATATCTTTGATTGTCTTTTATATAATTAGTTTTAATTCAAATGAGATCAAGACCAAATGTCATTTTTATTAGGATTGACTAATGCCTTTGTCATCATATTTTTCTTTGGAGTTAAAAAGACCTTGGAAAAGACAAAGAAAAATTTTTGATAACAAAATCAAGTAAAGTTTATCACCATGACAAGGGGAGACAACCTATAGAGTACCTGTTTTTATCTTTAGTTTTGGCATATTTTATTTATTATACCTAATGTTGCAAAGGGAAAATTTCATAAACAATTATCCTGAAATAATTGAGAAAATGGTGAATTTTTGATAAATTTGCTAGTTTCTCCAAATCAAAAAATTCTCTTTTTTGTTGGATTTGAATCCAACTCAGGACAGATCTTTGTGTAAGAAAGTTTGTCAGTTCTCTTGTCAAAAGTTGTAGGTTTTCTCCAGGCACACCTGTTTCCTGCACCCTCCCAGAAATGGCCATCCCAAAATAAGTGAAAGAATCTTGACTGGGGCATAAAACACCATTTCTCCATTCCACACTTGTTCTGTTTGGGATATCATGTCATGATGTGATAAAAGTATTAAACACCCCCCTCCCTCCTCCGAGTATTTATCTTTGTACAGTAAATTATAACTGCATTACAGCTGATCAAAAGTTACAGTTGACAATTTTTTTTATTATATTCATGATTACACAGAATTGCAATTTAGTGAGATGAAATTTTCAAAGGGGACAGTGTTAAACATGACAATTTATGGCTTCTATTTGAAGTTAGTGCTACAGTTTGTAAATTTTGTATAATGTGCAGTCAAGAGTTGATTCATCTGATTTTCTATACATTTTAAAAAATTTTAACAAGAAATTATTGATTTTCATATATTTTACAAGTTTAAACTTATTGCTTATATTTTGTTTATGTTGCACCTAGGATATTATTCAAAATTCCTGAGTTGGTTTGATCCGAGCTCAATTTCTTCATCAAATTTGTCCATATTCATTTTTTTGTTAATATGGCTTTACACCAATTCAATTCCTTGAAAGGTTGTTTTTTTTTTCTTTCGCAAATGCTGATGAGGCATAAATAAAAAAACCAAACATACCAGTCCTTGTCTATTATCTAATGAATATAGTGCATTTTGTAAAAGTTACAGTTCATTGTTTTATATTCATTACTGCATATGCTAATTTAATTCTAAAGTCTATTACGTACCATACTATAGACACTTAACCTTGATAACTATCAAAACAGGTCATTTCATTGTTCAATAATTATACGAAGCCAGAGAAAAGGGGGAGGGGGAAAGGTGCATTTCAATGTGGTTTTAAAAATATGTTACAGATACTCTTTTAGATCAAGCCATGCTTGCTATTACAGTTATATGTGTAAAAAATTATCTACTTTAAGAACCCGTTTTGTTTAACAGCCATAGAGTTGTTTCATCAACAAGATTGCGATGTACCATTTGGCAATGACGAGGTTCTGAAATCTAAAATTTAAAACATGTAAAAAAATTTCTTATGTGACTATAGTTTAGCCTCTAAAATCTAAAATTTAAAGCATGTATACATTGTTTTTTTTTTTTTTTTTTTCTTTTTAACTATTGTTTAACCATCTTTAAATTTATAGATATTTTGACTTGTATGTTCTTGATTCATGTAAACAATAGTCATGATCACATCATGTAACAGTTTTTTGTGTTCTGTATATAAACCATAGTTACCATGGTTGCCGACAACTATCTCCTGATATGATTATTATTGAAGGAAATAACTAAAGTCATATAACCAGACTTGTTTTACTGTAATTATACTGAAAATGATTTTGTTTCTTTATTACAGGATACAGATTCTTGGTAGCAACTACTGCAATGATAAATGGAAACACATTCCTAGAATCTCTGATGGAGAAACCGCCAAGCTGAAGTTTTCAAAAATTACTCTTCCACTGGAGAAAAAAATAAGCAGACTGTCAAAAAATGTATTACATTAATAAATTGGAATTCAGTCCTAAACATTTTTATGGAGAAAATACAAAGCTTATAGCATTGAATAAATAAATTTGTAGAATCTTTGATGGAGAAACTGCCAAGCTGATTTTTCAAAAATTAATCTTTCAGTACTAATTTAAATTTGAATGAAGGAACTAAATAATAAGCAGTTTCTAAAAATATATTACATTGATAAATTGAAATTCAGTCCAAGAGCCTTTTTTATGTAGAAAATACAGAGCTAATAGCATATAACTTGTGTCTTTTTTTGTTGGTGAAATTTCTATATATGTTGACACATTTGTAGATTTATTAATTCAGACTTTAGACCATTTTGACTCATTTCATCATTTCAGACAGAAGTCATCATGTCTGTTTATCATTTATTGGAATCTCTGTGTGTGTGTGTGTGTGTGTGTGTGTGTGTGTGTGTGAGCCAAGTGTGTGCATGCGTGTGTGTGCATGTGTGTGTGTGTGTGTGTGCTTGTGTGTGTGTGCATGTGTGTGTGTGTGTGTGTGTTTGTGTTGATTTATAACTTTTAATTGATGGATTGTTTTTTTTACTGTAATTTTGATGCCTGTCTGACTGTCATAAGTTGTTTTTTTTCATTCAAATATTTCATTTGATAATTAAGGATGTAAACAAACTTCTTACATAACTGTGATATTATTTGCATTTATATGTTTTTTGTTTTTTGATTAAATGTTAAATAAAAATGATTTATTATACCACATTACTCTTTTCTTTGTTCTTTTTTATTGCTTTATTATTTTCTATTGTTTTGTTCTTTTTATTAACATTTTCCATCAGTGTTGGTTTTCCTTCTACTTTCTAAGCACACTGTATGTAAAGGTCAAACTTTCTGCCGATAGCTGATGACATCTCGATATAAGTGAAATATTCTTAACAGGGACGTAAAACCCCATTTAATCATTTAGATTACATAAACATTGTTTACATTTGCATGATGAGTAGCGATTTAAATTACACTTCGTTTATTTGGTGAGTTGTTCTCATGTCAAAATCAAAGTTATTTCTTGTATCTGCCCTAACTAAAACTATGTGCAGCAAGAATATGGTTCGCAGAACAAAATCTCTGACAATACCTAGCCAACAGAATTGTGAAGAATAAAGATTGTTGCAGTGATACATGGGGAAAAAACAGAAACAATAACAACAACGAAAAAAGTCCTTGGGTTTTAATTAGTGTGTTTAAATACATGAATATGTTACTGAACCGCATATATAGGTGATAAGTTTGAATTTGCACATGAAATACCACTGAGTGAAATAATATTTTATGTATAAAGTATTAGGGATCTGTCTGTCTGTTGCCAACTTTTCATTTAAAAATAAACAAGAACTGGGTATCTCCTGTTTTCTTTTCAAAATACTGTAGGTAGCACTAACAAGAATGCCACTTTCATTTTTGAATACCGAGAGCTCAGCGAAAGAACAATCACTATTAATTTTCAATTCTTGGTCAGACCCAGCTGGAGTTTAAACCCCGACCTCGAGCTCACGTACGAAAGAGCACTCTGCCTACTGAACTACCATAGTGGTACTTGAATAACAATGATGGCTACAATGGATAAAAGCAGAAGTCCATGAATTACTTCATGGACTTCTGATAAAAGTTAAAAAAAATATGTGAAAACGCATTTTGTATTTATATGTGCTGAAACATATGATATTACACCGTATGTTAAATGGATTTTTTATTTGCACGTGGAATGCAACTTATTGGGCGTTTTTATTGTTAAACTTGAACGGACCACAGCGCCTCTCTTTGCCTAGGTTCGAATCCTAATCTGGCATATCCTAGTGTGTTAAAGATGTCAGTCTATTTGCCGAAGGTGAGTGAATTTTTCGAATGCTCCGTTTTTCTCCACCAATTAAAAACTGATCGCCTGATATATTTTATTTTCAAGTATCTTAACTGGGTCATAACACCGTTAATTCGATGTTCTCTCTAACCTTTCAAGAAAGTTATTAGTGACTGATCTTTGTAACCAAACAACCGATGCTTGTTCCAATGGTATTCTCATGAGCACCATTTGGTACCTCGTAGCGCTTGTATGGGACAATTATTGCTTTTTACTATAGAATGGCATAATGTAACGTTTTCCCATAATAACGACGTTTAATCGGGATTTTTTTTACCTGAATGTTATCCATTTCATTTGGCACAAACGATAAGAGTCATTATGCCAATGCTTAGTCTCCAGCCACCAGCGGCGAGGGTCTTGGGGGTTCAAAAGGCCCTCGCGCCAGGCCCAGAACAGAGTTCAGATGGGGTTCAGGCGGCAAAGCCCCGGCGGAAAATAAATTTTCAACATTTCTTGGGACATTTTGACCTCTCTCTCTCTCTCTCTCTCTCTCTCTCTCTCTCTCTCTTTTGAATTTTTCAAAGGGAGAATTGTAACCCCCGCTACCCCCCCCCTTGAATGCAAACAAGATGTTGTCTGTTACATTTTACTTGATAATTAGAAATACTGTATAAGGTAATCTCTTTAGATCATTCCAAGCTTGTAACAACTGGTTCAATTGTGTTTTATAAAATTTGTTGCGCCATTAAAGATTTCCGTAATTTATTTAAATGTTCAGGATTATCCTAGATAAAGACTGATTTTGACTGATTGGGGTCGAGGGCCAAGGAAGTCTCGCTCCTAAGGGTAGTTCCGCAATTAATTCTGGATTCTGTACATAAAAAAACCCTCGAATAACGCAATTCTATACATTTAATAATGAATAGATGTGTTATTTAAATCTGTTTAAAACCATAAACAACAAAAAAAGAGTAAATTTTATTGCTTTTAAACTTTCGCTTTCTTAATCATACGATAACGCGTTGTTAGTGAATGATAAATTACATTTTGACAACATTATCTGTCCTCAGTCAGTGCTTAATGCATTACTGAATTCACCTCATTTTTTAAAAATAATTCAATGATATATTTACGTAATATAGAAACATTTAAAGGGAATTTTTCGTTGTTTTTTCCAAAATGGAAAAAAAATACAAAAAGCGATGTTGTGAAATGCGGATACAATTAATCAACTTATGCAGCATTAAGGCTTGTTAGTATAGAACAAATCTTCATACGTTAAAAGCGTAAGGCGAAAAAGAGGTGTAACGATTTTTTAAATTATTATTTCACGTGCTCACGTAAAAGTTATGCGTGCTCTTGCAAATATTGATTGTGTGCTTGCAAAAGTTACCGTGAAAAGTCATTTTCCGTACTGTCGTAATAACTTTTGTGTTCGTATAAACGTGACAGTTATCAATTTCACGTCAGTATTTTGCGTGAGCACGCGATGAATTTCGAAGGCCGTTCGCCTCTTAGTCGCTGTATGGGCTTTAAGGAAATATTTCAAAGAATTTTGTATCGGTTTATTTACCTCATAGCTTGACAAAATCTTACTAGTTACGAGGTAAATGAAAACTTAAAAAGTGTTTTTTTTTTCCTTTAAAAAACATGTTTTAGAGTGAATTGAGTTGAGTAATGGTGTTAAAGGTACCAGTTAAGTACATGCCACCTATATCGAGACGTCGCCAGATATAGCCGAAAGTGTAGAATTTTTTCCTGTTGATGGCATTATACAGCAGGGTTCCTTATTGACCACGTCATTTTAAGTTCCCATCCGATAGAACCGTAACTTTCATCTCGTAAAGCCGAGTATTTGGCGAAAAAACAGTCACTATCAACTTTCAAGTCTTGGGTCAGACCCGGTAGGTTTTCGAACCCACGACCTCCAACTTACGGAGCGAGCACTCTACCAACTGAGCTACCGCAGTGGTCAAGCATGTTTTAGAGATTAGGCACATTTCTAAATTATGAAAAATGAAAATTAAGTCGCAACAATATCATCTTGCTGGAATGAAACATTTTTAAAAATAAAAAAATATTTGAAATGTATAGAATTTTGACCCCATGAAAAACTTTAAAAACGCTACCATAAAGTATAACGTGAAATAGATATCCAATGGAACCTAAATAAATAAATAAATAAATAAACCAGAATTTGCAGTAATTGGCATGGTTCAAATCGTTTATTTTAATAGTTACATTTATTTTTTTTTTACTTAAAGAATGGTGCATTTTAATTATGGTAAGTCTCTCTACAAAAAATATTTTTACATGTATAAATGATGTTTAATTGTTACTGCCTGCTGGCTTTGTTTTAAAATAAGAAATATCCCATTTTGATTGACACATTACAACACTTACAATAAACAAAATTTTGTTTCATTAGTTTCCCGTTTTGCAAACAAATACAGTTAATTAACTCAACAGCGTTTTTTCCAGCCATTTAGGTATGGCTTTGATATATTGCCTTGTGTGTAAAGTAACTTTGGCTTCAATTTTCTGACCGTTAAATACGCCAAAAACAGGGTGAATTACTTCTTCAAATTCAACATTTTCGAATGTTTTTAACAATTTTTCTTCAAGAATGTCATACACAGCAATTTTTCTTCGTGGTCCATCAACAAAAAAACCAAATCGTCCTTGATATGTTTCACCTTTTACATTTGAGGTAATAGTCTTTAGACTAAAGATTTGTCCGCGGCTGATTTCATATGCAAGCACCACTGAACTCGAGTCAAGGTCATTTATACACATAAATGACCAAGATTTATTTTGACCACCAAGATAATGATAACCATCAATAGTATCTTCCGTAGAAAAACCCACTTCGAAAATTAATGCAGTATCAAAAGTTATGTTATCCCATAATTTGTAATATACCTCTATTTCAAAATAAACTATATCAGTTTTCGTAAAAACTCTTCTTCCTATCACTCCATAATAATTCTGTAAACTTCCATCGCTCACCCAAAGCATACCTTCTTCATATCTATTGCTTATTGTTCTTCGATCTTTTGATATGTAGATATCCGTGTGCGATGTTGACTTATCAAAAACAAAGTCCTGAACGGCAAAACCTAAACAGTATAAAAACAAAATGAGAAAATAAACTTAAAAAATACTAAAAAAAAAAAAAAAAGAAATAATTTAAAATTTATTTTTTACTTTTTTTATTTATTAAATTTAAATTGTTTTTGTGTACGCCTTATCTTACATTGGCAAATGTGCCACTTCAATGTCTATACAGAAGCGGAGAGTTTTAGGACGGTGGGGGAAACCGGAGTGCCCGGAGAAAACTTCTTACCTTCGGCAAGCGATCTGACAAACTTTCTGCCCGAACAAGATTCAAACCTAAATGGTGAGAGGCAAAGATCCGTTAGCGTGCGCTTTAGACCACTTGGTCACCGAGCTTTAAATGTCACTGCTAGGATTATTTTTTTCTTAAATATGTCAGATATGTTAAAAATTGTTTGTAACTGAATACAAATATTTGAAAAAATAAACATGGATTTTATAAGCTTGAATTTATCTTGAAGACCTTAAATTAACAAACTTCTTAATAAAAAAATAAAATCAGTGAGATTTTAAATATACCAGATTTAAGTTAAGGAAAACCTTGGTTATCAATTTTACAACCAATTAGATATTAAATGATGAATCTTCAACTGTTTGGCATATCAATTTTGAATATATCATTTTTTCCGGTCCTTAGTGTCACTGATGAGGAATAATATTCCGTAATTTGCACATATTTAACAAGTATTTTTGTAAGATAATTAAGTATAACTAATTATGATGAGGTTGAAGAAAAACACGATGAAATATTCAATGTTTTGTCAGAATAATTAAATACTATTTATCTAGTTATTCGGTTTTTGTTTGATTTACTGAAAACTGAAACACAAGGCTAATGGGAACGCTATCAATCAGGCTAATTATACATATCTCGTTAAACCCACAAAATCCTTAGTCATTAATGAGAACTTGGCGACATAACTTTTATTTCCATCAAAGCGAAATCTTTTACCAAATCACATCGTTTCCATTTTTTCTAGTGGAAAGTCAATACGTTCATCTAAAATAATATGCAAAGGTGTAAGAAACTAAAAATGTTGGACCATGGAGTTAAAGCTGCATTAATTTTTCAATTTTCTGAATTTTTTTGATTTTCTAAAAATATATTTTTTTAAAAATAGATATCCTCTAACCACGATCCGTGAGATTCATTTTCTAAATTTTCATTTCTTTTAGCTGTAAATAAACGGAATCCTCTGACCGGTTGGTCAATGTTTAACGATGGTAATTAATATTATGAGCTTGGGGCATGCGCACGGATGTACGGAAAACCCCATAAATCGAAGGCGAAACATGACAGATTGCATTAATTGTCCTTAATTAATATCCAGATGCATTAAAGTTGTGTTTAAATGACCCGGGTTTTGATGACGTAACCATGTTCCAATATTAGATCCCAAATGCTGCATCTCGCTGGGTAAATACTGTAATTTCTGTATTTATTCCAGCATTAATCGTTGAACCAAATATAACATTGTTCATTAGGAACATCATTAATTAGATTAGCGCCGTTTTTATTTTTTCTTTGGAAAACTTAATGCAGCTTTAAACAATGATGCTCGTTTATCTATCTATCTATCTATCCATTCAATTTTATTTATTTATTTATTTATTTATTTATTTATTTATTTATTTATTATAACCTCTGATAACAACTAACGACAATGAATTACAGTCTTTATTCCCGACTTTATATCTTTTGATGATAACACGTAATTGCGTTATTGTGTTTTGAGCGTATTGTCATATTATAAATTATTGAATTTTTTTAATGAAACAATCAAAAATTTATAATATGACAACTTGTCAACTTAAAACAGGCCAATATCAGCTACACGTTACAGAGCCAACCTAGAGGTTACAAATTCTTTGGCCATCTTAGCCGGTACATTTTACAGAGCCAACTTAGAGGGTACGCAATTTTTGGCAAATCCTAGCCGGTACATGTTACAGGGCCAGCCTAGAGGGTACATATTCTTTGTCCATCCTAACCGGTATATATAACTGGGTCAATCTCGCAGGTACATGTTTCAGGGAGAACTAAGAGGGTATACATTATGTGGCAATCCTAGCCGGTACATATAACTGGGTTAATCAATAAAGGTTCATGTTCCAGGGCTAACGTAGAGGGTACATATTCTTTGGCCATCCTAGCCGGTATATATGTAACTTGGTTAATCAGGCGGGTTATGTTCCAGGGACAACTTAGAGGGTATACATTCTGTGGCAATCCTAGCCGGTACATGTAACAGGTTTAATCAGGCAGGTTCATGTTCCAGGACTAACGTAGAGGGAACATATTCTTTGGCCATCCTAGCCGGTATATATGTAACGTGGTTAATCAGGCAGGTTCATGTTTCAGGGATAACGTAGAGAGTACACAATCTTTGGCAATCCTAGCCGGTACATATTACTGGGATAATCAGGCAGGTTCATGTTCCAGGGACAACGAAGAGGGTACATGTTCTTTGGTCATCCTAGCCGGTATATATGTAACGTGGTTAATCAGGCAGGTTCATGTTCCAGGGATAACGTAGAAGATACACATTCTATGGCCAATCTAGCCGGTACATATAACTTGGTTTATCTAGCAGGTATATGTTCCAGGGCTAACATAACAATCAAACTGTCATACATAATTACACTAGGATCTATTCCGAGTGGGATTCGAACTCGGGCAATAAACAGCGCTCGTTTTAGATTACTCGGCAATCGAGGCTAACTGAAGCTTAATGAATGGTTTACATAAATGACAGTATTCAAAGTCTCATTTTTATTATTACGACATTGTGCCAAATACAGTTACATGTATGTACTATTTATGAGAGCTTAACTAAATGTCTCAGAATATCCTCTGTCAACCCCAGTTTTGCCACTTCAATGAAAATACATGTAACTGACAATGAATAACAGTATCAAAAAGAAGAGTTAAATTACGTCAAAGTTCTGCATCTTTCTGAAATATGGTACCCTAAGTTTAAATTTAAAACATTAACGTTAATTTGAACATACAAATGAAGCAAACTGTTAAATACATGTACATGTTAAAGTGTTTGCAGTTGTATGATGCTTTTTTTTCTATCAGGCCCCAGTTTTACAATCAATCACTCAGTTGGGGGTACACTCAACTCAAATTTGGGAATATTTCAATGCCAATTTTTAAGACATTACACAGTTACAATTGAATATCTAATGTTATATCTCAATTGTTTAGTGAAGGTTTGTTGAACAAAACAAAAAAATTGTCTCATAAAATTTTTTTTTTTTTTGAAATTTGATGAGAGAAAAATGGGAATACGTGTATTTGAGTTGAGTGAATAATTGTGAAACTGGGACCAGGTGTGCAATTCAATTATCTGAGTTAAGACTATCGATAAGTTAAAACAATATTTGTTGCATAAAAAAACAAAATTAATAATGTAAACTAAATAGTGTTTCATCTCGTTTGATTGAAGGTGTTTATCTAATCGGTTTCAATGGAATCTTTAACAGCACATCACAGTATGCGCCGAGAAGTAAAGATGCTTGCTAGTAAAGCGGTATAGTAAGCAAATGAAATAAAATTTAAAGTTAAAAAATTATATTGTAAAAAATCAACAAAACAAAGTGAAATGTACAAGTTGATGACCTAATCGTGGATATAGACTCATAACTTTGTGTAAAATAGCCGGGTAAGAGTTCTGCCATCCATAATACAACATGTATTTTTATTGTTTGAGGTGTTAGATGACCCGTTTACTTATCATGATAAATGCACATGTATTTGTGGGTTGTTTGTCATATAGTTTAACGTCATGTGAGCATTTTAGCCTTACCTGATGAAAAAAGGTTTATTAATATCTTTTGATTAATCTAAGAACAAGACCGTTTTGATGCGAGATGTGTGAGCGAGTTTTATGGTCTGCGTTGTACTAGTGCACACTCAGGGCGACTTTAACCTGCTAGCTCAGAGATTTAGTGCGTCAAAACAAGCATAAAAACGCCCCTTATCATATTGCTCTGACACAAGGCTGTACCAGTCTTTACCTGACTTCTTGATGACGAGCGCAAAATCAGACCTTCGACAAGCAAATGCCATTTTTTTTTATTCAAGGATATATTAGACTATAGACAACGAAAAGTGCTGGACATCATAAAGATTCTTCACAAAAATGTTTAGATGTGTAGTCAATAACATGTTTTGTAAACACACAAAAAATTACAATGGATATAGATAGACGCCAATTAAAATGGTAAACGTTTTTATAAATAACTGAAATAAGTCAATGTACATCAAAAGGACAAAGTAGCTTTTTAATAAAATGTTAAAGAATACTAACCCAAATATTGTTGCCTGTCCACATACTCTTGTAGATTTTTTACAACAGTCGATATATTATTAATATTTTCCTCTTGTCTTTCAATATGAGCATGGAGACTTTGAATCAAATCGATTGTAAAATTATTATCTGAAATAAATACAAATTATAAAAAAAAATGAAAAAATATTGTGACTTTGATTTATTAGAAAAGAAACACAATTGCAAATGTGAACGATCAGTAGAATATTATAAAGATAGGCAAATAAATTACAAATAGTGTTTGAAAAATGCCTTGTTCCCGGTTAACATCATTTAGTGAGACAGGGTGCTCTAGGGAGAGAATGGTACAGTGCTCGATTCGTATGTGGGAGGTCGGGTTTCGAACTCTGTCCGGGTCTGACCAAGACTTGAAACTTAGAAGCGGCTGGGTTTTTTTTTTTTTGCTAAGCACTCGGCATTTAGGAATAAAAGCCACGAGGTCCTTTGGTGTGTTCTTTCTCTAAAGAAACCTCCTTGCACATTGCCCTGCAAAGGTAAATAGTTCTGCCACTTCAACTATAGCTGGTGACGTCTCGATATAAGTGAGAAAATTTTGACTGGGACGTTATACCCCATCCAATCAAAATCAAATCAAATCCGGAGAGATCAGCGATATCTTATCTGTTGCGAAAATGTAAACTTTCACTTACTTATTTATTTGTTTATTTATTTTGCAACACCATTAATAAAATCTAGACATGGGAATAATCTTTTTAACCATACTACTGATGCTGGACCAAATGTACAGGTTATAAAACTAGTATCCTTGGAGTATCTTAACTGCCTCTACAATTTTATTTTAAAAATAGCAATTTTAAGCTTTGTGGAACCAACATCTAACAAAATTATCGGTCCATGGAAAAATCTCTGATCATGATTGAGACATAGAAATACACGCCCTTGCTAAGAAATTTTAACACGGTTAAAAAAATATATTTTGTATATAACAACCCCCCCTCTCTCTCTCTCTCTCTCTCTCTCTCTCTCTCTCTCTCTCTCTCTCTCTCTCTCCGTAAGTGGGAGGTCGTGGGTTAGAACCCTGACCGGGTCTGGCCCAAGACTGGAAAGTGGGTAGTGACTGTTCTTTCGCCAAGCACTCGAGATGAAAAGAAAGTCACTGTTTTTTTCGGATAGGAACTTAAAATAAACGAGGTCACTTACCTTCAACACCACCCTTAAGTGGCTGGGTATTTGCTTTGATGATGGTGGTCGGTTCTTTTGGTATCCCTTTTAACTTCTGACTGAAAACAGCGACTGATATTACAACTGTCAAAAACAAGGCAATTATAGCAATTATAATAAAGACAAGCAGGATAGCGATATGTGACGACATTTTCTGTGATAGAGACTTTGGTTGTGGTGCCATCTTTGTTCCTTCTTGAATTCCAGTAAATCCGTTTGTAATTGTTGAAACGGTTCTCGTATCTGAGAGAGGCAGGTATCGTTGAAGAATAATATCGTTGCTTAACTCTGCTTCTCTTTCCATATTCGATGTTTTTCTGAAAAAAATAACATACATGTATTTTAATATACGATATACTTCACTGCTTGATATATCGAAAGACCAAAAAAGTTATTAACAACGAGTGAGTAAATTATTCTTAATGCATGATGATGGATTACTATGATTGTAATTATGTAATCAATTTCTACTGTATCCTTGATATGCATTTATAGTAATACTAATAGTATCCTTGAAGAATGGCGACAAAGAGGTATTAAAGTCCCTGGTTTTAGTATAATTAATAAAGTATGCAAAAGTTTACCGTATTTATGTTGACATAATATTATTGTATGTTTAGGAAACATTGATAGAATTTTTTTTTAACCTGCACTGAAATTGAGATTTTTTAAAATATTTTTTTTTTATATTTAATGTACTGTCTAGTCAGAAACTTAAAAATGAAAAAAAAAAAAAAACAAACAAACATACAAATAAATGAATAATGAAATAAAGAAAGAAAAAAAAGAATTAAAAAAATAGATAGACAGATAGATAGATAAATAAATAACATTCCCAGATTCCCCGTGGTAACAATATTATTTGAAACAAAACATCAGAACAAATAAAAGAAAAATTAAGATGTGTTTATTTTTAGAAATGAAGTACAATGATTTTATTTTAGGATTTTAATATTGGTTTTTAAAGTTGATTTTTAGCAAACAAAATAATTGATTGTATGATTGTTTTCCTTTTTCTTCATTTTTAATTAGACATGTATATTTAAAGTCAATCCCTCTGAACGCGCCTCCTCTCAAAATTATAAATGACAACTGTTTTTTTGCCATTCAATAATCTAATGAATTTTAAAAACAACAAGACCTGCTTTGACAAATTACTCCATATAAGAACCACATGTTCATTCAGAACAGGGCTTAGAGACCTCGTTTTTTTATATGTATATCTTTATATTTTAATAAAAAAGACCTTCTATAGCATAGGCGCTTGTTTCGATATTTAAAAAAAAATAAAATCCCTTGACCCTAACATAAGACAAGGTGTTCGATCTCCGTTTAACTCGTGTTAAATAGTTTAGAGACATCGACGGCAAGTTCTGATATGCACCATTTTGTAGAGCAATGCATGAAGGTTTTAGGGATATTCATTTATTATTTTTATTATCCACCAATAAATAAATTAAAAAAAAAAAAAAAAAAAAAAAAACCCGAACCGAGGTAGGTCAAAAATTAAGATAGCGAAAGTTGAACATCTTGTCTTATGTTAGGGTCAAGGGATTTTATTTTATTTTTTTTTTTTTTAAATATCGAAACAAGCGCCTTTGCTCTATAGTTATATTTTTAGATCATATATCTTAGAACCCGTTGCTGGCCTCTCTATACAATTTCACTTTATTTCCAACTTTAATTTTTATCTTAGAACCCGTTGCTGGCCTCTCTATACAATTTCACTTTATTTCCAACTTTAATTTTTATCTTAGAACCCGTTGCTGGCCTCTCTATACAATTTCACTTTATTTCCAACTTTAATTTTTAACTTTAAACACTTCTCTGCCTATATAGAATGGGTTTACCTGTAAAAAAGGTTTGTTTTTTTTTTTAAATTTAATTTTTTTAAAGTTTATATTTTGGTTAATTCTAGTAAACAAAAGTATTTGGTATGTTTCAAATTGTATATGTTTTGAAAAGATATTGTTTGAATAAATATCATGAATAAAAATTATATTTATAATATTTAAATAAAGATAATAAATAGACGAACTTTTTATATATATAATTTGCAGGCATTTTTTGACTAATTTGTCACTTTAATCATTATTAAATCCAAAAAAAAATAAATAAATAAAAATAAATTAAAAAAAAAAATAAATAAATAAATAAATAAAAAAAAAAATTAAAAATAAAAAAAAAAAACCCCTTTTCAATCAAAACTTCATTTCCGGGTTGAATGGAAATTTTTTAGTTTCTAACATTTACATTTTAGCAACAAAAAAATAAATAAAATAAAAATAAAAAAAAATAAAATAAAAAATAAAGAATAAGAAAATTTTAAAAAGTCTTAAAATGCCTATAATAATGATTTTATTAAAGTTCCTGTTAGTGTAATTTGCAACAACAACAACAATACAAAAAAGTAAGGAAAGAAAGAAAGAAAAGAAAAGAAATAAGGAAGGAAAGAAAGAGAAAAAGAAAAGAAAAAAAGAAAAGGTTTTAACGGAGTAAGCAAATAAAAATATTGAGAAAAAACAACGATTCGCCATCTTACTTCATGATTCTCTCTCATGTTTGCGCAGAAATATTGTTTTCACTAGATCTGGAATCGCATTACTCGGAGTTTAAATCGTAAAAACGCCGGGAAATCACGACGTGAATGTTTTCCAGATCTTTCAGAAAAAGGTTGAGGTATCATAGTGATCTTGGAGTACGCTTGTGAATTTCATAAGAGGTGTTAAACGATTAATAAAATTGTAGTAATTATATAAATGGAAAACAAAATGAAATTATGTGGTGGTTGAATCAATATAATGCCATTTACAAAAAAGGCTTTATAATCTGAACACAACAGTTCTTGTCTTCAATTTTTCAAAATTAAATTACAAAAATAAAAATATAAATAAAAACCCATATCTCTGAAACATATTTTGAATCGTTTATTCAATATGATAAAATATATCTTGATACTAGTTTAAATTCAAAAACCCTTTTACGAAACATAAAAAGTTGTGAAACACATACGGGCTACCTCCCTTTCTCCATTCATCAGTAACAAGTCTTCTCTTTGCGGAAAGTTTATTATTCTCTTTTTATCAGACGTGTTTTCTAATGATATTGATCTGCATCAATGCATTTTACCTGGTAAAAAATTTAAAGTAAGTCGTATATCAAGCTCCATGTGTATAGTGTCATTAGACCACTTTCAATCAATAGTTGAGCTCGTACCACCACTACCTGCTTAACACAATACACAATGATACATAAAGGTAGAAATGCTTCATTAGTCGGTACGAGGTTTATACCCTTACTTCATTCATAAAAAATAACATTATAGGTCGTTTTAACACAGTTTTATTTATAATGCAGTATTGTATGTGTAAATTAGTTCATACAATACTTTATATATATATATATATATATATATATATATATATATATATATATATATATATATATATATATATATATATATATATGTGTGTGTATATATATATATATATGTGTATATATATAATCTCAATTTTGCGTTCTTGAGTTTGTATTTTTGCATTTTTGGTCGGTTGCTTTTGTGAAAAGCTGGTTTATTGGGATGATGGATGGTTGGTTGTTTGTTGGTTGGTCGGATGGTTTGTTTGTTTGTTTTTTTGCTTGAATGGTTGCTTGGATGGTTGGTTGGTTGGTTGGTGAATTGGTTGCTTAGTTGGTTGGATGATTTGTTGTGTGTCTAGTTCGTTGGTTGGATGGTTGGTTTGTTGGTAGGTTGGTTAGCTGGTTGCTTGATGGTTTGTTGGTTTGTTTGTCGGTTGGTTGGTTGGTTAGATGGATGATTAATAATTGGTTGATTTGTTGGATGGGTAGGCGGTTTGTTGGTCGGTTGGTTAGGTAGTTGATTTGTTAGTTGGTCGGTTTGTAGGTTTGTTGGTTAGATAGTTGTTTGGATAGTTTTCTTGGTTTGTTGTTTGGTTGGTTTGTCGGTTTGTTTGTTGGTTGGTTGATTATTGGTTGATCAGATTGTTTATTGGTTGGTCGGATGGTTTGTTGGTTGGGTAGATGGTTTGTTGGTTAGATTATCACTTGGATAGTTTGCTGGTTACTTTATCCGTATGTTGGTTGGTTTGTCTGTCTGTCTGTCGATTGGTTGGTTTGTTTTTTTTATGGTTGGTTTGTTATTTGGATGATTGGTTTATTGGTTTGTGGTTAGATGGTTGATTGGTTAATTAGTTGGTTGTATATTTTCGTCATATTAGCAATGTTTCAGCTATTCGTGACGATATTTTTTTCTTGTTAATCTTAGAGACCAATCTTTAACAAAAGTTCATGTGGTTCGTGGATGTAGTGGGAGTATTTCTGATCTGCTTTGAACTAGTGTGTGCTAGTATACTTGCCTGTAATACAGCAGATAAACATTGTAAACCAGACAGATGATTTTACTAATATCGAGTTACCCTGTAGGGGTCTACGAAAAGGAAATATGTCACTACTCTGACGGTTATTTTGTCGTTTAAGACTGAAAATATTACCTCCGACTTTATATTGAAACTGGATATAATGACAAGATGTCGACGGGTTTTCTGTCATTTAAAAATGAAAATAAAATCTCTGATTTTATATTGGAACTGGATTTAATGATAAGATGTCACTAGACCGGCGGTTGTGACATTTAACACTAGAACTGGATATACGCGGTTTGTTCGGTATGTAATGCGTTTTGTACGATATCGCAAAAATATTCGACTGAAATAGTGAAATGAACATTACACCCCTTCAAATATTTCTCCGCGGTTTCAAATACATTATTTCAACCTCTAAATCATTTTCCGAAATGCATGACGGCATTTAGGTAGACCCCTGCGACAATAATTGATGGCTGCGCCAAAGGGCTTTTTGGGACTGGTAAAGACGCCCAGATAAAAAATTTTTTAAGTTTTGAAAATAGGGAAAAAAAGTCGCACGAGGCTAGATCTGGAGAATATAGTGAGTTTGGCAAGACAATAACATTCTCCAAAATTTCCAAAACTTCAAAATTGCTTCACAAGCTCAGATGTATGTGATAGAGCATTATCATGAAGTAGATGAACATGCCTTAATTCTAACACAGGGCGTCATTTAAGATAATATTTCTTTAGCATTTTAGTATAACATCTCGGTAATACCGACCTGGTACCATACATATTACTTATCGAAGAGCCCTCGTGGAAAGACACTAGTGTGTTATTTTCATACTTACATGTACATTTTGTGGGCTAAATTGGACCCTTATCATATATTCTGTAACGTTATTCGGCGTGACAGAACACTAACTCACCATGGCAGATTAAAAAAGTTACACAACATCTCCTGTACGCTTTTTAAATCAATAACTTGACCGTTGATGGAAGTAAGATAATTATGGGCTTTAAAGGAAATCTGTAAAAAGAATTTTTTCTGCAATCGGATTTCATGTTGAGAATTGAGGCGTGTTAAGAACTGGATTAAGTAATGTCCTTGGTAATTTTTATGTTGTGGACGCAAAAAGATCCGGTTTTCTAGATGTAAAATTCCACCTAAAACAAGCTTTATCTACTCCGTGGAGAGATAGATATTGTAATCGCGGATGCTTTTAGCATTATTTTAATTCAGTTAAATAAAAAGTACCAAATTTTATAAAGGCTTATTGTATATTCTAATTGAATAGACCATTTTCAGTTGTCCGTTCGTCTTTCCGATTCGCGGCCGCGGTGGCCGAGTAGTCTAAAGCGCGCGCTTACGGATCACAGTGCCTCTCACCGCCTGAGTTTGAATTCCACTCGGGACATATCCTAGTGTGAGAAAGTTTGTCAGTTCGCTTACCAAGGGTCGGTGGTTTTCTCCGGGCACTCCTGATTCCTCCACTATCCCAATACTGACCGCCTCGAAATAGTGAAATATTCTTGACTGGGGCGTAAAACACCATTACTCCATTCCACGATTCTCGCTTTTAGTTACTCCACAGTACAACGTTTGTGAGCATGATTAATTCCGGTTTAAGATTTTTTTTAGCTTACCGTTAAAAAAACTAACTCGAGCTGATACAGAATTTTTTTCTAAAAAATCGAATCAATTTTTACAGTTATTTAATTGTAATTCTTTGGATTGTCTAATCTATCTTTAATTGTTTTCTATATGAAACTACATGTAGCTGTAGCCTAGTAGTAACTGGCAGATCAGATTGATCTGTTAGGTTGACATGCTATGTACAGAGTCTTGTGTGGCAATTTTTTATCAACAAATAAACAGACGTTTCCATTTGATTGGGGTTTTAAAATTGCTACTTTGCGACCTTGTCATTTACTGCTAATAACGGCTTCTATGATCTCTACGTAGTCTAATTGAATAAGTGAATGGCTGAAATCAATTTTTTTTATTATTAATTATATATATATAATACAAATACACACATGTAATTATATTTCGCACTTCAGTTAAACCTTGATTTATTATCGTCATATTTAGTCAGATGTTTTCAAAGGAGTAGAATGGAATCATTTAAAAGTAAACTCTGTATTACCTATTTTGAGGCTGTCGATTCGAGACGGTTCATAAAACACGAGTCAAATACTGTAAATGTTTCCACTTGAAGGAGTAGAATGGGGTCATTTAAAAGTAAACTCTGTATTACCTATTTTGAGGCTGTCGATTTGGGACGGTTCATAAAACACGATTCAAATGAAAAATAAATAAAAATAAACGAATAAATCATTAAATAAAAATCTTAACAAACATCATTATCAATAACCACCGTTACATGAATGTTTGTAACTTCCCTTAAGATCAAGGGCCGTAATTTCTGTTGGTTTACTAAAAAGTGCAAGTGTCGCATACCGAAGAGGAGCATCTCCCCAGCGGTATAAAAACTGCCCTTTTGTTGCCTGCATATAGTCAGTAAAATGTTGAACTTCTTTTTTAAGCATAAAAGCAATTTTAACAATTTCAATATTATTATAATACATTGGAAGTTTAGATGGATTATCTTGTATAACTTTGAACATTGCAGGATTTTTGGGTTCTATATTATATTTTGAAACATAATCCAAAATATGTTTTCGCAAATCTGTAATGTACGCACCCTCCCAAGTAAACAATCCGTGTAAATATACAAGGGAGTCGTTATATTCTAGTTTGTATTTTTGATTCAGAAAACAAGAATCTGTATCAAATCTCATTAAATATCGGAATTTCTGTGTTAAAGGATTATGCCATATATGTTTGAACCAGAACTCACACATATGCATATATCCCCATTTAGATCTCCTATTTGATTTTTTAACTGGCGATGGCATGTTAACATCGAAATCTTTTGGAAAATTAAACTCTATCAAGATAAAATGAATGGTATGGTTCGTAACTTGTCGTACTCTCCTTTGATAGTCTGAACTAACATCTGATTCACTAAACAAAACTATATGCATTGGTTTAAAATGTTTGATGGATGGTAACATCCCTGATATAAGATCTTCCATTGCTTTCTTTAATTTCCAGTCAACTAATATTGCGATTCCTATGTCATCTAAAATTTCTTTTTCAGCAGATGATGACGTTCGTATCTCATATTGTGGTAGATTGTTTATTATGGCAAATATGAACATAAAAATTAAACATGCCACAATAGTTGTACCACCGATCCTCCGCTTTATAGTCTGCAAAATAATAATAATAATAATAATAATAATAATAATAAATAACAATAATAACACAAAAATTTATGCAGAAAAAAAAAACCACACACACACACACACACACACACACACACACACATATATATATATAGAGAGAGAGAGAGAGAGAGAGAGAGAGAGAGAGAGAGAGAGATTGATTAAAATTACCAAGCAAACCTAAGTGTAAGTTTGTCAGTTCGCATCGGTGGGTCAGGAATTTTTTGCTGGTACTCACGGATTCATGCATTTTCATCGAAGTTTGTTTGATTGGCAGATGAAATATGGGGTCCGGAGAAAACTACTTATCTACGGCAAAGAAATCAGATTTCCTAATTTAAGACATCACTTATACGACAGGCCCCAACTTTGAAAAAGGGGTGTGTAAAATTCAATTTCATGCTACATTTCATCTTTTACTTTCTGTGGTCATTTTATAACAATACATCTCTCCTAAGTATAATTTAAATAAATATTTTAAGTTCACCATTGATATAATTTACTGTTACACAGGTAAAACTCAAAACTAGATTTTAAGTTAGAATCAGGTATTTATCCAGTTTAAATCATATCTAAAAAATTTAACTGAGATTGTATTACCTTGTTTTAAGATTTGCATAATATATATGTAGACCACTTGGTTGCAGACGCCATGACAGTTCTACATTGCATTAAAAGCATTCTGCAACATGTCGTGGCTAAGTTGGTTTATTCCATACTATTACTATATACAATTTGCAATGTTTTTTGAAATGACAATATTTATAATATATTAAACAAAAAATAAATAAATAAAATTAATAAATACATACATACATGTTCTATTACCAATGTTGCCAAACTAACAGGAACCTGTTATCGCCCTCATCTAGACTACACAAATATACAGTATATAATAATGCCATGATTAGTGTTTCATAGAAATAAAAACTCATTACCCTTGTCAGAAATCATCAAGAAATTACATTTATAGATATTCTGCAATGAGTAAATTGAAGAGGAATGATGTCATATCATACCACTTGTCACCAAATTTTACAATCAAACTGACTAACATGATTATTTGCGCATGTACTTGTGTACATGAAAAGAAATCCAAAACCGAAAAAAATTATCATATTATTATTATATGAATTGTGCATTATTTCTCTTTTGTAACACCTTCAGTTGTCTCAAATTGGATAACTTAAGTGTGAAACAGGGAATGGAAATACAGGGGCCAAAAAACAACTCAAACCCGTAAGCTTCCCTTTACCAATGTGTTGCTTTACTGACTGAACTAATAAGACACCTATCCAGTCTGTTTGCCATAAATGCCTTTGTGCTTGTGCTTGTGCTTTTGTACAAGTTATGTAATAGGAAATTTAAAGGTTCTTTTATGCCGTTTTAAGAGATGAAAGAAAATAAATGTCCCATGTTAATAATCTTCACTGGTGAGTTTTTTTGTTTTCTTTTCTTTCATTTTGTCAATTTTTTTCTCGGACGTTTCTATTCCTTTTGTTTTACTTACAGTTTGCCTCATTAGAATTTGTTTCATACTACTCAGTACATGTACATGCATGTGTGTATTGCGGGGGGGGGGGGGACACTAAATTTTTTAAAAAGTAATCATGACACACACTTGATTATTTAACTCTGGATTATTGCTCCTGATTAGTTAAGCAATGTGTATATTGAGTAATTTTCTTTTTTGGACTATTTTCTTAAGCTGAGGGGATATTTTGGCAGAGTGCGTCTGTCGGAGTTTCGTTTCAGGGCTATTTCATGTTTCCCATAGCAGTGTATAGAACATATCAACTGCAAACCTCAGATAGATATTATTGGGAAACAGAGCAGTGCTTTTCCCTTCATTTTCTTCTATACAAATTCAAACTGAGCCCTTCTTGAAAACATTAGAACCCATCGGCGAGAGATATATTGTCTGTGACAATGCCTTGTGAATATGTTTGGTTTCAAAAATGATTTTGTCGTGAAGCATATTTTAAATTTTATCGTAAAATACATTGAAAATGCTTCATGACAATAACGATAAAAAAATAAGAGATGCTTTATGACAATTTTTAACATGTAAATAAGTAAAGTTGTTGGTGTGTGACTTGCCACTGACTCACTGTTATGTTGCAAACGTCACCGAGTTCACAATTATTCACTCAATTAAGTATACACTCAACTCAAAAGAATATTTCAACGTAGATTTTTAAGACATTACACAGTAAGAATTGAATATCTAAGGTTGTATTTCAAATGTTTAGTGTAGGTTTGTTGCACAAGTATAGTAGAATCCCTCTGATAGGATGGTTCAAAATGCTAAATGTTTGATTACCCTTATTGTCTCAAAGTGTGCATATAATTGACATGAAACTTAAAGTTTAGAGGAAACTTAAATTTTCAGTCTCCTTACAAACCCTTATTGCAATACTTTTTTTAAATTTTAAAATTAAACTACATGTAGATATTTTAAGAATTAAGGGGGTGATCAAGTAGTCTAGACTGTGCAATGATCTCATTTTAGAGTTTATGCATTTTATGACTGAACTGATTTTTCTGAAATCTATATGAACTAATAATTTATATCTCATACAATTTTATAACTTTTGTCACATTTAAGCTTCAACATTGTTTCAAGCAAAATGAATAAAATAAGTGTGTACCTTAAAACACTCCAATCAGTTAATATGGCAAAAGTATTCAGCTCTTCAGTACTTTGATTCTGTATGTAAATTTGGGAAAATTAAAGTACCTGATTCATCTTTAAAACTGTCCTTAAGGCTTACTGTCCATAAAACAGGATGTGGTCAACTATCAATTTAAATCTATTGAATTTAACTTTCTTTTAGACCGCCCTATATTTAAAGTTTAAAATCAATTAGGAACCCAGCTTGGGTGATTTTTTTGGGGCCTGTCGTATGTGACATGCGCTGCAGAGTGTTTGATTTATTGATTGATTAAATCGGGTTCTACGTCCCAGTCAAGAATTTTTGATTTATACCGAGACTTCATTATCTATAGGTGAAGTGGCAGAAATTTTTACCTTTGCAGCGCGCTTAGGGCAATGTGCTGGAACGGTTCTTATATAAACCACGACTGCCGTGACACGGGGCACCGTTTTTTAAGGTCTCATCCGAAGGAACCCGTGACTTTTAATGGTGCGGGGTGAAGGTCGAAACTTTGATAGTGTCTGTGATTCGGATATCAGCATTTTGAAATACTAAAAATACTCAGAATACTTTAGAATACTTATGAATACTAAAGCACTTACATCATGTAAAAAGAGTAGCCGCAACTGCAACTGAAAAATGCTGCAGGTACACTGCATAAAAAAGAAGTTGAAACAGTTTATGCATGTAACATTATAAACAAAAATTTCTAAATATAAATGCGTGATAAATGAAATTACTTACGGAAATGTTTTCAGTTGGATTCATATTAAGTTCAAAATATATACCCGTCTTTCAATTTGGGATGTTATATAAAAATATAAAATAAAAAAATTAACATAAGCTTAAAGTCGAACAACATCACATATCTACAATTATGATCAAATGAAACATAAAAAAATATTTAAGATGACGAATTTAAAACACTTGTTGAACATATGTTAAATACATGTACATGAATATGATTGTCTCGGGAGTAAAAGTCTTTATATTTGTTTTACAAGCTTCCAATATATATATATATATATATATATATATATATATAAAACAACAACAACAACCCAAGATCGAATAAGCGCTTTTTGACAAAACGAGCCCAATTAAAACCAAAATAATCATTATCTAAGCCTGCATCTTTTCTTGAATTGTTATAACATTTTAAGATAATAGGTCAATAAGGGTATGGTATTCTATGTCAAATGCAATTTTATTGTTTATATAGCTGCATATGAAAAAAGTTTAAACTAAACTACAATTTATCAAGTGGTTAATTTTAAGAACCATAAAAATCTAAATATTTCTCAAATGTAAGTTTAAAAATTTTTTAGTTAATTTGAAATGGTTGTGGAATTTGGAGAAAAAGTAAAAAGATGTTTATAAATATACCACGTAGTGAAATATGCATTCAACGAAAAACAACCACGCCAACTAATGATATAAAATATACAATAGATATTTAGCTTATCCAATAAGTTATGGGTCCCTTATTTGCTCCATTTCCTCAATTAGTTTATTTCTCATAATTGCAATACAATACAGAGAATATATAAAAAATATATGTATATAGAAATACAAATTATGACATACACATAACACAGACAAAAAGCAACTAATAAATAACTAATAACTAACCTGGAGGACTGACTTTCTCAAAAATAAGTTTTATAAATTTGAACAAGTTATTCAATAATATTGCATATAGGAGTTTAACAGCTCTTTGTATTTAAAGGTATTTGGATTTTTGTAAGATAGTAGGCAGGGAGAAGTAATGATCTAACCTAAGAAAAAACATAACAAACCATAATATAATGATACCCATAACCTAAGTCAGAATTATCTAAAGTACAATTTCTATTTGCATGTGGAGTATTATTCCATCTGCCGGTTTCGACAGGTAATTTATGATTACTTGCTCTGAACTTTATCAAACATTTAAGTCTTTTAAAAGGCAGAGGAGACAGAACATCAGATTGACAATTAAAATTAAAATCAACAATTAATCTATAATTAAAACTTTTTGTTGAGTAACTACAATTTGACTGCCAGTTTTGTAAAAAAAAAAACTGATCTAACATTCTTTGTTTTCTATTTTAATGTATTTACTAAAGGTATTTACTACAGTGAGGATTTTATTGCAAAATAGAAAAAGAAGGTCCTTCGACTATTTAAAAAATGTTTTTTTCAAATAAAAGGGTTGAGTTGAAAAATGGTTTAACATCCCAAAACAAGATTCTGTCACTTATATCGTGGAGCGCCGGATGGTTGAGGAGACCGGAATGCTTAGAGATAAACCATCAACTTGGGCAAGAATGGAGTGAAGTTACATTGTTCAACACCATAGATACACTGATTCTTTCGATTTCATTGAGGAAGTCAGTTCTGGGACGGTAGAGGAATCGGTTGTACTCATAAAAAAAAACCCTCAGTAAGCGAGCTGACGAATTATCTGCCTAAAGTGCGATTCGAAACTAACCATTGACAGGTATCGTGTTCAATAAACAAGCTGTACACCACTTAGCTACCAAGACCACCTTCAACAAGAAAAATGACATAATTCTCATAATTCTCGAAGCTAGAATTCGATCCGTAAGCAGAAGAATTACCCCAAACAATCACCGAGAAATCTAATTTAGATACAAATACACGGCCCCGGATCTATCTGTTTCATTGTCCATGAAATTACCTTTTTGTGAAATTTACGTAGACCATATTACGACCTGTCGATGAGTGTGAAAAAAATTACACCTGTATACAAATAGGAGAAATGTACTTGTCAAAAGTTGTCTCAATATAAATTTTCTTAATAAATAAGTTTCTGATACTTAAAAACAATTCTAAAATAAATACCTCGTTTTCTGTTTTTGTTATCTCTTTATAGACCTAAAACATTTGTTGAAATAGAGTAGCCGTTTTGTCCTACCCGACACCCGACAATTTACAGGAAGCAGAGCGTGTCAGTTGCATTCAGAGATATAAAATACAAAACGGAAAACGATTTAGTTTTGATTCTCCATTTGGTGTAGAACTAAACAGTACGTATTTGCACACGAAACATGTTACTAATTAGTTTATAGCTGATCGGCCTTTTACCGAGAAAAAGTAACTCGCGAACAATTATGCTTTTTCTAACATCAAATTATATGTTTATTTTTCAAAGGACGTCGTGTGAATTTTCTTCAACAGAAACACGAATGAAATGGCAATTTTTGAATTATTAAGCACTATTAGGAAACTCAAGGAGAAGACGAGAATAGTGATACTTTATGACAATATTAATTTTTCTAACTTATATCGATGTGGTCCGAGTAAGTTCCGCGATGATTGTAGAAGTTGCACTGCGTGGAGGACATCATCGACAAAATATCGACTGGTCCCTCCTGATTCAGGATAATGAAACTAGGGAAGAGGTATGCAGCATGCTGACTCGGTGAGCTTGTACAACAACAAAATATAGTAGCCCTGAGTTCGCGTTTATACAGACAGACTTAACTCTTCACAGATATTAGTTAACTATTTGTTATACTACTTAAAATAAATTCAACCAACATGTTACAATTTATGATTTATTTCACCATTTGAGAGGCAGTGAATGCATAAATTGTGCATCAGGAAATATTCTTGTCAAGTGAAGTTTTACACATGTTTTTGTACTGAAGAAGGGTCTCAGTCTCATGCATTGTCATACATTATATAAACATATGTATTCAAAATAAACTCTTATGCATCAACTTATATCAGAGTTAACAAATGAAAAAATTAAAGAGAGAGTACAATGATATGCGAACGATTGGGAAACATATTTAATTTTTTGTTTTTATTTTGCATTTGAAAAACGCACCAACTTAAGGAAGATCTACAATATCAACTAGACTGTTTGACCTGTTATTGTAAACAATGAAAACTTTATGTTAGTTTCAAAAACAAAGGTTCTTGTATTTTCTAAAGGCAGCATAATTTTTGCGTTTAAATTTTGATGGTATAAACATTGAAATTGTTAAACATTTTAAATACTTGGGTATATTTTTCAGTAAATATCGGTTCCTTTATTTATATTATAAAAAAAGAATTCTGTGGTAAAAAAGCTCGTTTATCACTTTTATCTATTGGGTGCCAGCTTGATCTGTCTGATAAAACTGTTTTATAAATTTTTCTATATGGATCGTGAAAATTTTGATATATTAGACAAAGCACATCTGAAATTCTGACGACTTGTTTAAACTGTATTGAAAAATCAACATGGAAATTTATTGTATATGGTGAATGAAGGAGGTATCCAATCAGTATGTATGTTAAAACAAAAATTTTAAGCTTTGGACAGGTAATTTTAAAGATGCAAAATATTCGTTTTTAATTTACAAAATATTTTTATAGATATTATTATAAAGGTGTTATGCTTAAATGGATTAGTTAAGTAAATTTTAAAGATTGGGGTATGATAGCTATTTTTTCTCATACTTTTGTTTTAAAAAAATAAGCTTGTAACCTCTATAAAAGATTAATCCATATATCCAAAAATGGTAAAGTGATATTAACAATTTATCAAAAGGTGTACAATATCGTTTATTTAATAAAAATTTTGAACTACAGTTTTATTTTATAACTGCTTTCTCAAATCAAAATTGAGTAAACATAGATGCATCAGTCAAAGATTATCGATAGAAACAGGCAAGAGGCATAATACTCAGAAAGAAAATAGAATTTGTAATTTGTTTATTCAGATATTGAAAATGAGTACCATAATGTTATGGATTGTAAAATAAATGTTGTCTGAGGCGAGAAAAATATACATTCCTTTCCTTTTTACCATAGGCATCGGCTAAATCCTACTAGAATGTTATCTGTTTTAAACAATATAGATAAATGTAAATTTATAAGTATCATAAACAAGAGGTTCGTCTCTCCTTGTTGAATTGTGTTTATATATGTGTGTGTGTGTGTGTGTGTGTGTGTGTGTGTGCGTGTGTGTTTGTGTGTGTGTGTTGGGAGGGCGGTAGACGGGTGCGCCCCTGGGTTCGCCACATCCTACTTAAGAACGACAACGAAGTCAACTTTCACTTTCTGGTCAATTTATTTTTGTACATAAGGAAACAAAGACAAAATTAGTCTTCTTCTTATTCCGAATCACAATTTTTTTTCTAATTCCGATTCATTTTTTTAAAGGAAAATATCCTGTAGTTTTTCTTTTTTTTTTTTTAAATAAAACGCTTGTTTATACAATATCACTAATTCTTCTAATATATCTTGTCTTGCCCGTCCTGGGACCACCTTGTAAATACTCATGAATATTAATTAGCTAACAAAATATTTCTTAATTAATTACAAATATTATAAAAAACTAGTAAACACTGCATGATTTCTAATATCATCACTAAAATTAACAACCAATATGAAAAATAAATTTAAAATCAAAAACAAATCTGTGGAAAATTTCAAAAATTATGTTACTTCTTTAACGGAAAGTTTAAATTTAACCATACATGCTACCATAGAAACATATCTGCTTCCGAAAGAATGTTGTAGTATTTATAGCTTTGCCTGACCTCAGGCGATTTTTATGATACATACAGCTGGACTGGAATAGTAATCTATTCCAAGTCACCTTTATATCTCAATGACTCTTGTGATAATGAGATGTGGATAGAATCAAGCGGTATAATGTAGATTTATAATTATGCTGCACTTTCAGAGGTTTAACCATTAAAATTAAATATTTAACAATAAATTTCCCTTTCACAATCACCATAACTCAATTATATTTCCCTTTTACAATTACCATAACTCAATTATATAAATCCCCGTAACTACATCTACATAAAAACTGTCTGACTAGATTCTATCCATGCTTAAAGAAAAACTAACACGCCTTTGGTGATTTTGCTACATTTTATTTTGACTAACTCTGCCTTTTAAATTCCATTACTATAATATTAACATTTTGAACAAAATTAATCATTTATCGAGACCATGTGTAAATTTCTTTAATTTGTCTAAATTATAATAAACATTGGTCACAGAAGACGTAAGTTCGGTGTCAATGGCTGCTGACAGTGAAGCAGAGACCCCATGTGGGTTTAACACTTTTGATAGTTGTAGATAATGGAGTGCAATCTCATCTGTCGCCCAACCCACATGATTCATTATGTCCGATAGAGAGTTTGCATTGCCACACAAAGCTAATGTGATTGCACAACCGCTACGCGCGCCATGTGGTGTTTCCCCCTCATCTTTGTTTAATCGTTGTAAGTACAACTTCAAACGGTCGTATGCAGTGGCTGAAGAAAGGGGGCTATCTAAAACCATTTTTGCGCCCTCGACCGGTCGGAATAAGTAACCGTTTTCCATATTAACTCCTAATGATCGAGCTGTGTCTACATAATTGTCTATTGCTATCACGGGACATACTGATTGATCGCGACACCGCCATAGACTGAACATATTTTTTGAAGCTCCCCGTAATGTTTTGCCATATGTGTGATTCAGGAGTAAGCCCTCGTCATTAGGGCCATACCTCTTGAATTAGGCACAAACCTAAGTCACCTGGTCTGTCACCGGAGAAAAATAAAGTAGAAAAATAAGCTCGGTCTCGCGCATATATAAACCTTTCCTTAGCACTAAGCGTGGGAATCTCCAATTTAGAAGCTATATATTGTAATATCCTTTTAAGTTTATCTATGAAAAGTGGGGTTGCTTGCCGCTGAGTGACATGGGCTTTTGCTTGTTCTTCCTTAATGGACTTGAGATATTCCTTAACTGAAAACGATGCCGCAGGGTTACCATAATTTGTTTTCCCATCCCAAGATACGCCCCTCCCAAATTTTTGAAAAATCGCCCGAAGTTTGCCAATCAGTGCGTCAACTGTACCAGCTGACAATCTTCTGGGGCAGCTGCACTCGTCTTTTTGTGTGCCAAGCAGTGGACATGAATAATCATGTACTTTTGTTTTTCCACCTTTATCTTTCCAGACTAAGAATCTGACAAGATCGTGTGGAGTGACATTGTAAACACTTGGATTATGTTTTAAACCTGATAGCAATGTTTGCAATTCTGCTGTTAGAGAAGTTTTTTGTTTTCCATATTTTGACCAACATTGTGTCCTTTGTAAATGATGAATACGTTGGTCCAATTTGTTAACATCTATAGTATTTGATTCACGTGATGGAACTATAGTGTTCGTCCTTGCGGGCGATCCACATGCCTGGCAAAATTTGAATCCCAAATCGTTGAAATATCCGCACTTGTCACAATACTTCCCCATTTTATATGGTCCATTGTTACTCATAACATTCTGAAAAGACAGACAAATACGAAATCTAAAAGTGAAACCTAAAAGCTACAAGATCCCAAGACAATCCTTTTTTGTCACAAATAAAGCCAGATTTTGATGGTATCCTAATACAGTGCTTTTCGCCTGCATGCCCAATCAACTTAAAGCTGGACGCCTGTGAGTACAGAAGCGGCCACCATATTGGGGTAGGCTGGAGTTTTGGAACTATCATAGTGCATTTAATGCCGTTAAATGTTGAGACATGTTTAAATAATGGCAAAATTAATGGGAACGGTGGGAAAACGTAATAGTTCTCTGATGGCAAGAGTGTCTGTGAAAACACATTGATGCCATGGCTATTAGGAGTTGGGTAAGGTGTGAAATGCGGAAGTGGCTCCCCATTTCTACTTTTCATAACATTTGAATCCAAAGCCATGAGGTCCATTGTGTGTGGCCCGTACAACTTCTCAACTAGTGTCCATGTCTCCGGACTTAAAGTGGAATCTGATCTAGTCAATGTTCGGCTGGGGGCATCTGCTGGGTTGTTTTTGCTCTGTATATAAAATAAACGCAAATGAATATTTTTGGCCAATGTTAGTTCAAAAATATCTTTCATGGTTTCTGTTAAGGGTCGGTTTCGACTGCCCTGATTTTCCCAAGCTGAGACTACAGCTTGATTATCCACGAAGGCATCAACTCTGTGATTTGCCAATTGATCGATTACTGATCTAATAGTTAGGAGAAAGGCCCTTGCTTCTTTTAAATGAATTGGATCATGATCATTATTGCCCCAGTAATCGCCGAAATGTTGGACTGCTTGTCCCTGAGTTTGAATGACTGCACCCCATTTGTAAGTAGAAGAATCGGTCGCGAGGGCAAGTTGTAAATGATGCTCTTGTAGCCATGGCCAGATCTGTTCACAATTGTCAAAGAACCGCCAATAGCAAATTTCTGCCCTAAGTTCGCTGGACAAGAGGGCTGGTTTACAGCTTCGGATGGCTTTAGAAATCGCTATGTTAACCTCGCGTGTATACAGTTTTGCGGCCGGTACAGCCAACATAAAGGATATTCATTTTCCCGAAAATCTCTGCAAGGTTTTGACTGAAAGCACGTTTTGTTTTAACAAGTATTCCCGCAGAATAGAAAATTTGTCTTTCTTGTCTTGGGGTAAAATAAATGCTTGCGACGATGAGTCGATTTCAAAACCTAACCATTTCAGTTTCTGAACGGGTTCTAAAATGCTTTTCTTGATTGACAAGAAATAACCTAAACGTATAAGAATATCGCAGGTAATATAAATAGCCAGCGAAGTGTTGTCCTTAACCGACCTCACAGCATGATTTTGACCTGTATATGGGGCAATAAACCGATCATCGATATATTGTAGCACAGGCACTCCGAGATCACACAGATAACTTGTAGCTACCATACCAGTAGTTTGATAAATGTATGCGCTGGAGCGAAACCCGAAAGGGATGATTGTGTAAACCATGTACCAACCAGAAAACTGAATTCCGAAATATGTTTGACTATCTTTACTTAGTGGGATGTGATGGTATCCATTTTTTATCGTCGACCGTACACATGTATGCCACCCTTGGAACTAGTCTGGGTATATCTTTCAATGTGTCTAATTTAATGGGCGTATCTTTTATCCATAGGTTTAAATATCTCTCGTCATGACATAACCGAGGTTTTGTTGGCTCGACCGTCAAAGGCATTACGATGGTTGGAGGCGGTACTTCTCCAACGCGTCCTATTAAGCGAACCGACCCATTACTAATACACTCTTCCAGTGACTTTGAGATAAAATCTTCGAAGCCAATGCATGATTTTGCATTAGGGAACCTGGCGGGCAGTGGCAAATTACTATCGATATGCTTTCCCCGAAAATTGCCTTTAAACGGCGTAAAGAATGAATTAATATTGACACCTTCGCGTAGCCAACTACATACTGTGTGTCCGTCTGGCGAGTGACTTGAGATTGCATTCCATTCGTTCAGGTGATACCTTAGATTTGAAGAAATAAAATATTCATCATCCCGAAAATAAAGATCTTGTATATTTGGTAGTATCACTGAATCATCTACATATAAGTCTTTTGTAACAACTCCTTTGAGCGGAGGAACTCGGGGTTTCTCCCTTATAATTGACCCATTTTATCGTGGTTCTTCTATTTTTCTTAGCCATTTCAGGGTCAAATTTAAAAATTAATTCCCGACTTTTTGAATCAACTTTTGGTATTGAAGTCTGAAACAAGAGAAAAATAAACTACTGTAATTTTAAGGGAAAATTCCCGATTCCTCTGCTCGTGTGAACAAACGTTCACTAGAAAGTAAGTTCCCTATGAGCAGAAGAAATGGGTTCTTGAAACACTAGCATTATAGATTGTTAGAGATAAGGTTTATCCATGTATAATATCACTTTCTAATATCTAATAAGATCTAAATATACTATTATGAAAAAACTAGCACTATATATTGTGAGATAAAATGTTATCTAGCTGTAGTGTCACGTTCTAATATCTGATGAGATCCAAAAATACTGTTCTAATTTCTATCAATAATTGTCTGAGCTATACTAAATGAGTCATAGTCCGATCTTACTGTTTTTCTGCTTTTATTTTTGGACATTTCCTCGCAAAATGATCAGTAGATTTACAGATATAGCATCTCTTGGGCGATGGACCCATGCGCTGAGGCATCCTGGGACCGTGATGTGAGAATGGAGGCATGAAATGCGCCTGTGGTGTTTGTGCCATATGTGGTGTGGGTGGATACCAAATCATACCGCCGGTGCTGGGCATCTAGGGTACATACGGTGACCATGGTTGAGTGGCATTGGTGTGTTTACTCGTGGGTTTTTCGTCAAGGCGCTTTTGTTTTAGCCATTTCGTAAGGCCTGACGTTATTTTCTCGTCTTCCGGTGTGCCAATTAGCTGAAGGCATAGGGTGCCAAGACCTGGGTCGTCTTCGTATCGTTTACATGTTTCATATACTCTCCTATAAAATTCCCCCTTTCGGCCACCAACGGCTTTAGCCGCATCTTTAAGTTTTTCTAATGCCATAAGTAACAGGATGGGAACTGGGTGTGGTGAAGAGGCTAAATATCTCACCTCGCTTAAAGCCTGTGGATAATTACTTATGTGCTCTCTACAGTCTTTTAGCTTTTTTATCTCAGTCTCCATAGCAGACATCTTTTCCTGTAAAATACATTATTGTCACTATGAATGTACTGATACATGCTTTTATTTATTGGAGGTTTATTATTATTATTATTATGATTATTATTATTATTTTTATTATTATTATTATTGCATGCCGAATTTGATGAAAGCGTATTGAGATCTATTTATCTTACATGCTTTATAATTTTAAATTTTAATAACTATAAAAAACTAACCTGTAAATAGTTATCATATCAAAGTGAAATTAGTTTGAAATATGCTAGCAGATAATCTGAGAGAGTGGTGTGATAAGTAAATGGAATGCTATACATATTTATGAAATGTTTCGTTTTCCATACCTGAATCGGTTCTTCTAAAGACCGTTTTTGTCCTTTTGCATTATCATCAGCAGAAGATGCCTGGTTACTGATTAATGTGTTGCTTTTAGGTCCACCACATTCGTTTGCAAGAGATTTCGCAATATGTGTTAAATAACGCCATGACTCTACCTCTTCTATGCTTTTACCAGATAACACTATTATGTCGTTTACCTCCTGATCGCATAATTTTTCTAAATGTTGGTTAAGTTCCTCGATAGTCATGTTTTCGGTGTTCTGACTTTTCCCAAATTTCATGTAAATATCCGGTGGCCCGTCCATTGCCTTAAGTTTTAGAGCCAGTGGTAAAAGATTTTTCCCTTTCAAGGAATGACGTGCTTTCAAAATGTTTGACATCGTGAAAATGGCCAGGGAATGTACAGTGATGTGTATTGGTAGGGAGCTAAATTGTGCAATTTCGTTGTTATGCACAAATATGTCTGACACCTGACTGACCCTACGACCTTTGCTAATGATGTCTGATCACAACGGGTGGTGTTTGATATGTCAACTATAGGGTCAAAAACTACATAAAAGGTTTACACACACAACTATAGTGTCAAATCGACCTTTCTAAGTAAACATGACAATATTTATGTGGCAAGAAGCTGACCTAGGGTACTGTTAATTGTGAATGTAATAAATTGTTTTGAACTATGAATGAGAATATAATGAAAATGAGGTAATTTAACGAAAATTATTATCATTATTATTATTATTATTATTATTATTATTATTATTATTATTATTATTATTATTATTATTATTATTATTATTATTTTTTTGTTTTTTGTAAAATGAATTTGTTGGTTTTGTTATGTTATTATTAATATATTATGATGACCAACCTGAGCTTACCAAATCTTAACTACTCTATCAGGTTAAGCTTATTATAATCTACCACACAAAGCAGCCTTAAATTCAAAATTCTTTATTTCTCATAACTGCAAATTTTACAATAAAAAGGACATATGCAGAATGTTACAATTACATTTAAAAAATTGCATCCATGAGCTGACATAATCAACCTGGAGGACGGACTCTCTCAAAAATAGTCTCAATAAAATTTAATATGTTATGCAATATTGACAATTACAATCATCAATATCAGACTCGAGCATTGTGATCCTGCACCACCAAGTAGTCTTAAGATTTATTTTATTAAATTTTCCTTTGCGATCTGTTTCACAAAATGGCCTTATGATCTACTCTATCAAACCTGAGCTTTACGATCTGCCTCACAAAATGGCCTTATGATCTACTCTATCAAACCTGAGCTTTACGATCTGCCTCACAAAATGGCCTTATGATCTACTCTATCAAACCTGAGCTTTACGATCTGCCTCACAAAATGGCCTTATGATCTACTCTATCAAACCTGAGCTTTACGATCTGCCTCACAAAATGGCCTTATGATCTACTCTATCAAACCTGAGCTTTACGATCTGCCTCACAAAATGGTCTTATGATCTACTCTATCAAACCTGAGCTTTAAGATCTGCCTCACAAAATGACCTTATGATCTACTCTATCAAACCTGAGCTTTACGATCTGCCTCACAAAATGGCCTTATGATATACTCTATCAAACCTGAGCTTTACCATCTGCCTCACACAGTGGTATAATATGATCTACCCTGTAGAAAATTTTCCAAAATTAACCCAACAGGAATAACACATATAAATAAATAAAGATAAATAAAATAAATAAATGAATTTTTCATGATATAATAAACTGTATCAAACAGTTATATTCATATTCTCCTATATCCATGATATTATGATTAATATCATCATGATCATCTACAGTACGACCTGGGTCGTCTTCGTATCGTTTACATGTTTCATATACTCTCCTATAAAATTCCCCCTTTCGGCCATCAACGGCTTTAGCCGCATCTTTAAGTTTTTCTAATGCCATAAGTAACAGGATGGGAACTGGGTGTGGTGAAGAGGCTAAATATCTCACCTCGCTTAAAGCCTGTGGATAATTACTTATGTGCTCTCTACAGTCTTTTAGCTTTTTTATCTCAGTCTCCATAGCAGACATCTTTTCCTGTAAAATACATTATTGTCACTATGAATGTACTGATACATGCTTTTATTTATTGGAGGTTTATTATTATTATTATTATGATTATTATTATTATTATTATTATTATTGCATGCCGAATTTCATGAAAGCGTATTGAGATCTATTTATCTTACATGCTTTATAATTTTAAATTTTAATAACTATAAAAAACTAACCTGTAAATAGTTATCATATCAAAGTGAAATTAGTTTGAAATATGCTAGCAGATAATCTGAGAGAGTGGTGTGATAAGTAAATGGAATGCTATACATATTTATGAAATGTTTCGTTTTCCATACCTGAATCGGTTCTTCTAAAGACCGTTTTTGTCCTTTTGCATTATCATCAGCAGAAAATGCCTGGTTACTGATTAATGTGTTGCTTTTAGGTCCACCACATTCGTTTGCAAGAGATTTCGCAATATGTGTTAAATAACGCCATGACTCTTCCTCTTCTATGCTTTTACCAGATAACACTATTATGTCGTTTACCTCCTGATCGCATAATTTTTCTAAATGTTGGTTAAGTTCCTCGATAGTCATGTTTTCGGTGTTCTGACTTTTCCCAAATTTCATGTAAATATCCGGTGGCCCGTCCATTGCCTTAAGTTTTAGAGCCAGTGGTAAAAGATTTTTCCCTTTCAAGGAATGACGTGCTTTCAAAATGTTTGACATCGTGAAAATGGCCAGGGAATGTACAGTGATGTGTATTGGTAGGGAGCTAAATTGTGCAATTTCGTTGTTATGCACAAATATGTCTGACACCTGACTGACCCTACGACCTTTGCTAATGATGTCTGATCACAACGGGTGGTGTTTGATATGTCAACTATAGGGTCAAAAACTACATAAAAGGTTTACACACACAACTATAGTGTCAAATCGACCTTTCTAAGTAAACATGACAATATTTATGTGGCAAGAAGCTGACCTAGGGTACTGTTAATTGTGAATGTAATAAATTGTTTTGAACTATGAATGAGAATATAATGAAAATGAGGTAATTTAACGAAAATTATTATCATTATTATTATTATTATTATTATTATTATTATTATTATTATTATTTTTTTTTTTTTTTTTTTTTTTTTTTTTGTTTTTTGTAAAATGAATTTGTTGGTTTTGTTATGTTATTATTAATATATTATGATGACCAACCTGAGCTTACCAAATCTTAACTACTCTATCAGGTTAAGCTTATTATAATCTACCACACAAAGCAGCCTTAAATTCAAAATTCTTTATTTCTCATAACTGCAAATTTTACAATAAAAAGGACATATGCAGAATGTTACAATTACATTTAAAAAATTGCATCCATGAGCTGACATAATCAACCTGGAGGACGGACTCTCTCAAAAATAGTCTCAATAAAATTTAATATGTTATGCAATATTGACAATTACAATCATCAATATCAGACTCGAGCATTGTGATCCTGCACCACCAAGTAGTCTTAAGATTTATTTTATTAAATTTTCCTTTGCGATCTGTTTCACAAAATGGCCTTATGATCTACTCTATCAAACCTGAGCTTTACGATCTGCCTCACAAAATGGCCTTATGATCTACTCTATCAAACCTGAGCTTTACGATCTGCCTCACAAAATGGCCTTATGATCTACTCTATCAAACCTGAGCTTTACGATCTGCCTCACAAAATGGCCTTATGATCTACTCTATCAAACCTGAGCTTTACGATCTGCCTCACAAAATGGCCTTATGATCTACTCTATCAAACCTGAGCTTTACGATCTGCCTCACAAAATGGCCTTATGATATACTCTATCAAACCTGAGCTTTACCATCTGCCTCACACAGTGGTATAATATGATCTACCCTGTAGAAAATTTTCCAAAATTAACCCAACAGGAATAACACATATAAATAAATGAAGATAAATAAAATAAATAAATGAATTTTTCATGATATAATAAACTGTATCAAACAGTTATATTCATATTCTCCTATATCCATGATATTATGATTAATATCATCATGATCATCTACAGTACATCTTAAAATCCAAAAATAGCCCCACACGAGAGGCTAAAATAAATGAATAAAACTAAATTAATAAATAAATTTTCATAAAATGATTAACTATATCGAAAAGATATTCTCCAAATTTCCATGATATTATTAACAATATCATTACAGTAATATCTTATAAAATCCCAAACCTATAAGACCAGAGAGCTGGTATAAACACGTCTGGTCAGCTCAACAATTCAATCTTATAATGATCACTTCGACTCATTGACCTCTATAGGTGACCTGGAATAGTTAAAATTCAATGTTTATTTTCTTTAAATCTTACTTTTGGATATCACATAAAAGTGGTCATTTAAACTCGATAACTTTATCTTAACAACACCTTGTGACTAAATACACAGAAATAACCTTTACACAGAAATAACCTTTTACATTTTAACAGTTGTAGGCATATAGGCTAATATAATAATAATAATAATAGCAATAATAATAATAATAATATTAAAAATAGCAATGATAATTATAATGATAGCAATAATAATAATAATAATAAAATGATGATAATATTTCTACCATGTTAACATATGTGTGTGTGTGTGTGTGTGTGTGTGTGTCACGTGTGTGTGTGTGGGTGTCAACTCACGTATGCTTTTGTTATGTTTTTTATTATTTACTTTACAATGCAAGAAATAATGTTTTGCACTTGAACTTGAAGAATGATAAAACACATATACGTTAATTACATTTAACATCCGGTCTGAAATGATTAAAGGCTTGATGCTCAACATCTCCCTTTTAGTCGATTCTAAATTTCAAAAAAAGGTTGTGGATTTTTATTTTGTTTTATGACAGTTTTATACAGCGATACATATTTATATATTTTATACTAGTATATCTTAAATAAAATGGCTATACATGAAACATCAAGTTTATAGTATTTTTTATTTCAGATTTCATTTTTGTCTTTACCAAAAATATTAAACTTAAGGGCTATTTTTTTTAAGATCATGAAAATTTAAATCCTGAAAACTATATGATTGCTAAGTGAAAAAATTAATGAGGTATTTATAGATAAAGAGAGATTTGCTGCCGGAAAATTGATGAACCACCAAAAAAGCCGTATAGAAATATGATTCTACATCGTTTGCCATTTTGTCTTTTATAAAACCCAAAGTCCCGACTGAATGCACATGACGCGCACTGCTAAATTTTTTGAATGAATGCATATGAACTAAAAATGATCGGGTACAGGTAGGCGTGTACTCAAATCAAATCAGACAGTTAACAAAAAACCAAGTGCATGACGTGTACACGATATTTATTTCACGTCTATTTCTGAAAGGTCAAAAGCAGCAAATATCGATTTATGTGTGTGAATATGAGTCTGGTGTTTCACGGTCAACTCGGGTAAATGCAATAATCACGATTCATAAACCTGAATTGGAATGTTACTTATTTATTTATTTATTTGCTCATAGCTTTAAAGCTTATTTGTAGGATTTGATTGGATTAATGGTTATTCACCTCCCGGCAGGTTAGTTATTAGATGGTGCAGGAAACCGGTATGTCCAAAGAAAACCACAAACCTACGACAAGCGAGCCCTAGGAGTGTTCGAAACTAGGCGGAGAAAGGCACCGTGATACATAAGCGCGGGCTTTAGACCAATCGACCACCAATCAATTTAAAACTTATTGGAGTGAATAACATGTTTACTTTATCTATACATTTAAATATTAAATCGTTAAAAATTATGTAGCAGTAAACACAAACTGTATATGGTATCAATACATTCAAATACTTTTGGGAAAGTCAAAGAAATAAATAAATAAATTAATTAATCAATTAATTAATTAATTAATCGATCTTTCTTAAATGACGTAAATGAGTACATAATTCATATATCCATCGCTGCTGGTGTAGTAAACTCCCCGAGAGTATCCATAACTCAGTAGACAGTACTTTGTGCTGTCAGAAATTATACCATTTAGCAAAAATTTTCAGCGGTCTTAATTTTTTAAATTTATTGACAACTAAGGTTTGTTCCATCACGCAAAGCATTCTCTATCTGGATTTGGATTTATATAGTTTCGGAACTTTAGATAAATTAATTTTTAACTTTTTGGCTCATGTTTATATCTATCATAGTTTTTGGCCCCTAGTGTAACTGATAAGAAAAAAATTTCCGAAATGTGCACATATGGCACGTAAGACTTTACAGGTATTTGTATTATGTTTAACCTAATTAGGGTACCTGCATATGAAAAATTGTAAATAGAAATGGGGCACAAATATTCATGCAATAATTATATTGGTTTACGTGTTAAAAATGATACAATTATGCATACATACATGAAAACGACGACATTGAAGCGGAAGTAAGTGATGGTTTTTTCGATTATGAACATTTTACCTAAGTTTCGCTTTAAAAAAGATTATATTAGTTATACCAACTATGAAACAGACTATTATTTAAATTGATTTAGCATCTACATGTAGTTTCTCTATCTGGATTTGGATTTATATAGTTTCGGAACTTTAGATAAATTAATTTTTAACTTTTTGGCTCATGTTTATATCTATCATAGTTTTTGGCCCCTAGTGTAACTGATAAGAAAAAAATTTCCGAAATGTGCACATATGGCACGTAAGACTTTACAGGTATTTGTATTATGTTTAACCTAATTAGGGTACCTGCATATGAAAAATTGTAAATAGAAATGGGGCACAAATATTCATGCAATAATTATATTGGTTTACGTGTTAAAAATGATACAATTATGCATACATACATGAAAACGACGACATTGAAGCGGAAGTAAGTGATGGTTTTTTCGATTATGAACATTTTACCTAAGTTTCGCTTTAAAAAAGATTATATTAGTTATACCAACTATGAAACAGACTATTATTTAAATTGATTTAGCATCTACATGTAGTTTCTCTATCTGGATTTGGATTTATATAGTTTCGGAACTTTAGATAAATTAATTTTTAACTTTTTGGCTCATGTTTATATCTATCATAGTTTTTGGCCCCTAGTGTAACTGATAAGAAAAAAATTTCCGAAATGTGCACATATGGCACGTAAGACTTTACAGGTATTTGTATTATGTTTAACCTAATTAGGGTACCTGCATATGAAAAATTGTAAATAGAAATGGGGCACAAATATTCATGCAATAATTATATTGGTTTACGTGTTAAAAATGATACAATTATGCATACATACATGAAAACGACGACATTGAAGCGGAAGTAAGTGATGGTTTTTTCGATTATGAACATTTTACCTAAGTTTCGCTTTAAAAAAGATTATATTAGTTATACCAACTATGAAACAGACTATTATTTAAATTGATTTAGCATCTACATGTAGTTTCTAGTTTTTAAATTTAATTTTTAGTATTTGATTTTTTTAAATGAATATATATGTGATAAAATATAGTCTTTGATTTGCTAAAATTATATCAATCTATCTTGGAAAATAGCCTTTTCCCTTTTCAATTTACAAATGTACTGTAATATCAAAAATGTTTAGGTCTGAATGTGCTTTACTGATTGATGCATTTTCAGCTTACAACATAGTACTATCAAAAATAGATTTAGGAAAAATAGGTATCAGGAATGGTCCACATTGAAAACATTGTTTTCAAAGTTAAGAAATATCAAATGGATTTTATAACCGTAGTTGATTAGAGCAATGTTTAATTGATTTATCTTATTTAGTCAAGCGAAGTTTCTCACAGTAGAAACCGCAGCATTTGAATCTAGACATTGACAGTCACTGTGATCTATTAGCGTGTTCTTAGACCAATTGGTCACCTAGATTCCCATTTTCGTCAAAGATAAGAGGATATAACAGCACAAATTTTATTTTGCAAAGTTGATCAGTTAAAGCATTATATCTTTCAATGTCATAGACGTGAAAGTAAGTGAAAGAATCTTGATTGGGGCTTAATATTACTCCACTCCAATCGACCAAGTATTAATATTAACATGATTGCCATACTTTCATCACTACTTTCCTATGTTTAGCCCGTTGGTGGTTTGATTGATTATTAGTTTTTGTTGTATGATTGACATAGAAGTTTCTAATGCGTTGTGCTGCTTTTGTATCGGATGCGGCATAGATTATGCGTTGGACGTTTTGATTGTAATTTTTTGTTTACAATTTCGTTGGTGATTGTGTGAACTCGAGATGAAACTGAACCTCCTATGTTATGTTAACTTGTCTAAACCTGGTACAATGTTGGTTATTAGACATACAGAATAAGTATTAAATGCTCAATAAAGCCATATTTTATGGTTTAACTTTTTTAATTGTTTTAGATGAGTTCAGCTGTCTATGCAGCTTTCTCGCCATTTGCCACATGTTTGTGTTGATAAATTGATTCACTTACCAAGTTAATACGCGTTTACATCTTTATTCAATGTTGATAAGGGCATTTTATTTTTATAAAGTTTATAATTCTCAAGTCGACAATTTGGTCCCTTTAACTGTTAAGTGCAAATATAACTGATCGAAAGCAAGTGATTTACTTTATATGGAACCTAGATATTATTTAAATGACAATAATATTTAGTTAATATTAAGAATACATTTTCGGATAAAGTCAATAATTGTGTTTTTGCTTTTATCTACTGTTATTCAAGTTTTATATGTTTAAATAAGTTGGAAGGGTCTACAGCTTTTCAGTATAGATCTGAATTTTGTTCAAAGTGCAAAATTTTCCAGTCAATCCTAGATACATTTATGATAAAGTTGACTTATTAAAATCATTTGAGTTTACCCAGTTGCTTATTATAGATATTTCTTTGACCATTAAACGTACATAAATGATGAAATTCAATGCTAAAATGTAGCTGCAATTTTGGCCATTTGGGATTTTGGTATTTAAAAAAAAGGAAAATATCTTTTGTAATTGCCTGTCACTTACTTTAGGGCAGTGAATCATACAAATAACAAACATCGGTGTATCGCATGTACAAAATCGATGAAAAATAACAAACAAAAAGATGAGAAATACGAGTATAGTTTGACCGCAAGGTGTGGCTTTAATATGACTTTGTAAAAACCCGATGATTTTGTCCACTAAATGATACACCTGACGCGTTAAAACGCATTTGTAAAATATAAGAGATTGGCGATTGTATACAAAAGTGGTTATTATTAAATTATGTTATTTATTTTAAATACTAAAGTATAATCCACATCTGACAGTTTTCATTTATTTATTTATTTTTGACGATTCCAGTCAACTAGTGACCTAATGAAATTCATTTTGGGTCAGCCCATATCTAGTTAGTATAATAGTTGTTTTCTTTGACCTACCTCAATAGTGAATTCTTGGTTCTAAACAAGTCAGATTTATTTAAAAACACGATAAACTGAGACATAAACTTAAGAAAAATAAAGAAATTTGATTTAAAAAACAGTTTAGCTACTTTGCTTGACAAAAATGGATGATAAGTTTAAAAATTCATATTTCATCGCAAGGAAACATCTGAACTGAAAGCCACGCCAATTAAACATGTCACTGTGTTCGCGAATCAAAAAGTTACAATGAATAATTTCTTCTAATGATCGGTAGAATTAATCCGTTACATGGTGTAGAAGTGACATTATACGGCTAGTTATAAATTAAATTAAAAAAAATTGTTTTTGGTTTAATTTGACGGAAAGAGAATATTCATTCGTTTTTAGTCATAAACTACTTTAGTTCAGTGAACAGAGTATTATATCACTGTACATGGTTTACAGAAGTGTAGGGTAGTTACGTTACTCACTGTGCAAGGCACGTTATTTGGTTTTTTCCCGATCAAATAAAGAACAAAATTGAAGAATTGATCCTGTTGTTTTTTGACGAGAGAGTATGTTTAAAGGGTAAAAACGTATATCGACGTTATAGTATTATAAGGTCGTAACTACCAGTTTAGCCAGTTGAAATATTCTGAGAAAATTGTAGAAAAACATAACAGAAATCAAGGTATTTCATGCAATAAAAAGCTAATGGATTAATAAAAACACTATAAAATGAAAGGTACATTACATTCTTTATTATATTTTTAAGGCCCAGAAGAAAATTTAATGACAATTTAGTACTTACGACCTTCTGTTTTTTTATTTTGAAGCCAGTGAGTTTCATATTGTGCAAAGTCGCATCTGACACTTACGACGTACGAGTCAAAATAAGACACTGCATGTTAAAAATTAAAATGGTAGAAACTACCAAATTGTTAGTTTTGGCATTGAAAATATCTGCTTCAGTAACAATAATCCGGTGCATTTTTATCAAATCAACAACAAATCTTCCGAAAAGATATGAAACCAATGGTAAAATATATCCATTCATTTTGGAGAAAATAAACCAGTTTTAAAGGGCCAGGGACAATATGTTGGTTACCTTTTTGCCAGTAGTTTCTGTATTTTAAAATAGGGAATCCCTAAGATGGCATGTATAAAAACATTATTTCGAAATTTTGAAATATTGTTACATGTATTTCAAAATTACAAAGTAACTTTTTTTTCACAGGTATAGACACCGTAATGAAGTTTATGCTAATGCCTATTTATTTATTTATTTATTCATTCATTCATTCATTCATTCAATTTAGTATTTTATCCATACTATGTCCCAAGAAATACGAGTTCAATGACAGTCATTCTATCCTGTGTACACTTGAAAAAATTTGTAAATAACTTTTTTAGGTGATACAAAAATTATTTGGAATTGAATCACCCCTGACCTTAACCTGAAGTAAAATATTTGAATGCAATTTGCCAGTATATGCATTTTAAAAGGAATATCTGTTATCAATAGTACATCACAACTAAAAATTAAAAATATTGATTTTCTATCCATAACTATGAACACTTGTTTAGTTATTACAGTATGTTCAACCCGATTTTAGTTTGATTGATAAAATTTGAACATATTACAAATAAGACAGTCTATGGTTACAAAACAAATACTTAAATTCCAACAATTTAACGAATGAAATCTTAACAATCAAAATTTGGTAAAGAAGTCATAATACTTAAAAAGAGTAACAAATCAAATTTCTATAATAAACACGAATTAATTAAAACAAGAGCTGTAAGTGAAAACTATTACACCCACTCCTTTCTTCTACAAATTTGTCAGAGTTTTATATCTGAATAAAACAGTCAAATCTAAAAAAAGGCTAAATTTGAATAAAAAAGTAACAAAAAAGTTATCTCAATCTAACAATTTCTGATTTTATTGGAGACGTAACTTTGTCCACCAGGAAAAGGAATGTACAATTTTACATGGCGTCCCCCCAAAACAAAATTGAAAAGTGAAAAATTAAAAATTAAACTTTACACATAAGCAAGAAATGGACTGACTTGACTGACTACAGTTAATTACCACTTTTTCGAAGTGGGGTATGATCATATTCAATCAACAATAACATTCTAACAAATCAATTCTTAATTAAAATAATGTTAAAATAATGTTAACCTGAATAATTAAAACAATGATTAACATGGAAACTGAACAGAGAAGCAATTCAGTAAAAAAGGGGTTTACTCTTTAGTCAGACTTTGGGAGTGCCAAACACTTTTTACGTCGAAAGTCAAACCACACATTTTAAGTTTTAGTAAGACATTGTAACAAGGATACTTTATATAGCCATTGTATATTTAGCCATTCTTATGTTTTGTATTCAATGTCATAATCATCAGAGGTGTTAGGTTCTGGAAGATTATTATCAGAACCTTCGTGAGGCAAAGAATTATAGAACTGGTGATGGACACTAGGTATAAGCCCCTTGGTACACAGAGACTGTAAGTCTGTAAACTTTGCCTCTAATATCGGAATGAGTCTGTTGTATAAAGGTTTCAGTTTGTAGTCCTTTATGCTGACAGTGGCTGATTTCTTTCGCCCCCTAACAATTGTCATACTCTCGTATACATCTGAAAACTGGTCTTTAACAAAGATTTTATTAGGAGAGTCCTTTCGGTATTGAAAGCTATAGACTTTATTCCAATCAATAATATTTCCGTCATCATCTTTATTGCGATTAGTAACAACTTTGCTCGCACAACCTTGATATCATACACACAGTTGTTTTTCAGTTCTTTTACTTGATATCTTGGTTCATTTTGTTTTGCATTGCGAATGGCAGTTATCCAGTCAATTGGACTGTAAATTTCTTTTCTTTTCGTAGCATACTCGATCGTTGCATGGACCGAATCTCCCTCCATATAAGAGTGTCCCCGTTCAAAATAATTGTGAGTGATAACATTTATTGGAAGATTTGTCACACTGTATAAACACATAATACTGAAGAGAAGATTACATTGTTGTCCAGTACAGCTATCTGAATAAAAAATTATTTCTTTCTTTGGACCCACTTCCTTGTTGTGTATATACAAACAAATGGCAATTTCACAGCTTCCTCTTTTGGCTTCAGTTTCCCACCAAACATTGCAAACTACATTTTTAGACCTCAAATCATATACTGAGAAGTTGTATGTAGCAAGTTTACGACTATAGTAAGCATCCGAGACGAATAATTATGGTGTGATTAAGATTTTTTGTAAGTCAAAGTTAAGAACGTGAACTTCATCATTTTCCATAGCAATGAGTTTGTCACTTGCTATACTATACGCGCTTCCTCTTTTCTCTTTAAATGTTTGTCATGTTCTTCTTTATGTTGTTCCTTTTCAGTTTTCGATAACTTTGAAAACGAATCGCAGAACTTACATATCTTTTTTTGGTTTGTGAAACCCCAAATTGAATTCAGAAGCAAATATATGATCACAGAGCCAGTATTTCTAAGGATCCCTTGCATCCGAAACACACTTTTCTCTATAAAGACTGTACATTTTTCTAAATAAAAAATTTTAATTAAATATTTTCGCTGGGTGTTTTCAGGCAGTAATGTGATTCTACCGCAGGGAATGAACTTATATGTTTTCTTGTGTACTCTCGATTAGCTTCAGAAATCATACCTCTACCCTTTTTGCGCTTTCATTTGTCTGTAACCTTACTATTGTTGTTTATATCATTGTTGATATTAAGAGTGTACATCACAGTTCTTTCTCCTATCTTAAGTGTTCCCAAAAAGAAACAGACTCTGTGAATATTTCTATCTTTCTGCGTTAGATAATATTCCAATGAATTTTCCTACTTGATTATGAAGCAGTTGTTTTTCGCCCCGTTTTACCTAAGTCACATTAGATTTTATGAATTCTCTTTGTCCACTGTAATCCATACTCCAATACTGATGGAAGGTAAAGTCCTGATAATTACACGTTATTTTATGGGTACAATTAAATTTGCATTTGCAATCTGGTCTCTTTATTAAACATCTTTGCACTTTTTTGCCTCGACTTGAAACATATTCCTCAAAAGCATTTCTATTTCTTTTTCTTACAGATTGTTTCCATTCCTCTTTATTTTTATTTTTTCTTCTTGACTGTCTTTTAGCAGGTTTGTCATCCAGATCTCCAGAATCAGTCTCTACGATGTCATCGGTTGGTATGTCTGTATCAACTGTTCCCGTACTACAAGTACTTACATCAGTTGTTACCACAACATTTCTATGGTAATTCATTTCAATTTCAACATTGTCATTATCCTTGACCAAGCTCTCAAATAATGGAAATAGAATATCAACATCTCAGATTGTTCATCAGAATTCAAAATTCAAGATCAAATGTTCCATCAGTTTCCATTATTAAGTGTTCATTGTCACACTTCCCATGTTTCTTTAGTTCTACTTGTACTCTGAATCATTGTTGGCAATATGTTCCCGAGTAGGTTGTACTTCGAAGATGTTGTTTGAGTCGAGCATATATCCACTGTGGTCATTAATTTGAAACTTTTTGTAATGATCTGAATTCACTGCAACATGTAGCAGTTGTGGCCGCTTTAGAACATTCTTGCACTTTGTTATTATCAAAATCTAAATGAGCTGTAAGACGATTAAATGAAATGTCCTCTTCATCTGTGTCATCTGTTACATTTGCTTGATTAATTGTTTTAACTAAATCACTTAACAAAACATTGTCTTCTTCGTCGCTACTAAAACTTATATTTTCCATGTTGAAATTTCTTTGGTACGTTTGATTCACAGTCTGTAAATCAGTTCTCTAAACTATTACTGTAAGACTCAAAGTCAGGTAATAAATCCTGTTTTTTCCACTGCGGAGCGCTGTCATACATTGAAATAAACCTTTCGATGTTAAAACCAAACTTTAATTTCAGATACATAGCTTAAAAATCAAGTCCAAAATGTATACCTTTACAACATAATTCTTCATAAAGATTTATCCAGGAAACTTGATCTCTTTTCCATGCTGGTGTGAAATGGAAATGCTGTACATTTACACAGTTATGAATTATATCTTTCACTTCTTCTGGATATATAAAAAACTGATCTCTCAATTGATATTGTTTTTAAAGAATTGATTGTTAATAAAATTGGACAAATTGATAAATTGGCAGAGTTGAACACAGTCTTAAAGATATTAGTATCGTATAGGTGCATTTTCTAATATTTTTAAGGCATTTATGTCTAAAAGTTGCAAAACTTCCAATAATGTATATGAAATAGAGTGTAACTTATGTGGTAACCAACTTATTCACCAACACTTCAATCAACCGGACCATTGCGTGTTGTCTATGAAGGTTAGAATTTTGGAAAAAATATACCACCACACTAATAGTCCTGTTTTAAGAACACCATTCTGATTACAACGTGAGAACTATTGGATTAGAGAACTAGGCACTGCAATACCATATGGATGCAATGATAAAATTGATAGAGTAGGGAACCTTTCTAGCCCAGGTTGTAAGAATGTTAATGTTTTACACCTGTTCAACAGAACTACACGTGACAAAAGAAGTCATGGACATCGAAGTTACAATAAACCCAATATCCATGATGTTAGTTTTTCTAATCTTTTACAATTTATTCAGAAACCTCTCGGATTACACCATATTCGAACTTAACTGTACTCTTTACCACTTTCCCGTCTAAATCAGTTACAAGAAGAATGCATATACAAAACTACTACATATTTTAATACACCAGAGTTTAAACTTAACGCTATCATCATGAATATTGCATTTAAAAGGTTATTTAAACCTGCTCAGGAACACAATATACAGGACGACAACAGTCGCCTAATTTCGTAAATTACATTATGCAAACAAAGGCATAGATGCTATTAATTATACTACTTAACAAACTACTTATTTCAAATATAACTCGCCACCTCTAATTTCCTACTCCTACAATAAACCCATCGCATCCACAATTTTCAATTATAAACAAACTTTGCAGTGCCTAAACTTTCATAACTTTACTCCACCTAACTGCTCTTGCTCAGCGTCCCTATATATTTATAAACAAGCTGGGCATGTAGTAACAGGTGATCTTAATATAATTGAAAATACTTAATTAAGATGTCTTCTTTCAAATGGCCCTAAATACACGGAGGCTCAACCTTTTACTTGGTAACAGAATTTCAAAATCATTATGGATTCTGTTGAAGAGTATGCAGAGGTCGGGCTAAATTAGAAGACGTAGAGCTTGATACTTTATCCGACTGGATAAGGACAATTAGAAATTTTGTCAAGTCAAGGATTGCAAAACTTTAAGTGTCTATGGATACTAAACCTTTAGCGCTCAGGGACCCTGAGGTTTCTGCAATCTTTACTAACATACATAACAGGTATGTTGTTGTCCCGCCTGATAAAGCTTCTAACAACATAATTTTCGTTTGTAAGAAATTTTATGTTGAATGTCTTATTAAGGAGCTTGGTTAAGAAAGTATGTCGGAGAATCCTACTTATACCAAAACTAATTTTACCAAAGATGAAGTTCTTTCCAATCATAGGGGAGTCTTTGAGTCTTTTGGTATCAATTTAAAACAGGAAGAACTTGACCTGCCTTACTTGTATAGGATTCCAAAACTAAAACCCATACAAGGAAAGATATATAGCAGGTTCCTCTAAATGTACTACTAAATCATTATCAGTATTTCTTACACAAATTTTGACAGTCGTCAAAGATGGCCTTTAGACTTATTCACATAAAGTCTATTCTACATCTGGCATCAACCAAATGTGGATTCTTAAAAATTCTAAAGAACTACTTGACCATTTTGTTTCTAATACTCTATCTTCGGTAAAAAGTATAAAAACTTTTTATTTTTCTACCCTTTACACCACTATCTCTATTGCTAAGTTTAAAGAACGTCGAAAACAAATCATTCACTTTTCATTCTTTTACAAAAACGGTAAACCAAGATATAAATATCTAATGCTCAACAGGGATTCTGGTTATTTTGTAAAACACCATACAGACTGCAAACAAAAATATACTGAAGATACTATCAACAAAATGTTAGAGTTTTGATAGACAACATATTTGTTGTGTTTGGCAATATTATCTTTCAACAAACAATCGGTATAAGAATGGGCACAAGCTGTGCACCTTTGCTTGCTGATTTGTTTCTTTATTCATATGAATCAGAATTTTTACAGAACCTTGTCAAATCTGGAGAATAGCCTGTCACTAAATCATTCAACTACACATACAGATATATAGATGACGTTTTATCTCTAAATAATCACAAATTTGGAGAATATGTGAATGTCATCTATCCAAGTGAGCTTGAAATAGAAGACACGACAGATTCTCCATGTTCTGCTTCATATTTAGACTTATACCTCAATTATGACACCCATGAAAGGTTACATCTGAAGCTATACGAAAAACGTAATGACTTCAATTTTTCTATTGTCAACTTTCCGCTTCTTTGCAGTAATATCCCTGCTTCTCCTGCGTATGGTGTATATGTTTTACAGGTAATACGGTACGGTAGCGCCTGTTCCAACAATGGGAACTTTCTGCAACGAAGCAAATTACTTACAATTAAATTGTTGACACAAGGAAATTGCAAGCCTAGGCTAATCAGTGCCTTTAAAAAGTTTTATGGCCGTCATGACAATATTGTTTATAAGTATGTAGTCACTGTATCCCAACTTATACTGGATATATTTGACTTACCATAGTTCTTTCACATGATGAAAAGGCATCTTTAAGGATCCTTAAAGCCTCCTTAAAGCTGCCATAAATGTCCCTTTAAGGACCTTTAAGGGGGTTTTAAGGATCCTTAAATATGCCTTTAAGGAGTCTTTAAGGACTCCTTAAAGATCCTTAATGGAACTGAAATTTTAAGGATCTTTAAGGAAGCTTTAAGGATCTTTAAGGAAAAAAATTATATTTTTCCTTTTTTAAAAAACAACAATGAAATATTATTTTATCATTATCTTTTTTAAAATTTTATTTTAAAAAATCTATTGCATTTATTAATTTTGAAAAAATAAAGTGATAATAAATTAATTTTCTTAATATTATTTTTAATCTCAAGTTTTTAATTTTATTTCTTTATTTTAATTTTTATTTATTTATTACATTCTGTAGTCTAATTGGATTTTATTAATTAAATACAAATTACAAGAAATTTTATAATTAAAATATTCAACTGTTATCCGCTCTCACTGGGAATCGAACCCTGGTCCCTCAAGTTAAGAGTCCATCACCTTACCTATGTAGCTATGGAAGAGATAATCCTGATATTGATAATTATAAAATATGTTTCTAACAATATGCAAATGAGATCACGTGACTGAAAGAAAG
>CM056600.1:30469404-30676904 GCA_029721355.1 Tegillarca granosa
AAACTAGAATTCAAACAGGCGTTATCTATGTCCCCTATGTTGTATAAAATATAAATATTCAAAATGTACTAAAAACAAATCATACTTTTTAATTGAATTAATGTTATAGCCATCGTTACATTAATAAATAAAAAAATCAAGTTTTTCATGATGAGACATCTTTAAGGATCCTTAAAGCCTCCTTAAAGATCCTTAAAATTTCAGTTCCATTAAGGATCTTTAAGGAGTCCTTAAAGATCCTTAAATATGTCCTTAAAGAGTCCTTTAAGGTCCCTTAAAGATCCTTAAAGATTTGATGGCTTTAAGGAGGCTTTAAGGCCCCTTTAAGGATCTTTAAGGGCATATTTAAGGATCTTTAAGGATCCTTAAAGATCCTTAAAGGAGGGGGTTGGTCTTGTGTTTGTTCCTTTCATTCTCAAAATTGACGGTTGTAGCTAGCTAGACAGGAGGTGCTTACCCTTCCGGAGCACCCGGCTCACTTCCTTGATGTAAGTTCACGTGTATAACATATTTTGCCAGTTTGCAAAGTTTTTACTTTGTTTTTTGGATTGTGATATGGACAAGGACGGGTATGATTGTTTTATTTATTATGAGCTAACTGAAGTTGTTCATGAAATCTGTTTAAACGTATTTCTCTTTTAAATAAACACCAGCAATCTAACTTTATCTGAAAAAAAGAAATCCAACAATTTATTTTTTATAGGTTTTTACCAGGTTAAAAAATAACATAAGTTATACAGGGTTTTGACTGGTTACATGGTCCCATTAAGCCTGTGAAAGATGTGTGTACCCTGAGTCACAGGGGAGGGGAACCTTGATCTTTGACAGGGAAAACCGGACCATGTAACCTGCAAAATCCCTGTACAACCTTTTTGTCACCATTCAAAGTGATACTAGTTTGGTCTTTTAACTTGTTTTTGTAGTCTTTATGACTTAAATACATTGTTGTCATGTTTGTCTACCATATCTGTACATCCACAATGTACGAGTTACTTCCTTTTCACCGCTAAACTTTATGTACCCCAGCAGAATTCTAAACATAGTGTCATGTACCCCAGAAAGTACACAAATTGCTTGCATCAATTTTTTAAGAGTGACAGTATAATAAATTGGCTGATCACACTTGTAATCATTTGATTAGGAATGGGAAAATCAATTTATCGTATCTACAAAATATTCAATAAAAACCATGCTTACATTTGATTTGATAAGTTGTTTTTTGTTTTGTTACAATATATAAAATCAAATGGAACACAGTTGTAAGGAGAGCAACATTATTAAGACAAGATAATTATAATAAATTCAAAAATTTTAATTCACTAACTATTTAATGGAAATAAAAAAGTCGTAAGTGCAACTCAAAGTTAGCTTCGTCTTTGAAATAATAGATAACAATAGTGTTTGATGATGGAAACATTGTTCATAATAAATCTATATGTATAATAAATAGTTCTTTTAATATATTTGTTTAACTTGTAAAACACTTCTACTCACCTTTTGACTTTCTGTAAAATGATTCAACTTCCATGCTTTCTCCATGTGTTTCATTGATATAAAAGGTCGTAAGTGGTAAATACGATTTTAAAAAAAAGATCCATTGGAACAATGTGGGAAAAGAAAAGTCGTAAGTGGTAGATACGGCTTTATAATTCAGATCATATTTGGAACTCTATTTGCGACAAAAATTAAACACCTGTTACCATGGAGACGATTAGGATAATTCAGAAGATTTTTTGTAATAGATAAAGAACAAAGAGATTTATCAAACTGTGTAAAAAATCCTTTTTGGTCAAATTTGCTTCTTACGAACTTTTAATACTATAGTGTCGATATACAGTGACTTCATACTATGTTCATGGGCGAGAGAAACTTTTGACGAAAAATTGCTAACATACATTTGCCGTTATTGTTTGCGATATATATGTTCCCTTTCAAATGGACGTTATTGATGTTGGTCAAGTGATGTAACTCTCTACATATGGAATTAGCCTGAATGGAACTGAATTGCCTAACGATATTGATAATGATATGCTTAAAATGACATTTATCATCTAATGTTTATGACAATTCTATAAGGGCATACTTTTACCTCTATCATAAACGTTTCAGGATGTCAAATCCGCGCAATTAAATGCACTGAATCGAAAGTCTTTAGTCTTCTCCATACCAAAATATTCCTTTTAGAATCCCAATGAATTAGTTATATTGACAAGGCAAAGAAACCAAATATATCATCATTCCAAAGGAAAGTGAAAAGTTTGAAAAACGAAATTGATGAAAAATACATTTTTCTTTTGAGTTTTTTATATGTATAAACTTACACTTTCGGCAACCTAAAATAAGACCAATGTTTTCAAGTGTTCTAGCCTATTTGGTGGTAACTTATCAAATGTACCATTTATTTTCAGCGGTCTTAAATTTTGAAATTTATTCAAAACTAAGTTTTGTTCCCTCATGCAAAGCATTCTTTAGCTGGATTTGGAACAATGCTTAAATTTAATTTGATAAGTTGTTTTGGTTTTGTTACAAAATATAAAATCAAGTGGAACACAGTTGTAAGGAAAACAACATTAATAAGACAAGATAATCATAATAAATTCAAAAATAACTATTTAATGGAAATAAAAAAGTCGTAAGTGCAACTCAAAGTTAGCTTCGACTTTGAAATTATAGATAACAATAGTGTTTGATGATGGAAACATTGTTCATATTAAATCTATATGTATAATAAATACTTCTTATGATATTTGATTAACTTGTAAGACTCACCATTTGAGATTGACATCAAGACAGAAAGAGCAATAACCCCAAGGTTAACACCAATATCAATAAATTGCGCTATGGGTTCTATAGCGAGTGATTTACACATTAATTCATTGACTTCTGGTTGAAATGTTCCTGCAGATCTAACAATAGAGCTGACGCCAGTACCTTCATTACGTTCGTAGATATATACAGGCGTAATCCCAGCAGGAGTGCGTAATACTGTCTTTGGAAATTTTTGACTCCTTGGACATAATGCCGGATCAGAAATCCATTTGTCAGAGATTCAAAAATAAATCTTTAAAGATAGATCACCTTGGTTTTCGAAATAGACAGTCTTTAAGGTTTCTTTATAAGACATTACAAATACAAACGAATCCACCAAACATAAGCAAAATACAGAAAATTTTTTGTTTCTGTTCATGTTTGATTTTGTATTTTTCTGAAAAAAGAAGAAAATAATGATAGGAAATAATTTCTTAAAAAATATTTCCATTCTCTATAAAGTAATTAAATATCAGTAATTTTAATTAATCGACGATAATTAACATACACAGTAGTTTTTTATAGTTTTAAAACAAAATTATCATTCGAATACAATGTTTATTGATATTTTTCAAAGCTTAACTGACGTACGTTTTTATTTATTAAACACCTTCTGTTTTTAAGAATTGTTCACTTGAAATTAACGCAATCCTTATATTTTTACCAGACGATCAGATTGAGGACGCTGTTGATATCGTTAAAAGAAAAATTCTAAAAGGCAATTGGTCTGAAATTAAAAAAAAATCAGGGAATATATATATTTATTGCATTGTCAAAGTATATTGATAAACTAATCTAATTTCGTATGCATATATTTGTATGAAGTGTTTGCTTTGTGTTGAGCGATTTTGTTAATACTACTAAGTGCAACTACCAAACGCAGGAGATTCAAACAATTGTTGGAGCAAAGGCAATGTTAATTTATTTTGCCTCTCACAAACATGCAAGAAATGCTTCCCTGAATTGTTTTGATAAAAACTTTATAAATTGTACAAATTTATCATTAAGGATTTAACTTGAAAAAAATATTCATATATTTACTAGTATTTAAATGAATATGAAATTTAAAAAATGATAATGAATCGTAGCAAAATCTTATCAAGTGTATTCATCAATATGTAAAATCAAAAACTAAGGAATTATACACAATATATCAACATCAATTTTGGAAATTTTATTTTCTAATGAAACACCAAACTTAAAGGACGTATATTAATGAAAAGTATATATCTATCTTGTTTACACGTGTTTTTCTCGTTGACATTTGCTATATCTATAAACTAAATTGTGGAATATACGGTTGAATGTTAAATGCTGTTTACACAAAATTAGCATTCTTTTATCTGTTTGTAGTAACGAGCCCGTTATATTTTTTATAAATTTCGTTGATAAATTATTATAAAAGTTCATTTCGGGCATAAGAAGATCAGTTTCTCTGTCCTGTTTTTTGTAAGTGAGCACTTACAAAAACTAAAGAATGTTAGTACACTCGTCCTCGATGTCGCAAATAAATATCGTATACCGATCAGTCCATTATACTGGTACTAAATTAGTAGGAGCCTACAGCAAATGAAACATTCTGCATTGCAATTCAACGGGCTTAAACACACAGTTTGAGACAACTTGAGTTTGAAAGCTAACGTCTTAAATAATCGGCAGACTCAGTCCTAAAAGAACTATACGGGGTACCTGAAAAAATACATAAACAAAAAATAATATGGACTTAGAAAACAGATAACGAATAACGTAGCACTAACGGCAAAACATTTATAAAATGTATTAATTAATATTTTAAATCATACACTCAAAAAAGTTTAAGGATACGGAAACTTAAAAATGAGTTTTAGACATAGCAAACTCAAATCCATCTTTTAAATTTTATTATGTTTGAAAAAAGTTATATTTAATCGAGCTTACTAAATTTAAAGGCATGTCATTTTATTTAAAACAAGAAATTTATCTAAATGACATTTTACCCCCCGCTCCCAGTTGTTGGTGGAGCAACTTGATCGTGAACGATGCTTGCATCTTTGTATAGATTCTTAATATCTGTGCATAGTTTCAGAAAGTTATAAATAATAAATTTTCGGAGAAATTGTATTTACGGCCAAATTGTTAGTGTAAAAAATTATAAGTATCGAAATGGCAATAAATCCACAAAAAAACATCCGATCAAACTAACAATTGCAGGTGCACAAGTTCTTATGACGCCTAACATAATAACATAGTTTCAGATAAAATAGATCATACATAATTAAATAAAAATATGCGATTACCTGTTTGGAGTTGTCAGTTTGTTTTTGTATAAAAAGGCGTGTAATGTCATAAATATTTAAGAAAAACGCTACTTAGCTATAGAAAGATTGTTCAAAGAAGTAATAGAGAATATGGAAAATTCGTTGCCACAGGCAAATGAAATAGCTTCGATTTCTGAACTGTAAATTTGGTAATACTGCCAAAATCAATGTGTGATTTAATAAAAATTGACAGATTAATATTTGTTATGCTGAATATTTTGAAAAAAAAAATTAAAAACTGGTTTTAATTGTTTTTTCTCATATTGTGAAATAGAACATTGTGTAAAGTTATTATAAATGATACAAAAAGATTTTGTTACTTAATCAACTCGTATATATAAACCTCTCAAAGAATATTGTTTACTTAAGCGTTTTATGCAATATTTTTAAAAAATGTTCCCAATAAATAACACAAAAACATTTCTTTGTCATCTGTTAATATTGATTATGTCATACAAAATTTTATTATTTTATTTGATTTTAAAAAAATGTGATAACAAAAAATATCTATTATTAGTAATTATAATAATAAAAGTATAAATTAATAAATAAATAAATAAATTATAATGGAGGTATATATATATTATTTCATGTAAATTAACCTTGATATTTACCGCTTAAATCTCAGGTTGAAGTACTCTCGTATTATCGCTTTCTCATAGCAAGACCTATTTAATGCTCTTGATTTTTTTAACCCCTAAAACAACCACTGTGATATAAACAGGCATACACAGAAAAGAATATCTTTTTTAAATTTGCAATTCCATTTAAACAATGCATGTTTTAAGGGAACGGTTACCTATTACGTTCCTGACTATTGTGTACAGATTTTTAAACTTTGATTATCAATGAATAATTTTCTATTAAGACTTGATTTTCAAGTACAGAATTATTTAAGATTATGACAAACCATTTATGCATATCAAAGATACTTTGACGTGTTCATGAACTTCAGTATCGTCCATTATTTGGAAATTGAGAGCCCTCATTAAATAAAAGAATCTTGACGTCATTAACTTCATTGAATATCATAAATCTCTCTCTCTCTCTCTCTCTCTCTCTCTCTCTCTCTCTCTCTCTCTCTCTCTCTCTCTCATTTTTTCTTTTCTTTTTGATTGGTTGATCGTTCTCTAGAAATGTACCGTTCGTTTTTTTTCGTCAAAAGCAAAAACATTTTCAGAATAAGGGAAAAAGAGACATTGTCGTGACTCAGATAGTCATTTTTACCTATCACCGGGTTGATATTTTTCAGTTTTCGATCCTCCTTACCGAAGTAAAAGCTGCATACTGCTTGGAACGTAGTCAGGAAACTATTTCATTAGATGACGCATTGAATTTATGCCAGCTTAGTTTAGGGGAACTGAAATTAAAATATTGTCGTATATATGACAGAAATTTAGTTATATATACACTTAGGAAAAAAATAATGTCGAAATTGTTGTAACATCTTGAATCAAAAGGAAAATGTATTTACATTTGCAGTTCTTCCTAGTTTATCTATGTATTTTTATAACTTTTCGTAAAACATTAAATAGTGCAAAGACAGTTTTTGTAGCTCGCAGGTCTAAGTTCAAAATACAAAAGTTAAAAAAACAGATGAGTGTATTTATAAGTCAGTGATATGAAGGTAGGTTTTACAGATTCTGCAGTTATTTTTCTAAATTTTTAACATTTTGTTTGTATTATGCCATGTGTGGAATACAAGGAAATAAGAATATCATGTGCGCTGTTTGATGAATGTTTTAGAATTCCAGTGTCAGGTTTTTACTTTTTATTCATATATAACACAAATACCATTTGAATTTTGATGTGCCATAGGTGCATATTTCGGAAATTCATTCCAAATCAGTGACACAAGATCGAAAAGTTTGATAGATAAAAAACATGAGCCAAACAGTTGAAAGTTAATGAATCTAAAATTCCAAAGTTATATAAATCCAAATCCAGCTAAAGAAAGCTTTGCATGAGGGAACAAAACTTAGTTTTGAATAAATTTCAAAATTTAAGACCGCTGAAAATTTTAATAAATGGTACATTTAACAAGTTACCAAATAGGCTAGAAGAATTGAAAACATTGGTCTATTTTTAGGTTGCCGAAAGTTTAAGTTAAAACATATAAAAACACTCAAAAGAAAAATGCATTTTTCATCAATTTCGTTTTACAAACTCTTCACTTTGCTTTGGAAAGGTGATATATTTGGTTCCATCGCTTTGTCAATATAACTAATTCATTAAAATTCTAAAAGGAATATCTTGGTATGGAGAAGACTTAAGATTTTCGTTTCAGTGCATTTAATTGCGCGTATTTGATACACGGAAACTTTTATGAAAGAGGTAAAATGTATGCCCTTATAGAATTGTCATAAACATTAGATTATAAATGTCATTTTAAGCATATTATTATCAATATCATAAGGCAATTCAGTCCCATTCAGGCTAATTCCATATCTAGAGAGTTACATCACTTGACCAACATCAATAACGTCCATTTGAAATGAACATATATATCGGAAATAATAATGGCAAATGTATGTTAGCATTTTTCGTCAAAAGCTTCTCTCGTCCATGAACATAGTATAAAGTCACTGTTTACCCTTTAAACATACTCTTTTGTCAAAAAACAACAGATCAATTCTTCAATTTTGTTCTTTATTTAATCGGAAAAAAATTCAAATAAGGTGCTTTGCACACTGAGTAACGGAACTATCCTACACTACTGTAAACTATGTACAGTGATATAATACTCTGTTTACTGAACTAAAGTAGTTTATGGCTAAAAACGAATAAATATTCTCTTTCCGTCAAATAAAGTCAAAGTGTTTCAGATAAAATATGAATTTTAAATTTATCATCAATTTTTGTCAATCAAAGTAGCTAATCTGTTTTTAGAAATCAAATTTCTTTATTTTTAAAGTTTATGTCTCATTTATCGTATTTTTCAATAAATGTGACTTGTTTAGAACCAAGCATTCACTATTGACGTAGGTCAGAGACAAAAACTATTAAACTGACTAGATATAGGTGAACCAAAATGAATTTTATTAGATCACTAGTTGACCAGAATCTTCAGAAAATAAATTAAAAAAAACTGTCAGATGTGTATAATACTGTAGTATTTAAAATAAAATATATAATTTAATAAATACTACTTTTGTATACAATCGCCAATTTCTTATATTTTACAAATGCGTTTTACCGCGTCCGGTGTATATTATTTAGAGGACAAAATCATCGGGTTTTTACAAGGTTATATTAAAGCCACATCTTACGGTCGAACTATACTCGTATTTCTCATCTTTGGGGGTGGTATTTTTCATCGATTTTGTACATGCGATACACTGATGTTTGTTGTTTGTCCTAAAGTAAGTAACTGGGAATGACAAAGGATATTTTCAATTTATTTAAATACCAAAATATAAAATGATTAAAACTACAGCTATATCTTAGGATTGAATTTCATCATTAATGTACGTTTAATGGTGAAAGAAATTTTTATAATAAGCAACTGGGTAAACTCAAATGATTTTAATAAGTCAACTTTATAATAAATGTATCTAGGATTGACTGGAAAATTTTGCACTTTGAAAAACATTCAGATGTATAATGAAAAGCTGTAGATCCTTTCAACTTGTATAAACATATAAAACTTGAATAACAGTAGATAAAACAAAAACACAGTTATTGACTTTATCCGAAAATGTATTCTTAATTTTAATGTCATGACATTTATAGAATATCTAGGTTCCATATAAAGTAAATCACTTGCTTTCGATCAGTTATATTTGCACTTAACAAGTAAAGGGACCAACATTGTCAAATGAAGAATTATAAATTTAATTATTTTGTAAATAAAATGCCTTTATCAACATTGAATAAAGATGTAAACGCGTATTAATTTGGTAAGTGAATCGATTTATTAACACAAACATGTGGCAAATGGCGAGAAAGCTGCATAGACAGCCGAACTCATCTAAAACGATCAAATAAATTGATCTATAAAAACACTTTGTTGAACATTTAATACTTATTCTGAATTTTTATAACCAACATTGTACCAGGTTAAGAGTTGTTAACATAACATAGGAGGTTCAGTTTTATCTCGAGTTAATACAATCACAACGAAATTGTAAACAAAAAATTAGAATTAAAACGTCAAACGCATGGTAGTAAAAATCTATGCCGCATCCAATACAAAAGCAGTACAACTCATTAGAAACTTCTATGTTAATCATACAACAAAAACTAATAAACAATCAAACCACCAACGTGTTAAACATAGGAAAGTAGTGATGAAAGTCTGATAATCATGTTAATATTAATACTTGGTCGATTGGAGTGGAGTAATATTAAGTCCCAGTCAATATTCTTTCACTTACTTTCACGTCTTTGACATGGAAAGACATAATGCTTTAACTGATCAATTTTGCAAAATAAATTTATGCTGTTATATCCTCTAATCTTTAACGAAAATGGGAATCTAGGTGACCAATTGGTCTAAGAACACGCTTATAGATCAGAGTGGCTGTCAATGTCTAGATTCAAATGCTGCAGTTTCTAGTATGAGAAAGTTCACTTGAATAAACAAGATAAATCAAGTAAACATTGCTCTAATAAACTACAATTATAAAATCCATTTGATATTTCTTAACTTTGAAAACAATGTTTTCATAATTCATGATACCTATTTCTTCTAAATCTATTTTTGATACGTACTATTTTGTAAACTCAAAATGCATAAATCAGTAAAGCACATTCAGACCTAAACATTTTGTTAATTGAAAAGGGAAAAGGCTATTTTTCAAGATAGATTAATTTGATTTTAACTCCGATTGAACAAATCAAAGACTAAATTTCATCACATATATATTCATATAAAAAATTTAAATACTAAACATTAAATTTAAAAAAAATAGAAAATACATGTAGATGCTATATCAATTCAAATAATAGTCTGTTTCATAGTTGGCAAAACTTATATAATCTTTTTTTAAAATGTCGTCGATTTCATGTATGCATGATTGTATTACATTTAAGACGTAAAACAATATAGTTATTGCAATAATTTTGTGTGCCCCATTGTGACAATTTGTCATATGGAGGCACATTAGTTAAGTTAAACATAAATATGTGCACATTTCGGAAAATCTTTCCTTATCAGTGATACTAGGGGCCAAAAAGTTTGATAGATAAAAACGAGAGCCAAAAAGTTTAAAATAAATTTATCTAAAGTTCCGAAACTATATTAATCTTAATCCAGCTCAGGAATGCTATGCGTGAGGGAAAAAACCTTAGTTTTAAATAAATTTCAAAAATTAAGACCTACTGAGTTATGGTTACTCTCGGGGAGATTACTTCACCAGCATTGATAGATATATCAATTATGTATTCATTTACGTCATTTTAGAAAGATCATTTAATTAATAAATTAATGAATAGATTAGAGCACTCTAAGGGTTCGCTTATCGTAGGTTTGTGGTTTTCTTTGGACATTCCAGTTTCCTGCACCATCTAATAACCGACCGCCTCGATATAAGTAAAAGAGTTGCCTGGACGTGAATTACCATTAATCCAATCCAATCCTACTAATAAGCTTTAAAGCTAAGAGCAAATAAATTAATAAAAGAGGAACATTCCATTTCAGGTTTATTAATCGTAATAATTGCATTTTTTCGAGTTGACCTTCAAACACCAGACACATATTCACACACATAAGTCGATATTTACGTTTTCTGATTTTTCAGAAATAGACAAGAATAAAATATCGTGTACACGTCATGCACTTGTTTTTTTTTTTTTTTTTTTTTTTTTTTTTTTTTTTTTTTTTTTTTTTTTTTTTTTTGGTTGTTTACTGATTTGAGTTTTGATGGCGTACTCGCCTCAGTACCCGATCATTATTGATTCATATGCATTCATTCGAAAAACTTAGCAAAAAGCGCGTTATGTGCAATCAGTCGCGACTTTGGGTTTTATAAAGGCGAAATGGCAAACGATCAGATGATATTCACACAAAAGACAAAATTAAATCTGAAATAAAAAATACTTTAAACTTGATGTTTCATGTATAGCCATTTTTTAAGATATAGAAGTATGAATTCTATAAATATGCATCGCTGTATAAAACTGTCATTAAACAAAATGGAAATCCACAATCTTTGTTTTAGATTTATATATATATATATAAACAGATAACATTGATAACAATATTGATTGATGCATCTATTTCTTTCAATTTTGATTTGAGAAAGCAAATATTAGATAAAACTGTAGTTCAAATTGTAAATTAATTAAACGATATTATACACCTTTTGATAAATTGTTAATATCACTTGACCATTTTGGGATATATTAATCTTTGAAAGAGGTTACAAGCAAAAGTACAAGAAAAATAGCCATACTATCATAATCTTCAAAAATTAGATTTTGTTTTGTTTGTTATAACTAATCCATTTAATCATAACACCTTTATAATAATAGCTATGAAATAATTTGTAAATTTTATACGAATGTTTGGTACCTTTAACTGGAAAAAGCTTACAATGATTGTTTTAGCATAAATACTGATTGGTACCTTCTTAATTCACCATATACAATAAATTTCCATGATGATTTTGTACAGTTAAAATAAGTCGTCAGAATTTTAGATGTGCTTTTTCTAATATATCAAATTTTTCAAACCCCCATATCTCTTACAATCGATATAGAAAAGTTGATGAAACAGTTTTATCTCACAGATCAAGCTGGCACTCAAAAGATAAAATTGATAAACAAGCTTTTTTACCAGAGAATTTTTTATTATATAAATAAAGGAACCAATATTTACTGAAAAATATACCCAAGTATTTAAAATGTTTAACAATTCCAATGTTTATACCATCAAAATTTGAATGTAAAAATTGTGTCTGTCTTTAGAAATAACAAGAACCTTTGTTTTTGAAACAATTACATAAACTTTTCATAGTTTACAATAACAGGAAAAACAGTATAGTTGATATTGCAGAACTTCCTCGAGTTGGTGCATTTTTCAAATGCAATATAAAAACAAAAAAATTAAATATGTTTCCCAATCATTCGCATATCATTGTACTCTCTCTTCAATTTTTTCATTTGTTTACTCCGATATAAGTTGATGCATAGAAGTTTATTTTAAATCGATGTGTTTATATAATGTATGACAATGCATAAGACTGAGACCCTTCTTAAGTACAAAAACCTGGATAAAACTTCACTTGATTCGGTACAAGTTCACCGAGTCAGCATGCTGCAGACAAGCATACGTCTTCCCCAGTTTCATTATCTTGAATCGGGAAAGACCAGGCGATATTTTGTCGATGGTTTCCTTCACGTAGTGCAACTTCTACAATCATCACGGAACGTAATTGGACCACATCGATATAAGTTAGAAATATTTATATTGTCATAATGAAACACTATTCTCTTCTTCTCCATGCGTTTCCTAATAGTGCTTAATACTTCAAAAATTGCTATTTCATTCAGTGAGAAAATCATTTATGTAAACAAACGTGTTTCTGTTAAAGAAAATTTACACGGTGTCCTTTGAATTATTAACATAATTTGATGTTACAGAAGGCATAATTGTTCGCGAGTTACTTTTTCTCGGTAAAAGGCAGATCATCTATAAACTTATTAGTAACATGTTTCGTGGGCAAACATCAATAGAGAATCAAAACTAAATCGTTTTCTGTTTTGTATATTATATCTCTGATAGCAACTGACATGCTCTACTTCCAGTAAATTGTCGGGTGTCGGGTAGGACTCAACATCTACTGTATTTCAACCAATGTATTAGGCCTATAGAGGGATAATAAAAACACAAAACGAGGTATTTATTTTAGAATTGTGTTTAGGTATCAAAAACTTATTTATTAAGAAAATTTTTATTGATAAAACTTTTGACAAGTACGTTCCTCTTATTTGTATTCAGGTGTAATTTTTTTACACTCACCGACAGGTGGTAATATGGTCTACGTAAATTTCACAAAAAAGTTAAGTCATGGACAATAAAACAGATAGATCCGAGTCCGTGTACTTTTACCTAAATTAGATTTCTCTTTGACTGTTTCGTGTAATTTCTCTGCTTACGGATTGTATTGTAGCTCAAAGATTTTCCATTTGTGAGATTTATGTCATTTTCTTTGCCGAAGGTGGCCTTGGTAGCCAAGTGCCTGAAGTGGTGTACAGCTTGTTTATTAAACACAGTGCCTGTCATTGCTTGGAATATTTTTAACACGTAAACCAATATAATTTTTGCATGAATTCTTGTGCCCCATTGTGACAATTTGTCATATGCAGGTACCCTAATTAGGTTAAACATGAATATGTGCACATTTCAGAAAATCTTTCCTTATCATTGACACTAGGGGCATAAAAGTTTGATAGATTTAAACATGAGCCAAAAAGTAGAAAATTAATTGATCTAAAGTTCCGAAACTATATGAATCAAAACCCAGCTCAGGAATGCTTTGCGCGAGTGAAAAACATTAGTTTTAAATAGATTAAAAAAATTAAGACCGCTGAAAATTTTGCTAAATGATATAATTTCTGACAGAACAAAGAACTCCCTACTGAGTTATGGATACTTTTGGGAAGTTTACTACACCAGCAACGATGGATATATGAATTATGTGCTCATTTACGTCACTTAACAAAGATCGATTTATTAATTGATTTATTGATTTATTAATAAATGGATTAATTGATTTATTTATTTATTTCTTTGACTTTCCAAAAAGTATTTGAATGTATTGATACTATATACAGTTTGTGTTTACTGCTACATAACTTTTTACCATTTAATATTTAAATGTATAGATAAAGTAAACATGTTATTCACTCCAATAAATTTTAAATTGGTTGGTGGTCGAAAGGTCTAAAGCCCGCGCTTATGTATCACGGTACCTCTCCTCGCCTTATTTCGAACACTCTTATGGTTCTCTTGTTGTAGGTTTGTGGTTTTCTTTGGACATTCCGGTTTCCTGCACCATCTAATAACTGACCGCCTCAATAGAAGTAAAAGAGTTGCCAGGACGTGAATAACCATTAATCCAATCCAATCCTAGCAAAAAACTTTAAAGCTAAGAGCAAATAAATAAATACATAAGTAACATTCCAATTCAGGTTTATTAATCGTGATTATTGCATTTACCCGAGTTGACCTTAAAACAACAGAAACATATTCACACACATAAGTGGATCTTTGTGTTTTTTGAATTTTCAGAAATAGACGTGAATAAAATATCGTGTACAATATTTGTTCAATTTTGATTTGAGAAAGCAGATATAAGTTAAAACTGTAGTTCAAAATTTTTATTAAATAAACGATATTATACACCTTTTGATAAATTGTTAATATCACTTGACCATTTTTGGATATATTAATCTTTGAAAGAGGTTACAAGCTTTTTTTTGAAACAGAAGTACGAGAAAAAAATAGCTATCATACCACAATCTTCGGAAATTACTTTCTTTTTTTTTTTTGTTTTGTTATAACTAATCCATTTAAGCGTAACACCTTTTTAATAAAAGCTATGAAATAATTTGTAAATTTAAAACGAATGTTTTGTATCTTTACCTGGAAAAAGCTTACAATGTTTGTTTTAACATAAATACTGATTGGGTATCTTCTTAATTCACCATATACAATAAATTTCCATGTTGATTTTATACAGTTAAAATAAGTCCTCAGAATTTCAGATGTGATTTTTCTAATATATTAAAATTTTCAAACCCCCATATCTCTCACAATCGATATAGCAAAATTGATGAAACAGTTTTATCACACAGATCAAGCTAGCACTCAATAGATTAGATTGATAAACAAGCTTTTTACTAGAGAATTTTTTATTATATAAATAAAGGAACCAATATTTACTGAAAAATATACCCAAGTATTTAAAATGTTTAAGCATTTCAATGTTTTACCATCAAAATTTGAATGTAAAAATTTTGTCTGCCTTTAGAAAATACAAGCACCTTTGTTTCTGAAACATTAACATAAACTTTCCATTGTTTACAATAACAGGAAAAACAGTCTAGTTTATATTGTAGAACTTCCTCAAGTTGGAGCGTTTTTCAAATGCAAAATAAAAACAAAAAATTAAACATGTTTCCCAATCATTTGCATATCATTGTACTCTCAATTCAATTTTTTCATTTGTTAACTCCGATATAAGTTGATGCATAGGAATTTATTTTAAATCGGTATGCTTATATAATGTATGACAATGCATAAGACTGAGACCCTTCTTAAGTACAAAAACATGTGTTAAACTTCACTTGACAAGAATATTTCCTGATGCACAATTTATGCATTCACTGCCTCTCAAATGGTGAAATAAATCATAAATTGTAACATGTTTGTTGAATATATTTTAAGTAGCATAACAAATAGTTTACTGGTGTCTGGTAAGTGTTCAGTTTGTCTGCATAAACGGGCATTCAGGGTTATTATATTTTGTTTAGGTACAAGTTCGCCGAGTCAGCATGCTGCAGACAAGCATACCTCTTCCCCAGTTTCATTATCCTGAATTGGGAAAAACCAGGCGATATTTTGTTGATGGTTTCCTTCATGTAGTGCAACTTCTACAATCTTCACGGAACTTACTCGGACCACATCGATATAAGTTAGAAATATTAATATTGTCATAAAGAATCACTATTGTCCTCTTCTCCATGCGTTTCCTAATAGTGCTTAATAATTCAAAAATTGCCATTTCATTCAGTGAGAAAATCATTTATTTAAACAAATGTGTTTCTTTTGAAGAAAATTCACACGGCGCCCTTTGAAAAAAAACATATAATTTGATGTTACAGAAAGCATAATTGTTCGCGAGTTACTTTTTCTCGGCAAAAGGCAGATCATCTATAAATTTATTAGTAACATGTTTCGTGGGCAAACATCAATAGAGAATCAAAACTAAATCGTTTTACGTTTTGTATATTATATCTCTGATAGCAACTAAAACGCTCTGCTTCCTGTAAATTGTCGGGTGTCGGGTAGGACTCAACATCTACTGTATTTCAACCAATGTGTTAGGCCTTAGAAGGATATCAAAAAATACAAAACGAGGTATTTATTTTAGAATTGTTTTTAAGTATCAAAAACTTATTCATTAAGAAAATTTGTATTGATAAAACTTTTGACAAGTACGTTTCTCTTATTTGTATTCAGGTGTAAATTTCTAACACTCATCGACAGGTCGAATATGGTCAACGTAAATTTCACAAAAAAGTTATGTCGTGGACAATAAAACAGATAGATCCGAGTCCGTGTATTTTGATCTAAATTAGATTTCTCTTTGACTGTTTGGTGTAATTTCTCTGCTTACGGGTCGTATTGTAGCTCAAAGATTTTTCTTTCGTCAGATTTATGTCATTTTCCTTGCCGAAGGTGGCCGTGGTAGCCATGTGCCTGAAGTGGTGTACAGCTTGTTTATTAAACACGGTGCCTGTCATTGCTTGCAATATTTTTAACACATAAACCAATATAATTTTTGCATACATTTTTGGGCCCCATTATGACAATTTCTCATATGCAGGTACACTAATTAGGTTAAACATAAATATGTGCACATTTCAGAAAATCTTTCCTTATCATTGACACTAGGGGCCTAAAAGCTTGATAGATTTAAACATGAGCCAAAAAGTAAAAAATTAATTGATCTAAAGTTCCGAAACTATATAAATCTAAATCCAGCTAAGGAATGTTTTGCGTGAGGGAAAAAAATTAGTTTTAAATAGATTTAAAAAATTAAGACCGCTGAAAATTTTGCTAAATGGTATAATTTCTGACAGAACAAAGAACTGCCTACTGAGTTATGGATACTCTCGGGAAGTTTACTACACCAGCAACAATGTATATATGAATTATGTGCTTATTTACGTCATTAAAAAAAGATAGATTAATTAATTAATTAATTGATTAATTAATTAATGGATTAATTTATTTATTAATTTTTTGCTTTCTTTGTCTTTCCCAAAAGTATTTGAATGTATTGATACTATATACAGTTTGTGTTTACTGATACTATATACAGTTTGTGTTTACTGCTACATAACTTTTTACCATTTAATATTTAAATGTATAGATAAAGTAAACATGTTATTCACTCCAATAAATTTTAAATTGATTGGTGATCGTATGGTCTAAAGCCCGCGCTTATGTATCACGGTACCTCTCCCCGCCTAATTTCGAACACTCTTATGGTTCTCTTGTTGTAGGTTTGTGGTTTGCTTTGAACATTCCGGTTTCATGCACCATTTAATAACTGACCGGCTCGATATAAGTAAAAGAGTTGCCTGGACGTGAATAACCATTAATCGAATCCAATCCTACCAAAAAGCTTTAAAGCTAAGAGCAAATAAATAAATAAATAAGTAACATTCCAATTCAGGTTTATTAATCGTGATTATTGCATTTACTCGAGTTGACCTTAAAACAACAGAAACATATTCCCACACATAAGTCGATATTTGCGTTTTTTGACTTTTCAGAAATAGACGTGAATAAAATATCGTGTACAATATTTGTTCAATTTTGATTTGAGAAAGCAGATATAAGTTAAAACTGTAGTTCAAAATTTTTATTAAATAAACGATATTATACACCTTTTGATAAATTGTTATTATCACTTGACCATTTTTGGATATATTAATCTTTGAAAGAGGTTACAAGCTTTTTTTGAAACAGAAGTACGAGAAAAAAATAGCCATCATACCACAATCTTCGGAAATTACTTTCTTTTCTTTTTTTTTTTTTTTTTTTGTTATAACTAATCAATCTAAGCGTAACACCTTTATAATAATAGCTATGAAATAATTTGTAAATTTAAAACGAATGTTTTGTATCTTTACCTGGAAAAAGCTTACAATGTTTGTTTTAACATAAATACTGATTGGGTACCTTCTTAATTCACCATATACAATAAATTTCCATGTTGATTTTAGACAGTTAAAATAAGTCATCAAAATTTCAGATGTGTTTTTTCTAATATTTTAAAATTTTCAAACCCCCATATCTCTTACAATCGATAAAGAAAAGTTGATGAAACAGTTTTATCACACAGATCAAGCTGGCACTCAATAGATTAGATTAAAAAACAAGCTTTTTACCAGAGAATTTTTTATTATATAAATAAAGGAACCAATATTTACTGAAAAATATACCCAAGTATTTAAAATGTTTAAGCATTTCAATGTTTTACCATCAAAATTTGAATGTAAAAATTTTGTCTGCCTTTAGAAAATACAAGAACCTTTGTTTTTGAAATATTAGCATAAACTTTCCATTGTTTACAATAACAGGAAAAACAGTCTAGTTGTTATTGCAGAACTTCCTCAAGTTGGTGCGTTTTTTCAAATGCAAAATAAAAACAAAAAATTAAATATGTTTCCCAATCATTCGCATATCATTGTACTCTCCCTTGAATTTTTTCATTTGTTAACTCCGATATAAGTTGACGCATAAGAGTTTATTTTAAATCGATATGTTTATATAATATATGACAATGCATAAGACTGAGACCTTTCTTAAGTACAAAAACATGTGTAAAACTTCACTTGACAAGAATATTTCCACATGCACAATTTTTGCATTCACTGCCTCTTAAATGGTGAAATAAATCATAAATTGTAACATGCTGGTTGAATATATTTTAAGTAGCATAACAAATAGTTTACTAATGTCTACGAAGTGTTCAGTCTTTCTGCATTAACGGGCACTGAGGGTTACTATATTTTGTTTAGGTACAAGTTCGCCGAGTCAGCATGCTGCAGACAAGCATATCTCTTCCCAAGTTTCATTATCATGAATCGGGAAAGACCAGGCGATATTTTGTTGATGGTTTCCTTCACGTAGTGCAACTTCTACAATCATCACGGAACTTACTTGGACCACATCGATTTAAGTTAGAAATATTAATATTGTCATAAAGAATCACTATTGTCCTCTTTTCCATGCGTTTCCTAATAGTGCTTAATAATTCAAAAATTGCCATTTCATTCAGTGAGAAAATCATTTATGTAAACAAACGTGTTTCTGTTAAAGAAAATTTACACGGCGTCCTTTGAAAAATAAACATAATTTGATTTACCAGAAAGCATAATTGTTCGCGAGTTACTTTTTCTCGGTAAAAGGCAGTTCACCTATAAACTTATTAGTAACATGTTTCGTGTGCAAACATCAATGGAGAATCCAAACTTAATCGTTTTCCGTTTTGTAAATTATACCTCTGAAAGAAACTGACACGCTCTGCTTCCAGTAAATTGTCGGGTGTCGGGTACAACTAAACATCAACTGTATTTCAACCAATGTATAAGGCCTATATAGGGATAATAAAAACACAAAAAGAGGTATTTATTTTAGAATTGTTTTGTAGCATCAAAAACTTATTTTTTGACAAAATTTATATCGAGAAAACTTTTGACAAATACATTTCTCCTATTTGTATACAGGTGTAATTTTTTTTACACCCAACGACAGGTGGTAATATGGTCTACGTAAATTTCACAAAAAGATAATTTCATGGACAATAAAACAGATAGACCCGGATCCGTGTATTTTCATCTAAATTAGATTTCTCGGTGACTGTTTGGTGTAATTTCTATACTTACGGATGGTATTCTAGCTTCGAATCTCAAACAGTTTCTTTTGTTGAGATCTGTGTCATTTTCTTTGCCGATGGTGACCATGGTAGCCAAGTGCCTGAAGTGGTGTACAGCTTGTTTATTGAACACGATGCTTGTCACTGCTTGGGTTATATTAACACGAAAGCCAATATAATTTTTGCATGAATTTTTGTGCCCCATTGTGACAATTTGTCATATGTAAGTACCCTAATTAGGTTTAACATCAAAATGTGCACATTTTGGAAAATCTTTCCTTATCAGTGACACTAGGGGCCTAAAAGTTTGATAGATAGAAACGTGAGCCAAAAAGTTTAAAATAAATTTATCTAAAGTTCCGAAACTATATTAATCTAATTCAGCTAAGGAATGCTATGCGTGAGGGAACAAACATAAGTTTTAAATAAATTTCAAAAATTAAGACCGCTGAAAATTTTGCTAAATAGTATAATTTCTGACAGAACAAAGTAAAGCCTACTGTGTTATGGATAATCTCGGGAAGTTTTCTACACCAGCAGCGACGGATATATGAATTATGTACTCATTTACGTCATTTAAGAAAGATCGATTAATTAATTAATTAATTGATTAATTAATTAATGGATTAATTAATTAATTTATTTATTTCTTTGTCTTTCCCAAAAGTATTTGAATGTATCGATACTATATACAGTTTGTGTTTACTGCTACATAACTTTTTACCATTTAATATTTAAATGTATAGATAAAGTAAACATGTTATTCACTCCAATAAGTTTTAAATTGATTGGCGATCGTATGGTCTAAAGCCCGCGCTTATGTATCACGGTACCTCTCCCCGCCTAATTTCGAACACTCTTATGGCTCTCTTGTTGTAGGTTTGTGGTTTTCTTTGGACATTCCGGTTTCCTGCACATCTAATAACTGACCGCCTCGATAAAAGTAAAAGAATTGCCTGGACGTGAATAACCATTAATCCAATCCAATCCTACCAACAGCAAATAAATAAATAAATAAAAAACATTCCAATTCAGATTTATTAATCGTGATTATTGCATTTATCAGAGTTGACCTTGAAAAAGCAGACACATATTCACACACATAAGTCGATATTTGGGTTTTTTGACTTTTCAGAAATAGACGTGAATTAAATATCGTGTACACGACATGCACTTGGTTTTTTGTTTACTGGTTTGAGTTTCCATGGCGTACACGCCTCAGTACCCGATCATTATTAATTCATATGCATTCATTCCAAAAACTTAGCAAAGCGCGTCATGTGCAATCAGTCGGGACTTTGGGTTTTATAAAAGGCAAAATGGCAAACGATGTAGAATCATATTTCTAAACGGCTATCTTGGTGTTCCATCAGTTTTTCGGAAGCAAAACTGTATATACTTCATTAAATTATTCATTTAGGAATCCCATAGTTTTTAGGAATAAAAATTTTGATGATCTAAAAAAATCACAATTAGCCCTTTAGTTTGATATTTTTTTCGGAAAAGACAAAAATTAAATCTGAAATAAAAAATACTATAAAGTTGATGTTTCATGTAAAGCCATTTTATTTAAGATACACTAGTATGAAATATATAAATATGCATCGCTGTATAAAACTGTTAAATGTAATTCACGTATATGTGTTTTATCATTCTTCAAGTTCAAGTTCAAGACCTTATTGCTTGCATTGAAAAGTTTCACCTGAGAATATATCAAAGCATATAATAATCAAAAATATAACACAAGCATACATGAGTTAATACACACACACACACACACACACACACACACACACACAGACAAATACACAAACACACACACAGATATATATATATATATATATATATATATATATATATATATATATATATATATATATATATATATATATATATATATATATATATATATATGAACAGATAACATTTATAGCACTATTAATTGGTACATCGATATTTGTTCAATTTGAATTTGAGAAAACAAATATTAGATAAAACTGTAGTTCAAAATTTTTATTAAATAAACTATATGTTACACCTTTTGATAAATTGTTAATATCACTTGACCATTTTTGGATACATTAATCTTTGAAAGAGGTTAAAAGCTTATTCTTTTAAACAAAAGTACAAGAAAAAAATAGCTACCATACCACTATCTTCAAAAATTACTTTTTTGTGTTGTTTATTATAGCTATTCCATTTAAGCGTAACACCTTTATAAAAATAGCTATGAAATAATTTGTAAATTTAAAATGAATTGGTTGTATCTTTACCTGGAAAAAAGCTTACAATGTTTGTTTTAACATAAATACTGATTGGGTACCTTTTTAATTCATCATATACAATAAATTTCCATGTTGATTTTGTACAGTTAAAATAAGTCGTCAAAATTTCAGATGTGCTTTTTCTAATATATCAACATTTTCATATCTCTTACAATCCATATAGAAGAATTGATGAAAAAGTTTTATCACACAGATCAAACAGGCACTCAATAGATAAAATGGATTAACAAGCTTTTTTACCAGAGAATGTTTTATTATATAAATAAAGGAACCAATATTTACTGAAATAGATTACCAAGTATTTAAAATGTTTAACAATTTCAATGTTTACCCATCAAAATTTGAATGTAAAAATTGTGTCTGCCTTTAGAAAATACAAGAACCTTTTTTTTGAAACATTAAAATAAACTTTCCATTGTTTACAATAACAGGAAAAACAGTCGATGGTTTCCTTCACGTAGTGTAACTTCTACAATCATCGATATAAGTTAGAAATATTCATATTGTCATAAAGAATCACTATTTTCCTCTTCTCCTTGCGTTTCCTAATAGTGCTTAATAATTTGAAAAATTGTCATTTTATTCAGTGAGAAAATCATTCATGTAAAAAAACGTGTTTCTGTTGAAGAAAATTCACACGACGTCCTTTGAAAAGTAAACATATAATATAATTTTACAGAAAGCATAATTGTTCGCGAGTTACTTTTTCTCTGTAAAAGGCAGATCACCTATAAACTTATCAGTAACATGATTCGTGTGCAAACATCCATGGAGAATCAAAACTTTCCGTTTTGTATATAAAACCTAAGAATAAAACTGACACGCTCTGCTTCCTGTTAATTGTCGGGTGTCGGGTAGGACTTAACATCTACTGTATTTCAACCAATGTATAAGGCCTATATAGGGAAAATAAAAACACAAAAAGAGGTATTTATTTTAGAAGTGTTTTGAAGTAGAAAAAACTTATTTTTTGAGAAAATTTATATCGAAAAAACTTTTGACAAATACATTTCTCCTATTTGTATACAGGTGTAAATTTTTTTACACTCATCAACAGGTCGTAATATGGTCTACGTAAATTTCACAAAAAGATAATTTCATGGACAATAAAACCGATAGATCCGGGTCAGTGTATTTTCATTTAAATTAGATTTCTCAGTGACTGTTTGGTGAATTTTTTCTTCTTACGGATCGTATTCTAGCTTCGAATCTTAAACAGTTTCCTTTTTTGAGATTTATGTCATTTTCCTTGCCGAAGGTGGCTTTGGTAGCCAAGTGCCTGAAGTGCTGTACAGCTTGACAGCTTGCTTATTGAACACGATGCCTGTCACTGCTTGAGTTCGAATCGCACTTGGGCAGATCCTTTTGTGAGTAATTCGTCAGCTCGCTTACCGAAGTTTTTTTTCCCGAGTAAAACAGATTCATTTACCATCCCAGAACTGACCTCCTCAATGTTATCGAAAAAATTGTATCGACGGTTTTGAACAATGTAATTTCACTTCATTCTTACCCAAGGCTGATGGCTTATATGTAAGCATTCCGGTGTAAGTATTTTGACCCGGGTTGAAAATTGACCCGGGGATCTTTTTGAATATTGAACAGGGGTGCTTTTTCAACGTTTAATATTGAAAAGGGGTGCTTTTTTAGAGTTGAAAATTGAGACCAAAATTCGTGAAATTTATACCCGGGGTAATTTTTCAACAGGTTGATAATTTTTTCTCTCGACAAATTATGACCTCATTTCGTTGAAAATTAACTCTGTTAAATATTTACCCTCCCCACAAACTACACAGTTTTGATCTGTCTATAATCTAGACGTTGTTCAATATGATAATGTGTGTGTATGTGTTTGTGTGTGTATGTGTGTGTGAAAGTGTGTGTGTGTGTGTGTGTGTGTGTGTTTGTTTATAAGTTTCTAATCCAGAATAAAACTAGACAGAAAATATTAAATCATAACATTGTCCGCGGTATATCCGACAGCAACGGCTATTTTGGTACTGAGCGATCGGCATGGGTTGAGTGTTTTTTATAAATTCCAGAATGACAGTATTTTACCTATCACTTGTTAGATTTTAATGTCGACTTGTCAATGTTTAACACCTTGTCGGGTTTTATATTCACTTGTCAAATAATAATGTCGACTCGACAATGATTTGTTGACTTGTTAGATGATTGTGACGACTTGTTAGAAATGGATGTCAACTTTTCAGATCTTTTTTGTCGACTGTTAGAGAGCACTTTTTCAGATGTAGACTTGCAATGCAAATATATTGTCAACTTGATAGCACAAACACACGATCTCATTTTTAAACTCTAAACATGTCACTAAAGGACAACACAAAGAACTGATAAAAAATAAGATACGTTTATCAAACGTTACGCGTTATTACGCGAAAGTTATGCGTTTTTTCGCGAAAGTTAAGAGTTAATTAACGATAATCACGTGTTTTTACGTGACATATAAGGCGTTATTACGCGAGAAGTGACGCATTATTACGCAATTGTTTTGAAACCGAGTCTATTAGGCTTTAGTGCAATTGTATGCATTTGATACTTATACAATTATCCGATTGCAAAATATAATTGACTCTCGTTTGTCAATATTTGTTCGGGTTTATCAAAATATTTTACAATGATTTGATATTCTCTAAATATTTATGCTTTTTTTCAAACCTGTTTACTGAAAGTTGTTTATTTCAAAATTTTGAGTTTGTTAAAGTTATTGTTTGGCTAGTGGATGAAAAATCAATAACAATTGAACCTCACCTTCTCAAAGTGGGTATCGATCCATTTCATAAAATGTTTCATTTTAATTTTTATGAACACTAGATGCATTTTAATTGTGCAGAGGGATATTTTTCGTTACAAGTGGAACATAAAACCATTCATTAATTCTGTAGCATGCACGCGCAGGCTATATCGTGTCGTTTAGGTATTGGTCTCGGGTACTCAAGTGTTGTCTTGTATTTGAGTTATTCCTTCTGCTGGTTGTATTTAACTCCACCACTTTCCGACATCATTCCTCCGTCGTTAGTTTGAAATTTACCTTAATCATCTTTAGACTGCACGATAGATACATTTTGTTTTGGAAATCACTGCAAAAAAATCACCAATTAAAAAAATTGAGAGGAGAAAGCTATTTGTTACTTTTCAGTCATCTCAGTTATTTGAAAAAAAATTTAAATTCACTTGCCTTATTCCTAGAGTTTATGGAGAATAATTTATGATAATATTTCGAACACATTGGTATTTCCGGTAATAGTGGACCAACAAAATATTACTTTTTTAGGTGTTTTAATGATAAGTTTTAGAAATTCGGTTTTCACCAGAATTCCTAAATAATTTCTAGGAACACTATACATTAGAGTTTAACGCCCCAGTGAAGATTCTTTCATTTATATCTAGACGTTCAGTTTAAGGATGGTGGAGAAAACCGGAGTGCCAGAAGATTAAACACTGACCTTCTGCAAGCGACAAACTTTCTAGATCTCACACTAAAATCTGACCCGATTCGTATTCGAAAAAGTTAATAATTTTGAAAACATCCGCCCTCGCCCTCAACATGTTTAAGACGTCAGAATTCTTTGTCAAAAGTCGTAAAGGAGATGATCACTGATACAGAGAATTGGTAGACGATTGTAGACTGACTGAAAAGAAAAAAGAGATTAGCAGCTAAAAACAGGAACACGGTGTAATACACCATACAAAGAAAATATGCCCGACAACACAAGAAAGTACACGTAATAGGGTCAATTTTGAATGATAAACAAGTTTAATTAGCCATGAAATCTAAAACAATCATACAAATATATATATTTATATATTATCAGCGAACAAAGTTCCATACTTCTTGGTTTTAAGCAGTAAAAAGGGCTATTTACATAAAGGAGGTACTCTAAGTTCTGACAGGTAGACATGGAGAATGACAGACAGACAGAAAGACAGATTGACTGAAACCTATATCATAAACACCACCTTACCCCAATACAAACCACACAAAAAAACCAAAACAAAATAAAACAAAACAAAACAACAAAAAAAAACCCAAACAAACATCAATTCATTATCCGTTTTAACCTGTTGAATTTAGACCCGGTTCACTGATCAAAATCCCACGATCCGGTTCAGTTTTCAACGGGGTAGGGTCGTTATTCAACACAGCTGGTCTACATTTCAACGTTGAAATATTAGTCCCCCCCGGGTCACTTTTCAACCCGGGTTAAAATTCTTCATTAAACCATCTTTAAGTATTGTGTAAAGATGGGTTTTCATTTTGTGGCCGCAGTTGTATATGGTTGTTAGTGAACCTTTCCGTAAAAATAATGATATAGAACGTAAATCATCTTTTGCTTGCAAACAAAATTTCCAACAACAAATGAAGAAAAAATTCTTTTTAAATAATTAAATTCTTTAAAAACAAACAGTTGTCTCTTTTGGTATATATCGGGGAATAAAGAATGATTTGACTTTGAGCATGTTATTTTTTAAAGAAAGAAAACATGAGAGAGAAAACAAGTAATATTTGCAGACTTGGAGTTCGTAATCTAAAACTGAAAGTGTTGAAGAAAAACAGGTCAAGAAACGCTCGATTCTGTCCGCCAGTTCATGACATATCAACTGTGCATACTTTAGGTAATTCGTAACTCCTAAAAAATTTATTTTATTTTTACACTGTTGTTTTGCACACACTAGTTGTGTTTACCATGTATTTTGGTGTAAATAAATGATAATTTGAATAGATATAATATTCACCGAGGTACTTTAAGGGTTAATAAAACTTCACGGTGGACATTAATACACTAAAAAAAGAAGACGTTGCGCCAGATCAGCATGTCTTTGTAATTTGTAATTGTTGTAAAAAGTTTTGCATTTTGAAGGTGTGTATATATACTTCGGAAAATTATTCCTCATCAGTGACACTAGCGACCGAAAAGTTTGAGAGATGAAAACCAAAAACTTAACAGTTCAAAACTAATAAATCCAAGGTCTATAAAATTTTATTAATCAAAATCAAGCTAAGTAATACTTTGCATGTGGTAACAAACCTCAGATTAAAGTAAGATTTTAAATAATGACATTGTATTATGTCTTAGAATTGTAAAGCTTCTGGCACATTTCTAGTATAACTAAAATGCAATGACATGTACTCTCGTATTTTCATCTAATTAGGGGTCTCTATGGCATCAATCGAAATGCATTAACAATTTTGGATGCTTTACAATTGCAATCCAAAAAGTCTTTCTTACAAAACATAATTTCACATAGTTTTATTATTCTATTGGATTCATTCTATGTTTTAAATGAAACAGATTCAGTCATCAGAAACTACTAAATAAAACAAACATACCAATCCTTGTCCAGATCAGAATCCCAAAACAAAGTAATAATGCTAGCAAAATTAGTTATACACGTGAACTTCAATCAAAGAGGTGAGGCCGGGTGCTCCGGAGGGGTAAACACCTCCTGTCTTGCAGGCCACACCCGTCAGGTGCCAGTCAATTCAGTCAATTTTGAGAATAAAAGAAACAAAGAACTATTGTTAGTCAAATATATCCAGTATAAGTATGTATATAGTAACAACATACCTATCAACAATATTGTGATGACGGCAATAAAACTTTTTAAGGGCCTTGAATAACCTAGGCTTGCAAGTTATTTTTTCTGTTTTTGCTGTTATAATCAATGTTGGTTAAATTTTACCAGTTTGGAATCTACATCAAACAAGTTTTATGCCAAAAAAATTTTATTTAAATTGGCACATTCGTTTTCGAGAGGAGTAAAATTATTTTTACGCACCAGTCAAGATTCAGGTTTCGTTGCCTTATATTGAAACGGTCGAATCTATAACCTTAGTGGACGAAACCAAAGTGCTAAGAGCGAACTGGTGAACTTTGCAAAGAAAACTGACAAAGTTTCTCACACTAGAAACTGCAGCATTTGAATCTAGACATTGAGAGACCACTGTCATTTATTAGTGTGCCCCTCAGACTAATTGGTCACCAAGATTCCCATTTTCCTCAAAGATAAGACGATATAACAGCACAAATTTATTTTGCAAAATTGATCAGTTAAATTATTGTGTGTTTCCATATCATAGACGTGAATGTAAGTGAAAGAATCTTGACTTCACTCCAATCGATCAAGTATCGATATCATCATGATTTACAGACGTTAATCACTATTTTCCTATGTTTAACCCGTCGGTGGTTTGATTGGTTGTATGATTGACATAGCAGTTTCTAATCAGTTGTACTGCTTTTGTATCGGATGCGGCAAAGATTCTTACTACCATGAGTTGGACGTTTTGATTCTAATTTTTTGTTTACAAGTTTCGTTGGTGATTGTGATAACTCGGGATGAAACCTCTTATGTTAAATAGTCTTAACAATGTTGTTTTTAGACATATAGAATAAGTATGAAATGTTTAAGAAAGACTTTTTGATGGTTCAATTTATTTGATCGTTTTAGATGAGTTCGGCTGTCTATGCAGCTTTCTCGCCATTTGCCACATGTTCGTTCTGATAAATTGATTCAGTTTAACCAAATTAATACGCGTTTACATCTTTATTTAAAAGGGCATTTTATTTACAAAATAATTGAGTTGATGTTTCTTTATTTAACAATGCTGGTTCCTTTTATTGTTAAGTGCAAATATAACTGATCGAAAGCAAGTGATTTACTTTATATGGAACCTAGATATTCTATAAATGCCATGACATTAATATTTAGCTAATACTTAGAATAAATATTCGGATGAAGTCAATAACTGTGTTTTTGCTTTTAGCTACTGTTATTCAAGTTTTATATGTTTATACAAGTTGGAAGGGTCTACAGCTTTTCAGTATACATCTGAATGTTTTTCAAAGTGCAATATTATCATAATGTTGACTTATTAAAATCATTTGAGTTTACCCAGTTGCTTATTTTAAATATTTCTTTCACCATTAAACGTACATAAATGATGAAATTCAATCCTAAAATAAAGCTGCAATTTTGGTCTTTTTAGATTTTGGTATTTAAATAAATTGAAAATATCCTTTGTCATTCCCTGTTACTTTCTTTAGGACAGTGAGTCATTCAAACAACAAACATCAGTGTATCGCATGTACAAAATCGATGAAAAATAACAACCACAAAGATAAGAGATACGAGTATAGTTCGACCGTAAGATGTGGCTTTAATGAAACTTTGTTAAAACCCGATGATTTTGTCCACTAAATAATATACATCCGACGCGGTTAAAACCCATTTGTAAAATATAAGAGATGGGCGATTGTATACAAAAGTGGAAATTATTAAATTATATATTTTATTTTAAATACTACAGTATTATACACATTTGACAGTTTTTTTAATGAATTTTCTGAAGATTCTGGTCAACTAGTGATCTAATAAAATTAATTTTGGGTCAGCCCATATCTGGTCAGTTTACTAGTTTTTTTTTCACCAATGTCAATAGTGAATGCTTGGTTGTAAACAAGGCACATTTATTGAAAAATACGATAAACTGAGACATAAACTTAAGAAAAAAAAGAAATTTGATTTCTAAAAACAGTTTTGCTTCTTTGACAATAATTGATGATAAATTTAAAAATTCATATTTTATCGCAAACGCTTTGACTTTAATTTGACGGAAATAGAATATTTATTCGTTTTCAGCCATAAACTATTTTAGTTCAGTCAACAGAGTATTGCATCAATATACATGGTTTACAGAAGTATAGGGTAGTTACGTTACTCAGTGTGCAAGGCACCTTATTTGGTTTTTTCCCGATTAGATAAAGAACAGAATTGAAGAAATGATCTGTTGTTTTTTTTACGAAAGAATATGTTTAAAGGGTTAACAGTGACCTCATACTATGTTCATGGACGAAAGAAGCTTTTGACGAAAAATTGCTAACATACTTTTGCCGTTATCGTTTGCGATTTATATGTTCACTTTCAAATGGACGTTATTGATGTTGGTCAAAAGATGTAACTTTCTAGATATGGAATTAGCCTGAATGGGACTGAATTGCCTAATGATATTGATAATAATATGCTTAAAATGACGTTTATCATCTAATGTTTATGACAATTCTATAAGGGCATACATTTTACCTTTATCATAAACGTTTCCGTGTGTCAAATCCGCGCAATTAAATGCACTGAATCGAAAATTTTTAGTCTTCTCCATACCAAAATATTCCTTTTAGAATTCCAATGAATTAGTTATATTGACAAGGCGAAGAAACCAAATATATCACCTTTCCAATGTAAAGTAAAAAGTTTGTAAAAATGAAATTGGTGAAAAATACATATTTCTTTTGAGTTTTTTTATATGTATTAACTAACACTTTCGGCAACCTAAAAATAGACGAATGTTTTCAATTGTTTTAGACTATTTGGTAACTTGTCATATGTACCATTTATCAAAAGTGTCAGCCGTCTTAAATTTTGAAATTTATTCAAAACTAAAGTTTGCTCTCTCATGCAAAATATTCTTTACCTGGATTTGGATTTATATATTTTGGAATTTTAGATTCAGGAACTTTCAACTGTTTGGCTGATGTTATTTTATCTATCAAACTCTTCGGTCTTGTGTCACTGATGAGGAATACATTTTCGAAATGTGCACCTCTGGCATATCAAAATATAACTGGTATTTGTGTTATATATAAATAAAAAGTAAAAATAAAAGTTCAACTGGCATTGGCATTCTAAAATATAATAAAACAGCACACACATGATCGATATACTTATTTTCGTGTATTCCACACATGACATAATAAAAACAAATTTTTAAAACATTATAAAAATAACTATGGAAACTGTAAAACCTACCTTCATATCACTGATTTATAAATAGTCATCTGTTTTTGAACTTTTCTGTTTTTAACTTAGCTCTGCGAGCCACGAAAACACTTTTTGCACTATTTAATATTTTACGAAAAGTTATAAAGATACATAGCTAAACTAAGAAGAACTGGAAATGTTAATACATTTTTCTTTTGATTGAAGATGTTACAGCAACTTTGATATTAGTTTTTTCCTAAGGGAATATATACACCAGTTCTGTCCTATATACGACAATATTTGAATTAAAGTTCCGCTAAGCTGTCACAAAATCTGTGTGTGATTTAATGAAATAGTTTGTTTATAACTTTTCAAGCAGTATGTAACATTTTCTTTGGTAAGGATGATCCTTAACTGAAAATTTTATGCAACCCCAGTCATAGGAAAAAATGTCTCTTATTTCATTATACTGAACATGTTTTTGTTTTTGACGGCAAAAACGAACGGTACATTTATAGAGAAATATCAGCCAATTGAAAGGAATTGAAAAAATACGAGAATAGAGAGAGAGAGAGAGAGAGAAAGAGATTTATGAAATTCAATGACAGTTAATGACATTAAGATTCTTTCATAAAATCAAGGCTCTCAATTTCCGTATAATGGACTATACTGAAGTTCTCGAACAAAACAAAGTATCTTTGGTATGTATGCATAAAGGGTTTGTCATAATTTTAATAAGAGGCCCAAGATGGCCTTAATTTGCTCACCTGAGTTTTAATGTAACTGGTATGTCTTGATAGTAACTGGTAGTCATAACATGTTGCCTAAATAGAAGTGGTTTCAAAGAACATTTTTTCTGTGTTTTGGTTTTTAGCTATGTAGGTCACTGTGACCTACTTTTGGTAGCCATAGCACCAGAAACACAAATGTAAATGGCAATGGTCTATAGATGCTATTGACTAATATGAATGAAACGTGACCAGTAGTGTCTGGGAAGAAGACTTTTGTTGGATGGATGGATGGATGGATGGATGAATGAATGAATGAATGGATGGATGAATGGATGGATGGATGGATGGATGGATGGATGGATGGATGGATGGATGACAGATTGCCTATCCATAACAAAAGCTCACATGAGCAATTTTCAGATCCGGATTCAAGACTTTACAGATTTGACACATTAATCAAAATATTTTAAAAAAATATTGTAAAAGTCAATTGCAAATTATTTTAAAACATTTTTTCAATTATTTTAAATTATGTCACATGACAGTGATTTTGTTAAACAAAAAAAAATATTTCAAGGTTTTAGCTATATCAACATATCAGTATTACATGTATTGCAAAAATGATAATGACACTAAAAAGGAAAAATTCAAAAATCTCTTCCATGGACTATTGTAAGTCATAACATTCAGAAATTAAAAAAAATAGTCTCACTGAGATTTGAACTCTCGATCCTTGGGATGCTAGAATTGATAATGAAAAAGGTCGAAAAAAGCGACTTTTTTTTTACAGAATTTCATGAATATTCTCAAACATAGGTTTTTTCACATAAGAAAATGGTGTTTGGAAAAAGAATTCACTTAAATTCATTCATTATTGTAATTTTGGTAAAAAGTACTATTTACAATGTAAAAAAGTAAACGCAAAACGCGTAACCTAATTTTTTACAAAAATTATTAAAATTTACAAACTTGGAATATAAGATGCTTTAGATGCCAAATATTACATCAGATTTTATCTCAGTGAGGTTTTGGAGAAGAAGAGTTTTTTAGGTTTTCAACTATGTAGCACTTTGGGCTCAGGTGAGCAAAAAATCCTGTAGTTGAAAATAAACTCTGCATAGAAAATAATTCATCAATAATCAAAGTTTAAATATCTGTAGAAAATTTGTTACTGATCACAGTAATAGGTAACCGGTATATAATAGGCATGCCTGTTTATATCACAATGGTTGTTTTAGGGGGTTATAAAATTAAGAGCATTAAATAGTAACTGCTATGAGAAAGTGATAATACGAGAGTACTTAAACCTGAGATATAAGCGGTTAAATATCAAAACTAATTTACATGAAATAATATATATTTACCTTCATTATTAATTAATTAATTATTAATTTTATCATTATTATTACTCATAATATATATTTCTTGTTTTCAGACTTTTTTTAAAACCAATTAAATAAAAAGTTCTGTTTGACATAATCAATATGAACAGATAAAAAAGAAATGTTTTTCTTTTAAATGTTAAGAAATTTTTTAAAAATTTTGCATAAAACACTTATGTTAACAATATTCTTTGAGAGGTTTATATACATGAGTTGTTTAAGTAACAACATATTTCAAATGTCTAGTAACATTAATATATCATTTTGTTTATATCATTTATAATGAGAATTAAAATATCACTCTACAGCATGTTCTATTTTACAATATGAGAAATATTTAATACCAATTTTTTATTTTTTTTTCAAAACATTCAGCATAACAAATATAAATCTGTCAATTTTTATTAAATTACACCTTGATTTTTGGCAGCATTACCAAACTTATATTCCTTCAAATTAATAGTTTAGAAATCGAAGCTATTTTATTTTGCCTTTGGCAATGAGTTTTCCATATTCTCTGGTACTTCCTTGATCAATCATTCTTCGTAGCGTTTTTCTTGAATATTTATGACTTTACACGCCTTTTATACAAAAGCAAAGTGATAACTCCCAACAGTTAATCGTATATTTTTATTCAATTATGTACGATTCATTTTTTTGAAACTATGCAACTATGTTAGGCATCATAAGAACTTGTGCACCTGCAATGGTTAGTTTGATCGGATGATTTTTGTGGATTTGTATTAATTTTGAGCCTTAACATTTTTCACACTCACAATTTGGCGGTACATACAATTTATCCAAAGATTTACTATTTATGAATGATATAAATTTCTGAAACTATGCACATTTATTAAGAATCTATACAAAGATGACAGGCATCGTTTACGATCAAATTGCTCCGCCAACAACTGGGAGCGGGGGGTAAAATGTCCTTTAGATACAGTTCTTGTTTTTATTTAAAGGACATTCCTTAAAATATTCCAGCTCAATTAAATATAATTATTTTCAACGTAATAAAATTTAAAAGATGGCTTTGAGTTTGCTATGTCTGGAAATCTTTTTTAAGTTTCTTTATTCTTAAACTTTTTTCTATCTTTTCCTTGTTTGGAGTGTATGATTCAAAATATTTATTAATAATTAATTAATTAATAATTAAAACATTCAGCATAACAAATATAAATCTGTCAATTTTTATTAAATTACACCTTGATTTTTGGCAGCATTACCAAACTTATATTCCTTCAAATTAATAGTTTAGAAATCGAAGCTATTTTATTTTGCCTTTGGCAATGAGTTTTCCATATTCTCTGGTACTTCCTTGATCAATCATTCTTCGTAGCGTTTTTCTTGAATATTTATGACTTTACACGCCTTTTATACAAAAGCAAAGTGATAACTCCCAACAGTTAATCGTATATTTTTATTCAATTATGTACGATTCATTTTTTTGAAACTATGCAACTATGTTAGGCATCATAAGAACTTGTGCACCTGCAATGGTTAGTTTGATCGGATGATTTTTGTGGATTTGTATTAATTTTGAGCCTTAACATTTTTCACACTCACAATTTGGCGGTACATACAATTTATCCAAAGATTTACTATTTATGAATGATATAAATTTCTGAAACTATGCACATTTATTAAGAATCTATACAAAGATGACAGGCATCGTTTACGATCAAATTGCTCCGCCAACAACTGGGAGCGGGGGGTAAAATGTCCTTTAGATACAGTTCTTGTTTTTATTTAAAGGACATTCCTTAAAATATTCCAGCTCAATTAAATATAATTATTTTCAACGTAATAAAATTTAAAAGATGGCTTTGAGTTTGCTATGTCTGGAAATCTTTTTTAAGTTTCTTTATTCTTAAACTTTTTTCTATCTTTTCCTTGTTTGGAGTGTATGATTCAAAATATTTATTAATGCATTTTATACATATTTTGCTGTTAGTGCCATGTTATTCCTATTCTGTATTCTAAGTCCATATTGTTTTTATTGATGTATTAATTTTTTCAGGTACCCCGTATAGTTCTTTTAGGGCTGAGTCTGCCGGTAATTTTAGACGTTAGCTTTCAAACTCAAATTGTCTTAAACTGTTGGTTTGAGCCCGTTAATTGCAATTCAAAATTTTTTATTTGTTGTAGGCCCCTACTAATTTGGTACCAGTATAATGGACTGATCGGTATACGATATTAATTTGCGACATCGAGGGCGAGTGTATTAACAGTCTTTAGTTTTCCATCAGTGCTAACTTGCAAAAAAAAGGTCAGAGAAACTGACCTTCTTAAGCCCGAAATGAACTTTTATAATTATAATTTATCCACAAAATTAATAAAAAATATAACGGGCTCGTTACTACAAATAGATAAAAGAATACTAATTTTGTGTAAACAGCATTTAACATTGAACCGTATATTCTACCATTTAGTCTATAGATATAGCAAATAACAACGAGAAAAACGCGTGTAAACAAGATAGAAATATACTTAATTGATGTTGATTTATTGTGTATAAATCCTTAGTTTTTAATTTTACATATTGATGAATACACTTGATATTTTGCTACGATTCATTATCTGTTTTTTAATTTCATATTCATTTTAATACCAGTAAATATATGAATTTTTTGTTCAAGTAAAATCCTAAATGATAAATTTGTAAAAGTTTTTATAAAAAACAAAATTCAGGGAAACATTTCTTTCATGTTTTTAAGAGCAAAATAAATTAAAATTGCCTTCGCTCCAACAATTGTTTGAATCTCCTGCCGTTAGATAGTTGCACTAAGTAGTATTTGCAAAATCGCTCAATACAAAACAAACACTTCATACAAACATAGGCTTACGAAATTAGATTAATTTATCAATATACTTTGAAAATGCAATAAACATATATGCCCTGATTTTCTTTTGATTTCAGATTAATTGACTATTTGAATTTTTTTAACGATAGCAACAGCGTCCTCAATCTGCTCGTCTGTTTAAAATATAACGCTTGCGTAAACAAAAGACGAAATATCATCTTTAAGCTAGCTTAAAGGTGGCTTAAAGATGGTTTAAATGTCTTCAAGCATCTTTAAGCTATCTTTAAGTTGCTTAAAGATGTCTTTAAGCCATCTTTAAGCTTGGCTTAAAGATGGCTTAATGGCACTGAAATTTTAAGCCATCTTTAAGCCATCTTTAAGCACGGAAAAATTATAATTGGTAGAAATGAATATTTATTGCTAAATTAATTTATTTATTTAAGAAGTAAAAAAATATTTGTTTTTATTTATAAGAAAAAAATTATTTAAAAAATTATACAAAATGATATTTCGAAAAAGTTTATAATTCATATTTTATTTACTTTCCTGTATATTTTCAAATGTTTTTGTATTTTTAAAAAAATATTTTTTATTTTAAAAAAATTATATAAAATGATAATTTTTAAAAAGTTTATAATTCATATTTTATTTAGTTTCCTGTATATTTTTTTACATGTAAAAGTTAAACTACATTATGTATTTATATTATTTTTTATTGTTTATTTATTTATTCATATTTTTATTTTGTCATTATTATCTTGAATAATTACATCACATTATATCATAACTCAATCTATTACATCGTACTTTTTACATTTTTACACTTGTCCTGAGCGGGGCTGGAACTCTCTATCCTTTGGTTGCCAGGCATTGCATCCTTATCCATTAGGCCACTGGGTAGGATGTATTTTATAGTAACAAATGATTTATATAAACTAAGGAAATGTGATCATGTGACCATTTCTTGAAAACCTCAGATTTTGAATAGAAAATATGCAAGTTTATGTAACTCTACTTTATTTTTAATATTTCATTTTATATATTATGCTAATTTTTATTTATTTTATAGTATTGATTAATCAATCTTTCATTTTAAAGAAAAATAAATCATTCATATATCAAAGGAAGGCAGGAATGTCAAACCTCACCTGTAATATACTTAGTTATCTGACTGGCAAAATCAGTTAATTAGATTGTAAATTCAACAAATAGTTATTTTTAGACATTAGTATGCATTTGTAGAATCTTAATCTAAGTACAATTCTGATGTTGAAATTGTTTTATTCATTTTTGATACGGAAAAAAGTTTTTGAGACTATTTTGTAAATTGAATTTGTTTATAATTGAAAATTCTAATTTAGTTTTTAATTGAAATAAATAATAATATTTGATACACATACTTTTCAAGACAAATAAAAATATTAAACAAATTAGAAATAAATATATTGAATAACATATCTCTAATAAGGAAGAAAACAGAACGAATTAAGCAAAACAAACTCGATGTATTATGAGAGCAAAGATTGTGAATAAATAATTATAGCTTTTACATCGTATAAGAGAGAGAGAGAGAGAGAGAGAGAGAGAGAGAGAGAGAGAGAGAGAGAGAGAGAGAGAGAGAGAGAGAGGGGTTATGCCCTGTCTAATTAAAAGTTTCTACACTTTTCTCGGGGGGTTATTACAGAGATCGACCAAACTAAAGTGCCCATAGAAAACCACCGACAAGCTTCACACAAACTGACAAATATTTTTAAACATTTTTAATGTCGTCATAATATAATCTTTGTGATATTTCATTTAGAAATTCATAAAAATATAACATCGATGAAATAAGATTTAAATCCTGTACAGACAGAGAAACAATGGCGTAAGGAGAGAGAGAGAGAGAGAGAGAGAGAGAGAGAGAGAGAGAGAGAGAGAGAGAGAGAGAGAGAGATCTGTATAATGGGACACCGAAGTATAAAGATATAAAGAAACAGCAGTAAAGAGAAATAATATTTATAAATAGCTTATAAGCTATACATTGTGAAAAAAAGTGTCCTCGAATTATTATCAAATTTATATGCATAAGCGATTATTAAATAATAATAATTACAAATCACGGGAAATTTCAAACAACAAGTTCCAGCCCGGTTTAATCCTTATTTTCACCCTACCGGCTTATAGTTATCAATTCCCAATATAAGAAATTGAAAAGGTAACAAACGAATGTTGAACATGTTGAAATAAAGAGTATTAATGTAGCGTTCACAGTCATGTTGTGCATTTTTACTCTTTTAATTCTTATGTGTTTTTTTAAATATTTATTTTGAATTTTTAATGTCTTAAATTAAAAAAATTGTGTTATGTACACAATTGTTTGGACTGATTATCGAGAAATAATTTCCATTTCTGTGTTAAATATTATTCAATTTAAAAATAAAACCTTATATGGCCATGTATTTAGGTCCAAAATAGCAGGGCCATTCATTGTATTAGGAATTTACTTGAAGTATTATGTTTCTGAGAGAAACTGCAGTATAATGAAAAGTTTGAGAATCAATCATCCATGAATAATACACTTAAAAGTTATCCCATCAAACAAATCACTTATTACCGATCTTAACAAGGTACACTACACCTATCATCTTCAGTCCTATATGTTAATTAATTAATACTTCAGTACTTCTGGCACAGAATTAACAAATACTTCGGCTAGATTAATAACGTTTGATCATTCATTCATTCATCTATCCATCTATCATTTCATTATTTATTCATTATTTATTCATTCTACAATCCATTCAATTTTATTTATTTATTTATTTATTTATTTATCCATTCAACCATTCATCCATCCATCGTTATGTATTTATTTAATTATTTATCCATCCTTTATTTATTTAAATAAATTAATAAAATATATTTATTTAAATTAATTAATGAAATCACTCCAACGACATGTCCTTGCTTAATTCAGCTATTATTTCATTTTATTTATTTATTTATTTATTTATTTAGTTTAAACAATATTTTATTCTCAAAAAAGAGCATTGTACAATATATAAGTCAACATACAATCACATAGAAAAGGATCCAGGAACAAGCCTAAAAAGGCTTATATTAACCCGTTTCCATAGCAACTGTAAAATTCGAATCGAAACTATATGGCCAAAACATAGGAAAAATATTTTGGTAAAGACAGTATAATCGTTACATACAAAAGTTGAATATATGCAATAGTACATGTACATAAATAAATAACTAAGCAAGTTACATAAACACAAATGGTACTCGTCTAAACATAATTAGTTAACAAAATATTGTTCTAGTTTGAAAATCTCTTAGGTAGGGTAATAAAGTTTTGAACTGTTTTAAAAATTTCAATATTTAAAGCATCCGATAGGTTTGAATCTCCATGAAGTAAAAGCTCAGTGTCTATAATACGGTTTAACTTAAGTTTAAGAATTGTAATCGATCTAATATGATCATAGTTTTTACATTCTAATAAAAAATGTTTTGTTGTTTCTATGTCTCCACATGAACAATTTGGACCAGCTACTAAGTTTTTGTTGTACAAATCTTGTTTAAGCGAACTGCACTTAAGTCTCAACCTTGTGTGATAAATTTGACTCAACCGGTGGCCCGAAAAAAAATAACAGGGAATATTAACAGAATTATTGATATATTTCCGAAAAATAGAAATAGAAGCATTCCTGATATCAGTGGGTAATTCATTCCAGTCTCTAATAGTTTGTGGTAAAAAGCTTTTAAAATAGAAATTTGTCCTACATAAAATAGTATTTAAATTTTGACTACTTCGGGTAGAATATGAATGTAATTCGTAGTTTCTAAAAGTAATTAAATCTTTAAGATAGTCAGGAGTTAAACCATGGTACATTTTATAAAACTGGATTAATCTATGTTGTTTTCGTCGCTGCTCAAGAGTTTCCCAACCAGTTTCCCGATAAAGCAGATTTTTGCTAGTAAGTTTGGTAGCACCTGTAATTATTCTAGCAGCATCTAAATTAATATTTTCAATTTGATCTTTTAAATCCTCCGTCAAATTATCCCAAACAATGTCAGCATATTCTAATAATGGACGAATGAAAGTAAAATACATTTTTTCGAGAGACCGACGATCTAGCTGAAATTTTAATTTTCTAAGCAAGTTTAAGTCTACAGATCGCTTTGGATTTAATAGTACTAATATGAAAATTCCACGAACCATCTGACGAAAAATAAACACCTAAGTGTTTATGATGGTCGACTTCGGTTATTGGGATGTTGTACATGTAAAGCATAGGATGGAATGGGGTGGAAGTTTTTCTTGATATGATCATGGAATCAGTTTTATTAGGATTAAAGGAGACTAACCAAGTATTAGCCCAGTTAGCAATTTTCTGTAGGTCAGAGTTGATTATGTCAGAAGCATCAGTTGGATTATCGACTATTATATATAAAGACGTGTCATCAGCAAACAGACGAATATTACTTTGTATAGCAATAACAATGTCATTAATAAAAATTGTAAACAATAGAGGCCCTAAAATAGAACCTTGTGGGACACCTGCTTTAAGTTCTTTAACTGAAGATGAAATGCCGTTATTTAATACTACTTTTTGAGTTCTATTTTCTAGATAACTTTCAAACCATAAAAGTTACTTGCCCCCCACACCTATAGTTTTTAATTTATGCAGTAACCCTTGATGCCAAACTCTGTCAAACGCTTTACTAATATCACAGAAGACTGCCCTTATCTCTTTTCCTTGATCTAATGCTTTGCCGATGTCGTTACTTATATGCAACAGTTGGTTGACTGCAGAATCCCCTTGTCTAAATCCAGATTGAAAGGCTGTTATCAAATTATATTCTAGCAGATAGTTGTTCAAATATTTGTAAACACATCTTTCGAATACTTTACCTAATATACTTAGCAGGGAAATGGGTCTATAGTTACAGATGTTACTAGCATCGTCTTTTTTATGTATTGGAGTTACGTTTGCAAGTTTCCATGAAGATGGGAATTTAGAATTTTCTAACAGTAGGTTAAAATAATTACAGAGTGGATGACATAGAATATCAGCTGATTTCTTGAGGAGTACTGGATGTATGGAATCTGGACCAGAAGCTTTAGATGTATTTAGGGATAATAAAATATCTTCTACATCTTTAGGTATTATGTTAATATTTTCTATGACATTATTAGATTCATTAATTATTGGAAGACATTTATCGGTATCTTTTAAGTAAGTTTGATTAACAAAATAGTCGTTAAAAACCTCAGCTTTAGCTTGATCGTCAGTGATAATAGAATCGTTCACAAGTAGAGGGGGTATGGTTTGGGGTTTGTTCATAAAAAGAAAAGATTTAGATACCTGCCACCAATTCTTATCATCAAATTTACCATTATTTAATTGTGCTTTCAGTTTGTTAAAGTAATTTTCTCTGGCCTGTCTAACTAACTTACTACATTTGTTTCGTAATTTCCTAAACTGAGCCCAGTGCATTGATGAGTCACTTTTCTTTGCTCTTTTGTGAAACCTTTTCCGTTTACGAATCAATGATCTTAATTTATTATGCATCCATGGTTTATCTCGAGAACGAACTGTAACTTCTTTACTAGGAATACTTATTAATGCTGCAGACTTAATAGTTTCGGTAATTTTATGTGCTATCATGTCTAAATCGTTATTCATTATAAGGGCCCAATTAGTATTTTGCAATTTTTCTCGAAATAAATCATAATTACCATTTTTATAATCCCATACAGTTCGCTTAAAAGATAGTTGTTTAGGTTTATCGATATGAAGTGCTAAAAATATCGGACAGTGATATCTCACGTTAACGTCATAGAATGTTTCCACCACCCCACTGCTGATTACTATGTCTTGACTATTTATCATAAAAAGATCTAAAAGTGAGAAGGAGTTATCCCAGTAATGAGTCGGTTCTTCAATTAGCTGTGAAAGGTTAAAATTTTCTAAAATTCTTTTGATTTTCTTATTTCTGGGATTGAGCTGATCTTCATTAAAATCACCCGTTATAAGGAGGTAGTCAGGTTTTGAATTCATAGCAGTATCTATAGAATGTTCAATTTTTTGCCATATAGATAAATCTGAATCGGGAGGTCTGTAAAAAGTACCTATAAGTAAACGTTTGCCTTTTAAATTAGTCTCAAACCATATACATTCAAGTCCATTTACAATAAATTCAGGTCTAGGTTTAAAATATACAGAGTTACTTATATATGCTATAATACCTCCTTCCTTTTTATTACTGCGATCAAGGCGAAGTGGTTTTTGAAAGCCATCGATCATAATATCCGAATCATCTATATCAGGGGTTAACCAACTTTCACTAAACAGGAGTATATCGTAAAAACAAAGTTCGCTTCGAATTAGGTCAAGTTTGGGCAAGATACTCTGGACATTCAAGTGAATAATTGTAAAATTATTTTTCAAAATAAATTCTATAGAAGGATCAGAAAGTGTACTGTCCGGTGACTTACAGGTTGATTCAGTACTTGGGCCAGGATTTTTTTCAATGTCTCCAGATATGAATAATATGTATACAATACAACTAAATATAACATAAATAATTAGATTGTCAATAACACTATGTACAATTACACAAACAATAACATGGAAATAATACTCGATATATCTAATACGTAAATCGGGTACTTTGGAATATAAAAATACCAAAATTCCAACAACAATACATGAATAAATTAGTAATGTCAACCAATAACAAGATAATATCATACATGTTATATTTATGGAAAAATCAAACATTTGTAAAAAGAAATTGTTCTTTATAGTTTTTTCCTGAAAGACTATTAGCAATCTAAATAATTGCAAAAGAGTCAGCATAACTGGATGCAAAACAAAATTACACCTAACCTGAAATGATCGCATATTGTGTATGCCAATCCGAGCTCTGTATAACTCTACAGAGATAGTCATATTAACACTATCATGTTATACCTTGTACGTAATGGAGAATGATAGAGACTCGGTGGCAATCAGAAATATCTAAACAATAGACCAAACATACCAAGTTGGACCAACTATAATGTACCAATTGTGTAAACTTTGATGAGAACAAAACAAAGGTGAATAAAATAGGAAAAAGGGAAAGTGGAAAATAAGAAACGATAAACATGTAATGGTTAACATCGAAACCAAGAGTTAACTATCCATAGATAAATTTGACAATAATAATAGTTAACTATCCATGAATACAATTTTGACAATATGAAAGTTAACTATCCATAGATAAATTTGAAAATAAAAATAGTTAACTGTCCATAAATACAATAATAATAATTAACTATCAATAAATAAATTTGACAATAATAATAGTTAGTTATCCATAGATAAATTTAACAATAATAAGTTAACTATCCATAGATAAATTTGACATAAATAAATTTGACGATAATAATAGTTAACTATCCATAAATACAATTTGACAATAATAATAGTTAACTATCCATAGATAAATTTGACGATAATAATAGTTAACTATCAATAGATAAATTTGACAATAATAATAGTTAACTAGCTCTATCCATAAATAAATTTGACAATAATTATAGTTAACTATCCATAAATAAATTTGACAAAAATAATAGTTAACTATCCATAAATAAATTTGACAATAATTATAGTTAACTATCCATAAATAAATTTGACAATAATTATAGTTAACTATCCATAAATAAATTTGACGATAATAATAGTTAACTATCCATAGATAAATTTGACAATGATAATAGTTAACTATCCGCAGATAAATTTGACAATAATATAGTTTGAGGTGAGTTCTATAGGTTATACAGCACTAACATAGACTAACACTGTAGGCTGTTAGTCTCTTTTCTAAAGGGGATAAATGCCCCTGTAAGTCCACAGGGTGTACCTAACGCGCACTTACCTAACACTGTATTAAATAATATCAAAGAGCTGTAGTCTGATGCTGGTCAGAACCGGAAACTGAAGGTGACGATGCAGAGGAGGTTAATGACAAACTTTCAGTCTGAAATTTATCTAAGTCTTCGATTTTGTCGATACGAGACTTTACATTAGATCTGTTATTGACAAATACCTTACCATCCCAGGTCCAAACTTTGTTCAATTTTTTCTCAAGGCATAGCTTTCGTGCACTTTTAAAGATGGCATGTCTGCGTTTAGTGAGATCTTCACTTACACAAGACCAACCCCCTCCTTTAAGGACCTTTAAGGATCCTTAAAGATCCTTAAATATGTCCTTAAAGATCCTTAAAGGGGCCTTAAAGCCTCCTTAAAGCCATTCGATCTTTAAGGATCTTTAAGGGACCTTAAAGGACTCTTTAAGGACATATTTAATGATCTTTAAGGATCCTTAAAGATCCTTAATGGAACTGAAATTTTAAGGATCTTTAAGGAGGCTTTAAGGATCCTTAAAGATGTCTGATCATGAAAAATTCGATTTTTTTAATTGTTAATGTAACGATGGCTATTACATTAATTCAGTTAAAAAGTATGATTTGTTTTTAGTATTTTTTGAATTTTTATAGTTTATACAACATAGGAAACATAGATAACGCCTGTCTAAATTCTAGTTTCTGCATTAAGTTTTTGTAGAGGAGCCGTATGTCGGTTCCTATTAATACTTGTTTCTTAATTCATAAATGAATTAGATAAAAATGTGCAGTTTTCACAGTACAGGTAAACAACGTGTGTTTTAATCAGATCGGCAGTAAGCATAAGTAATTAACGGTATTTGTTAATTGTATACAGCGGTACTTGTTTGATTATCGATCCCAGGTGATTTCACGCTCGGCTTTTGACTTTGATGTGTAGTTTCTTATCTAGGTAGGAGATCACTATGAAGTCAGATAACATGTTAAAATGATTACCTAACCCTGAACTCTGGGTGTTGAAAATAAAGGTGTGTTTTTGGAAGTGATTTTAAGAGACAATTTTAATATTAAAATATTAAAAAATACATTAACTAAAGAAATAAAAGTAATCGCAAAATAATCTAAGCATGTCTTATATTTTATTTTATTTTATTTCATTTCATTTCATTTCATTTCATTTCATTTCATTTCATTTATTTTATTTTATTTATTTTATTTTATTTTATTTTATTTTATTTTATTTTATTTTATTATTTTATTTTATCTTATTTTATTTTTTGGGGGATAGTGTTATGCATATATGCAAATAAAGCATGAGAGAGAGAGAGAGAGAGCGAGCGAGCACATTTTAGTGTCTTTGAATTGACATACTAGTAAATAGAACTCATTACTGTCACATGATGATATCGGATTTCGAATAATTTCGATTCTTAATGAAAAAGAGTTGGTAAAGTAAAATAAGAACATTAAAGACAAGGTTATTCTTTTCAAACATGAACAAGTTATGAAGTGAACATATTGAAGTAAGACACCAGTCACAGAATATAACCATTAACTGACAATCTTTACCCAGTTGGATGTGAATTTCTGCAGTCAAGATGGAGTGCAGCGGAATAACGGCGATAACTCTCTCTCAATGTATTCACTTCCCGATCTTGTTCTGTCTCTCTAAAATAGTTTGCACTGAACCCCCCTCTCTCTCTCTCTCTCTCTCTCTCTCTCTCTCTCTCTCTCTCTCTCTCAGCATATTCAGTCTGCTCTCTCTCTCTCTCTCTCTCTCTCTCTCTCTCTCTCTCTCTCTTTAAAATATTCAGTTTCCGTTGATCTTCCTCTATCTCTCTTTCCCTCAATGTATTCAGTTCCCGATATCTCTCTCTCTCTCTCTCTCTCTCTCTCATTCGGTTTCTGATGACCTCCTCTCTGAAACACAAGAAGATACTCTCTCTCTTTTTCTCTCTCTCTCTCTCTCTCTCTCTCTCTCTCTCTCTCTCTCTCTCTCTCTCTCTTTTTAAAATATTCAGTTTCCATTGATCTTCCTCTATCCCTCTTTCCCTCAATGTATTCAGTTCCCGATATCTCTCTCTCTCTCTCTTTCTCTCTCTCTCATTCGGTTTCTGCTGACCTCCTCTCTGAAACACAAGTAGATACTCTCTCTCTCTCTCTCTCTCTCTCTCTCTCTCTCTCTCTCTCTCTTTAAAATATTCAGTTTCCATTGATCTTCCTCTATCCCTCTTTCCCTCAATGTATTCAGTTCCCGATATCTCTCTCTCTCTTTCTCTCTCTCTCTCTCTCATTCGGTTTCTGCTGACCTCCTCTCTGAAACACAAGTAGATACTCTCTCTCTCTGAAACACAAGCGGATACTCTCTCTCTCCCTCTCTAAAATATTCAGTATCCGCTACCCCTCTCTCTCTCTCTCTCTCTCTCTCTCTCTCTCTCTCTCTCTCTCTCTCTCTCAGCATATTCAGTTCCTTATATCTCGTTCTTTAAAATATTTAGTTTCCGCTGATGCCCCTTATCTGTCTCTCTCTCAATGTAATCAGTTCTCTCTCTCTCTCTCTCTCTTGAACATTGAATTCTTGACTTGCCCGTAAATGAATTAAAAAAAAAAAACAAACAGCTCTCTTTTTCTATATATTCAATTTCTGATTATTATCTCTTTCTGTATTTAACTCGCAACTTGATGGTGAAAAATAGGTAATCCCCCACACACACACAACACCGGAAATTTCTGAATGATATTACTAGTATCTTAGTATATTATGTGTACTGCAGATTCCAGAAAAAAAATTACTGTTAATTTTTTTTGATTGAAAAATAGACTCGGAAAGACCATATTTATTTATTTATTTATTTAATTAATTATTTATTTATTTATTTATTTAATGTTATTTTATTTATTTATTTATTTATTTATCTATTTATTTATTTATTTATTTTGGACATTATGGCCAATTATTTAATTAAAAAGCTGTTTGTACAGTTAACATACTGCTTCTTCTGTATCAATTACATCTCTAATTATTACATATAAATAATAATAATTTTCAAGTAAAAGGAGTTCGAAAGAACAGGTGTCATCAACATTAATTAATTAAGTGATTAATACACTTGATCATCAAACACCATCTTGCTGATTGATGTTAGATATACTAGTATATTACAGGTAAATTTTGGAATGCATTCCTATCAACACATATTTTATCTAATGCAATTAAAATTCTATATATAGATAAAAATGATGACTGAAGCAAATTATATATGAAATTTCTATAAATATAAATAAATGAAATTAATTTGATCCTTTTTTTGTAAGAGATATTTTAAAAGAAATAAAAAAAAAAATTTTCACAAATAAATGAAAAATGTCCACTTGCTTTCTTTCAGTCACGTGATCTCATTTGCATATTGTTACAGACATATTTTATAATTATCAACATCAAGATTATGTCTTCCATAGCTACATAGGTAAGGTGATGGACTCCCAAGTTGAGGGACCAGGTTCGATTCCCAGTGAGAGCGGATAACAGATGAAAAATTAATTATAAAATTTCTTGTAATTTCTATTTAATTAATTAAAATCCAATTAGACTACAGAATGTAATAAAAAAAATAAAATTAAAGAAATAAATTTCAAAACTTGAGATTAAAAATAATATAAAGATAATTAATTTATTATCACTTTACTTTTTCAAAATGTATAAATGCTATAGCTTTTTTAAAATAAAATTTTAAAAAAGATAATGATAAAAATAATATTTCATTGCTTTTTTTTTTAAAAAAAAAGGAAAAATATAAATTTTTCCTTAAAGATCCTTAAAGCCTCTTTAAAGATCCTTAAAATTTCAGTTCCATTAAGGATCTTTAAGGAGTCCTTAAAGACTCCTTAAAGGCATATTTAAGGATCCTTAAAGCCCCCTTAAAGGTCCTTAAAGGGACATTTAAGGCAGATTTAAGGAGTCTTTAAGGATCCTTAAAGATGCCTTTTCATCATGTGTTATATATACATTTCGCAGTGAAGGGTTTGATTTCAAAGTATAACGTGACTTCATGATCTGCCTTTTAACGTGATAATTTGAAAACTTGACCAAAATTTGTCGGTTTGTGCCTTGTTGAGGTTTTCCTGTACGATGCGACCGATCTATGTCATTTACACTTATATCTACTCCCATATCTTTGACTACTTTTAGTACAAGTTTGTCAGTTTCCTCAGGCGAAGATTCTCGTATTCCAGAAATACGAATCGCATTCCGCCGTGAATATTGCTCTAAATCATCGACCTTGAATGACAAGTTTATATTTTCGGTCTTCAGGGCATTATTTTCGATTTTCAGTGACTGAACTTCTTTCTTTAAGTCAATTATCAAGTTTTGATACATGTTATCCATCATTTTTTTCATTTCACCAATCATGTCATTATACATAGAAGTTCGCATGGCTGTAGCAATTCTAGAAATGTCATAATCAGACATTGTACTATATGTCATCATTCCTGGAGGATATTGCATTGCAGCTGGTGAAGAATGAAGTTGTTGTATATGCGTGGATTGATCGAATGACATGTTTCTGGGTGATTTGTTAAAGTCCAATACTTTGGGTGAAATATAGGATATTCTGGGATTAATGCACGATATGTTCAAATTTGGTGAAACAGAATTATCAGTGAACCTTCTCTGACGCTTTGGATCAGGATAAAAATAATCAATACTATCAGTGCTTTCAACACTATTATCAAACATTACCTAAATGTTTACTAGTATATGGTGTTATGCATGGATAACCACTTGACCAGTGATCATTTATACAGTCAATATATAATCGATAAATACATATGTTTATGTTGCAATTTTGAGCTTTTTCCGATTCAATAATGTATTCTCACCACAAATTTATAATCTGTATATTATCACTCTGCAGTTTCTGGAACCATATTACTCTTGGTCAGATGTAACTTGTGGAATTATACCATTTTTTCAGTGCTGACACTGACCGTGCTATCCCGTTCGGCCATCTTAAATATCTCATTCAACTATCCATCCTTTATTTATTATTATTTATTTATTTATTTTTATTTATTTATTTATCTATTTATTTTATTTATTTATTTATTGATTTATTTATTTATTTATTTATTAAACCAACCACCTATTCTTTTCTTTTCTTCCTTCCTTCTCTCCTTTTTTCTTTATTTTCTTTCTTTCTCTTTTCTTTATTGATTTATCCATTCATCCATCAATTCACCGACTATCCTTTATTTATTTATTTATCCATCCATTCATCTAATTAACCATCCATCCATTCGTTATATATTTATTTAAAAATGTATTCGTCTTCTATTTATTTAATTAAATTATTTATTTATTTATTTAATCAACCATCAATCCTTCTTCTCTCCTTTTCTCCTCTCTTTCTTTATTTTTTTATTAATTTATTCATCCATCCATTCAACTATCCATCCTTTATTTATTTATTTATTTATTTTTTTTTTATTTATTTATTTATCTATTTATTTTATTTTTTATTTATCTATCCATTCATTTATCCATGTATGCATTCAACCATTCATCCACCCTTTGAATTTATTCAATCAATTAATTATCTTTTATTGATAAATTGAAATAGTTATTAATTAATTAATTAATTAATTAATTTATTTATTTAATTATTCAACCACCCACCCATTCTTTTTTTTCCTTTTTTTCTTTCTTTCTTTCTATATCGATTTATCTATCCATCCATACATCAATTCATTAAAGTATCCATCCTTTATTTATCTACTTATTTATTTATTTTTAAATTGAATTATGTATTATTGAACGGTTTTTTAATTTTAATTTATTTCTAATAATTTATTGACTTCAATAAATGAAAATTGGTTTCCGAGTAAAATTGTATTTTGCCGAGTCAATCAAACAAAACACTTGTAAACTATCTACTTGCATATCAAACCAGATTCATATTATTTTCCGTGATTAATAATCTATTACATAGTTAACTGCATAAATACTACTTGCAAAGAACTAGCTAATACCTTGGTTACCAAAAACAACTTACTTACCTGTATTGTGCCATGTTTAAATATATGTCAGTGATTGATTTTAATCCAAATCCGATTTTTTAATAAATATATTATTTATTTATTTATTTATTTATTTATTTATTTATTATATTTTTTTAGTTATTTTTTATTTTATTTTCATTTTTATCGTTTATTCATTTATATTTTTCATTTTTAAATAAAAACTGCAACAGACTTCAGATTTCTGTTTTAAAAAGATCATTAAATGATTCATAGATTTATTTTATAATATCATTTATTAGCATCTTTAAGCCATCTTTAAGCCAAATGGTGTAAAGGAGCTTAAAATTTCAGTGCCATTAAGCCTTCTTTAAGCCAGACTTAAAGATGGCTTAAAGATAATAGTGCCTTTAGTTCACCTTTAAGCCATCTTTAAGCATCTTTACGTGCATCTTTAAGCTTGGCTTAAAGGTGCTTAAAGATGCAATTCCGTCTTGTGAAATTTCAATTGTGCAAATCTTAAAAACACAAGGTTTTTAACAAAAAAACGTATGTCAGTTAAGCTTTGAAAAATATCAATAAACATTGTATACAATTGATAATTTTGTTTTAAAGCTATAAAAAAATACTGCGTATGTCAATCATTGTCGATTAATTAAAATTACTGATATTTAATTACTTTTTAGAGAATGGAAATATTTTTAAAGAAATTATTTCTTATCATTATTTTCTTCTATTTTCAGAAAAATACAAAATCAAACATGAACAGAAACAAAAACATTTTCTGTATTTTGCTTATGTTTGGTGGATTCCTTGCATTTTTAACGTTAAACAAAGAAACCTTAAAGACTATCTATTTCAAAAACCAAGGAAATCCATCTTTAAAGATTTATTTTCGAATATCTGACAAATGGATTTCTGATCCGGCATTATGTCCAAGGAATCAAAAATTTCCAAAGGCAGTATTACGCACTCCTGCTGGGAATACGCCTATATATATCTACAAACGTAAAGAAGATACTGGCATCAGCTCTCATGTTCGATCTAGAGGAACATTTCAACCAGACGTCAGTGAATTAATGTGTAAATCACTCGCTATAGAACCCACAGCGCAATTCATTGATATTGGTGCTAACCTTGGAGTCATTGCTCTTTCTGTCGCCAAATGTGGAAAACATGTCATTATTGTTGAACCATTGCATAGTAACATTAAAAGATTGTGTAATTCGGTCTTGGAGGGGAATTTTACTGATCAGGTAACCATTTTACACACAGCCATGTCAAATCAAAGGAAAAACGTAAAACTTGGTAATTTTGGAAATCAAGGTTGCTCATTCGTTGTAGACAAAAACGATACTAAACAGAAAAAACCTTTGTTTAAAGAAACTGTAATGACAGCAACATTAGATGATATTTTAGACCTACCTGGATTTATAAATAGAAAGACTTTTATCAAGATTGACACTGAGGGACATGAATTTAAGGTCCTAGATAAGGGTCGGAAGTTTTTTGAAACAGTTGATGTAAGGGGGGTTCTGGTAGAATGGATTTTATTTAGGAACCAAGACACTAGATGGGAGATTATAAAGTTTTTTAAAGAAAGAAACTTTACTCCATTTAATCATCAGACTTCAAAAAAGTTATCAGAGAATGCTAGCCACACTTGGCCGCATGATGTGTTTTGGAAACCTAATGCGTAGTCTGAATGAAAGAGTTAAATGATTTCATAGTATCGATATAACAATTGTTCTAACAAACATATCTAAAAACGTAATATTTTGTGCATAAAAACACAAATATGTATTGCTATTTACTTGTTTTCAAATAAATTAAAAGAATAGTGACACATAAATGATATGAGAAGCAGGGGATAGCAAGTTAGTAAATATCATGCGTTTAGCAACTGTAAACGATATTGGAAACAATGCAACAAAGTTATCATTTAAGGAATATACAACGCAAATAAAGAGATATATATTTAAAATAAGGATTAAAGAAATCTTTACTTTGAAAAGGGCATGGAAATAAATGAACACTGATGTAGTTTAAGTACTATTAACCACCCTATCTATTAGCAAGCATATATATGTAAAAAATGCACCAGTAAAATTTTTATAAATTAACATATATTCTATTTGTCTTGAAAGCAAATAAAGGACAATGTAGTTATATTAGCGATGCATTAACTCTCGTTTTTTACTTTGTATATTGAATTATGCACCATAAAAGGCATATATGACAACACAATTGACCACAAAAGACCTTTTTCACTTCGAATTAGAAAATCAAACACGATCTTACAACGACCATGCTTACAAAACAAATAATAAAAAACTATTGAATATAACGAAACACGTCGACTTCGACCAAAGAAATAAGGCTGTATGTCAGAACGGGAATGCACCTTCTGTGTTGCCACTAAAACCCGCCACGTGGGAAAATTAAAAATGGAAGAGAAATGGAACCATAGAACGATAAATATCTTGAAGGCAGTTTAAGATAAAGCGATATTATACTTATCATTATTAGGTCTAGACTTTCAATAAACCTAAGTCAACGTGTAATTGTAAGCAGCTTGCTTCAATATGCAAAGTTTCTGTATTAGGAACAAGGTTTACCCACCGTATGAACTGTGAAACAAATGTACCCTTTCATGAATGTTATAATATACAAATGATATAAAATAAACTTGAATTTGACCCTACTCTCAATGTCTGAGATATCACACCGTCTTAACAGTTGTTTTTGCTTTACAAACTATAATGTACGATTTTTAAAATTATCATTCTCAAAAAATAAATAAATAAATAAAAAAATAATGCAAAAAATAAATAAATAAATAAATAAATAAATAAATAAATAAATAAATAAATAATATAAATAAATAAAAATAATTTAAATTTTAAACAGTCCAGCATTGTTATTTTTCGTCTATGATCTCATTGACAAATTTTTTTTTAAACGCATAAGTCATACGCCATAACCTCTTAGAAACCGCTGACGTCGGTTTCTTGACAACTAAGTAAAATATTCAGTCTGCCGCCATATTTGTCTAACTTGACGTAAACGGTGTCATTTGTTGTCTTTATTAAAAACGTAAAAGTAGTTGAATATGTAGGATTAGTCTTAAGATCTGCGGTCATAAATGGTGATCGTTATGACAGCAGCGAATATGAGTTTTGTGAACCTGCAAGTGCATCATATCATATTTGTGGATATATTACGCTGATGATAGGGAAATTTCCCCACTCAAGTACAGGAACATCAACGGTTGGGTAACAGCTTGAACCACTTTATTATTGGCTATTGTAAGTTGATGGATTGTTGATAGTGGTAACAACGTGTTTTTAATTGATAATTTTGTACGGGTTAACATTCCGCTTCGAACTCGGATGCCTCATTTTGGTCCAGACATATATTGCCCCTCTATAAGCTTGAAGCCATCGTCATTCATATTTTAAAGGGCAGTCGCGCGCAATTAGTGTGAGTTGTACCTCTTTGATGTGTTGGCATGTTTGCAAGCTCCGTTTGAAAATAATTGAAATACATGTATATGCAAGTGATACATGTACGTTCTACACATGCAACACAGCTATCAAAAATTGTTATGCGTTAGGTAAAAAGTATTTAAACATTATTGACTTACACTGGCATACAACAGCAAAGGGTTAGGACTTTTCTTTGCTTCTAATTGGCTTTTGTCAACGAGAAAATATTGATTCAGAAAAGCAAAGCAATTCATTCTTTGCATTCCATCACAAGATTTTTCATATCGAGGTATGTGAAACAGCAAAATAATTTGCTTACTTGCAAATTAAAAACGTTGATAATACATATAAGGTTTTATTTGCTTATTTGTTTTACGTTTGCAATAAACATTGCTGAGAACAGACTATCATTTTAAAGTTACCTTTTCTGTTTGTCCTTTTCTTGTAAATGTAAATATTTTAAACTGACCTTATCTGGCTGTGATTTATTCTTTTTTGCATCACTGACTGAATAACGCAGTTTTTTAAAATAAATATGTCGCAACCTATCATATTGTAAACTCCAAAGCTTGGTCTTTAATAAATATGAGTACCAAATTTGCCGTTTTTACATTTCGCATATTATTTTCTTTTCATTCTTCTTCATTTTTGATAACATTGACCCGGGACATATATATATATATAATTGAAATTTCCATCTTTTATCCTGTTATTCACATGTGTATGATGCGTCTTATATTGTTTGTTTGTTTGTTTTTTAGGAGGTTTCTTCGTCGTCAGTTTCACTGTCATGGCCGTTGTGTTTATATATGCTCATATGACTTCAAGAGCTTTTATATTATACAATCAATTCAATCGTTTTACTGAAAACAAAAACATCCAACAAGAAAGTGAGGACATATTTTTTGAACAGTCGAATTCAACTAAATATTTGATATATAGATGCATGGGTAGAGGTTGTGGTGGCCTCGGAGACAAGTACAGGAACATCAACGATTGGGTAACAGCTGGAACCACTTTATTTTTGGCTATTGTAAGTTGATGGATTGTTGATAGTGGTAACAACGTGTTTTTAATTGATAATTTTGTACGGGTTAACATTCCGCTTCGAACTCGGATGCCTCATTTTGGTCCAGACATATATTGCCCCTCTATAAGCTTGAAGCCATCGTCATTCATATTTTAAAGGGCAGTCGCGCGCAATTAGTGTGAGTTGTACCTCTTTGATGTGTTGGCATGTTTGCAAGCTCCGTTTGAAAATAATTGAAATACATGTATATGCAAGTGATACATGTACGTTCTACACATGCACACCGAAAAATTTAGAAATGGTTTGTTCGCTCACGCAAAGCATTCCTTAGCTGGATTTGGATTCATATAGTTTTGGAACTTAAGGTACATTAACTATCAACTTTTTGGCTAATGTTTATATCTATCAAACTTTTTGGCCTCTAGTGTCACTGATAAGGAAAGAACATACGGCACATAAGACTTCACAGGTATTTATATTATGTTTAACCTAATAAGGGTAAATGCAAATGACAAATTGTAAATAGATATAGGGCACAAAAACCCATGCAATAATTACATTGGTTTACGTGTTAAAAATAATACAATCATGCATACATGAAAACGACGACATTGAAGCGGAACTAAGTGATGGTTTTCCCGATAATGAACATTTTACCTAAGTTTCGTTTAAAAATAAGATTGAATTAGTTTAACCAACTATGAAACAGACTATTATTTAAATTGATATAGCATCTACATGTATTTTCTATTTTTTAAATTTAATTTTTAGTATTTAAAATTGTTTTAAATGAATATATATATGATGAAATATAGTCTTTGATTTGTTAAATCGGTGTCAAAATTCAATAAATCTATCTTGAAAAATGATAGCCTTTTTCCTTTTCAATCAACAAATGTACTGTAATATCAAGATGTTTAGGTCTGAATGTGCTTTACTTATTCGTGCATTTTTAGCTTACAACATAGTACGTATCAAAAATAGATTTATGAAATATAGGTATCAGAAATAGTCCACAATAAAACATTGTTTTCAAAGTTAAAAAATATCAAATAGATTTTATATCTGCAATATTTATCTTATTTATTCTTAACGTGATTTTGGTAAGTTTGATACGTTGGTTTGCCTTTGCATGACGATTATTCAAAAAAGAATCTTATTGAACTGAAAACGTTTCACTAAACTGATATTTACAATATTTAAATTCAATTGGGATTCCGAAACAAGAATGTAATTCTGATATTTATCAATCTCCGAATACTATATTTGTAATTATAAACACGTGGAATATTCAATTTCCTTAAACTATTATGTAACAACCCGGAAAAAAGGAAAAGCACACATAATATGAAAAAAAAATAAAGAAGGAATAATAAAATGGGTAAAAGATGGCATGAGCTTAAGTTAAATCGAGTATAATAAAGATTACACATTATAGTTGAAAATCATTAGGTCAACAGTATTAGGTAAATCGTTTAGAACATATAATGAAAGTTTGAACTCTTTAAAAGATATCAATGTTTTGCTGTAGAGACTGTTCTGGATTACCATAAAGCAGAAGTTGGCTAGTTACATAATAGAGTATGGGGTAAAGAAAATAATTTTCTATAGTTGTCGACTCAGTCTTAAGTATAAGTGTTACCAACACTAAATACCTGAACTTTAAAAAAAATCTAAACTGCTTATCTAAACGAGATAAATATGAATGACGTTCAATATGACGCATACAAATTAGACCGCTCTAGTTGGTTGCTGATTATTCTGTTGTATAACGCCACATCAGTATTTTTCAGCTATTCGCCACGAGCGTTATTTCAATCCTTCCTTGGGAATAATTTAGAAAGAAATTTGTTAATGGGTGAGATATGCTAACGTGTTGAAAGTCTGCTCACTAGGGTGACTCTCATGTGTTAGAGTTAGAGACGGTATTTCGTATACAAGCATCATACACCCCATTAGTCTGACACCTGGTGAACCAATCTATAATATGCCTTTTTAACGCCAAGCAATAAGTGGAGAAGCAGAAGTATTATATACATTTATTATACCTCATGTAATTTTCAAGTTATTTGATTGGATAACTAACTGTTTGAAAATAAAATAATATCACCCTTAGATTTACTAAGAATTAAGAATGGCGCGCGTGCTTCAGGGTAACATTAGTTGAGGAGTTATGGTAACGGGTAATATTACAAAAAATATCACATGCGCAAAAGAAATCCTAAATCACACAACCGAACGCATTTCGATCACAAGCAGCTAAACGTTTGATGGATACGATCTTTTATTAATATACATTCAATTCATATGCAAGCGTTTCCTTGATCAAGACTACCTGTCATCAGACGACAGACGACAACCGTGAATGGCCAGCCTGAGATAGTAATCATTTTTTTTTGTCAAGTAACAGAGAATCTCAGTTTAAGAGAATATCTGGAGAAGACAATTGGCATAATAAAATAAATATAACATTCATAAGAGGGTGATATTGCATATTTTCACCCCTCGAAAACCATTGTCAACCGACAATGGTTTCTCATGGTGAAATATGCAATATCACCCTCTTATGAATGTTATATTTATTTTATTATGCCTTTCAACTGACAATGGTTTTCCAGGGTGAAAATATGCAATATCACCCTCTTATGAATGTTATATTTATATAGTATAATCCGACTGGGGTTAGAATACACAATTTAGCGCTCTACAGGCGGACGCTCTACTTCTAAACAAACCGATATTTCCCTTTTGAGGTATTCTTATTCTAACACGCGTCCTTACTTTCAGAAATAAACAAAAATTGAAAAGAATAATAATGCTTAATAAGAGAAACCGATGATTCATAAAAAGACCAGCTTTACCAGTTTTACCAGCTTTAATATTTTCTTTTACTAAATACGATTGTTTTAATTTCAGATGTTAATCAAGAACAAATTTAATTTTCCAGATTTTATAAATTATGATTTTTTCTTACTTTTTCCATATATTGCCATATGTCGTGTATAAAAAAAGGGTCAGTGGTTAAGTTGAATTTCTTCATTGACTAGGTTGCTATAACTTCATAAACTATTGCCATTTCCACTTTAGTGGGCAATAACAACTGTCTCAATTCTTGAACTTTGCTTTTTTGCTGTTTAGTATTTGCCACAAAAAATATTAAAACCCTTTTATTTCAATTCCAAAAATTAAAATCAAAGGGTTTGTGATTATAAATGAGAATATTTTAAACATAAATAAGCTGCTTAATTAAAAAAAAACCCCGTTCTGTGGCAAACTATTCTGATTAGCAAAGGCCCTGATGGTTTGGGTGATTTAAATTACTAAGACCTATGGATCACAATGCCTCTCAACACCAGAGTGAATTTAATTAAGAAAAGTCTTAATGTGAGTAGACTTGTCAATGATCGTTTGTTTTAAATGGTCATTCCGAATTCCTTCACAATCTTGATATGCGAGGAATCTTGATTCGGCTTTATAACATAACTACTTTACTCCACTCTAGTTCTAAATTCGTTTGTGCTTGGAAAATGTGATTCGTTGTATTGCAAGTAATCATTGTACTGGTTAATACTTATGGTCACCTTTAGATTGCCACAACGCATCGTCGCATATATCCATTGTAGACCACTAGATCACCGAGCCAAATAAAATTTGTAAAAAAAAAAGAAAAAGTTTGACATAATGTATTTTTTTATACACAAGACGAAATATCATCTTTAAGCTATCTTAAAGTTGGTTTAAAGATGGTTTAAATATGTCTTTAAGCCATCTTTAAGCTATCTTTAAGTTGCTTTAAGATGTCTTTAAGCCATCTTTAAACTTGGCTTAAAGATGGCTTAATGGCACTGAAATTTTAAGCCATCTTTAAGCACACAAAAAATTATTATTGGTAGAAATGAATATTTATTGATTAATTAATTTATTTATTTAAGAAGTAAAAACATATTTGTTTTTATTTATAAAAAAAAAGTTTATTTAAAAAAAATATACAAAATGATATTTTAAAAAAATTTATAATTCATATTTTATTTACTGTCCTATATATTTTCAAATGTTTTTATTTTTGAAAAAATATATTTTTATTTATAAATAAAATTGTACAAAATGATACTTTTAAAAAGTTTATAATTCATATTTTATTTATTTTCCCGTATATTTTTTACATGTAAAAGTTATATTTCATTATTTATTTATATTACTTTTTTATTATTATTTATTCATAAATTTATTTTGTTATAACTCAATGTGTTAAACGTCTTTTATTTTTTTAATTAAATTATTGATTTATATATTTATTCAATCAACTATCCATTCTTTTCTTATCTCCTTTTCTCTCTTTTTTTTATTTTCTTAATCCATCCATCCATTCAACTATCCATACTTTATTTATTTATTTAAGCCAGGCTTAAAGATGGCTTTGAGATGGCAGTGTCTTTAATTCACCTTGAAGCCATCTTTAAGCATCCTTACGCGCATCTTTAAGCATTTTTAAGCTCGGCTTAAAGGTGCTTAAAGATGCGATTCCGTCTTGTGAAAGTTACATGTATATGTTCACGTATCCTTGATTGTTATTGTAATATATTGAAAATTTACGCCACATGTGCGTATTGAAACAGTTTTGTCAGTAACATAAGTATTATAAAGTTACAGCTTTTGATTCAATAAATCAAGATAAAGATCGGCTTTTAAAATGCATATTAACGTTGGTTTCTATCGTTTCAATATTTCTCTTCTAAAAGTCATTTAACTTCACATTTAATTTTTTAAAGACTGTTACTATATGTTGTTAAAATACAAAACCATCATTATAATATAATAGTGTTTTTGGGGTCCCTTAAAATTTTTCATTTTCAAACTCCTTTATTTCACTAGGTGCCTCGGTGGCCGAGTGGTCTAAAGCGCGCGCTTACGGATCACAGTGCCTCTCGCTGCCTGGGTTCGAATCCCACTCGGGACAGAAACTAGTGTGAGAAAGTTTATCAGTTCGCTTGCCGAATGTCGGTGGTTTTCTCCGGGCACTCCGGTTTCCTCCACCATCCCAGAACTGACCGCCTCGAAATAAGTGAAAGAATCTTCACTGGGGCGTAAAACACCATTACTCCACTCCACTCCTTATTTGACTGCAGTTACAGTCCTTAGCTTACCCTGTGACCATGCACCCTACATGATAAGCGACAATATGCGTCTAAACTTTGCGGTTTTTATGACAATATAAGGATTGAATTACAAATAGTTTTACATTTCTTTATAAACGAAATAAAAAATTTTTTTTGACAAGATAAACAAATTATCTAACCTTTGGCATCAAAAGTTTAAATTTTATTTTTAGAAAAAAAAGTTGATCAACCTATCCAGTTTTGTAATAGCACAGAAATCATTATCCTAAACATGTTTTCGTAGATTTACATTGTACTCCAACAATAGTCTCTGCACAGTTAAGTTCGGCTTAATAAGGTTGAATTTTTGTGCTCCAAAGAATACATATAAATTGAAATAAAGTGACCAAACCATTTTCACATCACAATCGGAATAGATCTCTACAGATGTAGCCTTGCGCCTTGACCCCATTCTGAAAAGTCTATGATTTTATAATCAAAATAATAAATTAATTGATTAATTGATTAATAAACAAGTATATAAAATGTATAACAATTAAAAAATAAAATAAAATAAAATAAAATAAAATAAAATAAAATAAAATGAAATAAAATGAAATGAAATGAAAAATAAAATAAAATAAAATAAAATAAAATAAAATAAAATAAAATAAAATAAAATAAATAAAAAATTTAAAATATTAATTTGACAATTAGTCAAGGCGTTTGTCATCAACACATGACTTATGAGTTGCACGCCGTTTACTTTTATATATACAGCATCTGCTCTTTGGCTCGATACACATGAACTCGATTTTAAATTTATGTTTAAGTAAAATAAGAATCAAAATAAGAATTAAACTCCACATGCACAGTGGAAAGAATTTGATACGATATAAACAAATACATCGAATCTTGAGTTGAGTTGAGTAGTAGTGTTTAACGTCCCAGTCAAGAATATTTCACTTATAGAGAGACGTCGCCAGCTATAGGCGAAAGTGTAAAATTTTTTTGCCTATGCGCTGCGCTGATGGCATTATACAGCAGGGTTCTTTATAGTGCCACGCCTAGCGTGACACTGGACCTCGTTTATTTAAAGTTCCCATCCGAGAGAACCGTGAATTTCATTTCGTAATACCGAGTGCTTGGCGAAAGAACAGGCACTACCCACTTTTAAGCCTTGGGTCAGATCAGGTCGGGTTTCGAACCCACGACCTCCTTATAACGGAGCGAGCACTCTACCAATTGAGCTACTGCAGTGGTAAACAGCAAATCTTGATATACATCTAAACTTCGATCACTCGAATTTTAATATCTTCCACGGTCACATGGAACTATACTCGTGTGTTTCTGATTCATACAAAAAAGGTTTTTAGAATCATTTCTTAAGTATGCACTCATAGCAGAAAAACCACTCTCTGAGATTAACAGTACTTTGCAATGTGCTAAAATAATCTGCGCCATAATCCCTTTAAGAAAAACACTTGTCCTATTACTTACATGCATTCTATCCACATGCGAAATTTCTCCTGGGGTATCAACTGAGTTTAACGGAAATTGTTTTGAAACATTTGCTTTGGCTTCGGCAGAATCCGAGGCAACAAAAACTTTGTAGTTTTTATCTGGACCAGATTTTAAGAAACTTACAACCATAGGTAAATCTTTCTTTTTGAAAAATCGGACTTGCATCGCATCACCTGGATTGGTAGGATTTCGCCCAAACCTCAAATGAGCACATTTTAATACACTGTTATTTACTTTTAAAGCAAACATTTTTAAATGTTTCATTAAATAATCTGTTGGCTTGAATAAAGCATGGAATATTGATCTATATATGTCCGCCTTTGAGGTACTATTTAGCCACGGCAACTTCTTATGATATTTAGTTTGTTGTATTAAATAACTCACCATCTCTGTATTACTACGCCAAAATATTATATCTTCCGTAAAATTTTCAAAGCCATGCATGAGTTTAGGTGACGCAAAACGATCTATGAAAGCAAAATGTCGAACTTTTAATCCTTGGATTTTGTGTCCTGACAAGCTCCATTTTATTTTATTCTCCTTTAGAAATATTTTTAAATCTGGATTTTTATGTTCTATCCCAAATGTCCTGTTACTAATTATAGACCACAGAAAAGCTGCAGCGATTCCTCTACCTCTGTCTCCGAGGCCACCACAACCTCTACCCATGCATCTATATCAAATATTTAGTTGAATTCGACTGTTCAAAAAATGTGTCCTCACTTTCTTGTTGGATGTTTTTGTTTTCAGTAAAACGATTGAATTGATTGTATAATATAAAAGCTCTTGAAGTCATATGAGCATATATAAACACAACGGCCATGACAGTGAAACTGACGACGAAGAAACCTCCTAAAAAACAAACAAACAAACAATATAAGACGCATCATACACATGTGAATAACAGGATAAAAGATGGAAATTTCCTTTTATATATATATATATATATATATATATATATATATATATATATATATATATATATATATATATATATATATATATATATGTCCCGGGTCAATGTTATCAAAAATGAAGAAGAATGAAAAGAAAATAATATGCGAAATGTAAAAACGGCAAATTTGGTACTCATATTTATTAAAGACCAAGCTTTGGAGTTTACAATATGATAGGTTGCGACATATTTATTTTAAAAAACTGCGTTATTCAATCAGTGATGCAAAAAAGAATAAATCACAGCCAGATAAGGTCAGTTTAAAATATTTACATTTACAAGAAAAGGACAAACAGAAAAGGTAACTTTAAAATGATAGTCTGTTCTCAGCAATGTTTATTGCAAACGTAAAACAAATAAGCAAATAAAACCTTATATGTATTATCAACGTTTTTAATTTGCAAGTAAGCAAATTATTTTGCTGTTTGAGATACCTCGATATGAAAAATCTTGTGATGGAATGCGAAGAATGAATTGCTTTACTTTTCTGAATCAATATTTTCTCGTTGACAAAAGCCAATTAGAAGCAAAGAAAAGTCCTAACCCTTTGCTGTTGTATGCCAGTGTAAGTCAATAATGTTTAAATACTTTTTACCTAACGCATAACATTTTTTGATAGCTGTGTTTTATAAAAAAAAAAAATCAGTCTTCAGTAAAACTGTTTACTTGTGACTTTGAACAAAAAAATGTGCTTTATTTTATTATATGCACTGTATAAAACTAGATAAAAGGCTATGCAGCCTTAATAAATGTTGATAGAGTCTTGTAGAATCCAATGATTTGTCCTGTATTTTGCATTCTGTATCTCCGAATCGAGATTAGATCTTACGGAGGGATTTGAATCTATTTTTTTAATTCAGAATCGGTCTTTTCTAAGAAAAAAATCCAGTATCTATAAATGGTGTATAGCCTCAATTTATTGTGTTATTTCCCGAAATATAACGTGTAATTAGTTATAAATAAAAGAAAAGCCCCTTTAAATTTTTTTTATCTCCACATTAGCTTTTATTTAAAGGTAACTGTCACCTATACAACTCCAAAATTCTGAATTAACGAATTTTTCCCCTTAGACTTTTCTTCTGCAAAAGAATAATATTCTGTTATATATTTTTTATATTGACTTTGAAAAAAGGGGGATGTTGATATGTATTGCAATATGCTTGCCTTTCTTGTGCTTGGTGCTTCAATAAACTCCTTATCTAATAAATTCTTTTGTGCCAGAAGTAATACTATTGATTGCGAGATTGAAAAATTAGTTACTGTGAATACATTTAAATTCGTGGGCTCCAATTTTCGTTGATGTCAGAAAAAATACCATTTCGTGGGATGATGAATTCGTGGGTTAAGCACCTGTAAACTTCTTGTTTTGAATGTAACTACCAGTGATGTTTGGAGAACCTTTTTTCCCACCGGTAACCGCGCGATTTTTTTTTTCAGGTTGAGTATAAATCAGGTAATAAAGTCAATTGTGTCAAAAGAAATTATGTTAATTGGGTATATTTAAAGCAATACAAATCAATGTTATTAAGAATGAAGGCAGTGAGTTTGTAATCAGGCCTTGAGGGGTGAATTTATCAATATTCCGATTTTTGCAAATATATTCGTTGACATGTAAATTCGTGGGTCATGATGCCAACGAAAACAACGAAAATTGGAACACCACGAAAATTAATGATTTCACAGTAATAAACTGTTAGATTGGTATAAGAAAATTTTTAACTCCCTGATATATCATCAAATTATTGTTTCCAACAGCAGGTGGAACTTATTCAGCAGCGTCGGTAAAGCGAGTTTTCTTATGTATTTTTTTAGAAACTTCAACAAATCACCAATTTGCTTAACAAAGCTACAAGTATGTTGAATGCATGACATGTTAAATAATAATTCAAAATACAAATGTCATATACCACTTTTTAAACGTTTATAAATATTACATTTAAAAGTAGAATATGCCACCACTAAAAACGACAATGCAAAAGGTTTGGGTCGACGCGAATAGCTGAAAAATCACTTATGCGATGTTAAACAACTTTACAAAAATTAAAGATAAGTTCCCTGAAATAGACAAAAATATATTAGGATTAAAGACTACATGTCAACGTAATAGTGTAGAGTAGCTATATATATATATATATATATATATATATATATATATATATATATATATATATATATATATATATATATATATATATATATATATAATGCTTACTTATTATACCAGCTGTTGGAAAATATTATTGATTGGGACGTCATTAAGTAAATTGTTGACATTTAACAATTATTTATCAATCTTTTGTTGCGTCAGCTGTAGCTGTTTTTGTGAATATGTTCAGAAATCTACATGTGTTATGATATAATTAGATAACAAATTGCTTTTGGCTGTGTTGTCTACCTTTCAATGTATTGAATAGTAAAATGTTCAACAGCTTATCAACATGTTGCATTATTCATTACAATTATATACTTGTAACTGAATTTATCATATTAACGGAATTGTTCAATCAAACGTGTTCATTTTTATATGTTTATAAAAAACTGTTTAAAATGTGAAAAACGGTCTTCCAACAATTTTACCAGTTTCAGCCTTTTTATGAGCTGATGAGGCCGAAATACTGCTACTCAGAAACTTGCTTATGACTAGCTAAGGCTTCGTTCCTTAAGCTGATACTTAGTGAGAAGAATATGATGGAATAAAAGATACCGATTCATTTGGTGCGACTCATGAAAGTAAATGACAGAGGAAGATAAGTTTTGATGTTTTAATCCAAAGTCAAAATGCCTTTACTTCTACATCAAGAAAGCAGTTCTAAAATAGTTAGAAAATAATTCATTTTAAAATGAAAAAAAAAATAAATAAATATTATTTATTTATCTAAACCACTGCAAGCGAACTTACTTCTTGTTCACTATTATCTACCCCATTGGGATTCAAATCCCTGTGGTGAAAGGCGTTGGTTTCAATAATTTCCTAAAAGCAAGCGTTTAAGCCAAATTGGCTATCGAGACCCTTTGTGAATATATAATGATATTTTTTATTATGACCAGAATTGCAAAAAAAAAATTGAATTTCATAGTAGTTTAATTCACCTACACACGTCTAGATCTCTGCGCGTGTGCGTGTCTTCATGTGGATGTGATTATCCATCCATATCCACTCTAGTATTCAAACCTATTCTGCAACTTTGATTTTCATTTAACTAACGACATGTATTATGTCATGCAGGTTTCTGTTATCTATTTAATTCTTTTTTTCTTTTTTTTGTCGTTAAAGCATGACATCACACCAGTTTAGGTTAAAGTGCAGTAATATAAAACATACAATATTCCTTTCCGTACACACCCAAGTGAATTAGCATTTGTAGACAAATTGAAAAGTGACCTTTTTTAAATTTTGAGACTTAACCAGTTACTTACTCAACTGAGCAACTGAGATTAAAAATAGAGTTGGTTCTTTAAAATAAAAGACCTTCACATATATATAGTTTCAGATATATTTTACCTGTAGTTAAATTAATTAGGTTTAACTGTTTTACACCTGTACTTTAAATTAAACCATAAGTGTACTAAGCATAGAATGAAAATTATTTGCAAAACAATTTTTATGTATTTTATAATAATAATAATAATAATAATAATCATTATTATTATTATTATTATTATTATTATTGTTGTTGTTGTTGTTGTTGTTATTATTATTATTATTATTATCTATTATTATTATCATCATTATTATCATCATCATTTATTATTATTATTATTATTATTATTATTATTATTATTATTTTGATGAGGGGAATTTAGGGAACTTATCTTTGCTGTAATGTTTTTTAACGTTGCATCAGTAATCTTTGATTGTAGATGAGATTAAAACAAAGGTGATGAGAGCCTTTTATAGTTTGTAAACCATTTGCCATCAAATCCCGATGATTAAACACGAAAGTCAACAACATATAGACAAAATAAATATGTAAAAAAAAAAAACTATTAATAATAAATAAAAAGATGCATTACGTAAAATTAGGCTGTCGTTGCAATGGAAGAGATTCATCTTCAGCGCCAGGTGGTTTCCTGCGTCATCACATAAAATATAAAAATGATTTAATTTATCAACGAATTTTAACACACACACACACACACACACACACACACACACACACACACACACACACAGTATGCTCATTCAGCTTTGATAGGAGTTGAATTATCTCCCTTCATCAACCATATATAACCTTGTGTAATCTATAAAAAACAGGTAGTGTCTTGTTTAATCTACCTGAACTAAAAATACAGGTGTACATTTTAGTTGATGTGTCATATATTTTATATAATAATTCCCATGAATCTTATGTACATGTACAGATATTGTAATTTTTACTATTTTAGTTGTAACCCACGCACATAATTCATAATTCTCACTGTTCAACCATACAGTGATACATTTATGATTAACACAGTAATCAAACAGAAAAGCTGTCATCGAAATGTTAAAAAGAATCTTTAGTTAACATGTCCCACATTAAACTGGCCCTAGATTAAATTTATGCAGTACTATTGTACATACAAGCAGTATACACTGCACGCTGAATATTTATTCAAACGAAATTTACAAGAGACAATTTTACATATATATATATATATTTATATATATATATAAATATATATATATATATATATATATATATATATATATATATATATATATATATATATATATATATATATATATATATATATATATATATATATATTGTTTTAAAACGGAATCAAGTGACATCAACATTTGTTATGATTTACCTGCATTTAAAATGTCTTCCCGTTTCAAGCGTGTCTCTTCCATATTTACATTCTACCCAATGTATCACCGGACGTAGTTCCGTAAATGCGTGGATGAGTTCAATAGGTTTCATGCACAAATAACGATTATCAGAGCGAATAGAAATACAATACGTCCGATAGCTTTATACATTTTAACATTTTTGTCGGGATGAAACCTCTCCTTATTCAAAGGTTAAAATATTTATAACTGACACATTAGTATGCAAAAGTTAAGATACATGTATCTATGACGGGTATAATATTTATTTTTATGTTGATCGATCCAATGTATGTTTTACATACAAGTGAAGGGAATGTCATTAAATTTGAGGTGTTCTTTAGCATGCCAGGCTTACAGTAACACAGAGCATCGATGTGTAAAAAGTTGAGTTGAGTAATGGTGATTAAGAACCAGTCCCGGTTAAGAATATTTCACTAACATATATCGAGACGTCGCCAGCTATAGGCGAAAGCGCAGAAATTTTACCTGTGCGCTGCGCTGATGGCATTATACACCAGGGTTCTTTATCGTGACACGCCTGCCATGTCACGGGACCTTGTTTATTTTAAGTTCCCATCCGAAAGAACCGTAACTTTCATTTCGTAACACCGAGTGCTTGGCGAAAGAACAGTCACTTTCCACTTTCATGTCTTGGGTCAGGGTTTTAACCCACGACCTTCCACTAACGGAGCGAGCACTCTACCAACTGAGCTACCGCAGTAATTCGATTTGTAATGCCTCTTAAAGATAAATAACTTCATATCTTTATGCTGAGTGCATGGCGAAAAAACAGTCACTATCTCTTTTCAAGTCTTGGTCAGACCTGACCAGATGTCAAACAAAAAATTGCCAAAAGTAAAAAGGTGGAGAAACAGCCAAACACAGCCAAAGCAGTTAAATTTGAGACCACAAAATATATTACTCCAGACTAATATATGATGTATTTCCAATATGGAATTTTCGTCACACTTAACGAAAACGATTTCTTTGTAGGGAATTTATTATGCTAATTTTAAACATATTTTTTGTGATCAAAGATAAAATTTACTTTTTAACATGTTCAGATTATAATTTAAATGATCTGCTACTGAGATTTTACATGTTGAAAAACAAAACAAATGGTGTATGCTTTGTACATACGACGAAAAGCGTCAAAACACCACTTCCGGTGTAAACATTACCATTTTGACATGTAAAATCCCCGTAGCAGCAACAGTTTCTTTTCTACAGATTTATTCTAGAGTAATCGCGGATGCGCATAGGCGATTTTCAATTACAACTAGTCAAGTAAGCAAAATTGCAAACTTTTATCGAGTTAGATCACAAACACAGTGACTTTAACGGTAGGTATGCATAACGTACATAACGTATATCTAACACAAAAAGCTTGATACGTGATAGGGTGGCTAATTTCGAACCCCAATCCGTACATTCCGGGGGACTAGGAAATTCTGTATTTTTTGGACCTGAAACACTGAATATTGTCAAGTCATGAAAATCATAATTTTCAAATCATTTCTTAAGTATGAACTACCTTGCCTTTCATCGTCAGGATCATCTTTATAATGTAATTATTTTGGTCCGTTTGGGTAATATCCCTGTATGTGCGCCCACCGCTGTATATGCACGGGTATGTACTTGTTTCGATATTCGATATAAAGTTGTGGTAATGTTTAATATCAAATATTTAACAAAATTTAATAATAAGTATTTAGTTGTTTCTCAGTTTTAAAAAAATTATTTGACGTCGCTCGCGCACGTTATAGATTGTGATAACACCGTAATTATACCAGACTTCGTGTTATGAATTACAAAAGACGACTCAATTTCTCTTACATTCACTCTAAGTGCAATAGAACATCATTGTATGCCATATAAGGAAATCGCTTATGAATATTTAAAAGCTGTTTGATGAGAAGATGTTCAATAAAAGCAGATGTGACCTACTTTTAGATAGACGGCGGTGCAGTTACTAGGGGCGGTCCAGTTACTAAGTGTCGGTGCAATTTTGCTCAAATCACTCTCCCACCCCCACCCATATAATACTCTTTCCCCGTTACTAAGAAAATTCCTCAAACTTCTCGCCCGATGCGGTTTTTGAATCCGAAACCCTTGAGTTACCAGGGTTCACAAAGTTTTAAAGTAACATAGCTGATTTTCAGCAAGTAATAACGAAACTTTTAGAATAGAACATAACGACACATACATGCTTTGAAAAAACAATCAATAAAACACAACATACAGTTTAAGTGGAAATATAAAGCAAGTAGACGCATTAAGCACGCAAGAACTATCGCTGGTAACAAGCTCACAAGGCCTATGACCAAGTGAGCAAAATATAGTAGGTAGTTTAAATTAAGTGGTTGTCGTAAAATAAACAATTCATCAGTCATAAATTCTAAGTATGCCAGAGAAAAACCTCTATCTACTTTTTGCTTGTTTATCGATGAAAATAACATTTGTGTTCGAACAGTTCTATATTTAGTTATTTTTTTATTCATTTATTAATTAATGTATTAATTTACTTGTTTTTTAATTGATTAATATATTTATAATAATAATTATTATTACTATTATTATTTTCTTAGATGCCGTGCAAATGTGATTAGTATGATATAACGAGAGTATTTGGTGCTTTACGGAAAGTAATTTCCCAGGGTACCACGTTGTACCTCATAGCGATTTTTGCGGGGCAATTAATTGGCAATGGAATCGCATAAAGTGACGTTTTCCCGTAATAACGACTTTTTTCGGGAATATTTTACGTAAACGTTATCCATTTTATTTCAGCACAAACGTTAAGAGATACTGATCACATGGAATGCTGGCGGGTTCAATTAAAAAGCAACGCATCGTTGTCTAATTTGTATATTAGATTCGCGTCTTTTCTTCCGTTTGCTCGTTTGAGATGATGTAGTCGTTTGAATGTTTTATAACAAATTTTATCATCTTATTTATTATTATTTTTTTTAGTTCGTGGGATTCTGTGGACAGGACGGTAATTTTTCATTTTAGACTGTTATCAAGGAGTTTTTAGATATAAATACTAGTAGTTCAATTGTGATTAAATTCAATAAACATCGATATTGTGAATGTCTAATTTAAACAATAAAAAAATATTATTCGTATATTCGGTGAATCATGTAACTATGCATTTAATTGTTTGACCTTAGCCACAGTGCACTATTGACTAGAGTTAAGTCAATTAGTTGGTATCCATTGTTCGTTTTTGTCGTCCGTAAACTTTTCACATTTTTATCTTTTTCTTGAGAACTATTGAACACAATTTCATGAAACTTAGTAGAAATGTTTCTCACATAGTTCTTTCCTCTTTTCGAGTGTTGTAACTTTGGTGCTGATTCATCAAGAAACATAGCCGCCATGGCAAATTCTTGTTTTTGATATGCTAAATTTTAAAGACTTCCTCTCAAGAACCGCTGAATGAATTAAAACCATACTCCGCCGACATATTCATGTTGATGTTCTTAACAAGTAAGGAGCATGCTTATTTTAAAATTATCTGAACATGGTTTTACTTGTTTTGGTTATCCAGTCTGAGCGATTCAGGCAATTGGGAACCTCTTGTTAAACGAATTTTATTATTTTGACCACAGGTATTTCAGTGCTTTGTGAACTAAAGCTACGGTGGTAGTCAAAACATGGTACTTTGTGTTAGACTTTCACCGTTGAAAACCTATTAAAATCTATAATTGTTCTTTTGTTTTGTTTGTTTGTCTTCATTGTTTGTTCCTCTGATCATTTTGCACATAAAAAGAGATAGGTTGTTGTTATAGTAACGACAATGATCATCACAAGTGTGTGTGTGTGTGTGTGTGTGTGTGTGTGTGTGTGTGTGTGTGTGGTCAAAGTTAATGCGATTCTATAACTTTTCTTTTATACTAGAAACTTTGAAACTAGAACTTTGTATAATGAAGCTCAGCGTTGATGTGTAGAATTGACGATATTGTCCTTGTTACAGGACCCGGATGGGCAAGTGGTCTAAAGCGCGCCTCTCACTGCCTTGGTTCGAATCCCACTCAGGACAGATTCTAATGTGAGAATGTTTGTCAATTCGCTTGTCGAAGGTCAGTTGGTTTTTTGGCACTCTGGTTTCCTCCATCATCCCAGAACTGATCACCTCGAAATAAGTGAAAGAATCTCGACTTGTAATGGTAAAAACCATTACTCAGCTTAATTCAAGGCTAGTTGATTTAAACGATATTTTATTCAATATAACACATACATGATGGATTCTGGAACAAGAGTTGGCAACTATTATACAAGCCAGCTCAAGGTTAAATGACAATAAAATCAAGTTTTGTCCTGCGGAAACATATTAAAGAAGAAATTTATTCGACATCCTACTTGTGTTTACCCATCAACGCTGAAAACATCAGTAAAAAGTCATTAGTCACCATATACATACATATATATCTTATCATATCAGCATATATGCATGGAAATAAGAAATGCATATTGTTCAAGACAGATCCCTTTAAACCCTGTAAAACATTAATTACATCTTAAGAAACCACACATAGGTGCTAGCTTATCGCTTCTCAGTACTTTGAACTTTGTTTTTCATTGGAAGCCTCCTATGCGCACTCATTTCAAATGCAAATTTATGCTACCGTGAGCAATGTATTTGTTTTAACATTTATCACTTTTTTTTCACATTTAACGTTAATCAGCATTTATACATTTAGCGTTAAAATGTTTTTACATTTTGCGTCAAATGCTTTTTTACATTTGGTGTCAAGTTTTAACATTTGTAGCGTTTTCTTACATTTAGTGTAAAATAGTTTTTGCATTTAATGCCAAAGTTGATCTTTCTACATTTAACGTTGTTTACATTTGAGGACTTACAGTCGCTCAAAGATTTGTTTCTAATCGGTCACAGCTACTGAGCAAAGAATAAAAAATAACCTGTGTCGAGCGATACATCGGCATATAACCAGACAATTAGTTAATGCGTGACAACAAATTTAATGTTCAAATTTTTACATCGAACAAGAAGTAAACTTAGTTTTGTATGCGATATCGGATATTCACGCAACATTTGAATATCGAATATCAAGCCAAGTGTACCATTTTGGAACACCAAAGGCTTCGCTGACCGAGTGGTCTAAAACGCATGCTAACGAATCACGCTGCTTTTCATCGTCTTGAATGAATCCCGCCCGTGCAGATCTCAGTGCGAGTTCGCATGCCGAAGGTCAATGGTTTTTCTTCGGCTACTCCTTATTCCTCTATCATTTCTGGATATAATGAAAGAATATTGAATAGGCGTTAAACATCATTATTTCACCCCATTGAAAATATAATAGTTTGTCTGAGCGTTAAAGGATATCATCTTTACAACATTGTTTTATATAAACTAATCCGGATTGTTGGTGCAACGTATTGAATATATTGATTCAGAGGGGAAGGGGAGTTATATTTACCGCTTGAAATGGAAATACTGATGCAGAGTTAAGGTGTCCGGAGCTATCCTTTTACGTTGGATATATTGATCCGGGCAGGGGGTAACAATTTTTTCCGCTTTGAGTTTCAGTGTTACATCGCTTTTTGGTTAATTACACTTTTCATGTGCTTTTTATGGACATGGTCCAATGTTTCTCCGTATGTTGTCTTTACCGCTTTGTGTGTTACAACTTTGCACGGCATGCACTTTTATGGAGCGGGTGTGTTTATAATGTTCATCGCTTTTTATGCAAAAACTTATCTGTAGTGCATGTTCGTTATGTGCAACTTTTTATATACTGATCCGTATCGAGCATAAAGTTCCGCTAAATACGGAAACGTCAGCCACTATTCGAGTTCTTGAAATCGTCCACTAGTCGTGACAATAAACGTATACGTCTCTTTAGAATTTTAAATATATATATATATATATATATATATATATATATATATATATATATATATATATATATATATATATATATATATATATATATATATATATATATATATTTTAGGGATGGCAACGATTAACCGATTAATCGACTAATTGTTCATACCTTCGATTAATCGATTATTATATTTTATAATATATAATAATATAATATTATTATTATTTCCATAATCGATAAATTGACGCACCTTTGGAGTACCTGTTTACCTTGGATATCCTATAATAATAATACACGTACAAGATCGATACCTGGTGTACCTTACCTTTAACTGCGATATGTATTCATACATGGTTGATTCAACACATGAACATAAATGAGTAGTTGTTGTTAATTTGTTAATCATCGAAAACAGAGTAGGCGTTTACGCCGGCATAGGGCCCCTTCACTTATATCTTCAAAATTAAGACATCCATGATTTCGACTCCCCTTTCTTAAGTCCCCTATTCGAAAACAGGCTTCAAATAACCCCAACCTCCAAATATTTATCAAAATTTCAAAATTCTTCTCTTTGCCTGCTCTCGGCTGGTTTATCTTTACCCTGGCCCTTCTCTCGGGGTAACAATCTTGTCGCTTGGCGCCCTCTTTCCCTCTACACTTTTCTTGCTCTGGCGCAATCCGGGGGTCTTCGTTTCTCACACAGTTTAACGACTTACTTAATAAAATTCATACAAAATCAAATTAAATTCAAACAGTCTGCACAATGGCCGCAAGGCCCCATGTAGACTTTAAACTCGCTCAATACAACAATTTGTTAATCATAACCAAAATTTTTTTTGAACTTGAAAATATAGAGTCGATTACGACAAAATGGCGACTCAATCAAAGGTTTGGAACCATTTCAAACAATTCATTGACGGAAAAACTGTTAAATTTCAGCTCTGTGAAACTGTTTTGACTTTTACAGGAGGGACTTCTTGTATGTTAAATACTTAACACATAAACATCCATCCTGTACACTGCGGAGGAAACTATAGTTTGAATAAGAACAAAGACCTCCGGTGCGATATTGTTTATTTATGTTTCGTATGTACTCTACTGTATGTACCAGTTATGAACGCTAAATATATTTTGATTTAATGTTTTTCATTCCAATTTTTATTGTTCTTTTATTAATAACAGTACAAGTCAACACGGATACGCTGTAACATACAGTGATACGTCGAACATGGTCCGGGGGGTGCAACTGATATTGACTGGATAATTTTCGAGTTTTAGCGAAAATAATATAACGATTATTCGATTAATTGTTCATACCATTCGAAGATTAATCGATTAATGAATTTGGACCGACTTGCCAACCCTAATATATATATATATATATATATATATATATATATATATATATATATATATATATATATATATATATATATATATACATACTTGTCATTAAACATCCGACTTGTTTATAGATTAATCGACGGAAATCTAAAACCTTGCTCTTTTTTGCGCATAGCTGAGAATTGCTGATGCGACGTTAAACAACATTACAACAACAACTATGAACTTAGACTTTGTTTTGTTTCAAGTATCACGCCAGTTAGGCTTTTTTGATGCCAAAAACTTTCAATTAATTAATTTATTTATTAAATAATCGAAAAAAAACATTGGTCTTTTTTTTTTCTTAAACCATTTTCTTTGTTTTAAAATCTTTTAAACAGTAATTTACTAATATTTTGTCTATTTGATGGTGACCTTTTTAAAATTTTGTTAAGCTTATGATTACATCGCAAAACACGTGTTACCGCGGAAGACAAAAATGTCAATTTCATTATGAAATTTGAAAGTTATTAAAACTTATTACAACGTTTTTTTTTCATCATGAAGTAACATATCTAGTTTCTAGTTGCTTAAAAGATAAAAAACCGTATTTACATATATAAAGTTACATAATATTTCTCTTTATTCCTCACATGAAGTAACATATCTAGTTTCTAGTCGCTTAAAAGATAAAAAAATCCCCGTATTTACATATGTAAAGTAATATTTCTCTTTATTCTTCACACTATCTTTATCATCTTAATAGAGAGTAAATCAATAAAAATATTGAAAGGTAATTATTTCTTAAATGTTAGATCGATGTAATCTTTAAATTTTTTATGAATGTATAATTGACATGTTTACCGCTGAAAAACATGCACTTAGCAACAGTCGCTGTCATTTTAAAAAAAAACATTTAGGGAGTGAAATCTAACAGCTTACTATGGAACGCTATAGCTGTCTTATATGGTACAAAAATAGTATATGAGATTAAATTTTGCTTTATCGTTATATGTTTTGATTTTACAATTATATTTTTTAGTTTTACATTTATGTTTTTACCAATATATAGATCATTATATTATTTCATTATTATATTATGTGCAAACATCATTAAAAGTTTGCAAAACATCATTTTATGGTGCTTGCAAATCTGACAAACTTCTTCGTGAAATTGATTCAGATTCACGAAGACGTTTGCCATATTCGCATCCACCATAGAAAAAAGTTTTGCGATCGTATAATGACGTTTTCAAGTTCTTTATTTCTCACATTGTACAATTTCTAACAAAGAGAAAATCTATGCACATTATAAAATTTAATGAAAAAAAATTACATATGTGAGCTACACATTTTATGCTTAAATAGAAGAATGTACGTTCTTATTTATAACAGAATGAATTTACTTAAATTATTAGGAATTGACAGTTTTTTCGTAGGAAAAAGTGAATAAAATTTCAAAACATTTGGATTTTGTGTATAAAATAAAACATGGAAAATGGAACATATTTCTATCATATTTCTGATAAAATATTACATTTCATAATAAAATGGAACTTACCACCAAGGTCATTCTCACATAAGATAAACAATTTATCTTAAAAGATAATTCAGATCTTAATGCAAACATTAACGATCAAAGATCTAATCTCTCTAAAGCGTAATTGTTAATTACTATTTAACATATTTATCCCAAGGTTTGGTTTAAAATTTAACAGGTAACAGTTTTTTAAGATGTTTCCAAAATATTGACCTTCCTAGTTTATGCCAATATTTCATGTTACAAGTAATTTTGACGAATTATATTCGCCCGAGGAAATACGTGTATTTATCCTAAATAATGTTTAATTTTATACCCCAGTATTTTATTTATGGTCATGGAAGTCATTTCATGATAGAAAGCGACCTAACATCTCGTACTCAGTGTTTTTGTTTTCGTAAAACAAAATAATTAATATTACACTCACTGAGATCAAAGGTAAGTGTTTTTTTTTTAAATTACGAGCATCCCGAAGTCACTCGCGTGCTAGTAGCGCCTTTTTTAAAATTATTATTTTCCAATCAGACATATCCAGCGAAGGAATGTTTTTGTGTTTTTGCTTATTTGCAAAAGGTTTGCGGTTTTTCTTTTAACTCTAGTGTTCCAAAGCGTGATTCCAGAATTTACCGTTTCTAAAGAAGTGACAACTGGGCTAAAAAAATATTAATGGGATCTGCTATTATTAAAATGTTGACTATTTAAATTATTCAGCTCTCTCTCTCACACACACACACACACACACACAAACACACACACACACACACACAAGAATAATTTATATAATAAAAATTTTTAAAAATTTATTTAGCATATGTTATAATAGTATAAAAAGTATGTTTGAATGAATCATAATTTAATATAAATTAAATAAGGTGAATTATTTCTAAAATAACTATTTATTAAATTAGTTGAATGAATGATTGTTTTTATGCTTAAAAGATCAATTACAATGAAAATCATAAGAATATATTCTAATGTCATTGATATGTCACATAATTATGTCAAGAGTAAAACTAGGGGTTCAAAATTATATGCCATGATGATATTCCGGGTCTTTTTGCCTTTATTTTTGGTAGGTCCCAAATTAAGATTGCATGTCCATGTTCGCAAAAATCGAATAAACATGTTGATCAACTTTATTTATATTCTTGATTAAACAGATATATCGTATACGACTTAAAAACACTCAAGCGATACTGTTGTCAAAGCGGTTACGCATTATATTTTCATTTCCGGATTGATCGGACAACAACTTTAACAAATTGAAATAAACATGATTTTGAGACCATGTTTAATACACCAAGGAAGTGTGTTCTAAAATGTTTTAATACAAAGAAAGGGTATCCTTACAATTTTTTAATACACAGCAGAAATTTATTCTAAAATTGACCATACCAAAAACAGAAAGAACAGGGGTAGGTCCATCGGACTTTCACAGTAAAATTCCAAACGGTCCTAAAGTAAAATTAAGAAGACCCGGACCTTAAACCTCGGGAATCTTGAACCCCTTGTAAAACTACTTGTACTCTTTTATAACATTTTAAATGTTTATTTATAGTTTTATGACTGATACTAGTCTTTAAAAAAACATAGCAAAATCACCGTTCTGCAAAATTAAAATTTGCTTTAATTTAAAGACATAGTCGTCCTCGTTCGTACCATGGTTGTATCCGTGCTCACCATATAAAACATTACATTTTTATTTCCATTTGCATTTAACATCTGAATTGTTTTTAACAATTAGTTTGTTTAAATATGCATGAATTGGACTAATTAAAACTCAATTTAGATCTCAACAGATATTGTTTTGAATACTATTTTGCACACTTCCTTGACAGATGTTTCTACGGTGGCACAGAGGTGACATGAATATTTTTTTTTTGTATTACGTGCGCACGTAGTAACCGATACGTATAACGTGCCCACGTAAAAGGTGATACGTGCGCACGTAATAGGTTAATACGTGCGTACGTATTGGTTACTACGTGCGCACGTAATAGGTCAATACGTGCGCACGTAGTATGAAAAATATATTTCATGTCACCTCTGTGCCACTGTATGTTTCTTATCAAATGCCAAAGAAAAAAAAATTAATTAAAAAAAATAAAAAAACAAGAACAAAAAAAAAGAAAAAGAAAGACGGACAAATGGATAATTTTACAGTATTTAATAGTAAGAGTTGTAAACTGATTCCAATAACTTTGTTATGCTAACTGATATACAAACCTTTTGCAAGTGGGCATGCTTACTTATGATGGATAACCAAATACCATGTGTATTAGTTAAAGATCAAAATGCCAGAATAATAAATTTACCCATATTGCTATCGAAAAGTTGAAAATACAAAAGCATATGATAAATGATAGATTGATTAAACAAATTAATATTCAGAAGTTTTTATTCTGTCCTGTTCGTGTTGTTTGCTATTACCAAAAGCATACGGGTATTTTTAAGTTGAAAATATCTTCTTTTTTTATTTTATGTGTAATTTCTTTTTGATCAAGAAGAGACTCGATTTTATTTCAAGTTGGAAAACGAAATGAAGTCATAAAACCCGATTTTGAAATATATGAATATTGCAAAGAAGAAAGTAAGTTTTATGATATGACTTTTAACTGGCAAGAAAAAGTTTGGTACCATTTCCTGAGACTTCTATTGGAGCCCTGTTCCAGAGTAATGCTGAACTCAATGACAATTTAACCTATTAAATGTACCAAAGCTTCTCAATCAAGTGAACATTCATAACAAGTTCAAAAGAAGTTCAAACATATTTTAAAAGAAATATACTATATTGAAAAAGATATTGCAGTAGGTAAAAATAAATTAGAAAACTTTAGAAAGAATGGCAACAATTCCATCCTGTTATGACATAGAACTTTGTATTCATTATAAAGAACAATTTTGAAATTATATTGTAAACTCTCTCTCTCTCTCTCTCTCTCTCTCTCTCTCTCTCTCTCTCTCTGAAAACCTTTCAATATATAAACTTATAAAGTTATATCAAGTGTATTATTATAATAATGTTTACTGTATATATATATATATATTGAATAGGAAAAATAACAAAATAAATTTTAAAAAAAACCATTATAACAAGATCATCCTTATTACCAGTGTAAAATAAGTGCTATTATTACAGTTTTGCCCTCAGTTGCGTAGAATCTTTATCAATAACTCTTCACCATGATATATGCAATTGTCCTTTTTTTAATTATTTTGTTTAAATATTTTCATCTGTTTGTAGTAAATGTTTGATCAATTTTATCGTTACAGATGTATAAGTCAAATTACACGCATTCCTACAACAGATGTTCCTGATCAATCGACAGTAAGTGTTCATAATTAATTCGAAATAATACAACATGTAAAGAAATGTTAATTGTTTCCAATAACGTTTTAAATAATACTAAAGAAGATATAAAACATATAGACATGCTAACTAATGAATACAATCACACAAAGACGACTAAGTAAGCGAGAGAATTTAAAATAATAACAACTGAAATAAGCTAGATAGGAAGAGATTAAAAATATGCAAGAGTTTAAGAAGATACACTTCCTTAACTAAGTAAAGGAATGAATGATTTTCAAAAAGGAACAACGAATGGAAAAAACAGAAATGGGATGACAAAAAGTGTTTTATTTATAAACGCAGCTGTATTGTTCATAGCTAAATATTCGTACTACAATTACCTGAAATTTGAACAAAGCAGAAATGATTTTTTTAACGTTGGGGCTTTAGTAATTATCAATCCAATTACTGTCAGATCTCGAACATTCATTCCAATTCAAATATAACAAACATTTGTTGTGTACCACGAGCCCCCAAAAAGATAAAGTTATGATATCATTGTACCATTGAAAAAATGCTGTAACAAAATGTCTACTGTTGTTCCAAAGTTCTGATCGATTAACAGTACAATATAATAGTTGTTTTGTGATTCAGATGTAACAGTCAGTCTAGAGTATTATTTAATTAAGATGTGTTCAACTCTTATTTATATATAGAAAGCACAATTGTAATTTCTGAAAATGTGTAAACTTTTGATGTTTGTTAGAAAAAAAAATTATATACACTAGTACAGAAAGAATGAAACGAAAATAAAAAACGTGTCAATTAAATTGTGTCCGATAGCAAATAAATGAATAAATAAATAAATAAATAAATAATAATAATAATAATAATTAAATTAAATTAAAATTAATAAAAATAATTATAATGAAATTATAATTGAAAAAAAATTACCAGACCATTTAATAAAATGAAACAGAAACAAATGTTAATGATTTCCATAATATAATATTATGTAGTGCAACTTTAATAAAACTGCCTTTGCTTTATTTTGATAAATTGCTCGGCATTCGGCTATTGCATAATTCATTTGATAATATTATTATTACCTACAAATAAACAATTATGTTGTGAGACATTGTAAAATAAGAAACAAATTAAATACGTTAGTTTTGCACAAGACTAAATTAAGCAAAACGATCACTCTTTTCTTCAGCTAACGTTTTGTTTGTTTGTTTTTTTTTTTTACATATGACGCTTCCAGTTATCTTTTTTCTTAGTGTTTTCGCCGAACGCCATTTGATTGTCCCCAGTCTGTTCTTGATGTGGTTACTCTTGATCGGCAACTTTCTCATTAGGAATACACATTTTTGCTTGGAGAAGCAACACTTGATTTCTAGTATGCAACTGCTTCAAAATAAATAGATAAATAAATAATAAATAAATGACAATAAATAATTAATAAATGACGATAACGTCACAGCTATTTAATTATAATCTGAACTCGCAAATTTTATAAATCATGTAGGTCTTTAACTTGTAAACTATGGATGAGTCTTTTTCGTTACAATAATTGTGCTTGTGTTTGAAGTTTATTTACATAACTAACTTTCATCAAAACTATACGTGTACCGTTGTCGATATAAACTTGTCAAAGCAGTTTTCCAATAAATTTATTTTTTTCTCTCATCGGTGGGTTTGTGGCTTTTAAGTGCTTTTTTGTTATTCTATACACAGTTCATTGTAAAGCACAACTTTTCTTAAAATATATAGAATACTCATTTTTACGTCCATTTTATAACGTTCAACTGTTTACAAGGTAAATTTGACTGTTACTTTTTATTTTGGTGATATAAATTATGACAGAAACAAAATTGCATTACAATTAAGTGAAAAATCTTTGCCAAAATCCCATTTCTATTCACTTGTGAAATCTTTTCAGACGTACGAACTGAATACTACATTTGCTTTGGTGTAGAAAAAATAGGAGTCTAAATTATTGTATTATTTATTTGAATCGGATTTAAGTAATTGACAATCATAGGTAAATCTTTCTATTTGACAAATCTGCTCCTTTTCATTGCATCTTCAACGTCATCTCTTTTTTAAAATCGTAAGTAGTGAAATTTTACATTTTTGTTTATTTCCTTAAAATTTTTTTCAAATATCTTAATAAATATTTTGTTGGTTTGAACAAAACATAATAGACGATACTAATATATGTCCTCTAAATTTATATTTATCCACAGTAAACACTCTTTATATAAAGTTGTTGTATTGGAATATTTTAAACTTGGATCAACATATTATATCCTATGTAAATTTTCTTGAGATAAGGTGATGCAAAAATATATTTTATAACACCTTTTAATCCTTTAAATTTGCAAACTGACATACCCATGTTTATTTTCCTTAAAGGATATGTTGAAGTCTGGATTTTTATGCTCTTTTCCAAATGTTCTGTTGAAAGTAAATGACTACAGAAATGCTTCGACGAATTGCCTCCCTCTGTATTCAAGCTCACCAGAACCACTTCTCAGTAGTCTTTAAATAAAAACTTTAGATCGGTTCGGAAACTTCTGTTAGAACCTTAAATGAAATAATGAATAGGAATGTATAATACATGTATATATTTTTACAAATAAATGTAACGTATATTAACACAAAGCCTATGCATGTTAAACAGAAAATTCACATAGCCCCTTAAAGATGACATAATACTAGTATATGATGCATCCCAATATAAATTCCAAGATACATATATATATATATATATATATATATATATATATATATATATATATATATATATATATATATATATATATATATATATATATATATATAGGTATTTGTAAAATAAATAATAAAATCTTAAGTATATGTTTACAATCCCAGACAGTTTTATTTTAATAATAACAATTATAAAGTTTTCAAAAAATATACAACGAGTTTATGTATGTACATTAATGTTAACAGAAGATGAATTAAAGCTGCATTAAGGTTATCAATTTTCTGAATTTTTTTTGATTTTCTAAAAATATATTTTTTTTAAAATAGATATCTTCTAACCACGATCCGTGACATTCATTTTCTAAAATTTCATTTCTTTTAGCTGTAAATAAACGGAATCCTCTGACCGGTTGGTCAGAGTTTTACGATGGTAATTATGAGCTTGGAGCATGCGCACGGATCATGTCGGATGTACGGAAAAACCCTAGAACCGAAAGTGAAACATAACAGATAACATAAATTGTCCTTCATTTATATCCGGATGTATTTGAAATGGTGTTTTGTATCCCTTACTAAGTCACAAATGACAAATTCAACGAAGTTCTGTGTTTAATTTATCGTATTTCACCGTTTTGAAAGTTGTGTTTAAATTACCCGGGTTTTTGATGACGTAACCATGTTCTAATATTAGATCCTAAATGCTGCATCTCGATGGGTAAATATTGTGATTTCTGCATGTATTCGAGCTTTTATCGTTGAACCAAATGTAACATTGTCCATTAGGAACATCATTAGTTAGATTAGTACCGTTTTAATTTTTTCTTTGGAAAACTTAATGCAGCTTTAACAATAAGCAATTATTAACTCAGCATCAAATATAATGAATAGCAATAAACAATTATGTTGTGCGGGATTGTAAAATAAAAAAGGGCGAAAATGATAACGTTAGCAAACAAACAGTGAAGTAACACGCATAACTCACTAGTTTAGCATTAAGAAATCATCCCGTCTCGAGGAGGATTAAATAAATAATAAAAGGTCACTCATTTCTTCTCCTAACGTTTTTACGTACATGTGACGCTCTCAATTGTTTACTCGGCCAAAGCCATTAGATCGTGCTTATATGTTCTTGATCCGGTTCCCTGATTCGGACAACTTTCTCATTTGACATACACAAATAATAATAATGCAGATCTTTAACTTGTGAAACTGTTGATGGATTTTTTTGCTAACATTATCCGCCTTGCTGTTTAAAGCAATCCTTTTAGTTCTTCGTATCGCGTTAAAATGTAAAAAAAATCAGATCGATTTTCTAACTGTACTTAGGTATTTACTGAATGGTTTAAGTTTAAAACGTTTATTTACATAACTTTCATCAAAACTATACCGTTGTCGATATCAACTTGACAAACAGGTTTTCCAACCGTTTTTATTTTAACGCTTTTTTGTGTCTTTTATGGGATAGGGTTTTTTCTAAGTGTTTTTTATTCTATAAACAATTCATTTGTCATGCACAATTTTTTTTCAAAAAAGTGCTGAAACGTATCTAGAATAAGTTAATACTTCTGTTTACTTTTACTTTCATTTGATAACAGTCAATATTTGACAATGTAGATGTAACTTTTTCTTTAATTTAGCGATTAAAGTTTGGCAGAACAAAAAGTTTTGAGAACAGCAGTGTATTGTAAATAAACAACACATTTTGCTTGTCACATGTGAAATCTTTTTACACGAAAGAATTGAATTGAACAGAAATTGATATGCTATTTCTACTTTGGTCTAAGAAAAATACGGGGTTTAAAAACTTTGTATCATTCATCTGAACCGGATTAAAGTAATTGATAATCATAGGTAAATCTTTCTGTTGCTTTTCATTGCATCTCCAGTATTATATAGAATTCTCATTGTAATTTGCACGTGGACAACTTTTTCATAGTTGCTTACTTCCTTAATAACCTGATAATAATTTTTTAAAAATATTTTATAAAATATTTTGTTAGTTTGAACAAAACATAATAGACGATACTAATATATGTCTTCAAAAATGTGGCATTTAACCAACACAGTTAAAACTCTTTATGTTTAGGTCGCCGTATTTCTTTCTTAAGATAAGGTGAAGCATAAAAAACATATATATCAACTTGTTTCGGACCCTAGTGTCATGAATGAGGAATAAAGTACCAAAATGTGCCCAGCGAAATTAAACAGGTATTTTTGGTAAAAATGACACCTTTTATCCTTTAAATTTGCGACCTTACGTACCATTTGCAATATCCCTAAAGTATATGTTTAAGTCTGGATTTTTATGTTCTATTCCAAATGTTCTCTTGGAAGTTAATGACTACAGAAATGCTCGACGCATTTCCTATCTCTGTCTTCGAACTCACCACAACCCTGTTCTCAAGAGTCTATTAACCAATATCTTACTTAAAATTAGCTGTTTAAAATTACAATGGACGTGGAAGCTTCTGTTTGAAACTTTTTTGTCTTAAATGAAATAATGGCTATGAATGTATAATATTTATTTATAAATAAATTCAACGTATATTACCACAATGCATATGCATGTTAAACAGACAATTCAGATAACACATGAAAATAAAAACATATATGATGCACCTCAAATAATATACGTAACAAGATGAAAAAAAAACCCGAAAATAAATGTATTCAATTCTAGTTGAGTTTTATTTTTATAAAAAAAAACGAACTTCAATATAAAACAAACAGAATGAAATATCGAAAAGGAATGATGATAAGGAAAATAAAATTATAAAACAACTATATCAACTATAAAAACAATTTTAACCATAAAAAACAATTTTAACATAATAATGATAATAATAATAATAATAATTATAATAATAATTATAATAATAATAATAATAATAAATGAAGGATAATAATTATCGGAGAATGTTAAATAGCTAAAAGAAGTACTGATAATTTTACAATCCCTTGTCATTAATTACTAATATAAAACGTGAAAAAGAAAAAAAAATTTAGTACAACCCAACCCGTACGATACACAACGTATTGTTTTGTTAAGTAGAGTTGTTGGTATTAAAATATTCTGATAAAATTTTGTTTTTAGTACTGATTTATGGTTTTCTATGTTTATTCACCTTTTTATATACTTTTATAATTTTATAAATAGGTGTTTTTGTTATATATTTATATAGAATGCTTCTTATGTTGTTGTGTTTTTTTTTTTTATTTATTTGTAAATCAAATTACATGCTGTATACCGTCTGGTGATAAATGATTTTTATCAGGCTAAAATTTCGTATACCGAAAGTTGCATTAACACTTGTATTCTGTGCTCTTTGATATTTGATTACTTACACATTGTGTTTGGGTTTCTTTTTTCCATTATAATTATCTATTGCAAACATTGATATAATGAACTTGACGTAATCCTTAAATATAATTTATTATAATGTCCTTAATGCAAATTTGCAATGCAGGAATTAATCTAACTATGTACGGCGTTTTTAATTAAATTAATTTTTTCCATGGTAATTTTCCAAGGTAATCACGGAAATTGATTTTTAAGTAGAGCTTTTTTGTAAATATATCTATACATCATGTATTTAACATGTTTCCTTTTGAATATTTTTATGATATTCTAAACTTTTTTCTAACTATTTTTGTTCTATTTCGAGATACATGTATAGAGACCTTTTCTTGTTACGTTGGTCATAAGTTTTGTTAATCCTTTTACATGACGATATTTTCTTTCTCTTTCTTTATATAACCTAGTATTCATGGTTATGCGTTTACGAAGTGTTAAAGACCTTTTTATTATTATTTTTATTATTATTATAATTATTATAAATACAGTGATTCCATTTCATTGACAAACCATACTTTCTATTTTACTTAAAGATCAAATAACGTTATTGTAAATTTTAAAAAAATTATAAAGTCATTTTAACTATACGGAAACAAATATGAGAGTCTGTGGGCATTTTAGGTTTTGGTGAAAATAAGACGAGACGAAATTATTCAATTATATTCATGTATGACAGTCTCATATTGGTTGTTTTATGTTAAAGTAAAGGTTTTTGAAAAATATTTCATAGACTCGTTGGATAAACTTCAGGTAATATTGTTTCTCTCATATCACAGTATTTATGATAGATTTGTCCATAAAATAAAGCCATGTAAGACAAATCTTTCTCGCATATGTGATAGATTTATCACATATTTTTTCCATATCGAACTCCGCGTGCGCACGTGTAGCCTATCTCATTTGAACGGGGACTACATTTTTTTCGATTGGCAAGGGTCATAATTTAATGGAAAAATTATATGAAAACGACAGAAAAGACTTTTTTATGATGAATAAAATTATTTTTACTAAATGATGTATATATATAAAGAGAAAAATCGACGTTTTTTGTTTAATCACGTAGGTTCATATTCTGCTGTGAGTGAAACGTTATTTCATATTGTTGCGTGTCTTGTATTCATCCGCTAGCAAAATCTTGCATTGTAATTGTAGCAATTCCAGTATTTTTTGTAAATTATATGCGAGAAAAATAATAATAATGATGTCATCCTTTGAGTAAATGACGTCATCTTGCGGGAAAATGACAGCCGGACCTCCAAAAATTAGGAATTTTAAATGTGTTTCAAATGTTATTACTCAGATTTTATAATAAATAACTTTTTCTTGAAATTTATACATTTTGTATAAACCGAAATTAAGTATAGTCTATCCGATGGTCGTATTTATTTTTATATAGAATGTTTAATAACAGAGTTAGATTTTTCAAACATGGCCCCCATGGATATGTAAATCATATTTGAAGCCAAAAATTGACATTAAAATGGAAGAAAAAGAATCCATTATGAGTTTATCCATGTAGGATAGGGAAATCTTACCCTCGGGGTTGAATATTTATGTCAGAGACTCGGCAAGCCTCGTCTCTGACTGAAATATTCAACATCTCGGATGAAATTTTCCTATCTTACATGGATACTCATAATGGATTCTTATAATCTTACATGCCATTCCACGCGCACGCATTGATCTCATTTAAAACGTCATCGCATCATGGCAATAGAAAGTGACGTGACGCAGATTAAATTTATGAATGAAATTTCTGATCCATGACGTTATGAAATGCGTCGGTATTTTTTTTTAAATGATGAGTGAAATTACGGATCAATTTATATTTTTGTTGGAATGAAATGATTTTTTCAGTTTCTTCTAATTGATTAATGAACAAGATTTAAATATTCGCGCAAACGTACAGACGTTGGACAAAAGTATTCGCACGGTGACGCGATTTTAACTCTCCGATATGCGCTATGCTGTATTTTAATGTGGTATAAATATTGATACATAAGATTTCCCCCTACACCGTATGAATATTTTAATGTACAAGGTCAAAGTATATATAAGGTCATTTTTGTTGTTGTCTGTTATTTTTAGATCGTCAACAATTACAGAAAATCCAACATGGGGCGAAAATCGGGTGAAATTAGTATAGGTTGTAAAAATATCATCATTAAATTAATTCGGGAGGGAAAAAGTAACAAAAAAGTTGCAGAAATTTAAGGGATACCTTAATCTGCCATTTACAGTTTTTGGAAAAAAAAAGTATTAACTGGATCACAAGAAAATCGCAAACGAAGTGGCAGAAAAAAAATTGATCAGTGTCAGGGCGTCCAGGTCATTAATATGGCAAGTAAGAATGAATAGAAATTCCATTTTGTCCGATGTCACAAATGTATTTTTTAAAAATAACTTAAATATATCAGAAATAACAGTTCGGAGGTGTTTGAGAAAAAATAAGTACAAACGATGTGTATCTAAAAAGAAAATAAGAATCCGTGTGTGCAACCGTGTGAAGCGTGTACGATGGTGTTTTGAAAAAAGGCTGTGGACAGTTGAAATGTCATATTTTCATATGAGTCTCAGATTTTGTTGGGAGATAATAATAAGGTTTATTTATGGTGAAAAAGTGACAAGGCATGGTTACCTTCTTGCATTTCTCCAGGTGTTCAGAAAAAATATAGTGTATGATATGGGGTTCATAACTTATAATGGCGTTGGTACGCATTCAAGAGTCAGCGGTAATATTAATTCCACAAAATATAAAGACATTTTAGAAGAATATTTATGGCCTGTTATTGCTAGACACTTTCCAAATACAGATTTTTTGTTTATGGATGACAATGCCCACGTCCATTGTTCTCGTATAGCAAATGCATACAAAGAAGATCATAATAAACAGTTCTTTGAATGGCCGGCACAATCACCAGACATTAATCCAATTGAAAACGTTTGGTTGAAAATTAAGAACAATATCAAACTTGTTTCTCATCTTATTCATTCCAATGATGACCTTTATAATCACATTTTCAATATATGGACATCATTCACAGCTGAATATATTCAAAATTTATATCACACCTTGCCAGAACGTTTAGCCAGAGTACACAGAGCCCGTCGGTACATCACCAAATATTAAGGTAAGTGTATTCCATTCATTGATTCTTTTCTCAGTTTTGTTGATTTAGTTTTTTTTAATTCCTGAACAAAAATCGTGTGCCACGATGTCATGTCTTCCGATAACAATTGACCTAAATTATTTGAACCGGTGTTGATGAAAATTACAGGTCGCTGAAATGACATCTATTAACGTTATCGTGCGAATTCTTTTGTCCAACGTCTGTAGTTTGCCATTTTCCGACATGGTCTTTTTAAATATGATGTTTCCCCGGACTTATATAAGAAAGTTGTAAAAATCCAAAAAGTGACGAGTGTAAGAACTTTTTAATGAAATTTGCACAACTTTTGACACCGATATTAGAGAAAAAAAATCTTGCATTATGTGTGGATGAAGGATAGGGCTATTTCAGCTTTGGGATCACTAATTGCAGTAAAATCCTCGGCAAGCCTTGGTTTTACTGCATTTAGTGATCCCTTTGGTGGAATAGCCCTAATCTTTCACCCACACATATGAAAGAGCCTTATATTGATAGAGTGTTTTTTCGTCATTCTTTCTATTTAACTTTTTTATATAAAAATTATCAAAGATATCACTTTTTATAGTCGTTTGGACTAAAGAAGAATATGTTTTAAAAACAATTTTTCGAGAGTAAATTTGCGCGCCATTTGATTTAGTTGAATATGAGCACCGTTCATTGCCATGGTTGATATCGTTTAATTTTGTATTATGAATGAACATGTTTCATATTTCTGTCAGTGGTAGCAATTCTTTTTATTATAGATACGAATCAATATGTCATTTTATTAATCATGTCACCCTTTTATTATCAATTTCATATATTTGTTTTTGTACTTGTATGCACGTTGAAAATGACTGTTGTTTGAAGGTTTTTATAACATTTAATTTTTATTCTATTTTCCGCCATGAAAATGATTTTATTCTTAACTTGTGGAATATGCTGCCATTGTTAAACATAGTTTATACAAACCGTTATAAATATGATCAATTATATATATTTCCATTTTTTTTTTGTATTGTTTATTTTTTTATCTATTAAATTTTTTGGTCTGAGTGTCACTGATGAAATGAATTTCCGTAATGTGCACATCTGGAACATCAAAATTTAACTGGTATTTGGTAAATCTTTATTATGATTCTTACATGTTGTTTAATTCATTACCTATTTTTTGTAATAATTGTCTGTGTAATTATTTTGTGGTATGTTTTAATTATCTTTCGTGCAGTTTTTTATTGTAATCCTAATGTTATTATTTATATCATATTTGGATAGTTTGTATTTCTTATTCAGTTACTATCCTTTCTTATTTCAAGGTAATCTGTTGTTTGTTACTTTTAGTGATCCTAATCATTTGTATGTTGTCCCATTTAAACTTTTTTTTCTTATTGCATCACAGAGGAAGAGGGTAAGTCGTAAACCACTCTCAGGCACAACAGTTGAAACATTGTGTTTTGTTATTTTCTATTTCCAAAAGCTAGATAATTTCTTATTTAATCTGATGTTTACATTTTAATATGGTTACGTATGCAAAATAACTTTTTCTGATAAAATCACATTTTATTGTTCTTGTTTTCTCTTTTTTGGAATGTCCTAAAGTTAATTTACTATGAGTTTTCTGAAGAAATTAGATTATGTTTCTTTAATTTTTTTTTGATGTGCGAAAAAATAAATAAATAAATAATAAAAAAAAATAATAATAATAATTTTGAAAAAAAGACTGTGACATGTTTTGGAATATTCCAATTCTACTTGTAATTATAGATTCATAGGAAAAAGAATTTTCATACAATCTAATATATATATATATATATATATATATATAAACTGCACGCACTGAAACTAATATATGTGTTTACTATCCAGTAAATCATCAGTTGCCAGAATGGAGATTATCTTACTTTGTATAGATGTAATAGTAGCATAAACATAAAGCATCAAACTGTCTCTACTTTGTTTACATATATTGCTATAAAAATTGAATTTTAAATTTTGAAAAGTTTAGAAATCGGAAGGATGACGGATTAAGAAATAAAAAAATCACAATCAAAGTGCAATTACAAAATATATAATCCTTTATGACATCTCTGAGTTACACCCGAGTAAGTAATATCAAATATAAGTATGGTAATTTTTGCAGATCAGTTGTGAAATTTTTAAGTTTTTATTTTATTAAATAAAATATATGTTACATTGCCTTGGTTATCTATTTGCTTTGATTGAGATGATATTCGACTTGAGGTGCTTTCTCTTTCGGAGAACTATGCCTCATAATGTCCTTTGTGAAAGAGCAGGTGTTATCCATATAACTGATTTAGCCAGTTTTTTTTTTTTAAAAAGTCTTATCTCTTTTATAATTTTTATTCGGCCCTTAATTTGTATCTTGCTGTTTAATTCAATTTGCGTTCGATAGAAGCACTCCATTATCATTAAACCTGTTTATTAGTAAAATTCCTTCAATGATGTTCAATTAAAGTGAAATATTTTCCCTGTAAGTTTCTTTATTCAAAATAAAATATATTCACTTGTTTTGGATATAGTCAAAAATATACTTACGGAAAATAAAAGAAAATGCGCACGTCTTTAAATAATTTTTTCGAATTTATATCAGGGGTTCAATCTTTGATCAATGTATTACCGGATCGTTCACTGCACTTCGATGAATGAACTTGTGTAGCGTATGTATCATTCTTGTAAATGAATTATTCTAGGCCAACTTGAATGAATTTTCATCAATGTTCATCAATAATCTCTTGACCAATCTTGTAACAATGTAACACAATGTAAAAAACAGCAATGCTTGTAATAATTTGTTTATATGTTGATAAGGATAATTCAAAATTCAGGCAAACAACATATAAGTTGAATAACTCTTTTCAGTCACAAATCTTATTTTTACTTTTTGAAGAATAGCTAGTCAGAGCTATGTGCACAGAAAACACAAAAATGCCAACACACACACACACACACACACACACACACACACACTTGAAATATTCACACTTTCAATAGCTTTGTTGTAGGAGATATAAAATAAAACAATCATACCAGTCCTTGTCCAAAACTCAATCCGAAAAAAAACAAAGTAAAAACTTTGAAAGCTGGCAAAATTAGTTATACACGCGAACTTCCATCAAGGAAGTGAGGCCGGATGTTCCGGAAGGGTAAGCACTTCCTGTTTAGCTAGCTACACCCGTCACCTGCAAGTCAATTTTGAAAGTGAAAAGAACAAAGAACTATGGTAAGTCAAATATATCCGGTATAAGTTTGGATACAGTGACTATATCAACAATATTGTGATGACGGCCATAAAACTTTTAAGGGCCTTGATTAGCCTAGGCTTACAATATTCTTGCGTCAATGATTTAATTGTAAGCAGTTTGCTTCGTTGTAGAAAGTCCACATAGGGGGTACAGCTCTACCATAACGTATTTACTGGGAAACTTATACACCATACGCAGGAGAAGCAGGGATATTACTGCAAAGAAAAGGAAAGTTGACAGTAGAAAAATTGAAGTCATCACGTTTGTCGTATAGTTTCAGATGTAACTTTCATGAGTGTCATAATTGAGGTATAGGTTCAAATATGAAGCAGAACATGGAGATACTAAGGGTAATTTCCCTAGTATAAATACGAATAATTTTCACTACCTTGAAAGTTCAAAACATAAACCACCAAACACAAATACCGATTTATTAGTCACAATATATCCTAAAAGCATGATTATTTCTATGAAAACTAGCACTTAAACAAAAAAACTTTCTTCAGGAAAGTTTTCTGGGTGCTTGGGAAGGGTTTGCTACTTCTTTCCAGCTAGTTTCACCCACAGGTTAAAATTGAGAATGAAAGGAACTTGACACCATTGATCATCAAATATACCCAGGATAATTTTTTGATACAGCTGCCTCATATTTAAATTAATGATGATCTCCAAAACATTTTAAAGTGTTTGGTAGGCTTATGCTTGCAATGTATATGAGGCAACAAGATATTTCCAATTATGTTGTGTTCTATAAAATTTATTTCCTATGTCGGGAATAAGCCCCGCGTTGTCATATTATGTTTTACTGTCTAAATATTATATTGCAATTATTATGTCGTAAATTACCATAAGAAGTTAAATCCTCTTGACAGTGACGAAAGCAAAATACTAAAAAATGGCTTCATCAAGAGGTGATAAAACATTTCGACATGTAGCTTCCTTTTGTGTTTAGATATAAGAATCTCTTTTCTACCATCTTGGAGTCATTACTTAGGAGGAATAATGAATGTGAGCAAAATCGTAGAACTAAGTCACCCTGTGAAATACCTATTGAACTTTAATGGAAATTTACGAGCCCATATCATTTTATGTTACTTGATAAGAGTAGAGCATTTGTCAGCCAGTGCTGTATTTACACTGCCTAACAGTTTCAAAAGAACATGTCCAAAAAATAAAACTAAAATTTACAAAGTTTCCTAAAAAGAAAAAAAAGTGATTATGTCTCATGTCAAAGTGTAAATAATATTGTTGACCAAGATAAGAGTAATAAGAAGCATTATCAGAGACAAGCTCAAATCACTGCGTCTCCTATTTTAATTTCCAGCACTTTACTAGCAAAACACTGATCCTCATATTATAAAACTTATTTCTAAAGGTTGTTTAGAAATTAAGTGTCCGGTTAAACTGTTGTAAAATATTGTTCAATGTAATCATGTTGCTTGAAAATCACTATTTGGACGAAAAAAAATTTCAATATGAAAAATGACAGTTATTCATTATTTTGTAAAAGCAGTGTCAACTAGTTGTGAAAAACAAGAAAATGATGCATCTTTTACATTCAAAGGAATGCATTTTGAACGAAATAATTTTGATAAAGGATTCACGTCAACTGTTATATTAAATATTTCCTAATTATTTAATAAAGTGCATTTTTTAAGTAGAGTTTCTTTAAAGTTGCATTCAGTTTTTCAATTTTCTGAATTTATTTTTTTTTATTTTCTAAAAATGTATATATTGTTTTAAATAAATAACTTCTAATCACGATTCGTGAGATTCATTTTCTAAAATTTCATTCCTTTTATCTGTAAATAAACGAAATCCTCTAACCGGTTGATCAATGTTTATCGTTTATATTGTGAGCTGGGAGCATGCGCATGGATGTACGGAATCTTCAGTAAATCGAGGGTGAAACCTGACAAATTGTATTAATTGTCGGTCATTGATATCCAAATGAATTCCAACTGGTGTTATGTTTCCCTTACTAATGCACAAATGCACAATTCTTAAAAGACAATTTCTCATTTTGCGACCGGTTATTGCTATTGTAAGATGATATTTGGTTAGATGTGAACGTTTACACAAAAAAAATTCTAAATTTGGAAAATAACCAAACTAATATTTCTTTTAACTTTCAGATATTTAATAATAATGATTGCGTGTTTGCTTATAAGATTGCTTGTTTTAGTATCTTTAAAATTGAATAAAAAATTGTCATTTAACAAATTTTCAAAACATATATCCGTAATGAGATAATTAAACACCTGTTTAAGTAGCTAAAATTAAATTTGAGAATGAAAAAGAATATAAACTTTGTGAAGTCAAATATTTTCTAGAAAATGCAGAATACACAGATATCATACTTGTCAATAATATTGTGATGACAGTCATAAACGTTTTTGACGACCTTGGCAAGACTAGGCTTGCAATATTCCTGTGAAAACAATCTATTTTCAAGCAACTTTCTTCTTTGTATAAAGTTTACAAAGTGGGAATAAGTTTTACTATATTAATTACTGTGATACAATAACACCATTAGCGGGAGGAACAGGTATATATGGCCGCATAAAATTAAAAGTAGCCAATAAAAAATTGGGTCAATACCAAACATATATACAGAATATTAAACTAAGAATACTTCCAGTCTAAGATGAGAGAAAGCTTCGCGATCATATAAATGTTAATTATCGTAACAATTAGGCAACATTTTAAAAGTGATGGACGGAAAGATTCCCAAACAGACAGTGCATTTTTCTTAATCAAGTAAGGTTTTGCATAAGTATAATGAGATATGGTAAAACAAAAGTGAAAAAGTTTAGATATTCTTAGCTTAAAGCTTCTTACTTAGAGGTTACAAACTTGTGCATAAGGAAAGAATCAGACGAAATAGTATTTGCAAAGTTAAACAAGGAAAGTAAGTATAAATAAATTGTTGCTAGGCTTGATAATAGTCATCAAATGTTGTAAACAGTTATTAAATTATGATGTATGAATACAAGGCCATATTTTTTAAAGGAAAGGGTAGACTTTAATTGTAACCATCAAAACACTATTTCTAAATTATTTAACTTTACAAACAGATTTAAAAATGCATTTGTCTAATAATTCCAAATTAGAGAAAATGTTAATGCAGTTTATTCTTGTGACCTTGAAATAAAAAATACCAATAATTGTTCAATTTCTGCTAAATACTTAAATTTGTGCCATTGTTTTATTGGGTACAGATAAGTTTGAATAAAATGTTTTAATTAAAAAGAAACACGATTTTATGATGGTAAATATTTATCTTACTAAGGTTTCAAGAAAGATTATATATATGTTTATAATGTTAAATAACTGGATAAATACATGTATTATCTAATTTGAATAACTTAATTTGACGTTGGTAATCAAAGTAAAAGATTGCAATTATTTTCAGGATATCAAATGTACATTTAAAACACCTTGATAGCTTGAGATTATCAATGTATCTTTAAACTTAATATATGTGCATGTTATTTTAAGTACGTCTAAAAATGTAACGGCAAAATCTTAACTGAATGTAATTATGTTGTTTTTAATTTGATTTAATTTTCTTTCTGAAATTATTATATGTTATATATTATATGAGTACATCATATGTACCTGTTAATTTAAAACGATTCTAATAGATATTTAAATAATTAGAATTAAATTAAAATTTAAAATTGCAATTAAAGAAAAAAGTGTTCTACACACGCCCTAACACAAGCAATAACAGAACAATTAACACAAATAAATAATAAGAATAATATAATAAGACAAATGATTTCTCAATTCCTAAAATTATATGCCAAATGAAGTTGTTCTCATACGTTTGACCTTGACCTTTTGACGTATTACCTTGATCAAAATTGTCGTAATATCAATACCTATAACATTTTAATATACATGCGTGTACAAATTGTTCATAGTTTTCAAGATAATTCACAATTCAGTCTCCTTCTGCAACTGTGACCTTGACCTTTCAACCTATGACCTTTAACCATGTATTAAAACGATTGTCATATTAATGCCTACAATAAGTTAATATACAGTGTTATAACAAAAGTTAGTTTATAAGTTTCAAGATTATTCACAATTTCAATCTCTAATGTAGCTGTAATCTTGACCTTTGAATGAATAACCTTGAACCATATATCAAAATTACCATTATTTCAACTTCTGAAATATTCTTATATGCATGCCTTTACAAAAAATTCATAGTCTTCAAAATAATTAACTATTGCAGTTTTTCTGCAGCTATGACCTTGACTTTTGATTGAATGACCTTGAAACATATTTAAAAACCATTGTCATATCAATATCTATAATATTTTATTATATATGCGTGTACAAAAAGTTCATAGTTTTCAAGATAATGAACAATTTAGTCTTCTTATGCTGCTATAACCTTGACCCTTGAACCTATGACTTTGGTCCATATATAAAACAGACTTTCATATCATATACCTACAATATTTTATTATACATGCTTATACAAAAAGTTTAAAGTTAATAGTTTTTAAGATAATGCACAATTTTAGTAAGTATAAACAAAAGATAAGATTTCAGGGCAACAACTCACACATAGATTATGATATATATTTACGAAATTTGGAATTTGTTAAATTCTGTCAAGCTGAACATTTAACAATGTTTTGATTTCAAATATCTCTTAATGTTTGCAAGAAAAATACCTAAAACTGCACAAATCACGAAAAAGGTCATGACTATGATTTCTGACCTTGACTGAATTTTGAAGGTCATCTCAAGAAACAGTCTAAACTGAAAATCCCATGTCATTATATGTTTAAATAGTCAAAGTGTAAGAATTTGAAGCCTTTTTACGAATTGTTTTAAATTAAACCCATTTTTTCAACTAATTTCGAGAAATGAACAAAATATAGGCTTAAGACCCTAGAAAAGCCAAATATCACATCAGATTTTTCGTCCAATCACCGGTTTCGCAGAAGAAGATTTTTAAAGATTTTTGAACCCCTAGGTTACCTTGACCTATTTTGGTAGCCACGACAACGCCATTAACAAATCTGAATCGCATTGGCCCATACATCCTACTGAACAAGTATCATTAAATTCTGTCCAGCAGTTTCGGAAAAGTCAAAATAGGTTTAAACGACGCATATACGCATGAACACACGCACGCACGCACGCACGCACGCACGTCGCGCCATGCCATAAGCTCACATGACCTTTCTGTCGGGTGAGCTAAAAAATAAAAAAAACTCGTTTTATCAAACACTTAAAACTCTTGCATGTATTTGAAAACAAGATTTTTATCATCTTGTGATTATTTTACGTTTTCAAAAGATTATAACCTGTAAAAAGAAAAATCTGAAGGATATTTATGCCTTTATAAAGAAAATTAAAAAAAAAAAAAAAAAAAAAAAAAAAAAAAAAAAAAAAAAAAAACCTCCTTAATTTTGATGTGTCATAATTGCTCATTTCCGAAATCCCTTTTTATCATTGACTATAGGGGCCGAAAAAGATGATTGATTAATTCCAACATTTGATAAAATTGAATCCAAAGTTCCAAAATTATATAAATTAAAATACTACTAAGGAAGGCTTTGCGTGAAAGAACAAATCTTAGTTTTAAATAAATTTCAAAACTTAACAAGACTTCTCAAATTTAGTCACAAGGTACATTTCCTGACAGCACAAAGTGCTGCCTACTGAGATATGGATACACTCGGGGTTGGGGGATTAATTCACAAGCAGAGATACCAGCTTAGGGGTAGAAAATATTTAAACTAAAGTGTCTGTTTAATTTTGATGTGTCATATGTGCAAATTTCTTAAATTCAGGGTTTTTTTTTAGATTCCTTATGCAAAGTACGAGGGTTGTTCAATATATAATGTGTATTTTACGATATCTCAAAACCATTCGACTCAAATAGTGAAATGAACATATAATATTACATGTTACATTATAATATAACAGATTATATTTATGTACATCATCTCGACAATACCGACAATTAATACTTACTCATCGGCACCGGAATTTGTATGGCTATACCATCACATGAAAAGAATATACAATAAAGAACCTTCTTTGTATTTATTCTTCTTTTGGCAACTACTGGCCTTTTAAGTTCATCCTTTTTTTTTCTAATGTTTTTACTGGCTCGAAATAATGAACCCATGTTTTTTCAACATAAACAACGGTTATTTATTGTCTTTTATTGAATTATTTGAAACATTTGAAATTGCTTAACGGTTTGTACTCGTACTTGTTTTTGGTCATCTGTCAATGTAAGCGAAATAATCTGGCGGAAACTTTTGTAAAAGGTCATGACTATGATTTCTGACCTTGACTGAATTTTGAAGGTCATCTCAAGAAACAGTCTAAACTGAAAATCCCATGTCATTATATGTTTAAATAGTCAAAGTGTAAGAATTTGAAGCCTTTTTACGAATTGTTTTAAATTAAACCCATTTTTTCAACTAATTTCGAGAAATGAACAAAATATAGGCTTAAGACCCTAGAAAAGCCAAATATCACATCAGATTTTTCGTCCAATCACCGGTTTCGCAGAAGAAGATTTTTAAAGATTTTTGAACCCCTAGGTTACCTTGACCTATTTTGGTAGCCACGACAACGCCATTAACAAATCTGAATCGCATTGGCCCATACATCCTACAGAACAAGTATCATTAAATTCTGTCCAGCAGTTTCGGAAAAGTCAAAATAGGTTTAAACGACGCATATACGCATGTACACACGCACGCACGCACGCACGGACGCACGTCGCGCCATGCCATAAGCTCACATGACCTTTCTGTCGGGTGAGCTAAAAAATAAAAAAAACTCGTTTTATTAAACACTTAAAACTCTTGCATGTATTTGAAAACAAGATTTTTATCATCTTGTGATTATTTTACGTTTTCAAAAGATTATAACCTGTAAAAAGAAAAATCTGAAGGATATTTATGCCTTTATAAAGAAAATTAAAAAAAAAAAAAAAAAAAAAAAAAAAAAAAAACTCCTTAATTTTGATGTGTCATAATTGCTCATTTCCGAAATCCCTTTTTATCATTGACTATAGGGGCCGAAAAAGTTGATTGATTAATTCCAACATTTGATAAAATTGAATCCAAAGTTCCAAAATTATATAAATTAAAATACTACTAAGGAAGGCTTTGCGTGAAAGAACAAATCTTAGTTTTAAATAAATTTCAAAACTTAACAAGACTTCTCAAATTTAGTCACAAGGTACATTTCCTGACAGCACAAAGTGCTGCCTACTGAGATATGGATACACTCGGGGTTGGGGGTTTACTCCACAAGCAGCGATACCAGCTTAGGGGTAGAAAATATTTAAACTAAAGTGTCTGTTTAATTTTCATGTGCCATATGTGCAAATTTCTTAAATTCAAGGGTTTTTTTTTAGATTCCTTATGCAAAGTACGAGGGTTGTTCAATATATAATGTGTATTTTACGATATCTCAAAACCATTCGACTCAAATAGTGAAATGAACATATAATATTACATGTTACATTATAATATAACAGATTATATTTATGTACATCATCTCGACAATACTGACCATTAATACTTACTCATCGGCACTGGAATTTGTATGGCTATACCATCACAGGAAAAGAATATACAATAAAGAACCTTCTTTGTATTTATTCTTCTTTTGGCAACTACTGGCCTTTTAAGTTCATCCTTTTTTTTTCTAATGTTTTTACTGGCTCGAAATAATGAACCCATGTTTTTTCAACATAAACAACGGTTATTTATTGTCTTTTATTGAATTATTTGAAACATTTGAAATTGCTTAACGGTTTGTACTCGTACTTGTTTTTGGTCATCTGTCAATGTAAGCGAAATAATCTGGCGGAAACTTTTGTACTTTCAAAATATGTTTCGCAATGAAATGCACCTGCGATAGCTATATGCCAACAGTTTTGGTAAATCACGAATCGTATATCTGCCATCACTGTCAATTATTCCCCTGACTTTTTTAAAGGCACTTGTCTTGCCTGTGTCAGGCATAGATCGGCCAGATACTGATGCATTTTTGACGGACTCTGTGCAAGTCAGAAATATCTATGTTGAGCTGAAGACAAGGTTTTACACTATTGAAAAAAGTCTTGAATAGAGCTTTCTAAGCGTATCATCATGAACGAAATCATGCAAAGGGTTATCGCGCTGTGGTGTAAAATTGCCATCTTAGTTTTCGAAATTTATTTAAAACTATGTATATGTACTAAAGTTATGTTCCCGCATGCAATGTATACTTTATCTGGATTTGGATTCACTTAAATCTGGAATTTTAGATTGATTATTTTTTTGAACTGTTTAGAATAAGTTTTTTTCTATCTAATCTTCCGGCCCGTACTCTGTCACTTATGAAGAATGGTTTTAGAAAATGTGCCCATATGGCACATTAAAATGAAACAAAATGAAACATATATTTTTGTATATATATAATAGTTTATTATGTGTCACCCAGTATTTTATTTGTTTCTTTTCAGTTATCATCCTTATCAGATTAGTTTATAAATCTTCTACTATGTAGCTTTTCACTTGAGTTCAGTGTTATATTGAAAATGTTGTTTCTAACAGAGAATTTAATGCAGCTTTAAACATTAAATTGTAGGCTCAATGATAATGTCTACATCCATGATGTCAAAAAAAAGAGAACTTCTTGCATTTGTGTTGCATTCTCTTGCTTTTTATAGGAAGTCTGGTTTGATATCTATGTCGTCTTTGTCTATTAATAAAGCCTTGTTTTACATATTTTAATGCTACATCCATATAAATAATGTTTATGTAGACAAGTTTGATATTTAGCCGATTCTGATGATTGGTTTGGGTGATAGAGGCGCTTTATGAAAACCAAAAAATGTCCAATAACTCCCTTAACACTGGCTCGATCTTCAAGAAATTTTATTGCAAATACTTCTGATAAGTCGTCATCATATATCCTCTTGGTTTTGCCTTTGACCTTCATTTCAAGGACACAGAGATAAAAGTACAAGACTTCGGCAGAAAATGGCAAATTTGCGTTGTTGTTTGGCGTAGAGTGCTGTAATTTGCAGTGATGATGTACTTAGGTACCCACTTTGTGTATTGCAAATTGTGGCCTTAAGCACCGGCAATTTTTACGCTTATACCTTAACATAAGAAGAATATGCAACAAAAAACCCCCTTCGTGCTTATACTACAGGTCCGTCCAAAAATTTGCACCCCTCATAAAATTTTACGTTCTGCTATTTTTTCTATAAAAAAGTAGGTTTCACAATATATTAGATTGTATTAGTTTAAAAGAAATGTTAGACTATGACAAAAATACTTAAAGTAACCTCTGCTTTTAGCTATTTTATGCTTAATCTTAAAACTATATTTATCATTTATTATGAAATGAAAAGGCAATTTTAAATAATTTGAAGAAACATTCAATTACCTTCTTGTATATTGCTATGATCTTGTTATGTTTAAAAACAAACCGAAATAAACAATATCATAAAACACTAATAAAACTGAAAAGTGGGAGAATCTAAATGCTTCTTAGGTGAACGGCTGTTGAGTTAGCTGAAAAAAACTACGATGGCCAAGAAACAAAATAAAGTAAGTTTTAAGTAAACTTTAAGTTCTAATACAATTTACAGATAGACATTCTGTAATCAGCAAGGTTTAGATAGCTCTAAACCCGAGAGAAAAAGACTGCTTATACAGTCAAAGCTGTCTATAAAGGCCAACGATGGGAATCAGTAAAAGTGGCCTTTATGGATAGGTGGGCTTTATATACAAGTTCAATTAATATAATAAAAGAACAGCTGGGATAGAACTTCATTGGCCTTTATAAGCAGGTGGCCCTTTTAGAGAGGTGGCCTTTAAGGCAGGTTTGACTTAACATACCAAAAAAAATCTAAAAAAAGAAAAAAAAGAAACGTTTCTTTTGGGCGAGGGAACATAAAACAAAAACCAATAATTTTTAAAGAAAAAAATGTTTACAGACGAATCTTTTTCAAGCTTATAGCAGTCAGAAACATAAGGCCAATGGGCCTTAACGCTCACCTGAATATATGTCCAATATTGTTTGCAAAGAGCAATAGACAATATATTACGTACAGAAACTTTAAAAGTTTTATCAAGTTACGAACTCCCACAAAACTTAATCAGAAATATATCCACTCACATTTAATTCATAAGTAGGTTATACAATATGCATGAAGTAACTGTAGTGCAATGAATAATTTCCAAATCATTAATCAATTTCAGTATACTTATGCAGCTATGTCCTTGACATTTGAACATATACGACCTTGAACCATATATGATTGTCATGTCAATACCTATAATATTCTAATGTACATGCCTATGCATGAAATTTATAGCTTTCAAGATAATTAATAATCTTAGTAATCCTATGTTGATATGACCTTGACCTTTGAACATATAACCTTGAACCATATATCAAAATGACCGTTGTCGCAATACCTACAATATTCAAATATACATGCTTATACAAAGAGTTATTTGTTTTCAAGATAATTAGCAATTTAAGTCTTCTTTTGCAGCTGTGACCTTGACCTTTCAATATATGACCTTGTACCATATATCATAATTATCATTGTCGCAATACCTACAATATTCTACTATACATGCCTATACAAAAAGTTAATACTTTTCAAGATAATTAGCAATTTAAGTCTTCTTTTGCAGCTGTGAACTTGACCTTTCAACATATGGCCTTGATCCATATATCAAAATGATTGTCATGTCAATATCTACAACATTTTAATATACATGCCTTAAGATAATTAGCAATTTCAGAAATTTCAGTCTTTTTTTGAGCTGTGACCTTGACCTTTTAATATATGACCTTGAACTATATATCAAAATGATCATTGTCGCAATACCTACAATATTCTAATATACATGCCTGTACAAAAAGTTAATAGTTTTCAAGATAATTAACAATTTAAGTCTTTTTTGCAGCTGTGACCTTGACCTTTATACATATAAACTTGATCTATATATCAAAATGATCTCCATGTCAATATCTACAACATTCTAATATACAAACCTATACAAAAAGTGAATAGTTTTCCAGATATAGTGACAAATATATAATTTTTAGCAATTTCCCTACTCAGTGCCTTACAATTTTCCGATTTTGAGCCCCATGGCTACCGTTTGTGTAAATCTGAAAATAGACGACCTAAGGATGTTATAAATGAAATAACTAAGGTATATCTCTTGTAGATTCAGAGGAGAAGATTTTTAAAGTTTTTCACTCTTTCCCCTAATGGGGTCCCAAGGGGACATAACTCCTTCATTGGTGCAAATCTAAAAGGGCTTCACCCAGGCATAATGGTTACCAAGTTTCATTAAATTTGGCCCAGTACTTTTGGAGGAGAAGATTAAAATGTAAAAAGTTAACGCACGACGGACGACGCACGACAGACGACGGTAAACCATCGCAATAGCTCGTCTGAGCTTTCAGCTAAAAATTTATAATGTATTGTTATCCGCATAAAAGAACATCCAAAAAGATGTAATGAAACGACAGTTAAGCACCCTCCACAAGAGCACGTATGAGGCATTCTCTCGCCCTATGGGCCAGGTATCTTAAACTGACTGACTGGATCTTAAAAAGCGATATATACCAGTCGACTATAATAAATGAGGTACATGTACTTTGTAAATGTTTGGTTATTTCTCGTAACGAATACATTTTCCAGCAGGTCAACGCCCCCTGTCATTGATTTAGGACAACCCTGGCGTTTTTGAAAATAAAGGAGTTAAAAATTCTAATTGGCCTCAGAGTTCTACAGATAAGTCTCTTACTGAAAACATTTGGGACTACAATAGTGAGAGTAGCCCGAAATGCATCAACATCTACTGACGAAATGCGGAAGTTAGTTTCCATTGGTACAATAATGATAGATCTTACATTAGGAGTCTTTATAGAAATTCGAAAAGGACAGTCGCTAATTTGTATATAGCAAGAGGTGGCCAAACAAAATATTTATGTAATGTGAAAGTGGTATAATGATTTAAATCTCTGCTTTTGTATTAAAATGAAATATGTCTGTAAAAATTGAAATTTGTTTTTGTTTAAGAGGAGTGCAAAATCTTTTGGACGGACCTATATATTGGCAGCTACAGGCGCTCTACCATATGAGTTAACTAGTTATTTTGTAAATAAATTTTTTCTTTCTAGTTCGAAATAGATATTTCTTGTTTAATAAGCAGTAACTATGTTTGCAAATTGTCTTTGACTGGGAAACATTTTAAGCAATTGCTTATCGGTTTGTACTCTTACCGGGTTTTGGTCATCTGTCAATATAATTGGGAATTATCTGTCAGAAATCTTTCATACTTTTAAAATACGCTTTAACTGCACCCGCGATAGCATTATGCCAACATTGTTGTTTATATCACGAATCAATGATTTCCCTGAATTTTGAGACATTGGTCTTGCCTGTTTTGGTCACATGTTTCTTTATTTCCATGTCTATCAAAAAAGATAAGTCTATAAATTATTTTGTCTCAGGTCTGATGTGTGTGTGTGTGTGTTTTAAACACGTGTAAAACTAAAACATGCATTTTAAAACATTGAGAAGAGTATAACCTTAACTTATTATGTTTTAGATTTCATATTGTTGTAGGTTTTAATTTGCACAATTTCGAAAAAAACATGGTTTATGTAAAAATTGGAGATAGACTCATAGTCATTTTTAAAATCCGTTAAACTTGCAATATCTAGACTTAGTTTAGTAAATATGAAGCATAACTATGATATTCGCATCTCCGCAAGCCAAATATACTAGCGGAAAAAGAAACTGTGCATGACTGAAATGTGAAATGATAAAATAATTGAAAATGCAAAAAAATGAATAATTTCGTATTTGTTTATTAGATATTTCTTTACAAATGCATGTCATTGAAAAGGTTACAGATACTGTTATTTCATACGCAGGGGACTAGAAACATAGCAGAAAGTAAAAGTCAGTTCAAAAGATCAGTATCGTGTGTGACCTCCATTAGCATTGACACAGGACTGACAGCGACGCCTCATAGAGTTAATGAAATGCCTAAAGAATGCTTGAGGGATGTTGTTCCATATCTGGTCTAACGCTTGGACCAACCCTTGCAATGTAACAGGCTGATTGGGCAGATGATGTAATCGGCGTTCCATTTCATCCCATACATGTTCAATTGGAGAAAGGTCGGGTGAAACGGCTGGCCACGATAACACATTGACGTTATGCTGTGCCAGAAAATCCATTGCAACCCGTGCGACGTGTGGTCTTGCATTATCATGCTGAAAAGTGGCGTTACGTTGCTGTCCTTGAATGAATGGGATGACATGGGTCTGTAGGATTTCATCACGGTACGTACACCGGTCAAATTCCCGTCGATTACTACGAGAGGAGTTCTGTCATTCGCTGTGATGCAACCCCAAACCATGGAAACTTGCGTCATGGAAACGTTCTCCAATGCGCCAATACACTCTGGAGCGTCCGTCACTGCTGTCCAAGTGAAATCTGGACTCATCGGTGAACATGATTTGTGCCCAGTCTTGTCGATTGAAGCGTAAATGTGTTCTGCACCATGCAAGTCGAGCTGTGCGATGACGTCGTTGGACGGATTGCCGGACGTCGTGGGCGAATATGTCTTTTCCGTAAACGATTCCGTACTGTTCTGGGGCTGATTGGACGTAGTCCAGGAATGCTCCGGGCAGTAGTACTGTCAGTTTGGAAACGGTTCCGGAGGTGCAAAAGCCGGATATGGTTGTCTTGTTGACATGTCGTTACGCGTGGACATCCTGAACGAAGGTGGTCTCTAGTGGTGCCAAACTGTTGGTATCATCTCCATAAAGCATAAACAGTGTTTCTGTGGACACCAAAATGTCTAGTTACAAAGCTTTGGGTCATACCAGCCTCAAGCATACCAATTGCGCGGAGGCGATCCTTTTCATTTAACCTAGGCATTACACTATGGAAGCTTTCAACCGAATAAACTTGCTTATTTGGTTTTCTGGTGTCCAAACAAACAAACAACAGTAAATTATTCCTAAAATATTGTCACACTGAAATGCTGGGCGACAATTGCGTGAAAACCGACCGTGCGGAGGAAGCGTAAAAATCACGGGCAATTGATGAAATGACCAAGCGACATGATAGAGGTATATACACTAACCATTTGTGCAAATTTTAAGATTGATACATTTAGTAATAATAGCGAAATTATTAATTTTATTGATGGACAGTTACTTTTTTCCGCTAGTATATTTAAAACTTCGAAAAGAGTATAACCTTACCTTTTTATGTTTTATAATAATGTTTTATAGGGCAAGTTGCTAAAGTATAATTGCTTAACTTCTGAATTGGTATAATTTAATAACAAATAAAAATGTATTATAAAACACTATTTTTTTAATAGTAACAAAGCTTACTTTAATGAATGAAAATGGCATAGTAAAAATTACCCGTACTCTCCTCGTTATTTAGGACCCGCACAAAAAAATCTATTTCTGAGTCACCATGATTGTATTTTTTCTGATCAATTCTTTATATCCTTACTGCCGTAAAAGACATATCTAGCCATTTGTCCCAAAGTTGTATTCATTGTTTTGATGTTTTCAGGATTATAATCATATGGACGTAATCTGTACCACATATGAACACAATAATTTTTGCTCCAATCACAAACTGAATCATACAAAAGTCTTAATCCATCGCTAGTCCAGAGTGGGTAGTTCATTGTCTCTATTTCTACATGAATTAGATCAGGATACATCTTGGCTCGTTTGGCAGGAATCGCACATGCATGATACGCCCACTCATTAGAAGTAAAATTCCTATACGTATCCCACCATATGTTTAAAATCGTTGCGTTTTTGACACTGACAATTATACCATTTCCAACAACACCTGGTATCTCTTGACCCATTGTAAAGTTATATTTTCTGAGTGGATCAAACGATTTAAAGACAATTACGTCATTATCTAAATAAATTCCACCAGTTTTACGCATTATTTCAAATCGTTTTATGTCGGATTGATGAGCGATTTGACGAAGAGGCACTCCGAACACTTGCTTCGGTATATCAGTTTTAATTAAAACAATATTCGGAATGTTCTTCAGTATGTAATCCCACCATTTACCCAAAGGCAATACATCGTAATGATAATGTATTTTGTCTGGGTTAATAAATTTGTATGCAGATATGATACTCAGCGCATGGTGAAATTGCATTTTTTCCTTTCCATTTCTAGAAAACCAAATATAATGAACTATACACGGAACTTTGTATTCATCACCTTTTTTACATGCCGGCTTTTCTTCTTCTGTTCCAATTGAAAATTTACTTGCATGTCTTATCAGTATCCTTATTAAACACATGAGCCATAAGGTAATAGGTAAAAACTGACTGGTTTCCGATCGAGTTGTGCATTGGTACAACAAAAGTAAAGTGTTTTGTGCTACTTGAGACATAGGATTATACGTAGAGGTTGACTAGTGTCCTATCAAGATGCAGACGACTAGATGCGTGTTTCGCATATTGGTTGCAGCATGGTATTTATTATAGCCACTGTAAAATCGGGCTTAAAAACAATCAAAAACTGGTATGGCTGTCAAGTTCCAAATGTTTGTATTTTTTTTATAAACATGACAAAACATAATAAAACAAATTTTTATTTTATATACTATTATTCTTTTTAGTTGGTTAAAAGCACATGGAATACATTGTGTTCTTCAAAATGATGTTGAATAAAAGGTTGTAAATGTTTATATTTGTTGATTTTCTTATTCTTCATTTACAGCAGTCTGTAGGAGATTTTAAAAAATAAAAAACAATAGTAATAAAGCCCCCCCTCCAATTTGAAAAGAAAATGAATAAAAATCTAGGTATTAATTTATTATGGCCTAATGTTGTGTTGGTGTTTAACATCCCATCAGCAGTATTTCAGCTATCAAATCTCTACGTTTTGTAAGTGAATGTGAGTTATTGCTCGGCTTGTACTAGCCCAGATTTAATCGGTTTTATTACATAATTTTCTTAACCCTTGGTTTATTAAAATTTTACTGTCTGAAAATAAAATCCAAACACACTTACTAAAGTATAAATCTGTTATCACAGCGAGTCCATAAAGCATACAAAACCATGTAATATATTATGTATCACAAAGGGCAAGTGGAGATGAGATCAGGTGCTTCCCTGTTTTGCATGACATTCATTATTATAATGATACCACATTAATTACCTGTATTTACACAACTTATGGTATTACAGTCATCAAATCCAACAGATATAGCCTTTTTGATGTCAACGTTTTGGCTAATAGAAATTGTTCAATGGCTGACATTAAACCCTCTGCATCTGTGTGTTTTACATGAACCAACCCAAAAAAGCCTCTGTTGCTTTGTCGTTTCGAATGTCACGAACTATTGTTGCAACCTGCTTGCTCGCGATTTGCGTCATCTGATGATTCTTCTGGTAGCAAAAAAAAAAAACCATGTTGCATTTCTTAAACTTGAGAGCACTTCTTCCTTTTTGAATAATTTCTTTCACAGATAATGCTGATGTGTATGTGATTTCTGTCTGGTGATTCTTAAAAGCAACAACTGTACTGTAATTTAAATCGTTTCCAAGAATGTTATCATATCTGTTTAATTGCCACCTTTTGCCCATCTCTTTCTTAACATAAAATATGCTTTCCTAAATAAAGTTTTAACGTAATTTGCTTTTCTCCAGTCTGAATTTTTTCATCATGCTTCAGATGCATTTTCAGTATAATATCTGGCTAAGAAATGCCGATATAAGTATTGGTTGCTTTTACACAAAGATCTAAATTGGCATGTTTTTAAAATTTTCGAGTAGGGTGAGTGCCTAGCTGTATCCCAGCTTTTATAAATGGAGTTTCTTTGTACATGTCAACATCAGAACACAAATATTCACAATATTTTCAAAAATAGTTGTCTTTTTCAGCACTGTAACATAAACACGGAAACTGGAGTTCATACTTTCGAGATGTGAAGAGTCGGTTGTCTGGAACACAAATTTTTTTGGCGGGTTCATCATCAGAGTTACTACTGATGTTTGCCCCCTTTGTGTAGGAATGCTATTCAGTTCGTTGGAAAGAGTGACCTGTCCAAAATTGGAGTCAAGAGCTGATTCAATTGAATGAATATTATCTGATTGGCAATCATTTGTACAAGTTGTAGCTGTACTTACGGGCACAGATGCTGGATTTAACGCTTGCTGTTTAAATAAAATGTCAATTTTCGCTGATTTATCTGTCGACTTTTTGTTAAATTTCTTCCTATAATACTTGGTATTATCTGCATTTTTCTACTTTCGTTTTGTAACCATATGCTACCGGGCAAGAATGACAACCTGTATGTTAATCCGGATGAGAACCATTCACGGCAACTTATGACGTGATAATCTTTCGTAAGTACTCCAACGTTTTTATGATTCTGCGTGAATATGCTGTTTTAAAGCAAATCGGAAGTTCTTGGATGTTTTAACCCGTATTATGTATAAATTGATCGATATAAAGCCCCAACAATTTTTTTTAATTTTGGGGAAAAATCTATGTTCCAATTGGAAAAAAACAGCCTTTTCGCATTGGAAATGGGACCAAATTCCGTATTATGTACAAATTGATCGATATAATGTCACAACAATTTTTTTTCTTTTGGAAAAATCTATGTTCCAATTGGAAAAAACAGCCTTTTTGCATTGGAAATGGGACCAAATTCCGTATTATGTACAAATTGATTGATATAATGTCACAACAATTTTTTTTTATTTTTGGGGAAAAATCTATGTTCCAATTGGAAAAAACAGCCTTTTTGCATTGGAAATGGGACCAAATTCCGTATTATGTACAAATTGATTGATATAATGTCACAACAATTTTTTTTAATTTTTTGGGAAAAATCTATGTTCCAATTGGTAAAAACAGCCTTTTTGCATTGGAAATGGGACCAAATTCCGTATTATGTACAATTGATCGATATAATGTCACATCAATTTTTTTTAATTTTTTGGGAAAAATCTATGTTCCAATTGGAAAAAAACAGCCTTTTCGCATTGGAAAGGGGACCAAATTCCGTATTATGTACAAATTGATCGATATAATGTCACAACAATTTTTTTTATTTTGGAAAAAATCTATGTTCCAATTGGAAAAAAACAGCCTTTTTGCGTTGGAAATGGGACCAAATTCCGTATTATGTACAAATTGATTGATATAATGTCACAACAATTTTTTTTTATTTTTGGGAAAAATCTATGTTCCAATTGGAAAAAACAGCCTTTTTGCATTGGAAATGGGACCAAATTCCGTATTATGTACAAATTGATTGATATAATGTCACAACAATTTTTTTTAATTTTTTGGGAAAAATCTATGTTCCAATTGGAAAAAACAGCCTTTTTGCATTGGAAATGGGACAAAATTCCGTATTATGTACAATTGATTGATATAATGTCACATCAATTGTTTTTAATTTTTTGGGAAAAATCTATGTTCCAATTGGAAAAAACAGCTTTTTTGCATTGGAGATGGGACCAAATTCCGTATTATGTACAATTGATCGATATAATGTCACAACAATTTTTTTAAATTTTTTGGGAAAAATCTATGTTCCAATTGGAAAAAACAGCCTTTTTGCATTGAAAATGGGACCAAATTCCGGCCTTAAATCAAGCTGCGTGAGAGCCCAAATATATACCGGTATGCTGGTGAAGTAAAACCCTTCCGAGGGTATCCATAACTCAGCAAACAGCACTTTATGCTGTCATAAAATATATCATTTAGCAAAATTTTCAGCCGTCTTCATTTTTGAAATTTATTTTTTGAAATTTATTTAAAACTAAGGTCTGTTCCCTCATGCAAACCATTCCTTAGCTTGATTTCGATTCTTCCTTAGCTTGATTTCGATTTTAATAATTTTGGAACTTCAAATTCATTATTTTTGAACTGTTTGGCTTATGTTCTTTATCTATCAAACTTTTCGGCCACTAGTGTAACTGATGAGAAATGATTTTCCGAAATGTGCACATATGGCACATGCAAATTTGGCAGGTATTTGTGTTATATATATGCGTAAAACGTCGAAAGAAAAACTAAATTTTTAAATTTAAAAACCGTTTATAAACAATATCATTGACAAACTTGTATCCATTTGTACACTTTATTTTAATGTTTCTCCAAATATTTCAGTGTTATCAGTGTACAGATTTACGGTATGATATGCGTCATTCTAAATAGTAAACGGCTGTATATATTTTTAATTCAAATGAAACATCCAATTGCAATTATTACACTTTCACAAAATTGCAATACAATTTTCATCTGATTTATTGGAATCCAACTGAGGCAGGTGATCAAAAATGATTAAGTTTGAGACGATCCTTTTATTGATCTTGGAAAACAGCTTAGTTTGATTAAACCTTTTGTGCATAACGTTTAGACAGTGAATCCTTAACGATTTAGCTTAAGATACCAAGGGCATTGAATGAAAGATGAAAGGATCTGCAAAAGGAGGTACCCTATTAAGAATTTTGTAATATTTTAGTCTGAAGCAATTTAACTATAAGTGTTCAATGGATAAGATGTCTCGGATTCTGGATGCCCTTTGAATCTTCCGGACCCTAAACAAATTGCTAAAATCCCCTTCCCCCCCAAAAAAAAAAGATTCTTTGAATATTAAGAAAGCTTTGACCGGTTATATCTTAACATATTTAAAAATCAAGAATGTACTCTATGGTGTATTAGTACAGGCGCACTTGTAATGAGAACTACGTGCTACAATCTCAACTTGTCTAGCACAGCTAACGTTTGACGGTAGCCTACTGTGAGAAAGTAACACAATATTTCATTTTAATTACTGGCCGAATTCTTAATTCAAAGTTGACTGGAACTAATGTGAACAACATTCTTAAATAGGAAAAGACTACTTTGCTCTACGTTTCAGCATCACTTGACAAGTGTTATTTCAACTGAATATAGCCTTTCTTTCTCTACTTTTTACCTCACGAAAATCACTTTCAAAAACATAATCAGAAATTCATTTGCCCAGAAATATGAAAAAGCATGAACATTTGATCGGCTAATCACAGACATTGCAGTTCTTTATTCATAAATATATTGGTCGTTTCAAGCCAAGGCCTATTCATAATCTCCGATTATCACATAAATATAGGTCCTGACCATAAAAATGGCGGTTTATCGGATTCGGATTTTGGTATCGACCTAAATCATGTGACCAGCCTCGAATTTAGAGAATTTAGAATTTAACAAAAATGTCAACAATGATCCTCTGCATGACAATACCAAATGGGTCGTTTTTTTAATTTTTGTACATATATTTTCGAGCTAATACCTGTATCAGATAATTAAAAATCTTAAATTTCGGTTATCGGATTTACTGTGCAGCCATCACAACAGCGATGTTTCCGTTCATTTTTTATTTGAATAAAATAAATTTATAGTGTTTTTAATCGTCTGAGTGATCCAAAATCTAAGAATCTTAAATGACATTTGTTGTGGAAAACTTGATCATCAAAAACGAGACCTAGCAGTTCATTATATATATGTTTAAAAATTAAGGCGGTAAAAAGTGCCCTTTATTCAGTCACGTGACACTTCGGCCGGAACATTGTATCTGAAAAGCGCCGTTTGTTATATAAGTTCTAGGTTAACAAATTAGTCTGTAAGACTCAGTTTGCCATGTGTTGTTCATTTTTTAACGCTACGCGCATTAAGATAAAAGGTTTGCACACCGTTGTTTAAGTTATGACTCCTTTAACCTGTTAAAACACAAGTTATTCCTTAGTAAATGTTTTTTTAAATTGAAATAAAAGTTGATCCGTGTTGGAAATGCCAATGAACATCTGTTACCCGCGTCAGGGTTATTTACAAAAATAGAACTGACGAATGTCAATATATATAATATATATATAATCGTCGAAAATTTATTTTGCCGGATTACAGATAACTACTTACATTGTAGCACAAACGGGTAAAACAGACGTTTTTCACCCAATGACTGATAATAGCCCTTTTTTACTTTAAAATCAGATTAAATAATAAAATTGTTTCAAGTTGTATACAAATAATACTTTTTAAGGATCAAAATCATTTCACTTACAAAACCAATGCTTTATAAACTTTTTAAACCAGTATCTTTTAACAAAACAATTTCCGAATGACGCAATAAGGACAATTATATAAAAATTGTCAATTGGCTCACAACAGAATGTCGTGTCCATGGAAAATTACACAAAAATAATAGTTTTGCGCTCATATGCAGTAGTTTTTTGTCCCCGTGAATTGTTAATTCCTTCCATGCAAAAGTATTTTTCTCTCGAGCAATGTTAATTCCTTCCGATGCAAAAGTATCTTGCTCGCAAGCATTGATAATTCCTTCCAATGCAAAAGTATTTTGTTCGCGAGCAATGTTAATTCCTTCGTTCGTATTACTTCGTTCCCACGCACAGTCTTTTGTTTCCACGGAAAGTTTATTCGTTCCCATGCAAAAGTATTTTGTTCGCACACAATGTTTATCTGTTACTAATTTCGTTCCCATTCAAAAATCTTTCCTTCACACCTTACGTTTTTTCTTTCCCTTGCAATCATTTTGTTCCCATGCAGTATTACTTCGTTCCCACGCACAGTCTTTTGTTTCCACGGAAAGTTTATTCGTTCCCATGCAAAAGTATTTTGTTCGCACACAATGTTTATCCGTTACCAAGCAAGTTTTTCGCTCGCACCAAATTGTATTTCGTTCCTACACAAAGGTAAATCATGTCCACGCAAAAGTTTCCAGGCAAAGCTCAATGAAAAGGTAGATACCTAAAATGCAGTAAACGTTTGGTATATAAAAGGTCTATCTATTTATTTTGAATCTGGTGTGATTTGCAAAAATAAAATAACCCTAGTTTTACCCGACTGTCTATCTGAGAGCCAAGATCAATTAAATCTTAAATGCTATCTAACTTCTTACTGAGACATATAATATATAATACAATAAAAAGTAGTCCAAACACAAAACAGTAGTTTGTTGGACACGATAGCTTTAATAAAATTGTCGATCACACACACACACATACTCTCTCTCTCTCTCTCTCTCTCTCTCTCTCTCTCTCTCTCTCTCTCTTAAAAGAATTAAACATGGTAATAAAAGGCATTATAACTCTAAACTAAGAGAGATATTATTTTTAACAACAAGCAAAATTTCAGATGAACATACTAGCAGTTTGACAGAACTTTACGCGGTGGTGTCATTTTAAAATGGCACTGTGATAGAAGGAAATATTATTACATACGAATGTAAAACTTCGACATGGGAACGCAAAACTTTCGTTTATGAACCGAGGCATATATTTATTTCAATGTCCCTTCGCGGCTCCATATTATATTTATCTTATCAATAAAAGCAAATAATAATAATAATAATAATAAATAATACAAAAAATAAATAATAATAATAAATTAAAATGAAAACCATATAATTTTCTGTGAGACGATAAAAAATCACTTTTTGAGCTTGCCCTCCTCTCTAAATGTTTTCATGAAATCAAAGGTTACTTAATATAAACTTATAAATTTTGGCTAATCCATATTTTTTATTACCTATGTAATCTTAACATAAACAAAAGTTTGTAACGTATAGTATTCAATTTTGCCATAAAACATTTCGTTAAATTAAGAACCAATAAGTTGACAACCCAAAAGCTTACCTTCCGATTGTTTATTAGCAGGTATATAATCCAGTCGACCAGAAAATTACTTAATGTACATTTTTTTTAAATCTAAAACATAAACAAACGTATTCTCAGTGTTTATTTAAATACTGGACTTCCTAGTTCATTCTTAAGAGTAGTTTAACATGTTACTTGACATATTGATTTCGCCCGAGGAGATATACATATTTATAGTAAATAATATAACGAGTATTAATTGGACAACTCCTCAAATGTTTCGTAGAAGAGTATTGAGGCGATAAAGTCAATTCTAAATTCCATTTGGTACAATTGCTATATCGGTAGTATTTCATTTTCTAAAATTTTATTCCTTTTATCTGTAAATAAACGGAATCCTCTAACCGGTTGATCAATGTTTATCGATGATTACATTGTGAGCTGGGAGCATGCGCACGGATGTACGGAATCTCAAGTAAATCGAAGGTGAAACCTGACAAATTGTATTAATTGTCCGTAATTAATCTCCAAATGAATTCCAACTGGTTTTATGAATCCCTTACTAATGCACAATTCTTAAAAAGCCAATTTCTCATTTTGCGACCGGTTATTGCTATTGTAAGATTATATTTGCTAAGATGTGAACGTTTATGCAAAAAAAAATTCTTAATTTGGAAAATAACCAAACTAATATTCCTTATAACCTTCAGATATTTAATATTAATGATTGCGTATCGATTTATTAGATTGCTTGTTTTAGGATCTTATAAATTGAATAAAAAATTGTCATTTAATCAATTTTTAAAATATATATCCGTAATGAGATAATCAAACACAAAAAAACTGGCCATGTCTTAATCAAAATAAAAAACTGACAACAATTAAACTTTAAAAGTAAAAAAGTAAAACTAGATATTCTGGAAGGTTAAACACTTGTTTAAGTAGCTAAAATCAACATGAATAAAATTAAATTTGAGAGTGAAAGAGAATATAAACTTTGTTAAGTCAAATATTTTCTAGAAAATTTAGAATACACCGATATCATACTTATCAATAATATCGTGATGACAGCCATTAACGTTTTTGACGACCTTGGAAAGACTAAGCTTGCAATATTCATGTGACAACAATCTATTTTAAAGCAGATTGCTTCTTTGTATAAAGATTACAATGTGGGAATAAGATTAACTTAATTAATTACTGTGGTACAATTACACCATAAACAGGAGGAACAGGTATATATTGCTGCATAAAAAAGTAACCAATAGAAAAAATTTGGTCAATACTACATTCTATATACAATAGCATTTAAATACAGCCCTTTGTTGGCCTCTTGATTAACATATACGCTCAAATATTGTATTGAAGCCGAAAAATAAGTCGGATCGTTTATCTCAAACAGAGAGATAATTTTTCTTCATTTTTACAAATGTTGAAAAAGCATCGATATATCTGTATATAGAGTATATATTTAAGGATTGAATGTCATTTTGAATGTTGTCATTGAGGTATGACAACATCAGACCACGTTCAAAGTCAGTGAATCGCGAAACGATTCATGTAACTTTGAACGTGGTCTGATGTTGTCATACCTCAATGAAAACATTCAAAATGACATTCAATCCTTATGTTTACATTATTTTTATCCACAAAAAGGTATTGTTAATTTTCCGAAGCCGGTGCATTAATGTGGTTAGAAACATTTAAAGCGAGATAACTCTTATTGTAAACCATATAAATAGAATAGCTGTTTTGTTGCTTGGCGATCGTAAAATATAGTTCCGTAAAACACTTTTGAAAATCAAATTCTATTTCTCCTATTTTTAATTAAACAATAATCTGTTTGATAAGATTTTACTATGAATATAATTATTTAGTAGAATAACAAACAGTTGTTCATAATTTGAATGTAGTGTTCTCGGACTCACTAATAGTGAAAGTGTGAATAGGCTGACCTACTTAAATTAGGTCATGATCAAATTTTTAAAAAGTCGGCCTCCTGCTGTGTGGATTGTGGGGATTGGCATGGAATAGTGCAGTGATTGGTAAGTACGTTGACTTATTGCTGTCAAAATACATTAACGAGTCTTTCACATCTGATTTCAATTCATCATTTGATTTACAAAACACCAAAAATTGGGTAAATAGATGAGAACTGGGGGGGGGGGGTTACACATGCCTGATACATGTCTGTCAAAAATATGTTTCAGAGAAATAAAATTTCATTTGTCACACTAGCCCATTTATAATTTTATCTTATTGGGTGAAAAGACCCTTTAAAAATGACTTCAAACTGTAGAGTGTAGTAAACTGAAATTCAAATGCAAAATTTTCCAGATTCATATATATTTTTTTCATTTTTCATTTCACAAAAATGTATGTACTGATATAGATCTACATTACAAATTGTCAAACGTTTTCATGTATCCAACTTCCAATTTCACATAAATTAAAAATACATTTAAATAGTATTTATTGAAAAATTTTAAACAAATTCACTTTTTCAAAAATTGGTGAAAATGTTACTGTTTGAAAGAGTTTTAAGAAACCATTACTTGCATAGGAACCAGTATGTAGTGTTTACTTCTGGGTTCTTTATGTATGTTTAATATTACAGGATTATATTCTTTTTCATGGGGCGGTGTTAGCCAAGTGGTTAAGTGATTGGTCTTCATATTTTAGGTTTCACTTTTGTGCAGGGTGGGTTCAGGTCAGGCCACAAGTGTTTTAAACAGATCATAAACACAAAATTGTGTAGGATTTGATCTTAAGGGGTAAATTACCTTGATTCATCATGAAAGCCTGAAAAATTGTTACATTTAACAATATTTAAGTATAACCAACAAAACTTAGTTTTTTCATAACTATGTTGAAGGTACAACCAGAAAATATGAAATTGTTCAACAGCCCTGATGATGAAGATGTATCGGACATAACAACAGACTGGCCAGCTGATGAGGGACTAGTTGAATTTGTGTGGTTAACAGAACTGACAGTGTTTTGTGAATGGGTCACTGTGGACGTAGTTGGGGTTCTTGGAGCAATGGCCAGGTCCCTGTGACATTCTCCAGTAGCAACAGCAGTTAAAGTGTGACTAAGATATTTTTATTGGAGTTGAGATGGATTTCTGTTATAACTCCGTAAGGAATTTGAAGCTTCATTTCTATTCCCAGACATATACATTATATGGTGTGCCTCAAATCCAGCATCACTCATTCCAGTGATTGCAATTGCCCTAAGACAGTGAGCTGTGTATTTCTGGCTACAGTGGGCATTACTACTGATGTCTGGCATAAAACCTGAAAAAGAGTGTTTTTGTATGGGAGAATTTTTGTACCAGATATTGCATAAATGGGGAAATTTCAGAGCTTCATGTGTCATACTATTAAAAAGAGATTGGAAATCTGGAGATGTTCTAATTATTAAAAGTTGCAGCATTTTCACTGTCAGAGATCACCGCCAGTGGCATACATCCGTTTGTCTCTGTGAAAGTCATCAGAGTATAGGCCACCTTGGAATTTTTTTTACATATTCCAAACCATTGTCATCTACATTGAAATCAGGAGAATCAATAGAGAGTTGATTGTGGAATTCAAGACCTCTTGAAAAAACTGAAAAATTAAGATATACCAAACATAATGCCTTAATGCAATGGGTGATATACTGACATTGCTCTTAAATATTCATTAATTTTTTTTGTAAATCAGCTGCTGCAATCTGTTGGTAATGTTAAGTAGGTCTAGCTACACCTGTATGTGTCATGTTTTTCATATATCAGTTTAACACACGGTTACATGATTTTAATTTTGTATCATTTACAATGTCAACTTTAATGTTATTGTCTTGAAAATAACGATTTATTGCTGCACGCCTGTTCTTTAGGGTATTTTTATGGTAAGGGACAAAGGGTTCTCCCTTTTTGGTTCTAACCTCGCAGAAAAAGTTTTTCTGATAACTCTTCTGGTGTACCTTTTGAAAAATTTAATCTTTCACCATAATTATAAACCTCTGTGTGCCACTCTGACATAGAATTGTTTTGAATTTACAAATATTTTTATCTTTTCATAAATCATTAAAAAATTATTTTGAAATAAAAAGACAACAAATATTGGTTTTTATTATTGTTTTTTACTTTTCTTTTTTTTTTCTTTCTTTCTTTTTTTTTTTTTTTTTTTTTTTTTTTTATTCTATTTTTTTTTTTTTTGAATTATTTTTGAAATTGGTGCAGTGTGACAAATTTCTACGTTTGTTACTGTTCGTAAAGAGTGTCCCTACAGTCGCCGGACAGAATTTATGAAAGAACCCGTAGAAAATTATGAATAAATAAGTAGTTCCTTGGTGGTATGTATTCCTCCGCCATTCGCTTAACATCGAAAGCGGATTGGCTGAAGATATAGCTGACGTATCGCTTTATCACAGAGCGCGTGACACACTGCTGTCATCGAAAGGTTAACGCAGTGGTTCCAAAAAGATTCAAATAAGGCAATGCATTTGTAATATAAACATAGAATATTAAACTAAGAATAATTCAAGAATAAGACGAGGGAAGCTTCACGATCATATTAATATTAATTATATTAATGTATAAAATATATATTAATTATCGTAACAAATATGCCAACATTGTAAAAGTGATGGACGGAAAGATTCCCAAACAGACAGTGCATTTTCCTTTATCAAGTAAGGTTTTGCATAAGTATAATGGGGTATGGTAAAACAAAAGTAAAAGAGTTAAGACATTTGTAGCTTAAATCTTCTTACTTAAAGGTTACAAACTTGTGTATAAGAAAAGAATCAGACAAAAGAGTATTTGCATAAGTTGAACAAGGAAAGTAAGTATAAGTATACTGTTGCTAGACTTGATAATAGCCATTAGAGGTAAAACAGTTATTAAATTATGACGTATGCACGCAAGGCCATATGTTTTAAAGAAAAGTGCAGTCTTTAAGTGTAACCATCAAAACCCATTAGCTAAATTATTTAACTTTACAAACAGATATAAAAATGCATTTGTCCAAATAATATCAAATTAGAGAAAATGTGAATGCAGTTTATTCTTGTGACCTTTAAATAAAAAATACCAATAATTGTTCAAATTCTGCTAAATATTTAAATTTGTGCCTCGATTTTTTATTGTTTTATTGCGTACAAATAAAGTTTGAATTAAATGTTTTTAATTAAGTAGAAACAAGATTTTATGATGGTAAATTACAAGCTTAAAAAAACCCAGTATTTAGAATTGATGCTTTGACATTTCTATTTGGTTTGCAAAAGTATTCTTTAATAAAGCATACTATTAAATCTGTAATATTTAATTTTTGGGCAATTTGTTTCTTACACAAAATCACTTTAAAACCACAATCGCTCAAATAGCACCCCTAGAGCTTGCTGTCGAACACTAAACTAAAATAACAAATTAGACTTATTCTGTATTTTGTTTGTATGATTCACTGTTCAGTATTTCGTATTATTTTACACAGATATTCGGTTTTCCATTAACTTAAAAACCATTAAAACAAACGCACGATTTATGCTTTTTGGCATAATCATTGAATCATTATATCATATATGGTAGACTAAGGAACGAGACTGTAAATAAACTACTTGAAAAATGAAAAACAGAAATAATTTGGAAGAATATAATTGAATATATTTTTTCTAAACAACATTCTTCTCATATAATTTAAAAAAAGACGTAAATGATTGATGAAAAGGAAACTATACTGCACTCTAAAAAAACGTTGATAGTATGTTGGCAATAGGTGTTGTTCTTAATGGAGAAAATGTGCTCAAATGTCTGAATCTTTTCTTACAAAATATTGCATCACATCGTTTTCCTTTTTTTATAAAAATATTTAGTAAAATAGTCGCGAAATAATGTACTTTTTAAAACTTATGGGATGTACAAGCAACTGCTACCTACACAAAATAAAAAACATAACACTTCTTTCTTGATATTTTTGAGCTACCATTAATTGAATTTTCGAGGTGCAACAATTGAAACCAAATGCTTTACAGTATCGTTCAAGGTTTGCTTTTATTACCAAAAATAAATATAATAAATGAATACATATATATGTATAACATAGGTATACAAATAAATAATAATAATAAAAATGCAACTTGTTACCTTTTGAGTCTGCATAGCAACAGTGGCGGTTTAATTCTGTTTCGCGTAAAGACACACAAAAACTTATTGAACAACCTTATAAATATGTCTGATTGTTTTGACTAAACTTTTTTCAATACCACGATTTTTTAATCATTCAATATTAAAATAACATATAATATGGAACCGTCAAAATCTTTTGAAATCAAAGGTTATCTCAGTTCCTGCCATAGATCGATGTTTTTCTCCCGAGATTCAAATTGTGTTTGATAGTTTCGAGTTGACCGTTTTGTTATAACAAAATAATCTTTAGCAAAGCACGCCTCTTTTTAATATCTTTTTATGTCTCAAATATTTATCTTATAAAGGTTTTAACAAAGATTACATATAGGTTTATAACTGGATAAATACATGTATTATCTAATTTGAATAACTTAATTTGACGTTCTTAACCAAAGTAAAAGATTGCAATTATTTTCAGGATATCAAATGTACATTTTAAACACCTTGATAGCTTGAGATGACCAATGTATCTTTAAACTCAATATTTGTGTATTTTATTTTAGGTACGTCTAAAAAAGTAACGGCAAAATCTTAACTGAATGTAATTATGTTGTTTTTAATTTGATTAATTTTCTTTCTGAAAATATTTTATGTTATATATTATATGAGTACATCATATCTACCTGTAAATTTAAAACGATTCTTATAGATATTTTAATTATTAGAATTAAATTAAAATTTAAAATTGTAATTAAAGAAAAAAAAGTGTTCTACACACGCCCTAAACAACAATAACAGAACAATTAACAAAAATAGATAATAAAAAATAATATAATAAGACAAATGATTTCTCAATTCCTAAAATTATATGCCAAATGAAGTTTTTCTCATACCTTTGACCTTGACCTTTTGACGTATTTCCTTCACCAAAATGGTCGTAATATCAATACCTATAACATTTTAATATACATGCGTGTACAAATTGTTAATAGTTTTCAAGATAATTCACAATTCAGTCTTCTTCTGCAACTGTGACCTTGACCTTTCTAGCTATGACCTTTAACCATGTGTCAAAATGAATGTCATATCAATGCCTACAATAATTTAATATGCAGTGCTATAACAATTTCAATCTCTAATGTAGCTGTAATCTTGACCTTTGAATGAATAACCTGAAACCATATATCAAAATTACTTTTATTTCAACTTCTGCAATGTTCTTATATACATGCCTTTACAAAAAATTCATAGTCTTCAAAATAATTAACAATTGCAGTTTTTCTGCAGCAATGACCTTGACTTTTGAATGGATGACATTGATCCATATTCAAAAACCATTGTCATATCAATATCTACAATATTTTATTATTTATGCCTATACAAAAAGTTCATAGTTTTCAAGAAAATGAACAATTTCAGTCTTCTTATGCAGCTGTAACCTTGACCCTTGAACCTATGACTTTGGTCCATATATCAAAAAGACTATCAAATCTCTACCTACAATATTTTATTATACATGCTTATACAAAAAGTTTAAAGTTAATAGTTTTTAAGATAATGCACAATTTTAGTAAGTATAAACAAAAAATAAGATTTCAGGGCAACAACTCACACATGGATTATGATATATATTTACGAAACTTGGCATTTGTTAAATTCTGTCAAGCTGAACATTTAACATTGTTTTGATTTCAAATATCCCTTAAAGTTTGCAAGAAAAATGCCTATAACTGCACAAATCACGAATTAGGTCATGACTATGATTATTGACCTTGACTGCATTTTAAAGGTCATCTCAAGAAAAGGTCTAAACTAAAAATCCCATGTCATTATATGTTTAAATAGTCAAAGTATAAGAATTTGAAGCCTTTTTACGAATTTTTTTAAATTAAACCCATTTTTTTCAACTAATTATACGAAATGAACAAACTATAGGCTTAAGACCCTAGAAAAGCCAAATATCACATCAGATTTTCCCTCCAATCACCGGTTTCGTAGAAGAAGATTTTTAAAGATTTTCGAACCCCTAGGTCACCTTGACCTATTTGGTAGCCACGGCAACGCCGTGAACAAATCTGAATTGCACTGGCCCATACATCCCACTGAACAAGTATCATTAACTTCTGTCCAGCAGTTTCGGAAAAGTCAAAAATAGGTTTAAACGACGCATATACGCATGTACACAAGCTCGCACGCACGCCGCACCATGCCATAAGCTCACATAACCTTTCCGTCGGGTGAGCTAAAAAAAACTTGTTTTATCAAACACTTTAAACTCTTGCATGTATTTGAAAACAAGATTTTTATCATTTTGTGATTATTTTACGTTTTCAAAAGATTATAAGCTGTAAAAAGAAAAATCTGAATGATATTTATGTCTTTAGAAAGTAACTTTTTAACAAAAAAAAAAGAAAAAAAAAAGGAAAAAAAAAACCTCTTTAATTTTGATGTGTCATATTTGCTCATTTCCGAGATCCGTTTTTATCATTGACAATAGGGGCCGAAAAAATTGATTGATTAATTCTAACATTTGATATAATTGAATCCAAAGTTCCAAAATAAAATAAATTAAAATACTACTAAGGAAGGCTTTGCGTGAAAGAACAAATCTTGGTTTAAAATAAATTTCAAAACTTAACAAGACTTCTCAAATTTAGCCACAAGGTACTTTTCCTGACAGCACAAAGTGCTGCCTACTGTGTTATGGATAAACTCGGGGGGGGGAGGGGTTACTCCCCAAGCAGCGATACCAGATTAGGGGTAGAAAATATTTAAACTAAAGTGTCCGTTTAATTTTGATGTTCCATATGTACAAATTTCTTAAATTCAGGGTTTTTTTTAGATTCCTTATACAAAATACGAGGGTTGTTCAATATATAATGTGTATTTTACGATATCTCAAAAAAATTCGACTTAAATAGTGAAATGAACATATAATATTACATGTTACATTATAATATAACAGATTATATTTTAGTACATCATCTCGACAATACCGACCATTAATACTTACTCATCGGCACCGAAATTTGTATGGTTATACCATCACATGAAAAGAATATAAAATAAAGAACCTTCTTTGTATTTATTCTTCTTTTGGCAACTACTGGCCTTTTAAGTTCATCTTATTTTTTTCTAATGTTTTACTGGCTCGAAATAATGAACCCATGTTTTTTCAACATAAACAACGGTTATTTATTGTCTTTTATTGAATTATTTGAAACATTTGAAATTGAATACCGGTTTGAACTCGTACCCGTTTTGGTCATCTGTCAATGTTTGCGAAATAATCTGGCGGAAACTTTTGTACTTTCAAAGTATGTTTCGCAATGAAATGCACCTGCGACAGCTATATGCCAACAGTTTTAGTAAAATCACGAATCGTATATCTGCCATCACTGTCAATTATTTCCCTTATTTAAAGTCACTTGTCTTGCCTGTGTCAGGCACAGATCGGCCAGATACTGATGCATCTTTGACGGACTCTGTGCAAGTCAGAAATATCTATGTGGAGCTGAAGTCAAGGTTTTATACTATTGAAAAAAGTCTTGAATAGAGCTTTCTAAGCGTATCATCATGAACGAAATCATGCAAAGCGTTATCGCGCTGTGGTGCAAAATTGCCATCTTAGTTTTTGAAATTTATTTAAAACTATGTATATTTACTAAAGTTATGTTCCCGCATGCAATGCATTCTTTATCTGGATTTGGATTTACCTAAATCTGGAATTTTAGATTGATTAGTTTTTGAACTGTTTGGAATAAGTTTTTTTCTATCAAATCTTCCGGCCCGTACTCTGTCACTTATGAAGAATAGTTTAAAAAATGTGCCCATATGGCACATCAAAATGAAACATATATTTTTGTATATATTTAATAGTTTATTTTGTGTCACCCGGTATTTTATTTGTTTCTTTTCAGTAATCATTCTTATCAGATTAGTTTATAAATCTTGATCTTCAAGAAATTTTATTGCAAATACTTCTGATAATTCGTCATCATATATCCTCTGGGTTTTGCCTTTGACCTTCATTTCAAGGACACAGAGATAAAAGTACAAGACTCTCGCAGAAAATGGCAAATTTGCGTTTTTGTTTGGCGTAGAGTGCTGTAATTTGCAGTGATGATGTACTTAAGTACCCACTATGTGTATTGCAAATTGTGGCCATAAGCACCGGCAATTTTTACGTTTATACCTTAACATAAGAAGAATATGCAAAAAAACCCTCTTCGTGCTTATACTACAGGTCCGTTCAAAAAGTTTGCACCCCTCATAAAATTTTACGTTTTGCTATTTTTTCTATAAAAAAGTAGGTTTCACAATATATTAGATTGTATTAGTTTAAAAGAAATGTTAGACTATGACACAAATACTTAAAGTAACCTCTGCTTTTAGCTATTTTATGCTTAATCTTAAAACTTTATTTATCATTTAATATTAAATGAAAAGGCAATTTTAAATAATTAGAAGAAACATTCAATTACCTTTTTGTATATTGCTATGATCTTGTTATGTTTAAAACAAACCGAAATAAACAATATCATAAAACACTAATAAAACTGAAAAGTGGGAGAATCTAAATGCTTCTTAGGTGAACGGCTGTTGAGTTAGCTGAAAAAGACTACGAGGCCAAAGAAACAAAAAAGTAAGTTTTTAGTAAACTTTAAGTTCTAATACAATTTATAGATAGACAATCTGTAATCAGCAAGGTTTAGATAGCTCTAAACCCGAGAAAAAATGATTGCTTATACAGTCAAACCTGTCTATAAAAGCCAACCATGGGAATCAGTAAAAGTGGCCTTTATGGATAGGTGGCCTTTATATACAAGTTCAATTAATATGATTAAAGAACAGTTGGGATAGAATTTCATTGGCCTTTATAAGCAGGTGGCCCTTTTAGAGAGGTGGCCTTTAAGGCAGGTTTGACTTTACATACAAAAAAAAATTAAAAAAAGAAAAAAAAGAAACGTTTCTTTTGGGCGAGGAACATAAAACAAAAACCAATAATTTTTGAAGAAAAAAATTGTTTACAGACGAATCTATTTTCAAGCTTATAGCAGTCAGAAACATGAGGCCCATGGGCCTTAACGCTCACCTGAAGATATGTCCAATATTGTTTGCAAAGAGCAATAGACAATATATTACGTACAGACACTTTAAAAGTTGTCTCAAGTTAAGAACTCCCACAAAACTTAATCAGAAATATATCCACTCACATTTCATTCATAAGTAGCTTATACAATATGCATAAAGTAACTGTAGTGCAATGAATATTTTCCAAATCATTAATCAATTATGTCCTTGACCTTTGAACATATATGACCTTAAACCATATATGATTGTCATGTCAATACCTATAATATTCTAATATACATGCCTATGCATGAAATTAATAGCTTTTAAGATAATTAATAATCTTAGTATTCCTATGTTGATATGACCTTGACCTTTGAACATATAACCTTGAACCATATATCAAAATGACCGTTGTCGCAATACCTTCAATATTCTAATATATATGCTTATACAAAAAGTTATTAGTTTTCAAGATAATTAGCAATTTAAGTCTTCTTTTGCAGCTTTGACCTTGACCTTTCAACATATGACCTTGTACCATATATCATAATGATCATTGTCGCAATACCTACAATATTCTACAATACATGCCTATACAAAAAGTTTATAGTTTTCAAGAAAATTAGCAATTTGAGTCTTTTTTTTGCAGCTGTGACCTTGACCTTTCAACATATGACCTTGAACCATATATCAAAATGATCATTGTCGCAATACCTACAAATTTCTAATATGCATGCCCATACAAAAAGTTAATAGTTTTCAAGATAATTAGCAATTTAAGTCATTTTTTGCAGCTGTGACCTTGATCCATTTATCAAAATGATTGTCATGTCAATATCTACAACATTCTAATATACATGCCTTAAGGTAATTAGCAATTTCAGAAATTTCAGTCTTTTTTGTAGCTGTGACCTTGACCTTTTAATAAATGATCTTGAACTATATATCAAAATGATCATTGTCGCAATACCTACAATATTCTAATATACATGCCAATATAAAAAGTTAATAGTTTCAAGATAATTAGCAATTTAAGTCTTTTTTTGCAGCTGTGACCTTGACCTTTCAACATATAAACTTGATCCATATATCAAAATGATCGTCATGTCAATATCTACAACATTCTAATATACGAGCCTATACAAACAGTTTATAGTTTTCAAGATATAGTGACAAATATATAATTTTTAGCAATTTCCCCACTCAGTGCCTTACAATTTCCCCATTTTGAGCCCCATGGCTACCATTTGTGCAAATCTAAAATAGATGACCTAAGGATGTTATAAATGAAATAACTAAGGTATATCTCTTGTAGATTCAGAGGAGAAGATTTTCAAATTTTTTCACTCTTTCCCCCCTTATGGGGCCCCAAGGGGACATTACTCCTCCATTTGTGCAAATCTGAAAGGGCTTTATCCAGGCATGATGGTTATTAAGTTTCATTAAATTCGGCCCAGTGGTTTTGGAGGAGAAGATTAAAATGTAAAAAGTTAACGCACGACGGACGACGCACGACGCACAACGGACGGTAACCCATCGCAATAGCTCATCTGAACTATCAGCTCAGGTGAGCTAAAAATTCAAAATGTATTGTTATCCGTATAAAAGAACATCCAAAAAGATGCAATGAAACGACGGTTAGGCACCCTCCACAAGAGCACGTATGAGGCATTCTCTCGCCCTATTGGCTAGGTATCTTAAACTGACTGACTGGATCTTAAAAGCGATATATACCAGTCGACTATTATAAATGAGGTACATGTACTTTGTAAATGTTTGGTAATTTCTCGTAACGAATACATTTCCCAGCAGGTCAACGCGCCCCGTCATTGATTTAAGACAACCCTGGCGTTTTTTGAAAATAAAGGAGTTAAAAATTTTAATTGGCCTCAGAGTTCTACAGATATGTCTCTGACTGAAAACATTTGGGACTGCAATAGTGAGAGTAGCCCGAAATGCATCAACATCTACTAACGAAATGCGGAAGTTAGTTTCCATTGGTACAATAATGATAGATCTTACATTAGGAGTCTTTATAGAAATTCGAAAAGGACAGTCGCTGATTTGTAGATAACAAGGGGTGGCCAAACAAAATATTTGTGTAATGTGAAAGTTGTATAATGATTTAAATCTCTGCTTTTGTATTAAAATGAAATATGTCTGTAAAAATTGAAATTTGTTTTTGTTTAAGAGGAGTGCAAAATCTTCTGGATGGACCTATATATTGGCAGCTACAGGCGCTCTACCATAATAGTTAACTAGTTATTTTGTAAATAAATTTTTCTTTCTGGTTCGAAATAGATATTTCGTGTTTACTAAGCAGTAACAATGTTTGAAAATTGTCTTTGATTGGGAAACGTTTTAAGCAATTGCTTATCGGTTTGTACTCCTACCGGTTTTTGGTCATCTGTCAATATATTCGGGATGCATCTGTCAGAAATCTTTCATACTTTTAAAATACGCTTTAAAATAAAATGCACCCGCGATAGCATTATGGCAACATTGTTGTTTATATCACGAATCAATGATTTCCCTGAATTTTGAGACATTGGTCTTGCCTGTTTTGGTCACATGTTTCTTTATTTCCATGTGTATCAAAAAAGATAAGTCTATAAATTATTTTGTCTCAGGTCTGATGTGTGTGTGTGTTTTAAACACGTGTAAAACTAAAACATGCATTTTAAAACATTGAGAAGAGTATAACCTTAACTTATTATGTTTTAGATTTCATATTGTTGTAAGTTTTAATTTGCACAATTTCGAAAAAAACATGGTTTATGTAAAAATTGTAGATTGACTCATAGTCATTTTTAAAATCCGTTAAACTTGCAATATCTAGACCTAGTTTAGTAAATATGAAGCATAACTATGATATTCGCATCTCCGCAAGGCCAAATATACTAGCGGATAAAAGTAACTGTGCATGACTGAAATGTGAGATGATAAAATAATTTGAAAATGCAAAGCAATAATAATTTCGTATTTGTTTATTAGATATTTCTTTACAAATGCATGACATTGAAAAGGTTACAGATACTGTTATTTCATAACCAGGGGACTAAAACATAGCAGATAGTAAAAGTCAGTTCAAAAGATCAGTATCGTGTGTGACCTCCATTAGCATTGACACAGGACTGATAGCGACGCCTCATAGCAGTTATTAAATGACTAAAGAATGCTTGAGGGATGTTGTTCCATATCTGGTCTAACGCTTAGGACCAACCCTTGCAATGTAACAGGCTGATTGGGCAGATGATGTAATCGGCGTTCCATTTCATCCCATACGTGTTCAATTGGAGAAAGGTCGGGTGAAACGGCTGGCCACGGTAACAAATTGACGTTATGCTGTGCCAGAAAATCAATTGCAACCCGTGCGACGTGTGGTCTTGCATTATCATGCTGAAAAGTGGGGTTACGTTTATTGTCCTTGAATGAATGGGATGACATGGGTCTGTAGGATTTCATCACGGTACGTACACCGGTCAAATTCCCGTCGATTACTACGAGAGGAGTTCTGTCATTCGCTGTGATGCCACCCCAAACCATGGAAACTTGCGTCATGGAAACGTTCTCCAATGCGCCGATACACTCTGGAGCGTCCGTCACTGCTGTCCAAGTGAAATCTGGACTCATCGGTGAACATAATTTGTGCCCAGTCTCGTCGATAGAAGCGTAAATGTGTTCTGCACCATGCAAGACGAGCTGTGCGATGACGTCGTTGGACGGATTGACGGACGTCGTGGGCGAATATGTCTTTCCCGTAAACGATTCCGTACTGTTCTGGGGCTGATTGGGCGTAGTCCAGGAATGCTCCGGGCAGTAGTACTGTCAGTTTGGAAACGGTTCCGGAGGTCACAAGCCGGATATGGTTGTCTTGCTGACATGTCGTTACGCGTGGACGTCCTAAACGAAGGTGGTCTCTAGTGGTGCCAAACTGTATCATCTCCATAAAGCATAAACAGTGTTTCTGTGGACACCAAAATGTCTAGTGACAAAGCTTTGGGTCATACCAGCCTCAAGCATACCAACTGCGCGGAGGCGATCATTTTCATTTAACCTAGGCATTACACTATGGAAGCTTTAAACCGAATAAACTTGCTTTTCTGGTTTTCTGGTGTCCAAACAAACAAACAACAGTAAATTATTCCTAAAATATTGTCACACTGAAATCCAGGGCGACAAATGCGTGAAAAACAACCCGTTCGGAGGAAGCGTAAAATCACGGGCAATTGATGAAATGACCAAGCGATATGATAGAGGTATATACACTTACCATTTATGCAAATTCTAAGATTTATACATTCAGTAATAATAGCGAAATTATTGATTTTCATTGATGGACAGTTACTTTTTTCCGCTAGTATATTTAAAACTTCGAAAAGAGTATAACCTTACCTTTTACTGTTTCATAATAATGTTTTATAGGGCAAGTTGCTAAAGTATAATTGCTTAACTTCTGAATTGGTATTAATTTAATAACAAATAAAATGTATTATAAAACACTATTTTTTTATAGTAACAAAGCTACTTTAATGAATGAAAATGGCATAGTAAAAACTATCCAGTACTCTCCTCGTTATTTAGGACCAGCACAAAAAAATCTATTTCTGAGTCACCATGATTGTATTTTTTCTGATCAATTCTTTATATCCTTACTGCCGTAAAAGACATATCTAGCCATTTGTCCAAAAGTTGTATTCATTGTTTTGATGTTTTCAGGATTATAATCATATGGACGTAATCTGTACCACATATGAACACAATAATTTTTGCTCCAATCACAAACTGAATCATACAAAAGTCTTAATCCATCGCTAGTCCAGGGTGGGTAGTTCATTGTCCCTATTTCTACATGGATTAGATCAGGATACATCTTGGCTAGTTTGGCAGGAATCGCACATGCATGATACGCCCACTCATTAGAAGTAAAATTCCTATACGTATCCCACCATATGTTTAAAATCGTTGCGTTTTTGACACTGACAATTATACCATTTCCAACAACACCTGGTATCTCTTGACCCATTGTAAAGTTATATTTTCTGAGTGGATCAAACGATTTAAAGACAATTAACGTCATTATCTAAATAAATTCCACCAGTTTTACGCATTATTTCAAATCGTTTAATGTCGGATTGATGAGCGATTTGACGAAGAGGCACTCCGAACACTTGCTTCGGTCTATCAGTTTTAATTAAAACAATATTCGGAATGTTCTTCAGTATGTAATCCCACCATTTACCCAAAGGCAATACATCGTAATGATAATGTATTTTGTCTGGGTTAATAAATTTGTATGCAGATATGATACTCAGCGCATGGTGAAATTGCATTTTTTCCTTTCCATTTCTAGAAAACCAAATATAATGAACTATACACGGAACTTTGTATTCATCACCTTTTTTACATGCCGGTTTTTCTTCTTCTGTTCCAATTGAAAACTTACTTGCATGTCTTATCAGTATCCTTATGTTAGTATTAGTTATCCATGAATATATAAACAGATAAATCAAGCCAAATCCCAGAAGAACTAAAAATATTCTTATCAACTTTTTCATTTTATAAAAAGTTATTGCTTGAATATATTTTTACCTGTTATGTTTGCTTAAACGATATCGTCAGCAAAATATACATGTTGTTTAATCGAAAACTAACGACAGGTGGCAATATTTTCTGGTTGATGCATTTGTCCTTTAGCAGTAAGATCGATGACTAACGGCTTCGGGCAACATTCCTGGTTTTGCATTTGTCATTTATTTGTTCATGATATTTGGACATACGTAAATATATAATACAAATACCAGTTAAATTTTGATGTGCCAGATGTGCACATTTCGGAAATCAGTTCCTCATCAGTGACGCTAAGACCGAAAAGTTTGATACATAAAAAATATAAGCCAAACAGTTGAAAATAATGAATCTAAGTTTCAAAAATATATAAATCCAAATCCAGCTAAGGAATTCTGTGCAAGAGGGAACAAACCTTAGTTTTAAATTAATTTCAAATTTTAGACGACTGAAAATTAAGATAAATTGTACATTTTCTGACAGCACAAAGTACTGCCTACTGAGTTATGGATACCCTCGGGGAGTTTTACTCCACCAGCAGCGGTACCCGCTCAGGGGTAGTAAATATATAATACAAATACCAGTTAAATTTTGATGTGCCAGATGTGCACATTTCGGAAATTCATTCCTCATCAGTGACACTAAGACCGAAAAGTTTGATACATAAAATATATAAGCCAAACAGTTAAAAATAATGAATCTAAAGTTTCAAAAAATAAAAATCCAAATCCAGCTAAGGAATGCTGTGCAAGAGTGCTATACAGTCACCACCGTAAAGATACGACATTTTGAATAATAAAAAATTCAGTATTCAATTTTAGTGCCATACATTTTGTAATGTCACTTATTCTAACTTTTTCAATTCTAGCTTGCCATCAAGGACCCAAGTTGTCACGAAAGTAAAATCTATCAGTCAACCCATCTGTGCATATCATCTGATGAGTTACGCTTCTGCAAAACATTATAGTAGAAAAAAAGTAGAATTCTATTTCTTATATTTACAAATCCTCAAAGACACAAAAAAATTCGAATTCAGGATGACATTGACATTATTTTCTTACCTACTACTAGCATTTGAACAACCATTTTGTTGAGCCAAAATTGGCTTTTTATAGACATGAATCTCTGCCTACTTAATCAATCATCTCCGATATAACAGACGTAAAGCTCTTTGCGAATCCATTGATTTTTTGTAGAAATCACTTAATCACTTAGCTATCTGAATAACCTTTTTCAAGTTTATGTAATATTTTAACCAATATTCATAATAAAATTAACATGAATTATAAACGATAAAATTTATTAACATTGAAGGGCTTAATTGAAAATAATGTAAAGCCAAACTGCGAAATGACACTGTGCACTTTGGTCATTTGGTGATATGTTTTGTTCTCACCAGTTGCAGTTGAAAGCGAATGAAGTTGAGGTTTTGTTTCCACTGGTAGTAGACAGTAAAAAAGCACTTATTTCTTGTTTTTGGTTAGTTGTAAGATCGCGGAAGTAGCTACGGATTAAAGCTTTTTTCAATGACCGCCTCAGTACATAGGTTATCTAGCTTCAATACCAACATGACTCAAATTCTGGATGCACGTGAACATCTGTGATGACTTAAATTTTGGATACACGTGGCACGGATGCAGTTGGCAGTATACCGGCTTGTATATTCCACATTTTAGAAATATTTATATATGTGCACATATGGCACATCAAAATTTAGCAGGTATTTGTGTTATATATTTACTACCCCTGAGCGGGTACCGCTGCTGGTGGAGTAAAACTCCTCGAGGGTATCCATAACTCAGTTGGCATGTACTTTGTGCTGTCAGAAAATAATCATTTAGCAAAATTTTCAGTTCAGTTCTTCTTAATTTTTGAAATTCATTTAAAAGTAAGGTCTCATGCAAAGCATTCCTTAGCTGGATTTGGATTACATACAATTTTGGAACTTTAGATTCCTTATTTTTCAATTGTTTGGTTTTTGATTTTTATCTATCAAACTTTTCGGCCCCTAGTGTCACTGATGAGAAATGATTTTCCGAAATTTGCACATATGGCACATCAAAATCTAGCAGGTATTTGTGTTATATATTTTATAAAGATTTTGAATGTGTTCAAGCTTAGTTGATTCTGTAGTAAAGCAAATTATATGGATCGCTGGATAATTTTAAAGAGAAGCTTTTGCACATTTCGTTGAATAATCTGACTTTTTATGTAAGTTTTACCTATAACTAATTTTAACATTTTCACTGAGCCTTTGCCTCTGCCAGTTGCATACATCATTTATCTTGGTTGTCTTTAAGCAAGCATCCCAGATAATATTTATATGAAAGACACTCATATTCAACGCCGTTTTTATCTTTATTGAAAACAAAAGAGTAAACTAGTAACTGGTGATAAGCATCTAGTCCTGTCGTTACAAAATGAATGGCAAAATTATATTAAAAACATTGTCCCAAGATAATTTGATGGCTGTAAGCATTATCGAAAGAAGTGGATATTTTTAAAAATCACTTTTATGCTTTGTGCTTGGTTTTGATTGACAAGTGGATGACCGTTGCTTCAAAATATCATTGAAAGCAATGCTAGCCAACTTAAACAATTATGATTGACAATAATGATATCTTCTTCCACATTTGTCTCATGTTTGTTTATTGTTTGAAGTGACATTTTCAGATTTCATTTTCTTTCTTGGTGGTTATTGTCTCGCCTCTGCATAAAATTTTTCAGTTTTTCTCTCAGCTCTTCGATTGAAACTTTAAGCATATTTACACATTAAGAGGACCACCATAAGTTTTGGGTGTCAATCTAAAAGAAGGAAAAATTGAAATAAGCCCACAGTTTGTATTTAATATCATTTTAAATCACTCCCGAGGGTGTCCTAAACTCTTTAGGCAGAACTTTGTGCTGGCAGAAAATGTACCTTGTAGCAAAATTTTCAGCCGTCTCAATTTTTCAAAAATATTCAGAACTAAGGTTTGTTTCCTCATGCAAAGCATTGCTTACATAATTTTAGAACATTAGATTCATTAATATTCAACTGTTTGTTATGTTTTTTTATCTATCAACTTTTTCTCCCCTATTGTCGCTGATGGGGAATGAATTTCCGAAATGGATACACATGTCTAATTCTAATTCTTTTACAAATTGTACCTTTTAACTTAGATATGCATTAGTAACTGTTAAATATATTTACTATTTAATCAATAAACAATTGTAATCCATTAAACGGATTTGTTATTTTAATGAATGTTATATACGGGAGCAATTGTCATGCCACTCATCATTGACGTCATCCTTCATCGAAATACGGTAGATGGGTATCATCATGCACTAAAACCAAGTTTGTTTTGATCCAGTCTTTTCTTTGGATATAACTTTAGACACGGGTATATTGATGGTCCAGTGTATTTTCTGGCAGTAAATGTTCGTCCAGAATGGTGGATCAAAGCCTTTAAAATACAAAAAAGTGGCGAAGAATAATTACTTGATTTCTGTAAATCCTAAACAAAGTACACTTTCATTTGCCGGGTAATTATTATGCAACATTCACACTTCATGTTAACTCGGGGCTTCACGACGATTGTTTTTTTTTATTATTTTATTTTGGTTCAGCGAACAGATAGTGGCAATCAAAAGTAATGTAAAGCAACGAATTTACAAGCATCAGATATATAAGGGAGAGAAAAAATATATGGAAAAATAGGACTGATATATGTTGCCAGTTAAGTTTCACATAGCAGAACATCTTTTGGAATGGTTTTTAGCGATAAGTTAATGTTATTCAGGATACTGAATAAAAGTCCCAACCGTTGTAGTTATTGTTATTGCCTTTTAACAAAAGGGTAAAATGAACAACTACAAAGTGCATAAGAACAACAACATTCTTTTAGTACCTATTGGATATGAGCGATTAGTTAATATTTTTCAGGGTATTGAAAAACCGTAGGAGTTATTGAGGAAGCCTTTGAACTAAACGGGTAAAATAAACAAGTACACGGTTAAAAAGAAAAGCAACATTATTTTGTTACATACTGGATGTGAATCATTCGGTTGCAATGTGGGTTCAAACTTTATGTGTGTGCTGTAAAAAAAGATGCAAGGATGTATGTGAACCTTTACCGATATAAATATCGAATGTTCCTGAAATGCGAGTAAATACATAAATTAATTTTTATTCGTTTGAGTATTCTTTTATACGTATCTCAACGAATTAGCCAACGTAATGAAAATAAAAACGTGTTCTTTTATTATGTTAAACTAATGTTCACAAGTGTCGTTTATATTCATGGTCCAATGAATACCACGTGTTACATGTAATAGCACGGGTTAATACGGAGTATATTATTCTCAGCTTGGCAGTCTAACAATTCGGCTGTAAAATTTTTAATATGTCATATAAAGAAGATTCACGAGTGTCGTTTATATTCATGGTCCAATGAATAACACGTGTTACATGTAATAGCACGGGTTAATACGGAGTATATCAGTCTCAACTTGGCAGTCTAACAATTCAGCTGTAAAATTTTTAATATGTCAGATAAAGAAGAAAATTCAGCCATTGGTTCATCTAGCAATGAAGAAAAGTTATGTGAAAAGCTTATTCACTATATGGACTCGAAATTTGACACAATTGAGAGAGATTTGGAACAATCCATTAAAAGATTTCCAAGCGTTTGAAGACCGTTCCTAAACACAAGTTTAAAAAGATTCCCAATGATAAGCAGTTTACTTTCAACAACGAAGTGAAGGAAAAATTTTAACCGCTTCTGAAGAACTGGATAAGTGTCCTCCAAACATTGAAAAGGCCAAGTGCGCTTTAGAAGAAGGTAAGAGTGCTATAAATTAAAAAAATAAACTTATTTCGATTGCTGACACATCTGATGCCGGTTGGGCTTGTGCAGAAGAATATGAGTCTAAGCCTTTTATTGAGGGACAGTGATGATGACAAAAAGTTCAAGAAGGCCGAAGCTACAGTTTTGCGTAAGAAAAAGCCAAAAGCCATTCATTTACAAACTAAAGTTAATGTTCAGATAGGGCGTGTTTTACGCAGTGTGCCTATTGCTAGCAGTTCGTTTCGCCCCTTCAGTAACACGTATTTCACAGAACAGAGTGTTTGGCAGAAGCCACACCCGGGGATCTGTGTTTCGCTTGCGGACAAGAGGGACACTGGAGAAGTGAATGCCCTAGGATTGGATTTGCCAGTCAAGGTCAGCGCAAGGTTACAGGACCACGAAGTAGCACAGTCTCACAACAATGACGATGAAGCAAAATTTAAGTTAAGTTGTTATTCAAATAACACTTCTTTAAAAGATCAGGGTCAAAGAAATTTTGAGCAAATTTTTGAATATGAACACGGCCGCTTAGATATTTCTGTAAAAAGTAGGCTAAAATCTTCTTTTTATTTTTGGCAAAATATTGGCACCAGGTCCAGTAATTTTGGAGGTTATAAAATAGGGTTATGTTATACCTTTTAAAACAACATCAGAAAAGGTTATTTTACAAAACTGATAAGTCGGCGTTAGATAACGCTGAATTCGTATTAGAAGCCATTCATGAATTATTAAATCTTCCTGTGTTTTTGAAGTTTCTAATTTGCCGCGTGTGGTTAATCCATTAACTGTATCTATAGATGCAAAAGGTAAACAGCGTCTAGCTTTTAGAATCTTAGGCATGTAAACAAGCATGTGTGGAAAGAAAAAACAAAATACGAAGAGCTTAAGACAACGCTCATTTATTTAAAACGAGGTTCATTTATTTTTCTTTTGATATCAAATCTGGATACCATCATATTGATGCGCAAAATTCACAAACTTATTTAGGTTTTTCTTGGGATACAGATGGTGTTAAAAGATATTTTGTTTTTTTCAGTATTGCCTTTTGGTTTGTTTGACGCTGGTCACATTTTCATATTTTTACAAAAGTTGTAAGGGAGCTAGTTAAACGCTGGCGTAAATCAGGTATTCAGATAGTGGTTTATTTAGATGATTGTTTAGGGATTGGTTCTGATTATCACAGTACTTATTGTGCTGCCCGCTTGGTTAAGGCGGATCCTTATTGCTTCAGGTTTCGTACCTAAATATTCAAAAGTCTATATGGACTCCAGTATAGCAGTTGATTTGGTTAGGTCATTATATAGATTTGTTATCTGGTACTCTTTCAGTTCCTTTCGAAAAGATAATAAAATTGTGTCAGAATATTAAGGCAGTATTTATAAACAATTGTATTGTTTCGGCTGAAAATTGTCCGGTATTACAGGGCTACTTATTTCTATGCACATGGAAATGGGGTCAGTTGTTAGAATCATGTCCAAAAACATGCATATATCAATTGCTGCTAGGTCTGATTGGGATACTTGTATTAATTTGCCTGAAGCTGTTATCACTGAGCTTACGTTCTGGCTTTATAATGCAAGTTTTCTTAACGGTCAAAAGCTTCAAGAAAACTCCAAAATAACCATAATTGTTTATTCAGATGCAAGTTGTACTGGTTGTGGTGGTTTTGTTGTTAATTTTGATGATGTGCCTGTGTTTAAATCTTTTGCCCGGGAAGAAAGTATTCGTATTTCTATTTGGAGGGAGCTCGACGCAATTTTGACCGTATTAAAATCTGTTCCTCATTTGTTAAAAAATCAGGTTTGCAAGTGGTACACAGACAATGCTAATGTAGTTAATATTGTTAGCAATGGCTTGCATGAGAATGTTTTTGCATAAATTAGCTATGGGCATTTTTCAGGAGTGCATTAAAAATAACATAAAGATATTTATGGAACGGGTGCCAAGGTCGTTGAATGACAAGGCAGATCTCGTCAGCAAAATAGTTGATTATGATGACTGGTCAACTACTGTACAATTTTTTGAGTATATAAATTCTATTTGGGGTCCGCATGATTTTGACAGATTTGCGAATTTTCATAACAAAAAAGCTATTAAATTTAATTCGAAATACTGGACTCCTGGCTCGCTAGGCATCGATGCTTTCGCAACCGGATTAATTATAATAATTGGTTGGTACCACCTGTATCTTTAGTTTCATCTACTATTAAACATGTGCTAGTTTGTAGTTTGCAGTTGGTACTTTAGTAATCCCATTCTGGTCATCTGGTGTATACTGGCCATTACTGGTTAATACACATGGGCAATTTAAGTCTTTTGTTGAAAATAGCATGTTTGACGACACAACACATATTTTAGCACCCGGTAAATTTTGTACCAAGTTTTTTGCAACAAAAACTTTTAAAAGCAGTATTCTAGTTTCAAGGTCAAATGGTTCGTTTAATTAGCTGTTTATATAGTCAATTGTACATTATCTGGTGAATAAATATTCCTGATTAAGAGTATCAGTATTACTGATCGGGAGTATCAGCGTTTTGTCTGGGTATGTTATATTTATTTGTTTGCGTTACAAATGTTATATTTTGCTCATCAGGTGTATCAGTTTTATGTATAAGTAGATCAGAAACATTCGTAGTTATGTATCGGGCACATTTTGCCCGCTCCTTAACTCTCAGCCGATTTAGTCAAGGCTTTGATACCTCTATCATGTGTAGATATTATTTAATCATGATAATAGAAATTAATTTTTGATAATGTTTGAGTTTAACAAATTAGGATAAAAACGTGTTCTTTATTATGTTAAAATAATGTTCACGAGTGTCGTTTATATTCATGGTCGAATGAATATTACGTGTTACATGTAATAGCACGGGTTCATACGTAGTATATCATTCTCAGCTTGGCAGTCTAACAATTCGGCTGTAAATTTTAAAAAAATTGCGTAGTATATAAATAGAATATTAATATTGTGTTTTATTTTTTGTTATAGATTTTCAGCAAAGGAATATGGAAATTTAATGTAAAAGATGCGTATCTCAAAGAATTAGCCAATAAGTTACCAAGTGTTATTTACAGTCGCGTCAGGACAATACCATAAGACAATATATATACGGTTTTCAAAAATTAAAAAAATGGACAGATATGTTTCAAGAGACTTGTGCATTGCCGGCGCAACCTTTGCACGCTTCTTTATATCTTTTAGGTATTATGCAATCCTCTAATACATGTTCACCTGTAAATTCTGCTTTCTATGGTATTCATGGGCTCACAAGTTAGCAGGCTATGTTGATCCAATATTGGATGTTTTGCCAAAATCTGTAAAAGAAGCAGCCAGTAGAATTCTTGGTCATGGCACTAATAGAAAGCAGACAGTTAATCCGCTTATGCTACAACAATTAATAGATCATTTTTCTATTAATAATTTATCAAATCTCAGTTTAAAGACAATGTGTTTAATTGCTTTTTCAGGTTTCTTTAGATTCGCAGAGCTTTGTTGTATAATAGCATATGATATTGTTTTTGAGCCATCTTATGTAAAAATCTTTGTTAAAAAGTCCAAAAATGATGTTTACAGAGATGGTAAATGGGTTTTAATAACAAAAAAACAGGAAATTCGCCATGTTCAAATTCAGCTCTTTTGCTGTGTATTCAAGCTGCTAACATTTCTACATCCTCTGATGAATTTGTATTCAGACAGTTGACATATTTTAAATCGTCAGATTCTTATTTTCTTAAAGGTTCCAGTAAATTTCTTATACTAGATGCAGAGAGATTATGCTAGAGGCTTTTTCAGTTTGAAGTTATGATTCAAAATGTTTTGGAACTCATTATTTGAGGGCTGGTGGTGCCACAGCAGCTGCCAATAACGGCGTTTCTGACAGATTGTTCAAACGCCATTGGCGGTGGAAATCAGAAAAAGCTAACGACATGTATGTCTAAGATGATATCAGTGGGCTTTTGTCAGTTTCTGCTTCATTAGGTATTTAATTTGTATTTGTGAACAAAAAATCTGGTATTTTAGACACATGCATTTTGGGACCGGTGCATCTCCCCTTTTTCCTTAAATGTTTGGGGTTGGGTGGCCAGCAGTGTCTTTCGTTCACTTCTAGTCTGTAAACATCTGCTGTTGGTGTATTATATTTGCGGTAATTTTGTTTTGTGGTAATTATAAGTTTATTATTTGTACTATATATTTGATGTGTTTAGTGTTAAAGGTGTGAACAAACAGCCTATGTAGCCAAGGCTTTGATACCTATATCATGTGTAGTTATTATTTAATTATGATAATAGAATGTCAATCGTGACCATTTGAGGTGATCATGTAGTTAAGTTTTTGTACTTTTTTGTTCTTAATAAATGTTTCGTGTAAAGAAATTTTTTCAAGAACAAAGAGATTTTTCTACTGATGTATCGATTTTCCTTCAGCTTTTTTAGCTAAAATAGACGGTTATTTTTATATATAATCTTCTACATAACGCTACCTCTAGAGTATAAAAGCGTTCATGTACGTTAGAATATTTCCATGACATATCTCTATGTAAATCTGAAAAGAATAAAGTTGAATATAATATATCATGAATTAAAAACACTTAAAAAAACTAAGAAGGCTGTATTGAGCATGGTAAGACAGAAATTTGAAATAACCTTTCCTCTCCTTCATAATGTTAGTTTTTTAAAATTTTATTATGATACAGATATTTTCAAATATTGAGTATCTGTAGACTCAGATTTATTTGCGAGCACTAGGTTACTTTGACAATAACAAAAACTAAAGTGGTTTAGAAAATATATGTAATAGTCAACAAATTTTAAAGAAATATAGAAATTTTTAATGGAAACCACTTATCACCTTTTATAAACATTTTTTAAGAACTGATTGACTAGTTTTGCTTATTGTATTAACCCATTCACTATGTTTTAGACGGGGTGTATTAAATTTACACAGGGTGAATAGTTCTTTACTCCGGTTGTATAAAAAGCAAACGACGGATGACTTGTTTTACTATCACTTGAATTCTAATCAAACAAATACTTACCGATTCTATGCGCTGTTTGTATAAAATATGAACGAATGTAAAAAAAAAAGCAACATATGCAATTTTTAAACATATAGGTTAATTGACAAGAGACATAATTTGAGAGTTTTTGATCAACATATTTCGTCGTCGTGAGTGTCATCATCATCTTACAATGCTTTGCCTCGTTTTCAAATGGGTACCAATTTTAATGAATAGACCAAAATGGGGATTATGGAGTTATATAGTTTGTAAAAAGAGTGTTTAGGAAATTCATATTTATCTAAGGCCATACCACCCTTTGCCTGTTGCTAAGGGTGATATGGGTGATATGGCCTCAGACAGGTTGGAAAATCCACACACCCTGCTTCAAAACTATGTAACTATTAATATCAGTAAACAAGAATACAGTGCATACTTACCACCTTATTTGTAAGCCTTTGTGTTTTAAGGGGGAGATACGCATCATTACCATACCTTTGAGAAAGTTCTCTGAAAAAATTGGTTGAAATCAATCATATGATTAACCTTGTATCAGCCCGTACATAGTCGCACGCGCAAAAATACTGGGTCACCGTAGGGGGGAGGTAAAACCAGGTGTATTCAGTTGCACCCCTGTTGCTAAGTTAAACAAAACAGAAAAGGCAAACATGCATCAATTCTTTTTTTTTGGAACACTTTACGGAAAAAGGTTATTCAAAAAGCATCAAAGTATCACCAGATAAGACAATAAACGTCAAAGAAAAGGTTGCTTCATTCCTACGAGATATTTAAAAGAAAAAAATCGTCAAGTAATATGGGAAAATTAATAAAACAGATTTCGTCTATTCATTAAAACGTGTTTTATATGTTAAAATCATCAGTCATATTTTTTCTTTCTTTTTTTACAATGCTGCCGGGTTATCGGTAAGAAAAAAGTTACATAGTTCATGAGCATTCGGTACGGAATAAAGGTCCTGACCATTAAAATGACGGTTTATTGGATTCAGATTTTACTATCGACCTAAATCATGTGACCAGCCTCGAATTTAGAGAATTTAGAATTTAACTAAATGTCAACAATGATCATCTGCATGGCAATACTTGATGGGTCGTTATTTTAACTTTTGTACATATATTTTCGAGCTAATACCTGTATCAGATAATTAAATTGTTTTAAATGAATAGATTAAATAGCATTTCAAGATCTAAATTGGAGTTCATAAATATTTTTTTAGGTTATTTAAGTGGGGCTTTAATAAGTAATCTTCTTACTAGGGAAAAGGTGATATAGAATATACGTCTTTAACTATCGTTATACTGGAAGATTTTTTCTTTATTTGATTTTTATAAACTTCCATTACATAAAATATACAAAAACGAGTCTTATAAACGATGAAAATCTTAAATTTCGGTCAATCGGATTCACTATGCAGCCACCACAACAGCGATGTTTTCGTTCATTTTTTATTTGAACAAAATAAATTTATAGTGTTTTTAATCGTCTGTATGGTTCAAAATCTAAGAATCTAAAATGTCATTTGTGGTGGAAAACTTCCCAATTGATCATCAAAAACGAGACCTAGCAGTTCATTGTATATATGTTAAAAAACAAGGCGGTAAAAAGTTCCCTAAATTCAGTCACGTGACACTTCGTCCGGAACATTGTATCTGAGAAGCACCGTATTTTATATAAATTCAGGGTAATCAAATTAGTCTGTTAGATTCAGTATGCCATGTGTTGTTCATTTTTTAACGCTAACGCGCGTTAGGATAAAAGGTTTACACACCGTTTTTACGTAATGACTCCATTAACTTGTTAAAACACAAGTAATCCTTAGTAAATGTTATTTTAATTGAAATAAAAGTAGATCCGTGTTGGAAATTTCAAACAATTTAGCCAATGAATATCTGTTACCCGCGTCAGGTCTATTCACAAGAACAGAACTGACGAATGTCAATATATATAATATATATAATCGTCGAAAATTTATTTTGCCGGATTACAACTAACTACTACATTGTAGCACAAACTGGGAAAACAGACGTTTTTCACCCAATGACTGATAATAGCCCTTTTTTAACTTTAAAATCGGATTAAATAATAAAATTGTATTAAGTTGTATACAAATAATACTTTTTAAGGATCAAAATCATTTCACTTACGAAACCAATGCTTTTTAAACTTTTTAAACCAGTATCTATTCACAAAACAATTTCCGGATGACGCGACAAGGAAAAGTTATGTAAAAATTGTCAATTGGCTCACAACAGAATTTTGTGTCCATGGAAAATTAGTTCGTTCCGACACAACAGTAATAGTTTTGCGCTCATATGCAATAGTTTTTCGTCCCTGTGAATTGTTATTTCTTCAATGCAAAAGTATTTTGCTCGCGAGCAATGTTAATTTCTTCCCATGCAAAAGTGTCTTGCTCGCAAGCATTGATAATTCCTTCCAATGTAAAAGTATTTTGCTCGCGAGCAATGTTAATTTCTTCCCATGCAAAGTGTTTTATTTGCACGAAATGATAACGTGTTCCCACGCAAACCTTAGATCTTTTCAACGCAATAATTATTTGTTCCTACACAATGTTATTTCGTTCCTATCCAAAAGTATTTCCTTTGCACCTTGCGTTTTTTCTTTCCCTTGCAATTATTTTGTTCCCATGCAGTATTACTTCCTTCCCACGCACAGTCTTTTGTTTCCACGGAAAGTTTATTCGTTCCCAAAGTATTTTGTTCGCACACAATGTTTATCCGTTACCAAGCAAGAATTTCGCTCGCACCAAATTGTATTTCGTTCCTACACAAAGGTAAATCATATCCACGTAAAAGTTTCCAGGCAAAGCTCAATGAAAAGGTAGATACCTAAAATACAGTAGACGTTTGGTATATAAAAGGTCTATCTATTTATTTTGAATCTGGTGTGATTTGCAATAATAAAATAATACTAGTTTTACCCGTCTGTCCATCTGAGAGCCAAGATCAGTTAAATCTTAAATGCTGTCTAACTTCTTACTGAGACATTTAATATATAATACAATAAAAAGAAGTCCAAACACAAAACAGTAGTTTGTTGGACACGATAGCTTTAATAAAATTGTCGATCACACACATACACACACACTCTCTCTCTCTCTCTCTCTCTCTCTCTCTCTCTCTCTCTCTCTCTCTCTCTCTCTCTCTCTCTTAAAAGAATTAAACATGGTAATAAAACATGGCATTTTAACTCTAAACTAAGACAGATTTTATTTTTAACAACAAGCAAAATTTCAGATGAACATACTGTAGCAGTTTGATAGAACTTTACGTGATGGTTTCATTTAAAAACGTTACTGTGATAGAAGGAAATACTACTACATGCGAATGTAAAATTTCGACATGGGAACGCAAAACTTTCGTTTATGAACCGAGGCACATATTTATTACAATGTCCCTTCGCGGCTCCATATTATATTTATCTTATAAATGAAAGCAAATTATAATAATAATAATAATAATAATAATAATAATAATAATAATTATAATAATAAATTTTACAAAAAAATAAATAATAATAATAATAAATGAAATGAAAACCATATAATTTTCTGTGAGACGATGAAAAATCACTATTTGAACTTGCCGTTCTCTTTAAATGTTTTCATGAAATCAATGGTTACTTAATATAAAGTTATAAAATGCTAATCCATATTTTTTTTATTTTTAACTATGAAATCTTAACATAAACAAAAGTTTATAATGTATAGTATTCAATTTCGCCATAAAACATTTCAATTAAGAACCAATAAGTTGACAACCAAAAAGCATACCTTCCGATTGTTTATTAGCAGGTATATAATCCAGTCAACCATAGAATTTCTTAATGTACATTTTTTTAAATCTAAAACATAAACAAACTTATTATCAGTGTTTATTTAAATACTGAACTTCCTAGTTCATTCTTAAGAGTAGTTAAACATGTTACTTGACATATTGATTTCGCCCGAGGAGATATACATATTTATAGTCAATAATATAACGATTATTAATTGGACAACTCCTTAAATGTTTAGTAAAAGAGAAATGAGGCGATAAAGTCAATTCCAAATTTCATCAGGTTCAATTTCTATATCGGTAGTAATTTCAGAGGGATAGCTGAAAACGCCAGTAATGTAATAAAGTGAAGGGACTTGTAGGAATCAACGCATTTTAAAAATAAAGAGAGATTTGTCTATAAATTCTTTTGTTATAACTAATAAATTATTATTTGTTATGTATAAATAAAACAAACATACCAGTCCTTGTCCATATCACAATCCCAAAAACAAAGTAAAAACTTTGCAAACTGGCAAAATAGGTAATACACGTGAACTTCCATCAAGGAAGTGAGGCCGGGTGCTCCGGAAGGGTAAGCACCTCCGGTTTAGCTAGCTACACCCGTCACGTGCAAGTCAATTTTGAGAATTTAAGGAACAAAGAACTATGGTAAGTCAAATATATCCAGTATAAGTTGGGATACAGTGACTACATACTTATCAACAATATTGTGACGACGACCATAAAACTTTTTAAGGGCCCTGATTAGCCTAGGCTTGCAATATCCTTGTGTCAACAATTTAATTGTAAGTAATTTGCTTCGTTGCAGAAAGTTCCCATAGTGGGAACAAGCTCTACCTTACCGTATTAACTGTGAAATATATACACCATACGCAGGAGAAGCAGGGATATTACTGTAAAGAAACGGAAAGTTGACAATAGAAAAATTGAAGTCATCACGTTTGTCGTATAGCTTCAGATGTAACCTTTCATGGGTGTCATAATTGAGGTATAAGTCCAAATATGAAGCAGAACATGGAGAATCTGTCGTGTCTTTTATTTCAAGCTCACTTGGATAGATGACATTCACATATTCTCCAAATTTGTGATTATTTAGAGAAAGAACATCATCTATATATCTGTATGTGAAGTTGAATGATTTAGCGACAGTCTTTTTTCCAGATTTGACAAGGTTCTGTAAAAATTCTGATTCATATGAATAAAGAAACAAATCAGCAAGTAATGGTGCAGAGTTTGTGCCCATTGGTATACCGATTGTTTGTTGAAAGATAATATTGCCAAACACAACAAATATGTAGTCTATCAAAAACTCTAACATTTTGTTGATGGTATCTTCAGTATATTTTTGTTTGCAGTCTGTATGGTGTTTTACAAAATAACCAGAGTCCCTGTTGAGCACTAGATATTTATATCTTGGTTTACCGTTTTTTGTTAAAAAAATGAAAAGTGAATGATTTGTTTTAGACGTTCTTTCAATTTAGCATGAGGAATAGTGGTGTAAAGGGTAGAAAAATCAAAGTTTTTATACTTTTTACCGAAGATAGAGTATTAGAGACAAAATGGTCAAGTAGTTCTTTAGAATTTTTGAGAATCCACATTTGGTTAATGCCAGATAGAGAATAGACTCTATCTCAATAAGTCTGAAGGCCATCTTTGACGACTGTCAAAATTTGTGTTAGAATTACTAAAGTATATTGTAAATATTGTGTTATTGCAACAGTTGTAAAAGTACACTTTCTATTATTTTGTTATAGGTAACATAGTGGTCATTCAAGTCTAAGGTTGTATCTAAATGTGCATAGTTATTATTGGCATGATTTTCTAATTACATTTTTGTCTAGAACAACAAGAATTTTTAATGTAAACCAATTGTTGAAGTTGCTTTTTAACCAAAACATGATACTTTTGGTTTTCCATTGAACTGCTAGGTAAGTCAGTCTACTGAATTAGCAAAATAAACCTCGCTATGCTGTTTTAGTACACGCATTACAATCTGGCAGGGTATCGTTTGCTTTAAAAAATACAAAAAAATTTCCTCTAGTTAACCGTGTTTGATCCAAAGATGCTTGATGCATATACATTCTCACAATAAAAGGTTGTTTTTAATAAACTTTATATTCCTGTTTTTTAACTCACGTACCTTTTGTGAAACGTTCGTTTAAAAATATAAAAAACAAAATTATTGACGCTTTATTAGCTCAATCGAATGATTGCTTAAAACTGCAAAACTTCTGTTGACTAGTCATTGCTAAAAAATCTTTATTTCATAATTAAACGATTATATTTTTAAATGACATTTTGACTTTCTGTTTTTATTTATAATAAATTTAATGTTTATTTAGCGCACCTTTTTAGCGATTTTAAAATTTATTATCATTCGTTCAAGTCTGGATAGATTTGATTATTTGACCATATGTAATCTATGATCTGAACTTTTTATTACTTTTCCATTTCATTTTTAGTTACTGATCCAATTTTTCCTGGTTTATAATTATATAGATGAATTTACATTATAAAAGCACTTTCAAGTTGTCGTACAGTGCAGTGCAGAGAAGAAAAAACATGCTCCGACTGACATACCAGCCAAACTTGTGTTAAGATTTATTTCTCGAGATTACAAAAAAACTGGTCTTGTCACGAATAATGTCAAAGGGCTGATATGACGTAGGCAACTATTAAGAACGTTCGTTTAAACAGCGACTCATATTTAAAAAAAATACTATTTCAGTTAAATGTCCAACGAAATTGGGCAAGAAAAGGGAAACACGAATCCTTATTATGATTTTATTTTAAAATACAGAGTCAGTCATTAATTCCATGAAAAAAATTAATAATTTTAATGAAAGCTGCGATTTTGCATTTCTTTTAACATGACAAATATATAACACAAATACCAGTTAAATTTTGATGTGCCAGATGTGCACATTTCGGAAATTCATTCCTCATCAGTGACACTAAGACCGAAAAGTTTGATAGATAAAAACATAAGCCAAACAGTTGAAAAAATGAATGTAAATCCAAATTCAGCTAATGAATGCTTTGAATGAATTTTGCTAAATTTTCTGACAGCACAAAGTACTGCCTACTGAGTTATGGATACCTTCGGGGAGTTTTACTCCACCAGCAGATAAGTTACAATTTTAACAAGTTATTATTAGACAGTCTATCTATTTATAATATTTACGATGTGAACAGTATTTTTTTTATTTCGAATTATCTGTGACTTGCTATCCGTGTCACAAGTTTACAAGTTTTCAAAGGTTTGCCTCCGCCATATACGAGTTACTTCCCTTTATCGCTAAAAAACGCTTGCGTGTATGTAGCCTATCAGATTTACGAACTAAGTGAAATCTTTTATTGTAATTAATCTATAATCTTGTTATGTGAATCTTTTTTGTAATATTTTGACTTAATATAATTAAAACATTTAATTGTCTATAGCTATGATAAATTACATAGAAAGTAATAGATTGGAGATTAATTTATTTATTTATAGTTTTGACTGAAAATTGCCATAAAAACATTATACAATATTTATATGTTTTAGGCATACTTGGTATACCGTGCCTTTATTCTGAAACTAGCATATAAAATGTCGATTTCAAATCTTAACATATTTATTTAAAACTTTTTATAAAACAAAACATTCTACTGAAATAGAGCAGTAACGTTATTTTATGAAGACAAGAATTGTAAAACTTAAAGACCCTATAAGTACTTTACCCTCTCAGGGTTCTGGAGATTTCTCCTATGCTCGCAAGCATACTTAATAATTATGCTGTTTTCCCAGCCGATAAAGCTTTAAACATTTTTTTCTCGAGATTCTGCATTAAAACTCTTATTAAGGAGTTTGAATGAATAGTATATTGGAAAACCCTACAAATATCAGGGCTAATTTTTCCAAGATTATATTCTTTTCAGCCATTACGGAGCTTTTATCCCTCTCAGTTTCAATTTACAAACAATAAGCCTTGGCTTCCTTACTTGTAATATATTTTACAACTTCACACAAATCCATACAAGAGAATATATTGTATACTGGAAATTTTTTTCCGTTTTGAAATTTTTACGAATCAGTGAGCTGAACCCCTCTATTTTTTTCGCGTTTTTTAGTTTTCGCGATAAAATCATGCCATGTAGTGATAAAAATGTTAGATAATCTCAGCTAAAAACCATTCAAAACAATAGAAAACAATATGAAATCAAGGCTCTCTTTGTACCTACAAAAAATAAATATAAAACAGGAAATAGCAGTAATGTAGTTAATGAGCCTTATTTTGACACATGTATATGTAAGTTGGTAATGTGTGAAATGCATGTATTAAGAAAACAGAGTCAAATTAACGGTTTTTATTAAAAAAGGTCGACTACATCTATATAATTTTTTCCAAAACAAAAGTTTCATAAATTAGTAAAGCTCAGACATTGTAGATATGCATAGTTTTATTAGCTAACATTTATCTACAAAATGATGCGTCTTGACTACGTTAAACAATGTACAAAAGAAAAACTCCTCGAAACGTACAACTTAATCATTATCAGTAATTATGACACAGATTGTGACAGAAGATGGCAATAGGGCTTATTTAGAAAATGTTTATTCTATATTTTTTCTAAAAAGAAATTACTTGAGCATCTACATTTTTACAACTATCCTTCATTCTTAATAATAAAACAAACATACCAGTCCTTGTCCAAATTACAATCCCAAAAACAAAGTAAAAACTTTGCAAACTGGCAAAATAGGTGATACACGTGAACTTCCATCAAGGAAGTGAGGCCGGGTGCTCCGGAAGGGTAAGCACCTCCGGTTTAGCTAGCTACACCCGTCACGTGTTAGTCAATTTTGAGAATGAAAGGAACAAAGACCTATGGTAAGTCAAATATATCAAGTATAAGTTGGGATACAGTGACTACATACTTATCAAAAATATTGTGATGACGGCCATAAAACTTTTTAATGGCCCTGATTAGCCTAGGCTTTGCAATATCCTCGTGTCAACAATTTAATTGTAAGTAATTTGCTTCTTTGCAGAAAGTTCCCATAGTGGGAACAAGCTCTACCGTACCGTATTGACTGTGAAACATATACACCATACGCAGGAGAAGCAGGGATATTACTGCAAAGAAACGGAAAGTTGACAATAGAAAAATTGAAGTCATCACGTTTGTCGTATAGCTTCAGATGTAACCTTTCATGGATGTCATAATTGAGGTTTAAGTCCAAATATGAAGCAGAACATGGAGAATCTGTCGTGTCTTTTATTTCAAGCTAACTTGGATAGATGACATTCACATATTCTCCAAATTTGTGATTATTTAGAGAAAGAACGTCATCTATATATCTGTATGTGTAGTTGAATGATTTAGCGACAGTCTTTTTTCCAGATTTGACAGGTTCTGTAAAAATTCTGATTCATATGAATAAAGAAACAAATCAGCAAGTAAAGGTGCACAGTTTGTGCCCATTGGTATACCGATTGTTTGTTGAAAGATTATATTGCCAAACACAACAAATATGTTAATTAAAAGATCGCCTTTAACAAACAAGAGGCCCATGGGCCTTAACGCTTACCTGAGGATATGTCCAATATTGTTTGAAAAGTGCAATAGACCATATATTATGTACAGAATTTTTTATAGTTTTCTCAAGTTAAGAACTCCAACAAAACATTATCAGAAATATGTCCACTCACATTTCATTTATAAGTAGCTTATATAATATGCATAAAGTAACTGTCGTGCAATGAATAATTTCCAAACCATTACTCAATTTCAGTATACTTATGCAGCTATATCCTTGACCTTTGAACATATATGACCTCGAACCATATATAATTGTAATGCCAATACCTACATGCCTGTGGATGAAGTTAATAGCATTCAAGATAATTAATAATTTTAGTATCCCTATTTTGATATGACCTTGACTTTTGAACATATAACCTTGAACCATATATCAAAATGATCGTCATGCCAATACCTACATTATTCTAATTTACATGCGTATACAAAAAGTTAAAGTTTTCAAGATAATTAGCAATTTAAGTCATTTTATGCAGCTGTGACTTGACCTTTCAACATTTGACCTTGACCCATATATCAAAATGATTGTCATGTCAATGCCTTAAATATTTTATTATACATGCTTATACAAAAAATTAATAGTTTTCAAGATAATTAGCAATTTAAGTCTTCTTTTGCAGCTGTGACCTTGACTTTCAACATATGACCTTGTACCATATAAAAATGCTCGTTGTCACAATACCTACAATATTCTATTATACATGCCTATACAAAAAGTTAATAGTTTTTAAAGATTATTAGCAATTTAAGTCTTCTTTTGCAGCTGTGACCTTGACCTTTCAATATATGACCTTGTACCATATATCAAAATGATCGTCATGTCAATACCTACAATATTCTTCAATACATGCTTATACATAAGTTTTTAGTTTTCAAGATAATTAGCAATTTAACACAAGACCAACCCCCTCCTTTAAGGATCTTTAAGGATCCTTAAAGATCCTTAAATAAGTCCTCAATGATCCTTAAAGGGGCCTTAAAGCCTCCTTGAAGCCATTCCATCTTTGAGGATCTTGAAAGCACCTTAAAGGACTCTTTAAGGACACATTTGAGGATCTTTAAGGATCCTTAAAGATCCTTAATTGAACTGAAATTTTAGGGATCTTTAAGGAGGCTTTCAGGATCCTTAAAGATGTGTTATCATAAAAAAATTTAATTTTTTTAATTTTTAATGTAACGATGACTATTAATTCAGTTAAAAAATATGATTTGTTTTTAGTATATTTTGAATTTTTATAGTTTATACAACATAGGAGACAGATTACGCCTCTCTGAATTCTAGTTTCTACATTGTTTTTGTAGAGGAGCCGTATGTCGGTTCCTAATAATACTTGTTTCTTAATTCATAAATGAATTAGATAAAAATGTGCAGTTTTCACAGTACAGGTAAACAACGCGTGTTTTAATCAGATCGGCAGTAAGCATAAGTAATTAAGAGTATTTGTTAATTGTATACAGCGGTACTTGTTTGATTATCGATCCCAGGTGATTTCACGCGCGGCTTTTGACTTTGATGTGTAGTTTCTTATCTAGGTAGGGGATCACTATGAAGTCAAATAACATGTTAAAATAATTACCTAACCCTGAACTCTGGGTGTTGAAAATAAAGGTGTGTTTTTGGAAGTGATTTTAAGAGACAATTTAAATATTAAAATATTAAAAAATACATTTACTAAAAAATAAAAGTAATCGGAAAATAATCTAAGCATGTCTTTTATTTTATTTTATTTTATTTTATTTTATTTTATTTTATTTTATTTTATTTTATTTTATTTTATTTTATTTTATTTTATTTATTTTATTTTATTTTATTTTATTTTATTTTATTTTATTTATTTTATTTATTTTATCTTATTTTTTGGGGAGATAGTGTTATGCATATATGTAAATAATGCATAAGAGAGAGAGAGAAAGAGAGAGAGCGAGCACATTTTAGTGTCTTTGAATTGACATACTAGTATATGGAACTAAATACTGACATATGATGATATGGATTTCGAATAATTTCGATTGCTAATGAAAAAGAGTTGGTAAGTAAATATTTAAAACAAAATAAGAACCTAAGAGAAAAGGTTATTCTTTTCAAACATGAACAAGTTATGAAGTGAACATATTGAAGTAAGAAACCAGTCACAGAAGATAACCATTAACTGACAAACTTTACCCAGTTGCCGGATGTGAATTTCTGCAGTCCAGATGGAGTGCAGTGGAATAACGGCGATAACCTCTCTCTCTCTCTCTCTCTCTCCTCTCTCTCTCTCTCTCTCTCTCTCTCTCTCTCTCTCTCTCTCTCTCTCAATGTATTCACTTCCCGATCTGTTCTGCCTCTCTAAAATAGTTTGCACTGACCCCCCCCCTCTCTCTCTCTCTCTCTCTCTCTCTCTCTCTCTCTCTCTCTCTCTCTCTCTCTTGAACATTGAATTCTTGACTTGCCTGTAAAAACAGCTCTCCCTTTCTATATATTCAGTTTCTGACTATTATCTCTTTCTGTATTTAATTCGCGACTTGACGGTGAAAAATAGGTATCCCCCCCCACACACACACACACGCATTGGGAATTTCTGAATAATATTACTAGTATCTTAGTATATTACGTGTACTGCAGATTCCAGAAAAAAATTTACTGTTAATTTTTTTTTTTGGTTGAAAAATACACTCGGAAAGACCATATTTATTTATTTATTTTATTTTATTTTATTTTATTACATTTTATTTTATTTTATTTTATTTTATTTTATTTTATTTTATTGATTTATTCATTTATTTATTTATTTATTTATTTTTTGTTTTGGACATTATGGCCAATTATTTAATTAAAAAGCTGTTTGTACAGTTAACATGCTGCTTCCTCTGTATCAATTACATATCTAATAATTACATATAAATAATAATAATTTTCAAGTAAAAGGAGTTAGAAAGAACAGATGTCATCAACATAATTAATTAAGTGATTAGTACACTTGATCATCAAACACCATCCTGCTGATTGATGTTAGATATAATAGTATATTACAGGTAAATTTTGGAATGCATTCCTATCAACACATACTAGTATTTTATCTAATGCAATTAAAATTCTATATATAGATAAAAATGATGACTGCAGCAAATTATATATGAAATTTTTATAAATATAAATAAAAAAATTAATTTGATCCTTTTGTTGTAAGAGATATTTTAAAAGAAATATAAAAAAATTTTCACAAATAAATGAAAAATGTCCACTGGCTTTCAGTCACGTGATCTCATTTGCATATTGTTAGAGACATATTTTATAATTAGCAACATCAAGATCATCTCTTCCTTAGCTACATAGGTAAGGTGATGGACTCCTAACTTCAGGGACCATGTTCGATTCCCAGTGAGAGCGGATAACAGATGAAAATTTGAATTATAAAATATGTTGTAATTTCTATTTAATTAATTAAAATCCTGTTAGACTACAGAATGTAATAAATAATAAAAACAAAATTAAAGAAATAACTTTAAAAACTTGAGATAAAAATAATATAAAGAAAATTAATTTATTATCACTTTTTTTTCAAAAAAATAAATGCTATAGTTTTTTTAAAATAAAATTTTAAAAAAGATAATGATAAAAATAATATTATATTGCTTTTTTTTTTTAAAAAAGGAAAAATATAGATTTTTCCTTAAAGATCCTTCAAGCCTCCTTAAAGATCCTTAAAATTTCAGTTCCATTAAGGATCTTTAAGGAGTCCTTAAAGATTCCTTTAAGGCATATTTAAGGATCCTTAAAGCCCCCTTAAAGGTTCCTAAAGGGACATTTAAGGAGGCTTTAAGGATCCTAAAAGATGCCTTTTCATCATGTGTAAGTCTTCTTTTGTAGCTGTGACCTTGACATTTAAAAATATGACCTTGTACCATATTATCAAAATGATCGATGTCACAATATGAAGATGGATAGCAATAGCTCAGGTGAGCTTATAATTTACTTGTCATTCCGTTACCAAAACGGTGAAGATAAATATATTTAATGCTCAACAATTATTATGCTTATTTTGTAAAATACCATACAAGCTGAACATAAAAATATACTAAAGCCACCATCAACAAAACGCTAGTTTTTGATAGACAACTTGGCAATTTAATTGTCCGACAGACAATCGGTTTACCAATGGATACAATTTTGCACCAATTTTTAGCTGATTTGTATTTAGCTCAACTGGCTATAGCCAGCTGAGCTTATGGCATGGTTTTGCCTTGCGTTCGTTAACTTTAATCTTCTCCTCTGAAACCACTGGGCCAATTGGGATCCAAATTCGGCGTGGAAGGTCCTTAGGTTGGGTAGACTAAAGTTTTTACCAGGCGATGACCGCTGTTACTATAATAGCAAAAACACATAAATAGCCATTGTTGAATCATTTTTAACTATTTTTGTTTAAATTTGAAATGTAGAGAGTAGATAGCGGGTCATTGAACATATATTACGGGTTTTTCTGAGAAATGTTTCGTTGACCCGATTTTTAGAAATTAAACAAATGAGGTGTAAAATTTAATCAATTCTTTAAAACTCTTCTCCTATGAAACCACTAGGCCAACTGGAACCGTATTTGGTGTGACATGTCCTTAGGTGGGATAGACTATAGTTTGTACCAGGCGACACCGACTGACATCCAAGATTGTCAAGGTTACTATAAATAGCAAAAACACATAAATAGCAATTGTTGAATTATTTTTTAACTGTTTTTGTTCAAATTTGAAATTTAGAGAGTAGATAGCGGGGCATTTAACATATATAACGGGTTTTTCTGAGAAATTTTTCGTTGACCCGATTTTTACAATTGATGCAAATGAGGTGTAATATTTAATCAATTCTTTTGAAAATCGTCTCCTCTGAAACCACTGGGCCAACTGGAACCGTATTTGGTGTGGAAAGACCTTAGTTGGGGTAGACCTAAGTTTTTACCAGGCGCCCAATGATGTTTAAGTGTGACAGCTGTGATATGTTGTTTATTTGTATAATAAATACTTGTTCAGAATTAACAATTAATGTACTTTGCTATTTACTTTATCCAATGTATTATCACGGATTCCAAATTTTATTTATGTACGTCTCATTACAGTACTGATCCCATATATCCATTGAATATCCGTGTAGGATACAGTAAAACCAAAGTCATGTAATTTTTCCATTCCTTATGAACATGGTTTATAATACAAGATCTTGTACATAATGTATATTCATTTTTATAGTTACAAAAAGAATGCTCAGATGTTTTGTTTGTCCTATATATGCATAATAAAAAACAATGTTTCATAAATAATAAAATGTTAACCATTCTTATTTTTGTCATACAATGATTACTCATTGACTTGCATACGCAACATCTTTGCTTACTTTCCCTCCATTACTAATTTCAAGACCATGTCTGCTTCAATTATAAGCATCAACCACAGTTCTGATGTCCTCAAACAACCATTAAAGCCAACTAGATGTCTTGTTCTAAATAATATTTGGTTGCCCCACTTTTCACAAAACGTGATGCAATTTGTGCACCAATTGAGCAATATATGCCCTATTGGGCCTCTTGTTTATTAATGTGAAGCAGAATAATGCAGAATCTTAAGAAATCTGGAGAGAAAGACTGTTCACTTATCCAATCAATTTCATAGATGAAATTCTATCTCTAAGTATCCTAAATTTGAAGAATAGGTAAAACTCTATGACTTTTTTTCTTCCATTTTCAACTTTCCGTGTCTATGCAGCAATATTCATGCTCCCCCATTTATTTTGTATTTGGTTCACAGTAAGTACGGTATAGCAGAACTTGGTATAACAATGGGAATTTCTAAAACCAAATATGCTGCTTAAAATTGTTAAATCGAAGATATAACAATACAATGATAGGTTTATCAAGACCCTAAACAGGTATAGTTAATAAGCATGAAGACACTGTATCCAAACTTGCTCCTTTTCATTTTCACTTTCTTTTTGCACTTTGCTAGTAAGTTAGAAGGTCCTTACCCTTCCGGAGCACACAACCTTGTTATGGACCAATTTGTGTTTGTAATAATATATTTCAAAGGATTTTATTGGTTTTTCTACAATAAATTCAGACTCTTTGTAGTTAAACGTTAAGACCAACTTTTTTACCTCACGTTCTTTGAACAAAATCTGAAAAAAAAATCTTAAACAAGACCCATACGGGATCCAAACCTACGTCACCAGGGCAGTTTTTACCACAGGTACTTATTTCTGATATTACGAAGTAGTATATCTTCAGTAGTAAATAAGTGTCTGTTATTATTTCAACCAGAAAAAGCCAGAAATATTTATACTACAGATTTTGTGACAGCTGTGAAATACACATGTATCAAATACTGCTGTTTTATAAAATGTTCTGCAAAGTGCAGGCATGATATTTACTGACCATGTATAATCCATATTAGGTCACCAACATACAATGTAATGATTATATCCTACCAATTTGGTGTTGAAATTTAAGTTTTGAATCATAAAACCAATCTTTTACATCTGCATCAAGCAATTCGGGGTTGCCATTTTGTTGTCAAAATATATTGAAAGTAAGAAAGAACATAGTAGCTACATGAACATTGCATAAAACAGTCTTAAAAGCATAATTGGGTTGGATGAGTTTCAGAACTGTTGTTAAATTAGCAGAAAGACGAGATGGTTTGTTTAATCAAGCTTTTTGTAAATAAAGACAAATTTCTCAATTTATGAAATGACAATTGGCAAATTAAAAGATTTAATGGCATAAAATTACTTTGGCAATCCAAAGTAAGTACATTAATAATCATTGTTTCAATATGCGTTATTCTTTGCATATTGCCTGTTTTTCCTTAACAATAATGTTGTATCATGCTTTTGAATGGGCGTTTTCGAGAGTTGTGTTCTTGACACTAGAACGTGCTCTTTGTGTTCGAGAGTTGTGTTCTTGATACGAGTACGAATTCTTGAAACTTTCGAACTGCTGGAACATTGCACTCGGGTCGTGTTCGCAGTGCGAGAACCCCCTCCTGCTTTTAGGTGGTGTGAATTGAGAACAAGATGGCGGAATCGGCAAACATGTAAGAAGATGCCAAATGAAAAAAATATATTTCGAAAAGAGTAAGTTTGTTAAGTAAGCATTGAACAGTCGAGTTTATGTAATTATGGTGCTGAATAAACCGTTCTACTTATTCGAAAGTTTTTACGGAATTCTTCATCAGACATGTTTGGCACCTTTTCCTCAGCAAATTACTGCACCTTTTCAATGTTTTCATTATTACTGATTGCAGAAATCAATAAAGGAATTTCATCATAATGGAAAATATCATCAAAAATCATGAGAGTCCATAATGTCTACAATAGCGGCGAAAACGCTTAAAATTTCGTCGCCATGCAAACAACCGCCATGATTGATTTTTCGTTCTTGTAGTTCGAGAGATGCCTCGACACTCGGGACACACTCGTAACGTTTTTGCCGTTCGAGACTTTAAAGAACTAACCTAAGCATAATCAAGAATAATGTCTCGAAAACGCCCAATGTGTTTTTGCTAATTACATGTTTTAAAGTAACAAAATACTTTGACAAAATTTATTACTTATGTGAGTATTTTGAAAGCACATACAGCTGCATGCATTATCAAATTTTTACATATGTTTCCAATGGATTAAAAAATCTATGCACCATTCACAGGGGTCAATACACTAGACCAGTCGGGCTAGTTTTAGGAATTTTTACTAGCCCTGAACTAAATTTTACTAGCCCGAAAAAATTACCAGTAGATGGACGTATTTATCTCATTTTTCATACTTCACTTATTCAGTGGACGATTTAGCTAGCTAAAAACGAGGAGCTTCCTCTTCAGGCACAAGAACAACCCCCTCCTTTAAGGATCTTTGAGTATCCTTAAAAATCCTTAAATATATGTCCTCAAAGATCCTTAAAGGGGACTTAAAGCCTCCTTAAAGCCATTCCATCTTTAAGGATCTTTAAGGGACCTTAAAGGACACTTTAAGGACATATTTGAGGATCTTTAGGATCCTTAAAGATCCTTAATGGAACTGAAATTTTAAGGATCTTTAAGGAGGCTTTAAGGGTCCTTAAGGATGTCTCATCATGAAAAACTCGATTTTTTAATTAATAATGTAACGATGGCTATTTCATTAATTCAGTTTAAAAGTATCATTTGTTTTTAGTATATTTTGAATTTTTATAGTTTATACAACATAGGATACATAGATAACGCCTCTCTGAATTCTAGTTTCTAAATAGATAACGCGTGTCTGAATTCTAGTTTCTACATTCTAAGTTTTTGTAGAGGAGCCGTTTGTCGGTTCCTAATAATACTTGTTTCTGAATTCGTTTCTTAATTCATAAATGAATTAGATAAAAATGTGCAGTTTTCACAGTACAGGTAAACAACCCGTGTTTTAATCAGATCGGCAGTAAGCATAAGTAATTAAGGGTATTTGTTAATTGTATACAGCGGTACTTGTTTGATTATCGATCCCAGGTGATTTCACGCGCGGCTTTTGACTTTGATGTGCAGTTTCTTATCTAGGTAGGAGATCACTATGAAGTCAAATAACATGTTAAAATAATTACCTAACCCTGAACTCTGGGTGTTGAAAATAAAGGTGTGTTTTTGGAAGTGATTTTAAGAGACAATTTTAATATCAAAATATTAAAAAATACATTAACTGAAGAATTAAAAGTTATCGCAAAATAATCTAAGCATGTCTTTTTTATTTTATTTTATTTTATTTCATTTTATTTTATTATTTTATTTTATTTTATTTTTTTTATTTTATTCTATTTAAATTTATTGGGATAGTGCATATATGCAAATAAAGCATGAGAGGGAGAGAAAGAGAGAGAGCGAGCACATTTTAGTGTCTTTAAATTGACATATATGAACTCATTACTGACACATGTTGATATCGGATTTCGAATAATTTCGATTCCTAATGAAAAAGGGTTGGTAAAGTAAATATTTAAAACAAAATAAGAACATTAAAGAAAAGGTTATTCTTTACAAACATGAACAAGTTATGAAGTGAACATATTGAAGTAAGAAACCAGTCACAGAAGATAACCATTAACTGACAAACTTTACCCAGTTGCCGGATGTGAATTTCTGCAGTCAAGATGGAGTGCAGTGGAATAACGGCGATAACCTCTCTCTCTCTCTCTACTTCTCTCTCTCTCTCTCTCTCTCTCTCTCTCTCTCTCTCTCTCTCTCTCTCTCTCTCTCTCTTTAAAACATTCAGTTTCCGCTGATCTTCCTCTATCTCTCTTTCCCTCAATGTATTCAGATCCACGGATCTCTCTCTCTCTCTCTCTCTCTCTCTCTCTCTCTCTCTCTCTCTCTCTCTCTCTCTCTCTCTCTCTCTTATTCGGTTTCTGCTGACCCTCTCTCTCTTTGAATCACAAGTAGCTACTCTCTCTCTCTCTCTCTCTCTCTCTCTCTCTCTCTCTCTCTCTCTCTCTCTGAAACACAAATGGATACTCTCTCTCTCCCTCTCTCTCCTAAAACACAAGTGGATACTCTCTCTCTCTCCCTCTCTAAAATATTCAGTATCCGCTACCCCCCCTCAGTTCCTTGTATCCCGTTCTTTAAAATATTTAGTTTCCGCTGATGCCCCTTATCTGTCTCTCCCTCAATGTAATCAGCTCTCTCTCTCTCTCTCTCTCTCTCTCTCTCTCTCTCTCTCTCTCTCTCTCTCTCTCTCTCTCTCTCTGGTACATTGAATTCTTGACTTGTCCCGTAAATGAATTTAAAAAAAACAGCCCTGCCTTTCTATATATTAATTTCTGACTATTATCTCTTTCTGTACTTAATTCGAAATTTGACGGTGAAAAATAGGTAATCCCCCCCGCACACCACACCGGGAATTTCTGAATGATATTACCTAGTATCTTAGTATATTATGTGTACTGCAGTTTCCAGAAAAAAATTACTGTTAATTTTTTTTTGGTTGAAAAATAGACTCGGAAAGACCATATTTATTTATTTATTTATTTATTTATTTTATTTGATTTGATTTGATTTGATTTGATTTGATTTTATTTATTTATTTATTCATTTATTTATCTATATTTATTTATTTATTTTGGGCATTATGGCCAATTATTTAATTAAAAAGCTATTTGTACAGTTAAATACTGCTTTTTCTGTATCAATTACATCTCTAAGTATTACATATAAATAATAATAATTTTCAAGAAAAGGAGTTTGAAATAACAGATGTCATCAACATTAATGAATTAAGTGATTAATACACTTGATCATCAAACACCATCTTGCTAATTGATGTTAGATATACAAGTATATTACAGGTAAATTTTGGAATGCATTCCTATCAACACATATTTTATCTAATGCAATGAAAATTCAATAAAAATGGTGACTGCAGCAAATTATATATGAAACTTTTATAAATATAAATAAACAAAATTAATTTGATCCTTTTGTTGTAAGAGATATTTTAAAAGAAATATAAAAAAAATTCACAAATAAATAAAAAATGTCCACTTGCTTTCTTTCAGTCACGTGATCTCATTTGCATATTGTTAGAGACATATTTTATAATTATCAACGTCATGATTATCTTTTCCATAGCTACATAGGTAAGGTGATGGACTCCTAACGTGAGGGACCAGGGTTCGAGTCCCAGTGAGAGCGGAGAACAGATGAAAATTTTAATTATATAATTTCTTGTAATTTCTATTTAATTAATTAATATCCCATTAGACTACAGAATGTAATAAATAAATAAAAATAAAATTAAAGAAATAAAATTAGAAACTTAGATTAAAAGTAATATAAAGAAAATTAATTTATAATCACTTTATTTTTTCAAAATTAATAAATGCAATAGTTTTTTTGAAATAAAATTTTAAAAAAGATAATGATAAAAATAATATTTCATTGCTTTTTTTAAAAAAAGGAAAAATATAAATTTTTCCTTAAAGATCCTTAAAGCCTCCTTAAAGATCCTTAAAATTTCAGTTCCATTAAGGATCTTTAAAGAGTCCTTAAAGACTCCTTAAAGGCATATTTAAGGATCCTTAAAGCCCCCTTAAAGGTCCTTAAAGGGACATTAAAGGCAGCTTTAAGGAGGCTTAAGGATCCTTAAAGATGCCTTTTCATCATGTGAGGGGCACCCAGCCTCACTTCCCTGGTAGAAGTTCACGTGTTTAATCTAAGTTGTCAGTTTTTAAGCTTTTTACTTTGATTTGGTATTTTGGTTTGGAACCAGGTAATAGATTGGTATGTTTGTTTTTGATTGTTACAATCTGTTGCTATTTGTTACATTGGCTTTTAGCAAGATTGAGTACATATTTTTAGCTACAATCTTTATTTGAATTCCAAATAAAATAAAAATCACTATCGTGTTTGTTTTTTAATTTTTCTTTTCAATCACTATAAATGACTAGAATTAAACTTATGTAACAGAAATCATGTCTGAGTATTAACTGATAGTGCAAGCATTACAGTAAATAAATTACAGTTAATGAAATATAGTCCCTTATTTATACATAAACACATGACCAAAGCCTGAGATATGAATTAGAACTACATGTTTGTAATAAACATTGCCTTCTTGGCTGATTCATGAAATGGAATAAAACCCATAAACTACAAAACACAGAAAATGATATGTTTTTGGTGTAATCAATAATCCACCAATGTTTGTAGCGAAACTAAATTCTAACAACTTATTTGTGTCCTCATTCATCGTCACCAAATTCTGGCCTTCTGATCTGTGCCCCACCATGACACCACAATGCAAACGAGACAATTTAATCCTTGCAATGGCAGAGAACCCCCTTTCACATACAGCACAATAATTGGGAATACAGAGAATAATTTCAACAAGCATTAGAATATTTTGGAAATTAACACTGAGATTGAGATCTGTGAATAACCTCTGGTACATCAACTGAGCACCAATACCTGCTGCTTGTTGGTGCTTTTGGGCTTTAAGTGCTGGCCATTGCGTTTGTTGAAGACGATGTATATCCCATTCAAACCGATGAAGTGCAGGACTGAAATACTCACAAAGAGCTCTTAATTGATGTTCCCCATACACAGCACGTTCATTGTCTGTTTCTGGTAAATTGACAGGGTAAAATATCTGCATATCCTTCATTAACTCGTTTAAATCAATGCTACCAATTCTCATGGAAATAGGTATAATTACTGAGTCAATGAGACCATCTTCTGTGTTCTTTATCTGCTCTGGTGTTACAGTCAAGGCACTCAATTTTACTCCTTTAAACTGACCATTGTCATCCACATTATCTATGAAATTTGGAAGATTTTCTCATGGTCTATGTTGAAGGGCAAGCAGTTTCAAGAGCTAAAACTGCATCAGGGATTGTGCTGCTTCTTCTTCTGAAACTGCAGTGAAAGGCCACTTAAGATAGTAAGGTATCCTTCAAGAAATGCATAAAATGGAGTAAACTTCTGTCTTTTAAATGTTTCAAAACATTTTTTGCTCTTCCCTTTCATAAGCTGAAACCAGTCTTTGCAGCAACTACATTCTCAAAATGGGCAACGAAAATATTGTACTTCTTCAATAATACATCTAAACTGCCACTGAGATGTGGCATCCATCTAGTCCCATCTAAATTGACAGGTCGGAGCATCTTTTCTTCCATTGCCTCAGCAAGCATCTGTAACTCCCGTAAGGATTTAGCACTATACCTTATAATGTTTTTGCAAATGGATAAGGACAGATTTCAAGTCCGAAAACAATTTGCATTCCCTATCTTTCATTGCATCAGTTGCTCCAAGTGCGAGTCTATGATACACACAATGCACAGCTATAAGATGAGAGATTTCATTCTTTAATAAGGATGTGACACTGTGGTTCTTCCCCAGATTAACACTGGCACCATCTGACCTTGTTGCAACAAGTTATGCTTTACAATCCCAATCCTGCTCATCTAAACTATCCATTGCTTTTTCGATGGCCTGTTATACTCCTAATGCATGCAGATGTTCTACATCTTGGTTTTTAATGTAAATATGTGTGGGCACAAATGCAACAACAACACGTGCATACACAAGCTCATTTTCACAGATAGATACATCGGTAGCGCCATCAAACATAATGGATAAAACTCTCGAGTTTTTCAGTAATTTGTGGTTTTCTGTCATCACATCATCAAAAATATATATATTAAATCTCCAGTCTTATAACTTGTTGGTAAAGACACGCCAATTTTTTTCCTGTAAACCTAAAAGATTAGGGTAGACTGTAAATGGCAGCTCTTGTTTTGCAATAAAATTTGCAGTGTTAAAACAATTAGTTTTTGTTCCTGGTCTTGGTTTAATTTGCATATAGAAATATCCATAGGACCAATAATAGCTGGTTGATATGAAGCACATGCACCGCTAGTTTCGGCATACTAGTATCATGTGTCGCCTGGCCTGTGTAAGAACAAAACACTGTGCCACTAAAGTTTTTTAAATTAAAAACAAATTCATCGAGCTGTTCTTCACAAATCAGTGATGTGCATCTCCTATTTTGGTGACATGTGATGATTTTTTGGTAAAATTATTGCTTGTTAAACTTTGTCATTTTTCAGAAAAAAAACATATGAATTCAGTGTTCGACATTAACCCACGTCCGACCGAAAATGTCTAGTAAAATCTTGGTCCTGGACGTGTGAAAATTCTGCTCAAAAGCCCGACTGGTTGTGTAACAGTCTAGGATGAATTCATTTCACATCGATTTTTTTATTTCTAAATAAAAATTGTGTCCTCTTTACCTTAAAATACCGAAAATCAATAAAATAAACAAGTCGGAGTCCTGTTGGCCCTTTACTCATATTTTAATTGAGTCAAGCGCCGATATGATTCAGATGCAAACACATGCTTTTTGGCATTTACGTAAGCAACAGCGATAACTATGTCTCTCTTCAATTTTGGTTTTACCGGGCCAGGTAAAGATAATCCACAAGAAAAGGGTAGGGAAGAAACTTAAAGGAAATACAAAAACGAAAAGAGACAGCGGAAGTTTTATGACAAATGGAAAAATGATTTTAATTGGGTGAACGTGACGTCGAAAAGGATGTCATGTTTTGTGTCTCCTGCAGTAACTACGATTCCGATCGTGGGAGTAGATTTGTAATAGGGACTAGCAACTTAACATCACTATCCCTCTTTCTAAATTGAAATAAGGTCTAAAACAAATCATTCACTTGTCATTCTTTTACAAAAACGGTAAATCAAGATACAGACTGCAAACAAAAATATACTGAAGATAACATCAACAAAATGTTAGAGTTTTTGATAGACAACATATATATAATACACATACCAGTTAAATTTTGATGTGCAAAATGTGCACATTTCGGAAATCAGTTCCTCATCAGTGACACTAAGACCGAAAAGTTTGATACCTAAAAAATATATAAGCCAAACAGTTGAAAATAATGAATCTAAAGTTTCAAAATTATATAAATCCAAATCCAGCTAAGGAATGCTTTGCATGAGGGAACAAACCTTAGTTTTCAACAAATCTCAAATTTTAGACCACTGAAAATTTTGCTAAATGGTTCATTTTCTGACAGCACAAAGTACTGCCTACTGAGTAATGGATACCTTTGGGGAGTTTTACTCCACCAGCAGCGGTACCGGGTAGTAATTAAAATACACATACCAGTTAAATTTTGTTGTGCCAGATATGCACATTTCGGAAATCAATTCCTCATATTTGTTGTGTTAGGCAATATTGTTTTTCAACAAACTATTGGTAAATCAATGGAAACAAACTGTGCACCTTTGCTTTTTTATTTCTTTATTTATATAAATCAGAATTTTTACAGAACCTTGTCAAATTTGGTGAAAAAACGGTCGCTAAATCATTCAACTACACAAATATAGGTAACTTTCTAGCTCTAAATAATTCCATATTTGGAGAATATGTGAATGCCATCGATCCAAGTGAGCTTGAAATAAAAGACCCGACGGATTCTCCATGTTCTGCTTCATATTTGGACTTATACCTCAACTATGACACCCACGAAAGGTTACATCTGAAGCTATACGACTAACGTGATGACTTCAATTTTTCTATTGTCAACTTTCCGTTTCTTTTCAGTAATATCCCTGCTCCTTCTAGCTAGACAGGAGGTGCTTACCCTTCCAGAGCAGGGTTTCAATTTAGAAAGAGGGATAGTGATGTCAAGGGTAGAAAAACAAAAGTTTTATACTTTTTACCGAAGACAGAGTATTAGAAACAAGATGGTCAAGTAGTTATTTAGAATTTTTGAGAATCCACATTGGGTTGAGGGTTATAACAAAACTTGCCTACAATCTAACCTGTCCAAAATCAACCAAAATTCAAGACACAGTATTCTAATAAATCTTCATCCCAGATGAAGATCAATAAAGATTATAATGTAGAAAACTGACACACATGTTACATTCATCCTGATATAAAAAAAACCCCATCAGATCCTTATACTTTAACTCCCATAAATATTTGTATCCATTTTGTATAGATGACAAATACGGATGTACATTGCCTTACTACAACAAAAAAAAAACATACATTGACCACTGATTTTACGGAACACATCATGGCATTAAAAGTTTGTTATGGACCTAATATCCATTGAAAAGTGTATATTTAAGGATAATTTTGCACTGATGATGGTTATTCAGCAATTAATTCATTTAGTTTATTAATTTCCATTTGCCACAAACTTTGGTGAGAGGCATGAATTAAAAAATTCTGTACTTTACCATCTCAAAAAATAAAATACTCATGAAATGTGTTTTCTTTCCACATCAATTAGATAGATTATTTTTATGTGAATATCTCAAAGTTGACAACAAAGAAATGCTATTGAAACCTTTGATGGTACATTGAATTTCTATCAAAATTAACGTAGGCCGATGTTTCAATGCCTTTGTTACACTATTTGATATTGTGTTTAAAAACATATAATAACTTCACTACATCTATTGATAGTGGAAACGTGATACAGCATGCTACCATGCTACATGTTGGATCAAATTATTGATCAGATAATATTTTAATTAGGATAAAGAAAATTCCTTTTAATAATGGCATCATGTTTGGAAACATCTCTTTCTACAGTGGAATATATAGAATCTCTACAGACTAAACATTCAGTCATATATTCTCTTATTTTATTTGATTCTCATTAATTTTTTTTTTATAATTTATTCCTAATCCTGGTCATGATCAGTAATGTGGTATGTTGCAATTAGCGAGTCGTCTGCTTTCAGTATTTCAGTTCTTTGATTCCTTTTTATACAGTTTTGGAATCAAATACAAGAATGGCAATTCAAGTTCTTCCTGTTTTAAATTTATACCTAAAGACTCAAGGACTCCAATGTGATTGGAAAGAACTTCACCTTTAGTAAAATTAGTTTTGGTATAAGTAGGGTTCTCCGATAGACTATCTAAACCAAGCTCCTTAATAAGATATTCAAAATAGAATTTCTTATAAACGAAAATAATGTTGTTAGAAGCTTTATCAACGTGGACAACAACAAACCTGTTATGTATGTCCGTAAGGATTGCATAAATCCCAGGGTGCCTAACACAAAAAGAAGGTTTAGTACCCACAGACCCTATAAGTTTGACAATCCTTGACTTTATAAAATTTCTAATTACCACTATCCAGTCGGATAAGGTTTCAAGCTCTACGTCTTCTAATTGAGCCCAATCTCCAGCATACTCATACATAATCCATAATAATTGTAAAAATCTGTCCCAAAGTAAAAGGTTGAGCTTCCCTGTATTTAGGACTTTTTGAAAGAAGACATCTTAATTTAGTGTTCTCAATGATATTGAATCACCTGTTGCTACATACCCAGCTGGTTTATACATATATGTGGACGCTGAGCAAGAGTAGTTAGGATGGAGTAAAGTTTATGGAAGTTTAGGCACTGCAAAGTTTGTTTATAGTTAAAAATTTTGGATGCAATGGGTTTCTTGTAGGAGTAAAAAACTACAGGTGACAACTTATATTTGAAATAATTAGGGACTAAAGATTGTAATACATTATTAAGTAGTGTTTTAGAGATATTAATAGCATCTATGTCCTTGTTTGCATAATGTAATTTAAGAAATTGGCGACGGGTGCCGTTCTGTATATTGTGTCACTGAGCAGGTTTAAATAAACTTTTAAATGCAATATTCATGATAATAGCGTTAAGTTTAAACTACGATTTTACTCTCTTAAATTGATAAGAAAGCTCTTGTAATTTTAATTGGCGTAAAGAATGCCATATTTATATTTCTTTATATTTACGACTGGAGCTTCACTTTAGTTACCGATTCTGGCCATCAGTAAATATTTTCAGAAAAAAAAATCGATAATTTCTGTCAAGTCAGCAGTCTGACTGCAGGAATATGCACTACTGCTTTTAGATTATCAATTTGATATTGAATACAATGGTGCATAAGAATACAGATTTGTTGTCAAGACTTCCATATCAGTATATTTGTGTAGATATATCAGAGAAGCAAGTCTGCATTAATGATGAACAGGGGGACTGTCAATTTGAAAATTGCATATAACAAGTGATGCTTTTCGTATTCAAACTAAAAGTGATAGTATTCTTAGTTAGGTTCTTTTGTTTTGTAGTGTCTGGTTGAGTAATAACGGAAAAGAAAACTTTGTCTTCCGTTTTACAAAAGGCTTAGGGAATAAACCATATCTTAAAACTGTTTACTTTGGGTCATTTATACCATTAAAACTAAAAAAGCGAAGTGGATATGTTGAGCAGTACACACTAGGGGATTGTTAAAATAAAAAGGACTTGCTTAGGAATTATACATGGTGACAAGGAATCCATGCCGATTTTGATATTATTCCAATGCGATGTAATGCTCGTGCGGGAATACAAAATAATCGTAAAAAGCGATGCTCCATATACGGGAATGGTCAAGTATGCCATGACAACGGGTTAAAATCGATTAAGGTGAATCCTTTATGGCTAAATATTTTTTCAATAATGGTAGATAATAGCGGCAAAAATGTTTATTTTTTGATAATAACAATCGTGTTTAATTTTTATAATGCTAAGTGAAAAAGAAAAGGTGGAAACCGGACAATTAATTCACTGATTTATGCAAATATATAATACAAATACCATTTAAATTTTGATGTGCCAGATGTGCACATTTCGGAAATTCATTCCTCATCAGTGACACTAAAACCAAAAAGTTTGATACATAAAAAATATAAGCCAAACAGTTGAAAATAATGAATCTAAAGTTCCAAAATTATAAGAATATGCCTTTTTTGAAGCAAAAGATAATGTTATGATTCGTGATCATAAAGGCGACAGGCAATGGATTAATAAAACTATTATGTCTCGCATTGGAGTTTTGTTGTATGAGGTTAAAACACCGTTTGGTTCAATATGGAGAAGAAACGAGAATCAAATATGTGTCACAGAATCTAAATGGACATGATTTTGAGATTTACATCAATTCTAATATAAATGTGCGCATATCTAGTGACTAGATGTCAGAGAACACTGCTGTCAATCAGGAACCAGGAGAAGCATTTCCAATTCAGGAAAGGAAATCTTGAAGTCGACATTTTGACAATGCTTGATAATCGTACTTAATTTGTATCTTTTAAGCGGAATTAGAATCATATTATAAAGACATATAAAAGATTTTATTGATTAAAAACATTATTATAAAAGTGAAGTTATAACTAATTTTATATTCTAAATTTTGTTTTAAATCTTCATAAAATGACAGTAATTGGCAACCGTAAAAATATTTCAATTAAATGGGAAAGAATTGCTTCATAACTACACATATAAGAAATTTGAGATTATATTTATAATTGATTTGACACTTCAAAGGAAGATGGACTTTCACAATAACTAGGAATTTCATTTGCAGCAACTATGAAATTAATAACTAAGGGGTCAGTGACATCCCACTGTTCACCATATAACTTTCTTTTTTTAACGTATTTTGTTGATTTATTTCTTAGTTCTCGATAAAATATAGAAGCAGTAAGACGTATTGTGTTATTCTTTAAAAAACACAACAGTCTTAAACATACAAATTATCTTCCTGAATAGAATTATCGCAGGTTTTTCAATTTACTTTCGTGATTTGAAGTTTGATTTCAATTTGGAGCCTAGCATTCCGTTCTTCAGTCACATATTACTGGCACCAACAAAAGCAGTAAATACTCAGTACTTTTGCTGAACATAACGAAAAAATGAAATCAAGTTGAAAGTCAAATGTTTGACATATCTTGGGTTTTAAACAATCCTGGTTTCTACACTTTTCTTTTTGCTACAAAAGTAGAAAAAAATCTATGGCAGTTTAAAAAATCATTGACTATGTAACAAAACCACCAACAATGTAACCAATACTATTTCTGTTTTCAACTGAATGGAAAATTTGACTTCTTTTTTTATACTTTTTTAACGACTTAAACGAGTAAAATACTTTATATACTTTTTTTTCTGTTTCGGTAAGTGAAGAAATTTGTTTTCATAATAATAATATAATCATAATAATAATAATAACAATAATAATAATAATAATTAAATGAAGCAAACTTTAAATCTGTTTTAATTTTAAAACTTTATTTAAAAATAAGGTTTGTTCACTCATGGAAAGCATTTTTAGCTGGAATTGGATTTATAAAATTCTGGAACATTGGATTCATTATTTTGAAATGTTTGGATAATCTTTTTTATCTTTCAAATTTTCGGCCTTTAATGTCACTGATAGAGAATGATTTTCAAAAATGTGCACATCAAAATAATACAGGTATAAACTCTAGAATAAATATGACAAGCCCTTGGACAAAAGCCTATGGGGAAAAAAACCTTAAAAATTTTGTATATTAATCAAAAAAAGAAATTCACAAGAAAATGTCATTTCATTTTTCTTTTGTTTTAAATTATCAAAATGTAAGCATACGAATTACCCTGTAGAAACAAACTTCCGTGGAAAAAAATAATTGCCAGATAAACCATGTTATCGGTTTTGTTTTTTCCAAAACGATATATTGAAGTTTCAACATTTTAAATTAATTTGCAGTTATGACATTTATGTTAAATACATTACTATTTTCAAAGCAATTTCCTTATGAAATGTATTTATTTGCTTGATTATGTTTAGAACATTTGTTTTGTTTAACTTATGGAAGTCTATGGAAGAGTTAATTGAAAAATGGACTTGTTGTTTAAAACTGACAAGACGCTTTTTCTGCCAGAGATTAAACGTGTTACATGATAGGCTTTTAGATAAAAATAACTGATACATGTTTATAGGCGCAAAAACTTTCATCTTAAATATTTTAAAAACCTACCATAAATGTTAAACCTTTAGATTTTACCACATACCAATTGAATCTTACTCTAGCGATACATTACTTTTCTGGCTATCTGATACAATGGTCCGTATCGCACATTCCGTACATGTGCGATACAACATTCAGTATCACCATAGTAGTTGGAATCAACTTTCAGGGTAATTCCATTTTCCGACAACAAAAATATAACGTCATGAATACGTGTGAATTTTTCCTGTATGACGTCATTATTCAGTTGGGAGAATTGATTTGGAAAGTGGGAGAAAAGTTGTAAATCCATGAGTCATAGTTAATGTTAACGGTAAGACAGAATGTTTTAGCGAGTCTAACGAAATGCAAGAACTAACTGCATTTAACCTAACGTTTATTTAATAAGTCGATTCGCCAACCAATATTTTCATTTAAAGCCATTGTATTCTTTCCAGGGAAAAAACCAAAATGATGTAATAAGCATATTGAAGGTTTTTTATTTTTTGGTTTAAAAGTGCATTTGTTTGCAGATAAACCATCATTCAAATTTATCATAGATTTGTTCTATATCATTAATTTATTAGAGGCTTTTTTGTGTAAAATATTTATTCAAGATTAGACAGAAACTAGAGAAATTTTCACTGTTAATTTTTGTAAAATATTCCTAGACATTGTTCACGAAAATAGGTTGACCTGGCTAATCGACAGTCAAATACAAAAGCTGTGTAAAAGAATAACATCCTCAGTTAAATACGTGAACTTTCACAATGGAAGTAGCTTGTAATTATTTAGTTCCTTTTCTGAAAAAAACCTTAAGATATCAATAATCAGTTTTTCACTAACAAACTTCTTTCATTTGTTATTATATATATATATATATATATATATATATATATATATATATATATATATATATTATATATATAAAGTTTAATTTTTTTAAGTTTTTTATTTTTGATTTCAGCAATATGCATGTGTAGTACGTACATGTATCACTTTCATCAATTCAATTAATTTCAAACGAAGATTGCAAACATGCCAACACATCAAAGAGGTACAACTCACACTAATTGCGCGAGACTGCGCTTTAAAATATAAATGACGATGGCTTCAAGTTGATGGAGAGGCAAGATTATCTGGACCAAAATGAGTCATCCGAGTTCGAAGCGGAATGTTAACCCGTACAAAAATTTCAATTAAAAACACGTTGTTACCACTATCAACAATCCATCAACTTACAATAGCCAAAAATAAATCGGATCCAGCTGTTACCCAACCGTTGATGTTCCTGTACTTGAGTGGGGAAATTTCCCTATCATCAGCGTAATATATCCATAAATATGATATGATGCGCTTGCAGGTTCACAAAACCTAAATTCGCTGCTGTCATCACGATCATCATTTATGACCGCAGATCTTAAAACTAATCCTACATATTCAACTATTTTAACGTTTTTAATAAAGACAACAAATGACACCGTTTACGTCAAGTTAGACAAATACAGCGGCAGACTGAATATTTGACCTAGTTGTAAGGAAACCGACGTCAGCTGTTTCTAAGGGGTACTGACGTATGACTTATGCGTTTAAAAAAATTTGTCTATGAGATCATAGACTAAAAAAAATTACAATGCTGGACTGTTTAAAAATTTAATTATTTTTATTTATTTATTTTATTTTATTTTATTTTATTTTATTTTATTATTTATTTTTTTGAGAATAATAATTTTAAAAATCGTACATCATAGTTTATAAAGCAAAAACAACAGATAAGACGGTGTGATATCTCAGACATTGAGAATAGTGTTAAATACAAGTTTATTTTATATCATTTGTATTTTTGTACTTCATTTAGGCAAATAATGTAATATATATATAGTTATTTGTCTGTCTAAAAACTAGTTATTTTGTTTAATGTAAGAAAAGAGAATTTAAAAAAAAAAAAACAGTATTACTTAAGTGATCACTGTATATGGGCAAATTAGTCTAATGCCTCAATTATAATAGTCTCGAAAGGGTGCATTTGTTTCACAGTTCATACGGTAGGTAAACCTTGTTCCTACTACAGAAACTTTACATAATGAAGCAAGCTGCTTACAATTACATGTTGACTAAGATATATTGCAAGTCTAGACCTTATAATGATAAGTATCATGTCGCTTTATTTTAAACTGTCTTCAAGATATTTTGCGTTCTATGGTTCCATTTCTCTTCCTTTTTTAATTTTCCCGCATGGCAGGAGTGGCAAGACGGAATGTGCATTTCCATTCTGACATAGAGCCTTATTTCTTTAGTCGAAGTCCACGTGTTTTGTTATATTCAATAGTTTTTATTATTTGTTTTGTAAACATGCTCGTTGTAAGTTCGTGTTTGATTTTCTAATTCGCAATGAAAAAGGTCTTTTGTGGTCAGTTGTGTGGTCTTATATGCCTTTTATGGTGCATAATTTAGTATGCAGACAATATAAAAACGAAAGTTAATGCATCGCTAATAAAACTACATTGACAGGACGGAATGTCACCTATAAGCCAACTATAAGCTATGCTTATAGGGGCTTATAGATTGGCTTATAGGAGCTTATAGGTTGATTATAGGTAGCTTATAGCACGTCTGTCTATAAGCCTCCTATAAGCCACCTTTAAGCATGGCTTATTGGCATTCAAAATATAAGCCATCTTTAAGCCATGATTATAGATGACTTATAGGTGGATATATATATATATATATATATATATATATATATATATATATATATATATTTAAAATAGTGCAGTTTTAAAATGAACTTAAAAGACAGGTGGACTTTATAAAGAGGGTAATCTTTTTGAGTGAGAAAACTTATATTGTTACTATCGAAAAAAGAACGAAAAGTATGTAGTTCCTATTAAATACATATATGATATATATTTATATATAATTTTCAGTGCATTTTCATCTTTACTCATATAGTAAATTTCTTAATGACTTTCTAGCCATTCGCTATCTATACGCCATCTTTAAGTAATAACACAAAGTTTTTAAAAATGATGTTTTGTATAAACTTTGTAATTTACACGTTTCATAGTGTTTCTAGAAAAATAATTGCATTTATACGTAAATGGAAATTCATCTTTTTGCTAACTTAGTAATCGGTATGAGCCTTTGATCTACCAACTATGAAGTGTACACCGTCCAATGACAATATATTTTATTAAGATGCCACTTCCGCATGTGTTTTTTTTTAAAAATTCTCTTTTATTACAGACATCTATATAGCTAAATACTGATCATTCCGGACATCCGGACATTTCAAGTAAAAGAATTGTTAGCCTCCTTAGATACTGTAAAATAGCAAAGTAAATAGTACGAATGCACTATCATTTATTATTGTAGTGTGCTTTTTAGTTTTAATTAAAATTGTAGTCATAACTAATTAAAATTTGATTATTTGACTGAAATAAATAATTATTCATATAACAAAAGACATGTTTGTCTGTCAGTGTAAATTTGTTGAACTTTTTCCAGTATTTATAGCACTAGAAATGTGAGGCAATTTAAGTTTATTAAAGAATTTCAATGATTTAAAAACAATATTGTTAAATAAGAACATCTAGATTTAAATCAATTTAAATTTAAGCAAAAGTTATTTTTTTCCGTCAGCAAGTCGGGTCGGTTCTAGGATTAATCGTTTCAAGTCAATCTGGTGTCAATTTGATATTTTTATATTGTACGACAGTTCTTCCCACGTATTTTCTCAACATCCCAAAATAAAAATTACATATTACATTGACAAGTTTATCACTGTATTGATACCTGTCAATCAATTTAGCAAATTGCAGGGTAAGATTCTGATGATTACAGTTGATGGAATGTGTCTAATAAACAGGATGTTCGCCGACTTAGATTATTGATAATCTTTTAATTACTCGCATGTTAGATTATTTTGTAAATTCAGTGTACAAAAAATGTCAAATGGTTGAAATGTTATAATTTTATTTCAATTAATAAACTGAATGACACGAGAATTACAATACAATAAGTACTATTAAATGTAAAAAATATTATTATTATTATTATTATTATTTTATAATAATAATAATAATAATAATAATAATAACTAGAGATTGTAACTGGGATACCAGTTACGTATGATTCCCCACCATCCATAATCTATATATTGTCTAAAATATACACCTGCTGATGGACTGATCTCGAGATGGATTGATAGTATCCATTACTAGTAATCGAAAGCTGACTAAGAGAAAGGGCGGAAGACAAGTAAATTTAAAGTTAACATCGAATTGTACAATTATAATTCGAGCAGTAATCATTTTAATATATATTTTCATTCCCTCATACCCCATTGTTTCAACAATGTTTTTTGTTAAAAGAAACCAATTGATCACGGGAGTCCGAATCTGCATGTATAAATTTATAATTCGAAATGTATGTAAATTATACAAGTTTAATAGATCAGAATCATGCGTTCTGTCTTCTGACATAGGTCCTATCCATTAAATTGGCAATTCTATTAGCTGGTGTATTTTGATTGGACAGGTATTCAACTTTGATTGATAGCAAATCTATTTCACGAACTGTGAGGTGTTTAACCAACAAATTTGATTGACGTGTGTCATGACTGTGAATTAGCCATAACCTACATATTAATGGATAATTGACAAAGAGATTAAAGCAATTATCCATATCAAAACATGTACATGTAATAATGCTATTGAATTTGTTTACAATTCTTTGAATAGGAATTTAATCCTGTAAACTTGCCTTAAGAAATGAAATCAAGTATGCCATAAGATAGTGTTTCTTGACTGAGGGTGGGTGTTAAGAATTCTGGCTTCCCACCCCTACCCTCTCTTGAAAATGATTTCCTGGAGGTTTTTATCACTCTTTTCAAAAGTCCATAATGAACAAGAAAATATACAGATGAGTGGAAAGGATTTTAACTATTTTAAAGCTATACATGTACATAGCACCACCCACAGTGGGAAATGACCTTAGGTGCCCTTTATTAATATCACTCTATTCAACTTTTCATAAGGAACCAGAAAATACATAAATTAGGGGTGGGGATTTCAATAGTTTAAAATTAATTTAGCACCACCCAGCCCTACCCTTCAGTGGGAAAGGACCTTAGGTGTCTTTGATTAGTGTCATTCTTTTCATTTTATCATTAGGAACCAGAAAATATATACTTTAGGGATGGGGATCTCATTAGTTTATGAGTTATGACAAAGCCCTATATATGGTTTTATAGCACACCACAAAGTGTTTAAGGAAAAGTTGGTGATTTTTGTTTTTAAGATCCCATCTTCCGTCCCTCACCCAATAAATACCCATGAATGTAAAACTTTAATGGTGCAGGAACCTATCCTAAAATTTTGAACGAGATTGAATGATGCGTTTAACTTGTTTGGCAGTGCTGATAAAAATTTGATATATTTTTAACAATTTAATACATAGTAACTGAGAATTTATTAAGAACAAATTATGTATGTGAGAAAGAGGTTAGTCACTTAATTAACATTTAGCTCATTAACATTCAATCATTTTTGTTTAGTGCTTAACTGTATACATTAATTCAGATTACCCATTTTTATCGGGCGCTCATATATCTGAGAAACTGAATAAGAAAGAAGAAGATTCTGTAAGAGTTATCTATCTTTGTACGTATTGGACAGAAAGATGTTTCGAATTAAATTACGCAATTTACACGCACCGACCGCTGAGCCGTCGAGATAGAAAAAAATTTGATCATTCATCCATATCTACCAAGATAGCAGATTGTTGGTACCAAATTTCATCGAAACCCATCATACCGTTTCCGAGTTCTGCACCGGACAATTTTAAGGAAGAAAAAAAATTATAAAAATAATAATAAGAAGAAGAACGAAAACAATATGATTCCCCACCTTTGGGTGGGGAATCATAATAAACTGAATGACACGAGAATTACAATACAATAAGTACTATTAAATGTAAAAAATATTATTATTATTATTATTATTATTTTATAATAATAATAATAATAATAATAATAATAATAATAATAATAATAATAATAATATTATTATTATTATTATTATTATTATTATTATTATTATTATTATTATTATTATAATTAATGCCATGTGAGACATATTTTTGAATGTCGTGAAGATCATAAAAAGTAAGGAAATGTTCATATTATTAGTTACACAAATATTTAAAATTCGATTGCCATTTAATTAATTAATTTATTTATTTATTTATTTATTTATTTTACTTAATTATTTATTCAAATATTTATTTATTTTATTAATTTATCTAAAAAACAAATAAAAGTATTATTTATCTATTTACATTTTATTTATTTATTTATTTATTTATTTATTTATTTATTTATTTATTTATTTATTTATTTATTTATTCATCTATTAAACCAATACAATTATTATTTTTAATAACTTAATTAATTAATTGACTACAATGTGTATACTAGTATTGTGTTAAATTTATAAAACAGGTAATTAATTATAATTTTCCATGTTAAGAAATACAATGTATTAAAATCAATTAAATAACATTTTATAATTTTCTTTACCCTTTTGTATGTTTAATGTTTGAATCATAGTTTGACTTATGATTCATGAGAGAGAGAGAGAGAGAGAGAGAGAGAGAGAGAGAGAGAGAGAGAGAGAGAAGAGAGAGAGAGAGGAGAGAGAGAGAGAGAGAGAGAGAGAGAGAGATGAGTTAAGATGAACAGTTTTGATTGGTGGATTGAAATAGAGGCTAATTTATGGACCAATCACATCCTTTGGATTTGTTCAAAATCAGTATCATCAACTAGAAGAAAATAACATCTTCAGGACAAACAGCTTTGCAAAATGTTGTAAGTTTCTTTTTTTATATTATGGATTATACTATTATAAGAAAATAAGCATCGTTTGCAGCACATATTATATCATTAATCAATAATGTTTTCACATTTTACAGTCTGTATAATTTTTATACAACTTAATAAAAATGTTTCATCTAGAAAAAATTGGTAGCCATCTTGGATTTTGAAATAATTTTTATGCTGACGTCTTTGTCTTTGAAATATGGCTCTTACTTTAAGAAATTTGTCTTTGTTATTGTGAAAAGCTACACATACATGAAAGGTTATATCAGATTTGTTCACATTTTGTTCATCTTATAATTCTCTTTTAACCAATATTCTTTGGTTTCACAAGGGTCCCTAGAATTTTAGGTTTTTACGTGAGCTTTTAAAAATTAATAAATTGATAAATAAATAAATAGGTGAGCTTTTAAAAATTAATAAATTAATAAATAAATAAATAGAACTAACTAACTAACTAAATAAATAAATAATATTAAATAAAAGGCTAATGCCTTTTATTTAATAATTTATTAATTATCGCTGTATGTGTAGGATACAAATCTATCTATCTATCTATCAAGAACATGTTCTAAGTTGTTTTTTTTTACGTCACAATACATGGTAATAAGGGTTATTATAGAAATAATGAAATTGTGTAGAAATAAATAAGGATATAATAATGATGAAAGAAACCAAATGATAATGAATAAGAAAACAAAATTCCAACTAAAATCAGAAAAAATGATTTTAATAATAATAATAATAATAATAATAATAATAAAAATAATAATAATAATAATAATAATATTATTATTATTATTATTATTATTATTATTATTATTATTATTATTATTATTATTATTATTATTATTATTATAAAACATGGGATATTCGCGGAACTCGACCAGGTTTTCTTGAGAATTACATGGTATAAAATCAGTGTTTTGTTAAAGAGGTATACATGGGTATCATTTTATCAGAGGCGGGGTATTTCTTTCATAGGGATGGAGTTGACTAGTTTTATTTATTGTAAATTATTATATCTCACATGGGAAGTCAGCAACACTAAACTCCAGCAGACAGAAAATATTTTGAGGGTTGTCCAAATTTGCCGTGTCACTTCTAAAATAAAAGCATGACAGATACAAAGAACGAATTTTAGTTTATCGGCACCAAGTCAATTTGACACCTAGTCATTTCGGCACCTGACAAGTTATTTCGGTCCTGGGTCAATTCGGCGCCGGCAATAGGTCATTATGGCAACTTTTCCGAAACATTGGCTAAGACCACAGGGACTCGTAATTAACAACAACCACAAAAAAGTAAAATGAAATAAAACTACTATCTAGGTAGCACAAAAAGAGGCAAGAAGATGTACTCGGTCTAATCTTTATTTCACAAACTTAATTTTCCCTTTATTACCATTTCAAACTCATTTTTCCCAACACAAAACTTATTTTTCTTCCGTTTTGTGACCAAAATATTTCTGAGCTACTGTTTTATTCGTTGAGGTCTTAGATGAACAGAACGTATCAAAAGTGGCACTGGTTTCAGTCGGAATTGCCTCTCGGAATCTAATTCACACACACACACACACACACACACACACACACACACACACACACTCTCTCTCTCTCTCTCTCTCTCTCTCTCTCTCTCTCTCTCTCTCTCTCTCTCTCTCTCTCTCTCTCTCTTTCTCTCTTTCTCTCATAACACAAGGTGTTCAACTATTTTAATTTTTGACCCACCTTGGTTCAGTCGTTTTTTTTCTATTTATTAGTTGGCAATGATAATCATAAATAAATATCTCTTACACCTTCATGCATTGCTCCACAAAATGGTTCATGTCGGAACTGCCGCCGCTGTCTCAACTATATAACACGAGTTAACTGGAGACAGTCATAAAATCTTTATCTCCGAGATTAATAACTTATGTCGGGAAAATCAAACACATCAAACACAATCCACTCACTAACTCTTGTTTGTGATTCAATAAATGCTTCTGTTAAGTTTTAATCCACTATATGCAAACTTTAGTCTTAGTTAATTATTTATTTTTTCATTGTTTTTAGACTAAAAAGAACTGGTGATTTATAAAGGACAAAAAAGAAGTGAAGCTGACTGGGTGAAAGAGAAAGTAGTGAAGATGATAAGAAATGTAGAAATTGTGTCATCGGAGTTAAATTTGCAGAAAAAAAGAATGGAAAGCAATTTAGTATGAAAAGTTAACAATTTCAGAAATTACCGTGCAAATATTATGTTATAGTCATAACCAAGGGTTCAACACAAGGGAATTCCAGATTCCAGTAGTATTTTATTACATAATTTGAATGACTGTTTGATAGTGACAACTGAAATATTAATTTGAGTGCCTAGGATACAAATCTAGACATTTAGAACAAAGTCAATTTTACCTTAAATATTGTATATTCAGCAAAGTTTTTCCGTACACCTGAGATTGATGTCAAACTGTAATTTCTTAGATTTGTGTGTAAATTTTTAACTTCAGACTGAGATTGTTAACAAATATTTTAAGTAAATAAAGTTTCATTACCTTTGTATTTTAAAAGCTTGTCTTCGAAAATATTTGAGCTTACCGAATATATTCAAATTTATCGAATTGTAAAATTATATATATCAGTATTTTTATTAATTGAAGGTGGTATGAAAATCACATGATGGTACAAAAGAAAAACATTAATGATAAAAGGTTGCTAAATAGTACTGTTCGGATCATAGAGGAATCTGATAAAACATACAATAATGAAAGATTGTGTAAAGATGGGAAACGTCATTATACTGGTATAAGAAAGGCATAGGACATGATTTTGCTGATATAATAAATGCATGAATAGCATGGTTAAAATCTGCTGAGCTCTATAATACTGATAGATTGATTAAAGAGTTAGATTTGGATTTTTATATCAATTGGAACTTTGATTCATTAATTCATAACACGGAGCAGTTTAAGACAAGCTATAAGTTTTTACATATCTTCCTAAAGTATCATTTTTATGCTTACATGATTGGTTTTTTCTATATCTGTTTTTTGCATTATATAAACAAGAGTGGTCTAAAGCGAGCGTTTACGAGTCACGGTGTGTCTCACCGCCTGGGTTCGAATCCCACTCTGGACAAATCCTAGTGTGAGGAAGTTTGTCAGTTCACTTGCCGAAAGTCAGTGGTTTTCTCCAGGCACTCCGGTTTCCTCCACCATCCCAGAACTGACCCCCTCAAAATAAGTGAAATAATCTTGGTTGGGGCATAAAACACTATATCTCTTTCCACTCCACTCCGTCATATAAACCATTCAAGAAAACATTTACAGTAATGATCCATACTCTATGTGAGTATACATCAAAATATGCATATAAGTGTTTAGTTGTAAACAATGTTGATCTAAGCCAAATATTAGATTGGTATTAGATTGATAATTATCTTATTTAATACTACTAAAACAATTATTTCCATACAAATTTCACTGAAAGCGAAAAATTTTAAAAATATACTTGGAGCATTTAATGCACGTGTATGATTTTTAAAAAATTGTTACGTTAGGTTTTAAAGGCTTATAGATGGCTTATAGAATGTGTTGTAAACGACTTCACCTTTTAAATTTAGGAATGCTTATAGAAGGCTTATAGATGGCTTATAGATGGCTTATATTTTGAATGCCAATAAGCCATCTATAAGCCTGGCTTATAGATGGCTTATAGGTCATCTATAAGCAGCTTATAGATGGCTTATAGACTCCTATAAGCCAGCTATAAGCCACCTTTAATCCACCTATAAGCTGGCTTATAGACAGGTTTTCGTCCTGTGATTGTCCGTTGTTTGCTTTTAAGACATATAGAATATGGCATAAACATTTTACTTGATGCTTGCTAATAGGTAGGGTGGTTAAAAGTACTTAAACCACATTAGTGTTTATTTATTTCCATGCCTTTTTCAAAGTAAAGATTTCTATAATCCTTAATTTAAATATATATATTTCTTGATTTGCGTTGTGTATTCCTTAAACGATAACTTCGTTAACAATTGCTAAATACATGATATTATATTGACTTGCTATCCCCTGCTTCCAATGTCATTTATGTGTCACTATTCTTTTTATTTATTTGGATACAAGTAAATAGTAATACATATTTGTGTTTTTATGACAAAATATAACGTTTTTAGGTTTTTTTGTTATATAGTTATTATGAAACCATTTGACTCTTTCATTCAGACTACGCATTAGGTTTCCAAAACACATCATGCGGCCAAGTGTGGCTAGCATTCTCTGATAACTTTTCTAAAGTCTGAAAATTAATTGGAGTAAAGTTTCTTTCTTTAAAAAACTTTATAATCTCCCATCTAGTGTCTTGGTTCTTAAATAAAATCCATTCTACCAGAACCCCCCTTACATCAACTGTTTCAAAAAACTTTCGACCCTTATCTAGGACCTTAAATTCATGTCCCTCAGTGTCAATCTTGATAAAAGTCTTTCTATTAATAAATCCAGGTAGGTCTAAAATATCATCTAATGTTGCTGTCATTACAGTTTCTTTAAACAAAGGTTTTTTCTGTTTAGAATCGTTTTTGTCTACAACGAATGAGCAACCTTGATTTCCAAAATTACCAAGTTTTACGTTTTTCCTTTCATTTGACATGGCTGTGTGTAAAATGGTTACCTGATCAGTAAAATTCCCATCCAAGACCGAATTACACAATCTTTTAATGTTACTATGCAATGGTTCAACAATAATGACATGTTTTCCACATTTGGCGACAGAAAGAGCAATTACCCCAAGGTTAGCACCTATATCAATAAATTGCGCTGTGGGTTCTATAGCGAGTGATTTACACATTAATTCACTGACTTCTGGTTGAAATGTTCCTGCAGATCGAACAATAGAGCTTACGCCAGTATCTTCTTTAAGTTCGTAGATATATATAGGCGTATTCCCAGCAGGAGTGCGTAATACTGTCTTTGGAAATTTTTGACTCCTTGGACATAATGACGGATCATAAATCCATTTGTCAGAGATTCGAAAATAAATCTTTAAAGATGGATCACCTCGGTTTTCAAAAAAGACCGTCTTTGTTGTTTCTTTTTTTAACATTACAAATACAACCAATCCACAAAACATAAGCAAAATACAGAAAATGATAATGTTTCTGTTCATGTTTGATTTTGTTTTTTTCTGAAAATAGAAGAAAATAATGATAAGAAATAATTTCTTAAAAAACATTTCCATTCTCTATAAAGTAATTAAATATAAGTAATTGTAATTAATCGACGATAATTAACATACGCAATAGTTTTTTTATAGCTTTAAAACAAAATTAGCATTCGATAACAATGTTTATTGAGTTTTTCAAGGCTTAACTGGCATAAGTTTTTAATTTATCAAAACCTTCTGTTTTTAAGATTTGTACAATTGAAATTAACGCAAGCGTTATATTTAAAACAGACGAGCATATTGAGGACGCTTTTACTATCGTTAAAAGAAAATTCTAACAGTCAATGAAACTGAAATCAAAAGAAAATCAGGGCATATATATTTATTGCATTTTAAATGTATATTGATTAGCTAATATAATTTCGTATGCATATAATTTGTATAAAGTGTTTGTATTCTGCTGAGCGATTTTGCAAACACTTCTAAGCGCAACTACCAAACAGCAGGAGAATCAAACAATTGTTGGAGCGAAGGCAATTTTAATTTATTTTGCTCTTACAAACATGAAAGAAATACTTCCCTGAATGTTTTTGATAAAAAACGTTTTACAAATTTATCATTAAGGATTTTACTTGAACAAAAAATTCATATATTTACTAGTATTGAAATGAATGTAAAATTAAAAAACAGATAATGAATCATAGCAAAATATTATCAAGTGTATTCATCAATATTTAAAATTTAAAACTAAGGAATTTACACATTATGCATATGTATCAACATCAATTTCTGAAATTAAATTTCTTATGAAACACCAAATCTAAAGGAGGACGTATATAAATGATAAGTATAATTCTATCTTGTTTACACGTGTTTTCTCGTTGATATTTGCTATATCTATAGACTAAATGGTGGAATAAACCGTTGAATGTAAAATGCTGTTTACACAAAATTAGCATTCTTTTATCTATTTGTAGTAACGAGTCCTTTAGATTTTGTTGATAAATTCTTATAAAAGTTCATTTCGGGCATAAGAAGATCAATTTATCTGTCCTGTTTTTTGTCAGTGAGCACTGATGGAAAACTAAAGAATTTTAGTACACTCATCCTCAAGGTCGCAAATTAATATCGTATACCGATCAGTCCATTATAGTGGTACCGAATCAGCAGGGGCCTACAGCAAATAAAAAAATTGAATTGCAATTAACGGGCTCAAACCCACAGTTTGAGACAACTTGAGTTTGAAAGCTAACGTCTAAATTAACCGGCAGTCTGGGCTCTAAAAGAACTATTCGGGTTACCTGAAAAAGAATACATCAATAAAAACAATATGGACTTAGAATACAGAATAGGAATAACATGGCACTAACGGCAAAATATGTATAAAATGTATTAATAAATATTTTGAATCATACACTCCAAACAAGGAAAAGATAGAAAAAAGTTTAAGAATAAAGAAACTCAAAAAAGATTGTCAGACATAGCAAACTCAAAGCCATCTTTTAAATTTTATTACGTTGGAAATAAATATATTTAATTGAGCTGGGATATTTTAAGGAATGTCCTTTAAATAAAAACAAGAACTATATCTAAAGGACATTTAACCCCCCGCTCCCAGTTGTTGGCGGAGAAATTTGATCGTAAACGATGCCTGTCATCTTTGTATAGATTCTTAATATATGTGCATAGTTTCAAGAAATTATATTATTCATAAATAATAAATTTCGGACAAATTGTATGTACGGCCAAATTGTTAGTGTGAAAAATTATAAGTCTCGAAATGGCAATAAATACACAAAAATCACCCGATCAAACTAACCATTGCAGGTGAACAAGTTCTTAAGATGCCTTACGTAGTTGCATAGTTTTAGAAAAAATGGATCATATATAATTAAATAAAAATATTCGATTAACTGTTGGGAGTTATCAGTTTGCTTTTGTATGAAAAAGCGTATAAAGTATAAAAAAAATATTCACGAAAAACGCTACGAAGAATGATTGATCAAAGAAGTACTAGAGATTATGGAAAATTCATTGCAAAAGGCAAAACAAAATAGCTTCGATTTTTAAACTATAAATTTGAAGGAATATAAGTTTGGTAATGCTGCCAAAAAGCAAGGTGTGAATTAATAAAAATTGACTGATTTATATTTGTTATCCTTAATGTTTTGAAAAAAAAAATAAAAATTGGTACATGTATTAAATTTTTTTTCTCAAATTGTAAAATAGAACATGCTGTAGTGATATTTTAATCCTCATTATAAATGATACAAACAAAATGATATATATTTATATATGTTACTAGACATTTGAAATATGTTGTTATTTAATCAACTCATGTATATAAACCTCTCAAAGAATATTGTTTACATAAGCGTTTTATGCAAAATTTTAAAAAATGTTCCCAACAAATGAAATAAAAACATTTCTTTTTCATCTGTTCATATTGATTATGTCAAACAGTAGCAGTTAATCTATTGGCTTTCACCAAAGATTAAAATCAAAGGATTAACTTGGACAGCGTATGGTCAGGCCAAGCTTTAAAAACTTATTGCAGTTATAATACAAACATGCCTATTTCATGTCAAAGGTTAAACAAAATATGATTTGCAGTTCAACGAATTTTTTGGACCACTAAAAATGTCTAAAAAGTTACTCATTTCAACTGTAATTTCTCTTAGTGAACCTTCATGATTTCTATTTTCTTTCAAATGAAAGTTACGTGAAAATACTTCATGTGAATTAAATTTTGATCTATGAAGCCCTATTTGAGTTAAGCTAATTAAATCCTAGTGAAACTAAACATGATTTACAATCCAAGGAATGATTTTCTGAAATGTGCACATCTGGCACATCAACATTAAGCAGGTATTTGTTATATATTTACTACCCCTGAGCGGGTACCGCTGCTGGTGGAGTAAAACTCCCCAAGGGTATTTATAACTCAGTAGGCAGTACTTTGTGCTGTCAGAAAAACACCATTTAGCAAAATTTTTAGCCGCCTTAATTTTTGAAATTAATTTAAAACTAAGGTCTGTTCCCTCATGCAAAAATATATATTAGGAGTAATAATAATGATAAAAATAAAAATTAATTAATAAATAATGAAGGTTGATATTTATTATTTCATGTAAATTAATCTTGATATTTAACCGCTGTAATCTCAGGTTGGAGCCTTTTCGTATTATCGCTTTCTCATAGCAGTAACTATTTAATGATCTTAATTTTCTAACCCCCTAAAATAACCATTGTGATATAAGCAGTCATACAAAGAAAACAATAACTTTTTGAATTTGCAATTCCATTTAAAAAATGCATGTTTTAAGGGAACGGTTACCTTTTACATTCATGATTATGATTCGTGATCGGTTACATATTTTGTACAGATATTTAAACTTTGATTATTCATGAATTATTTTCTATTAAAACTTGATTTTCAACTATAGGATTTTTCAAAATTATGACAAACTATTTATGCATATCAAAGAAACTTTGGTGTGTCCGAGAACTTCAGTATATACCATTATACGGAAATTGAGAGCCTTGATTTAATGAAAGAATCTTGACGTCATTGACTGTCATTGAATTTCATAAATCTCTCTCTCTCTCTCTCTCTCTCTCTCTCTCTCTCTCTCTCTCTCTCTCTCTCTCTCTCTCCAATTCTTTTTAATTGACTGATATTTCTCTAGAAATGTTCCGTTCGTTTTTTTTCCGTCAAAAGCAAAATCGTGTTCAGTATAAGAGAATAAGAGACATTTTCGTGACTCAGATAGTCATTTTTCCTTTGACCGGGGTTGCAGATATTTTTCAGTTTACGATCCTCCTTACCGAAGTATATGTTACATACTGCTTGAAAAGTAATCAACAAACTATTTCATTAAATCACACATTGATTTTATGGCAGCCTAGAGGAACGTAAATTCAAATATTATAGTATATAGGACAGAACTAGTGTAATATTTTTCCTGAGGAAAAAAAATTAATGTCAAAATTGCTGTAACATCTTCAATCAAAAGGAAAATTTATTAACATTTCCAGTTCTTCCTAGTTTATCTATACATCTTTATAACTTTTCGTAAAATATTAAATAGTGCAAAAGGTGTTTTCGTACCTCGCAGAGCTAAGTTCACAAATGTTCAAAAACAGATGACTGTATTTATAAATCAGTGGTATAAAGGTAGGTTTTACAGTTTTCATAGTTATTTTTATAATTTTTTAACATTTTGTTCTTATTATGCCATGTGTGGAATACAAAGAAATAAGAATATCGATCATGTGTGCTGTTTGATAAATGTTTTAGGATGCCAAGGTCAGTTGAACTTTGTTTTTTACTTTTTTATATATATATAACACAAATACCAGTTAAATTTTGAGGTGCCAGAGGTGCATATTTCGGAAATGCATTCCTCATCAGTGGTACAAGACCAAAGAATTTGATAGATAAAAAACCTCAGCCAAACAGTTGAAAGTTAATGAATCTAAAATTCCAAAATTATATAAATCCCAATCCTGCTAAGGAATGCTTTGCATGGGGAATAAACCTTACTTTTGAATAAATTTTGAAATTTAAGACGGCTGAAAATTTTGATAAATGGTACATTTGACAAATTACCAAATATGCCAAAAAAATTGAAAACATTGGTCTATTTTTAGGTTCAGGTGTTTCTTTGCGATAAAATAAAAAAATTTAATTTATCATCAATTTTCGTCAAGCAAAGTAGCTATACTGTTTTTATAAATTAAATTCTTTATTTTTCGAACATTTATGTCTCAATTTATCAATAAATGTGACTTGTTTAGGATTAAGCATTCGCTATTGACGTCGGTCAAAGAAAAAACTATTATACTGACTAGATATTGACTGACCCAATATGAAATTTTTTAGGTCACTAGTTGACAAGAATATTCGAAAAATTAAATAAAAACTGTCATATGGGGTTTTTACTGTAGTATTTAAAATAAAATACATAATTTAATAATTACCACTTTTATATACAATCGCCCATCTCTTATATTTTACAAATGCGTTTTACCGCGTCAGGTGTATATTTTAGTGGACAAAATCATCGGGTTTTTACAAAGTTATATTAAAGCCACATTTTATGGTCGAACTATACTCGTATTTCTCATCTTTTTGGTTGGTATTTTTCATCGATTTTGTACAAGCGATACACTGATGTTTGTTGTCTGTATAATTTACTGCCCTTAAGTAAGTAACAGGGAATGACAAAAGATATTTTCAATTTTTTTAAATACCAAAATCCAAAATGACCAAATTGCAGCTATATTTTAGTATTGAATTTCTTCATTTATGTACGGTTAATGGTCAAAGAAATATTTATAATGAAGAAACTGGGTAAACACAAATCATTTTAATAAGTCAACTTGATGATAAATGTATCTACTGATTAACTGGAAAATTTTGCACTTTGAATATCATTCAGATGTATACTGAAAAGCTGCAGACCCTTCGAACTTATTTAAACATATAAAACTTGAATAACAGTAGATAAAAGCAAAAACACAAATATTTACTTTATCCGAAAATGTATTCTAAGTATTAACTAAATATTAATGTCATGACATTTATAGAATATCTAGGTTCAATATACAGAAAATCACTTGCTTTCGATCAGTTTTATTTGCACTTAACAATTAAAGGGACCAACATTATCAAAGGAAGTATTATAAACTTAATTATTTTGTCTATAAAATGCCCTTATCAACATGGATAAAGATGTAAACGTGTATCACACAATCACAAACGAAATTGTAAACAAAAAATGAGAATTAAAACGTCAAACGCATGGTATTAAGATTCTATGCCGCATCCGATACAAAAGCAGTACAACTCATTAATATCTGCTGTGTCAATCATAAAATAAAAACTAATAATCAATAAAACCATCAACGGGCTAAACATAGGAAATTAGTGATGAAAGTCTGGTAATCTTGACTGGTGCGTAAAAAATAATTTTACTCCTCTCGAAAACCAATGTGTCAATTTAAATGAAATGTGTTTTGCATGAAACTTGTTTAATGTAGATACCAAACTGGCAAACACAAGACCAACCCCCTCCTTTTAGGATCTTAAAGGATCCTTAAAGATCCTTAAATATGCCCTTAAAGATCCTTAAAGGAAACCTTAAAGCCTCCTTAAAGCCATTCTATCTTTAAGGATCTTCAAGGGACTTTAAAGAACTCTTTAAGGACATATTTAAGGATCTTTAAGGATCCTTCAAGATCCTTTATGAAACTGAAATTTTAAGGATCTTTAAGGAGGCTTTAAGGATTCTTAAAGATGTGTCATCATGAAAAATTCGATTTTTTTAATTATTAATGTAACGATGGCTATTACATTAATTCAGTTAAAAAGTATGATTTGTTTTTGGTATATTTTGAATTTTTATAGTTCATACAACATAGGAAACAAAGATAACGCCTGTCTGAATTCTAGTTTCTACATTAAGTTTTTGTAGAGGAGCCGTATGTCGGTTCAAAATAATACTTGTTTCTTAACTCATAAATGGATTAGATAAAAATGTGCAGTTTTCACAGTACAGGTAAACAACGCGTGTTTTAATCAGATCGGCAGTAAGCATAAGTAATTACCGGTATTTGGTAATTGTATACAGCGGTACTTGTTTGATTATCGATCCCAGGTGATTTCACGCGCGTCTTATGACTTTGATGTGTAGTTTCTTATCTAAGTACGAGATCACTATGGTGTCAAATAACATGTTAAAATGATTACCTAACCCTGAACTCTGGGTGTTGAAAATAAAGGTGTGTTTTTGGAAGTGATTTTAAGAGACAATTTTAATATTAAAATATTAAAAAATATATTAACTAAAGAAAAAAAAGTAATCGCAAAATAATCTAAGCATGTCTTATATTTTATTTTGTTTTGTATTATTTTGTTTTATTTTATTTTATTTTATTTCATTTTATTTTATTTTTTGGGGTATAGTGTTATGCATATATGCAAATAAAGCATAAGAGAGAGAGAGAGAGAGAGAGAGAGAGAGAGAGAGAGAGAGAGAAGAGAGAGAGAGAGAGAGAGAGAGAGAGAGAGAGAGAGCACATTTTAGTGTCTTTGAATTGACATACTAGTATATGTAACTAAATACTGACACATGATGATATCGAATTTCGAATAATTTCGATTCCTAATGAAAAAGAGTTGGTAAAGTAAATATTTAAAACAAAATAAGGACATTAGAGAAAAGGTTATTCTTTTCAAACATGAAAAAGTTATGAAGTGAACATATTGAAGTAAGAAACCAGTCATAGAAGATAACCATTAACTGACAAACTTTACCCAGTTGGATGTGAATTTCTGCAGTCAAGATAGAGTGCAGTGGAATAACAGCGATAACTCTCTCTCTCAATGTATTCACTTACCGATCTTGTTCTGTCTCTCTAAAATAGTTTGCACTGAGCCCCCCCCTCTCTCTCTCTCTCTCTCTCTCTCTCTCTCTCTCTCTCTCTCTCTCTCTCTCTTCTCTTTCTCTCTCTCTCTCTCAGAATATTCAGTCTGCTCTCTCTCTCTCTCTCTCTCTCTCTCTCTCTCTCTCTCTCTCTCTCTCTCTCTCTCTCTCTCTCTTTAAAATATTCAGTTTCCGCTGATCTTCCTCTATCTCTCTTTCCCTCAATGTATTCAGTTCCCGATATCTCTCTCTCTTTCTGCTGACCCTCTCTCTGAAACACAAGAAGATACTCTCTCTTTCTCTCTCTCTCTTTCTCTCTCTCTCTCTCTCTCTCTCTCTCTCTCTCTCTCTCTCTCTCTCTCTCTCTCTCTCTCTCTCTCTCTCTCTCTCTCAGCATATTCAGTTCCTTATATCTCGTTCTTTAAAATATTTAGTTTCCGTTCTCTAAAATATTCAGTATCCGCTACTCTCTCTCTCTCTCTCTCTCTCTCTCTCTCTCTCTCTCTCTCTCTCTCTCTCTCTCTCTCTCTCTCTCTCTCAGCATATTCAGTTCTTTATTTCCTTATATCTCGTTCTTTAAAATATTTAGTTTCCGTTGATGCCTCTTCTCTGTCTCTCCCTCAATGTAATCAGTTCTCTCTCTCTCTCTCTCTCTCTCTCTCTCTCTCTCTCTCTCTCTCTCTCTCTCTCTCTCTCTCTCTCTCTTTCTCTCTCTCTCTCTCTCTCTCTCTCTCTCTCTCTCTCTCTCTCTCTCTCTCTCTCTCTCTCTCTCTCTCTCTCTCTCTCTCGAACTTTGAATTCTTGACTTGCCCGTTAAAAAACAAACAGCTCTCTTTTTCTATATATTCAATTTCTTACTATTATCTCTTTCTGTTTTTATTTCGCAACTTGACGGTGAAAAATAGGTAACCCCCCCCCACACACACACACACACACACCGGGAATTTCTGAATGATATTACTAGTATCTTAGTATATTATGTGTACTGCAGATTCCAGAAAAAAATTTACTGTTAATTTTTTTTTTGTTTGAAAAATAGACTCGGAAAGACCATATTTATTTATTTATTTTATTTTATTTTATTTTATTTTATTTTATTTTATTTTATTTTATTTTATTTTATTTTATTTTACTTTATTTTATTTTATTTTATTTATTTTATTTATTTTATTTTATTTTGTTTTATTTTATTTATTTATCTATCTATTAATCTATTTATTTATTTATTTATTTTGGACATTACGGCCAATTATTTAATAAAAAAGTGTTTGTACAGTTAACATACTGCTTCTTCTGTATCAATTACATCTCTAATTATAACATATAAATAATAATAATTTTCAAGTAAAAAGAGTTAGAAAGATCAGATGTCATCAACATTAATTAATTAAGTGATTAATACACTTGATCATCAAACACCATCTTGCTGATTGATGTTAGATATACTAGTATATTACCGATAAATTTTGGAATGCATTCCTATCAACACATATTTTATCTAATGCAATTAAAATTCTATATATAGATAAAAATGATTACTGCAGCAAATTATATATGAAATTTTTATAAATATAAATAAATCAAATTAATTTTATCCTTTTGTTGTAAGAGATATTTTAAAAGAAATGCAAAATAATTTTCACAAATAAATGAAAAATGTCCACTTTTAGTCACGTGATCTCATTTGCATATTGTTAGAGACATATTTTACAAATATCAACATCAAGATCATCTCTGCCATAGCTACATAGGTAAGGTGATGGGCTCTTAACTTGAGGGACCAGGTTCGATTCCCAGTGAGAGCGGATAACAGATAAAAATTGTAGTTATAAAATTTCTTGAAATTTCTATTTAATTAATTAAAATCCAATTAGACTACAAAATGTAATAAATAAATAAAAATAAAATTAAAGTAATAAATTTAAAAACTTGAGATTAAAAATAATATAAAGAAAATTAATTGATTATCACTTTATTTTTTCAAAATTAATAAATGCTTTATTTTTTTTAAAATAAAATTTTAAAACAGATAATGATAAAAATTATATTTCATTGCTTTTTTTCTAAAAAAAAAGGAAAAATATAAATTTTTCCTTAAAGATCCTTAAAGCCTCCTTAAAGATCCTTAAAATTTCAGTTCCATTAAGGATCTTCTTAAAGGCATATTTAAGGATCCTTAAAGCCCCCTTAAAGGTCCTTAAAGGGACATTTAACGGCAGCTTTAAGGAGGCTTTAAGGATCCTTAAACACGCCTTTTCATCATGTGAAAATTTAATCAACAATGATTATTACAGCAAAAACAGAAAAAATAACATCCAAGCCTAGGTTATTCAGGGCCCTTAAAAAGTTTTATTGCCGTCATCACAATATTGTTGATTAGTATGTTGTTACTATATACAAACTTATACTGGATATATTTGACTAACAATAGTTCTTTGTTCCTTTTATTCTCAAAATTGACTGAATTAATTGGCACCTGACGGGTGTACCAGCCAGACAGGAAGTGCTTACCCTTCCGGAGCACCCGGCTTCACTTCCTTGATGGAAGATCACGTGTATAACTAATTTTACCAGATTTCAAAGTTTTTACTTTGTGTTTGGGATTGTGTTCTGGACAAGGACTGGTATGTTTGTTTTATAAGTGGTTTTTGATAACTGACTCTGTTTCATTTAAAACATAGAATGAATCGAATAGAACAATAAAACTATGTGACATTATGTTTTGTAAGAAAGACTTTTTGAATTGCAATTGTAAAGCATCCATAATTGTAAATGCATTTTGATTGATGCCATAGAGACCACTAATTAGATAAAAAATACGTGAGTACATGTCATTGCATTTGAGTTATAATAGAAATGTGCCAGAAGTTTAACAATGCTAAGCCATAATACAACGTCATAATTTAAAATCTTATTTAAAATTGAGGTTTGTTCCCACATGCAAAGTATTACTTAGCTGGATTTTGATTCATAAAAATTTAGAACCTTGGATTTATTGGTTTTCACCTTTGTGTCTTTTGGTTTTTATCTATCAAACTTTTCGGTCGCTAGTGTCACTGATGAGGAATAATTTTCCGAAATACATATTCACACCTACAAAATGCAATTTTACAGCAAAACTTTTTACAACAATTACAAATTACTAAGACCTTTTGATCTGGCTCAACGTCTTCTTTTTTTTAATTTATTAATGTCCACCGTGAAGTTTTATTCACCTTAAAGTAACTCGGTAAATAGTTTATCTGTTCAATTCAACAATTTATTTACACCAAAATACATGGTAAACACCATTAGTGTGTGCAAAACAACTAGGTAAAAATTAGATAAGTTTTATAGGAGTATTTTACCTTAAATATGCACAGTTGAAATGTCACGAACTGGCGGACAGAATCGAGCGTTTCTTGACCTGTTTTTTTTTCAACACTTTCAGTTTTAGATTACAAACACCAAGTCTGCAAATTTACTTGTTTTCTCTGAGAAGCTTTTCCAAGTCAGTCTCTTTGCTCATGTTTTCTTTCTCCAAGAAAATTTCATGCTCAAAGTCAAATCATTCTTTATTCCCCGATATATAGCAAAAGAAACAACTGTTTGTTTTTTAAAGAATTTGATTATTTAAAACGAACTTTTCCTTTTAAAGTTTATTTACATTCTATATCTTTTATTTTTACGGAAAGGTTCACTAACAACCATATACAACTGCGGCCACAGGATGAAAAACCATTACTTAAAATTGGTGTAATGAAGTTTTTTGACCCGGGTTTAAAAGTGACCCGGGGACTCATATTTCAACGTTGAAATTGAGACCAGCTGTGTTACCATCCTATCTCGTTGAAAACTGAACCGGATCGTGGAATTTTGATCAATCAACCGGGTCTAAATTCAACAGGTTAAAACGGATAATATTTTGACAGTGGTTTACAAAACAAAAAGAATCTAACGTGCATTCTAAAGTTGATTAAGGTAAATTTCAAACTAAGACGGAGAAATGACGACTGAAAGTGGTGGAGTTAAATACATCCAGCAGAAGCAAGACAGCACGACACGATACAGGCTGCGCGTGCATGCTACAGAATTAATGAATGGTTTTATGTTACTGTACAGTAAGAAATCTCGGGAATAAATATTTTAAACATTGTCCTTCTTGTTACAAAAAATTCCTCTGCACAATTAAAATGCATCTTGTGTTAATAAAAATCAAAATGACACATTTTAAGAAATGGATCGATACCCACTTTGAGAAGGTGAGGTTCAACTGCTATTGATTTTTCATCTACTAACCAAACAATAACTTTGACATACTCAAAATTTTGAAATAAACAACTTTCAGTAAACAGGTGTGAAAAATTGCATAAATATTTAGGAAAAATCAGATCATTGTTAAATATTTTGATAAACTCGAACAAATATTGACAAACGAGAGTCAATTATATTTTGTAATCTGATAATTGTATAATTATCAAATGCATACAATTGCACGAAAGCCTAATAGACTCGATTTTAAAAAAAATTGCGTAATTATGCGTAACTTCTCGCGTAATAAAGCCTAACAATGTCACGTAATAACACGTGACTTTCGTTAATTGACGCGTAACTTTCGCGAAAAAAACGCATAACTTTCGACAAGGGGTTAAACATTGACAAGTCGATATAAAAATCTAACAAGTGATAGCAGAAATATACTGTCATTCTGGAATTTTAAAAGACACTCAACCCATGCCGATCACTCAATATCATAATAGCCGTTGCTGTCGGATATACAGTGTATTATGTTATGATTTTCTGATTTCTGTCTAGTTTTATTCGGGATAAGAAACTTATAAACACACACACATACATACACACACACACACACACACACACACACACACACACACACACACACACACACACATCATACTGAACAACATTTAGGTCCTACACAGATCAAAACTGTGTAGTTTGTGGGGAGGGTCAATATTCAACAGAGTCAATTTTCAACGAAATGAGGAGAGAAAAAATTATCAACCTGTTGAAAAATGAACCCAGGTATAAATTTCACGATATTTGGTCTCAATTTTCAACGTTGAAAAATCACCCCGGTTCAATATTCAACATTGAAAAATGAACCTCGGGTCAATTTTCAACCGGGGTCAAAATATTTCATTACAGCGGCATAAATCTCATCTTTACGCCATCCTTACGTATTTCGTAAAGATTCTTAGTGTCCTTCTAGACAAAGGCTGTCTTTACGCCATCATTAAGTAACAGGTAACCGTAAGTAATCGGTATAAGCCTTTGACCTACCAACCGTAAAGTATACCCTGTCCTATATCAGTGTATTTGATTTACAGTCAACATTCCTAAGTGTTTTTTTTTAAATTCTCTTTTATTACACACATCTAAATATAAAGAAAATGTTATAATTTTTTCACCAGAATATTGAAATATAGATGCAATGTCATAATTTTCATTCAATTAACAAATAATAAAAATGTATGACAAGAGAACTACATGAATTAAGAGATTAAGTAAAATGAACTGTAAAAATGATTTATTATTATACTAGTATTATTTGTGTTATGTGCGAAATGTTTTTGAATGTTATGAAGATAAAACATAAAGAAATTATGAAATATTTTATAATTAGTTAAATCAATAGTTACACATTGCATGTATTCTAAATTCATTTTCCATGTATTTATTTATTTATTTATTTATTTATTTATTTATTTATTTATTTATTAATCCATTAATTCATATATAATAATTCATGTAATAATTAATTCATTCGTTCAGTCAGTCAGTAAGTCAGTCAGTTAGTCATTTGTGTACTAAATAATAAATTAATCAATTAATTCATTCATTTATCCTTGTATTAATTAATTGATTTATTAATTAATTATTCCCTTATTCATTTTTGTATCAATTTATTTATTTATCCAATTAACCAATAAAATTTATTTATCTATTTGTTTATTTATTTATTTATTTATTTATTTATTTATTTATTTATTTATTGACGCTCTATTTTTTTTAAATAGTCCATTAAGTAAAAACATTTTACCTCCTATCAGTTATATCAGCGACATTGAAATGGTGGTACAAACTGTTGCTTGTGATGCACTCTCTCTCTCTCTCTCTCTTTCTCTCTCTCTCTCTCTCTCTCTCTCTCTCTCTCTCTCTCTCTCTCTCTCTCTCTCTCTCTCGCTCTCTCTCTCTCTCTTACACACACATTCTAAAATTCACAATCTGACAGCTGTTTTTTAAATGATGATTAATCAGACATGTTCTTTATTGAGTTGTAAACAAGCAAAATCTTCAGTATCATATATGCATATGAAGATGCAATCTACATCCAATAAGCAACAAATGTCACATGTGTCATGATTCTTACTGATAACTAATTAATACCAGGTACAATCAAGATGAAGTCAACATTAGACACATATTCCTGATGCTGTAAAAAGACTTGATGCTATATTTCGATTGATTTATCAAATAGTTAATAAAATAACATTTTCCATGTTAAGAATAGTCTTAACATAATTCAATTTTTAAAATTCTTTCTTTTATTTGATTTTCTTTCTTCACCCTTTTGTCTAGGGTTTGACCAATGTGAATATGAGAGAGAGAGAGAGAGAGAGAGAGAGAGAGAGAGAGAGAGAGAGAGAGAAATATGATGATTTTAGAAAACTCTGAACAGAAACTCATTAAAGTATTAATGAATGTCAGTTCAATTTATGTTAATAGACTCATTAATAATCAAATAACATTACATGTACAATGTAAATGAATTCAATCAATTAGACTACCAATTCAAAAATGCAATGAGCCGTTACAAATTAAAGATGGACTGTTTTGATTAGAGGACTGGAATAGAGGCTAACTGATGGACCAACCACATCTAGTGAATTTTTTCAAACTCATTATCATCAACAACAGGAAAGGACATCCCATGGAAAGTCACAGCTTTTCAAAATGTTGTAAGTTTTTTGTTGTTATTAAGTATTATCTTATAACTAGAAAAAAGCATATCTTACTACAACAATTGTAATTTGTTTACTTTTATCATTAATCAATAATGTTTTTCCATTTTTAAGTTGTAACAGCTTAATAAAAAATTATAATCTAGAAAAAATTGGCGGCCATTTTAAATTTTGATAGATTTTTTTTTACTCATATCCAGTCTTATAGATTTGATCTTATTTCAAGAAATTTGTCACTGTTATTTTGAAAAAAAATATTGACACATGTTATGTTATGACAGCCCTTTTATGACATGTCTCTGATTTAATATATTACTGTTTTGCAGCGATCCGTAGAATTTTAATTTATTTGAGGTTTTTAAAAATCTTTCCTCTCAAACAAAAGCTTATTTGGACTAATAAATAAATTAATAAATAAAACAAATAGATAAATTTAAAATATAATTATATAGGTAGGATACTATCTACATTTTTTTCTATCTATATATCTACCTATCTATTTGACAGTATTTCTTCTATCTAAATAACACTGTAACATGGTAATAATTATCCTCTGAATTTTTAAATTATAAAAATTATGAAATTATGGGGAAAATAATTTGATTCATTAAAGATTAAAAATAATGATAATAATAATAATAGATAATAATAATAAGAAAACCAAATTCCGACTCAAATAATAAAAAATAATAATAATTAAAAAGAATAACTATAAAAAATAATAATGATGATGATAAAAGAACTGGGAATATTTGCCGGAACGCAATCTTGTTTCCTTTTCATATTTGAGAATTACAAATACTATAGATACTTTTTACTCTTTTTTTATAACAGAAAAACCAATTTTCAATCTTCCATCTTGAATTTTTACTTTTTTTATTTACTGGTTTAGCATTTTAGAGTTATCTCTTTTAAAAAATTTGATACTTTTTCTCTTTAACCCAATTTTTAAGATAAATATATATCAAGTTTACACATAAATCAGGTATAAAACTTTCAAGGTACCAGTATAACACCTTTCCATAAATAATATATTAAATGAAATCATTTTGTTGAATAAAGTAAACCTTCTTTCATTGAATAATATTGCAACAATATTCATAATAATGCCAACATTTTACCTATTTATTTCTGCATTTGAAGAAAAATGAAAGGATATATATATATATATATATTGTATAAACAGATTTTAAAGTTTTGCTGTTCTCTCTGTTTTAGTGTCCCATAAGTCGAAAAGGATTGAAATAATAATGTGTTTTATTCATATTCAAATGTTTTATTGCATTGATTACTTGTGAAACTTTCGTGAATAAATAAATAAATAAATAATTATTATTTTATTCAAATAAATGATAATCTTTGGTTAATCATTTGACATGCATGACTTGTTCAAGATTCAAGATACACAGTGATTCCAAATTTTTACACTTGTTACACCTTATCCTGTCTTGTGAATACTTGCTTATACAGTTATGATTTAATTCATCTTTGATTAACACTCCTGATATCTTAATTAATGAGATTAACAATTAACAACAACACATGTCAGGAAGATCTCATTTGAGTGTATCCCAATTTGCAACTTCGAACTATGTGACATTACTGAGTGTAAAGCTACTGAGATAAACCTTGTTGGTCATTTCATTTTTCATTAAAAAAATCCAAAGAAATGAAAATCAAATATTGGATTTTTCAATTACAAAAAAGAAAAAAAAATGAATTTATATGTATAATGTATAATAATTTTAATTGTGTCTCTTAAGTCATAATTCACACAACTATTATTAATTCAGTATCAATTAATACATCGGTGATTGATATCTGAAACATTTATTTCCATCTGATTATTTATTTCCAAAAAAAAAAATCTTAAAACTGTTCAATATTGACTTTTGGTCAAGTTTTCTAAAAATTTAAATCAATTTACACACACACACACACGAACACACACACACACACACACACACACACACACACACTGGATTCGAATCCCACTGGCAGATTCTAATTTAAGAAAGTTTGTCTGTTTGTTTGTCAGTGGTTTTCTTCAGGTACTCCAGTTTTCTCAACCATCTAAGAACTGATCTCCTTGATATATATGAAAGAATTTTGAAAGGGGCTTTAACCAATACTCTATTCACCAACTGCTGTATGTTATTCAATATGTGCTACTGTATGGTTTTAAAACACTAAATACAAACTTGTGTCTCAGTTAAAAAAATTTCTAGACTAAGAAGAATTGATGAATTATAAAGGATAAAAAAGAAGTGAAGCTGACTAGGTGAAAGTGAAAGTAGTGAAGATGATAAGAAATGTAGACATTTTTTTATTGGATGTGTAAAATTTGAAGAAAAAAGAGAAAGCATTTTGGTATACAAAGTTAACAACTTCGGAAATAACTGTGCAAATATAACAATTTAGTCATTACCAAGGATCAAACACCAGAGAATTCCAGATGGCTTGTTTAAAGACTGTCCTATATCCTGTCATACTATTTTGGATTATTTTTTTAGTTTTATATGCATTGATTTTAAAAGTTAAGGTAATATCCGATTATCTAATTTGAATGACTGTTTAATAGTGACAACTGAAATATTAATTAATTTGAGTTCCTAGCATACAAATCTTGAAAATTAGAACAAAGTCAATTTACCCTAAATATTGTATATTCAGCAGCATGTGTTTTCATGAGATTTATATCAAACTTTATTTTCTTTGATTTAAGTGCAATTTTTTAAAATTCAGATTGAGATTGTAAACAAAAATTTTAAAGCAAATAAAGTCTAATTACCTTTGTATTTTATAAGCTAATCTAATTTGTTTAGGTTCAAAAAAACTGTAAAATTATTTATATCAATATTTATATTAATTGAATGTAGTGTAGAAATTAAATAAAATGATACAAAAGAAATATCTTAATGATGAAAGGTTGCTAAAAAGAAAGTGCACTGTAAAGTTTGGCTGAACTTTATAAAGATCATAGAAAAATTTGATGGGACATAATAATGAAAGGTTGCGTAAAGATGGAGTAAATATGAGAAAAGCAACATACTGGTATATTTAAGGCATAAAGATGGCATGAAATAAATTTTTTGCTGTTAAGCTCAATAATACTGACAAATTGATTAAAGATGGGAAAAGATAAATATGACCACTTATAAAATAAATGATTTATTTAAAAATTGTTTAAAGATATCATAAAGGTTAGAGGATGCATAAAGCTTGAATAGGATAGCGAGATAGCGTAAAGTCACTTGCATGGCAATTTAAAGGTATGTTTTTGATTGAACATTGCGGAAAGATAAATGGTTGCATAAAGTTTGCGTAAAGATGGCATAAAGGTAAATAGTTGCATGAAACTTGTGTGAAGATGGCGTAAAGCCATTCGCATGGTTGTACCCTGGTAAAAAGCCTAGATTTAAGATTGCGTAAAGATGCCGTAAAGGTTAATAGTTGCATAAAGCTTGAGTAAAGATGATGTAAAGCTACTTGCATGGTATTACCCTGGTAAAAAGCTTGGATTTAAGATTGCGTAAAGATAAATGGTTGCATATAGCTTGCGTAAAGATGGTGTAAAGCCAATTGCATCGTATTAAACTGGTAAAAAGCCTGGATTTAAGATTGCGTAAAGATAAATGGTTACATATAGCTTGTGTAAAGATGGTGTAAAGCCATTTGCCTGGTATTACCCTGGTAAAAAGCCTGGATTTGCGTAAAGATGGCGTAAAGATAAATGGTTGCATATAGCTTGCATAAAGATGGCGTAAAGCCACTTGCATGGTATTACCCTGGTAAAAAGCCTGGATTTAGTATTGCGTAAAGATGGCGTAAAGATAAATGATTGTATACAGTAGAACTTCGATAACTCGAAGTGCCCGGGGCTTCACTGGGGACTTCGAGTTATCGGCGTGTTCGAGTTATCGAAGTTGAATGATGATGTCCACGAATTGTGTCACCTTAATACTAGTATATGTTTTCCACTACAGAAATATTAATGTTTTAAACAGTTACCTCTACTCGAATGTAAAAAAGTAAAAGATACTGTTTTAAAGAAAATATAATAAGGAATATATTAAATAATTGATATTGACGGTAAAAGCGTGCAAAAACGTGTTATTTTATTTTAAAATCACGATATATACGAACAACGAAATCGGAAATCAGATATATGTACATGTGTATAAAAATGCTTATTTTTTACATTCGTTAGAAAATACTAACAGAAAGTTAATGAAATTATAAAGCAGTGCAATAAGTCATTTAAGATTTTAATGCAGTCGTGAGTACAACGGGGTTAGTCGTTTTTATTAAGCTTGGAGAACTCAAATCAAAAGTTATCGACGACCGCATATTCTTCGGCTTCTTTTATTAGAGTAGAGGATTAGCTTACCTGTTATGTTTAATTGTCCGTGACGGTACTGAATATTAATCCGTTAATTGATACTAATTAATCCGTAGATAACAAGCTTAAGAACTACTCGGTTCATTTCTCTACTATAACGGTAGCCTAATTACCGATATGTGATTTCTCTCATCGTTTTATTAAACGGTCAATTGATGATACATTGTTAGTAAAAATTCGAGTTTTTGAGGCTAATTTTAATAAATTTTAAAGTAACAGACCGAATTTTTACTTCGAGTTATCGGGGGTATTCGAATTATAGAAGTTTGAGTTATCGAAGTTTTCCTAATATAGTTTCTATAGAAAACCGGTCGGGACAAAATAAAGACTTCGAGTTATCCGTGGTATTCGAGATATCGAAGTTTGAGTAATCGAAGTTCTACTGTAAATTAAAGTTTGCCTAAAGATGGCGTAAAGCCAGAAGGTCTTTAAGAATCTTTACGCAATCTTTATGCTGCCTTTACTTAAAGTGTAAGGATGGTTTTTCGTCCTGTTGGCAGGTTATTTGGTAGAGTGTTAGCTCGTAAGTGGGAGGTTTGGGTTCAAAACCCAACCGGGTCTGCCCTCAGACTTGAAAGTGGGTAGTGACTGTTTTTTAGCCAAGCACTCGGCATTACAAAATGAAAGTCACAGTTCTTGCGAACGGGAACTTAAAGTAAACGAGGTTCCGTGTCACGGTAGGTGTGTCACGATAAAGAACCCTGTTGCTTAATGCCATCAGTACAACACAAAAGCAGAATTTGTTAACTTCCGTCTGTAGTTTGAAACGTCTCGATATAAGTAAAATATTCTTGACTGGGACGTTAAACACCATTTCTCAACTCAACTAATTTACAAACATTTAAAAGTTGATATAATTATTTACAGTGATAGCGCCGTATAATAGAATAATGTGTCCGAGGGTTTAAATAATTATATGAATAAATTAACTGTATATATACATTTAGATATTCTTTTGTAAACTCTATATTTTTAGATCCGAACATTGTTTCAGTTTTAATGTCAACGTAAAATGATTTTTAAAATGATGTCAGGGTCAAAGGTCAAGGACACCATAACTTTTTAACCTATGATTTTATTTGTGATTTTTGCAATTTTAGGATATTTACTTGCAAACTTTGAGAAGGTGATTAAAATAAACAAAATGTTTAACATAGCAAAATCTTAGAAGGAACTATATTATGCTGTCTTGGAAATAAACTGCAGCCTGTTTTATTGTAATCACATGTAATTTACATCTATATGATGAAAATGATGAATATGGTACATAACTTTGAAAAACGATGTTGCAGCCGATAATTAGAATGCTTTATATAAAATTGAAAAATATTTATTTATAATTTATAGGGTAAAAATAAAATTAAATTCTTATAATCAAAAATAATAGTAAATCAAAATTGAATACTTATTTTAGATTCATTATACATTCTAATAATAGTTGTGATAAAACTGTTATTAAGTTGTTTTCTGTCATTTTGTCAAATTGTAAAACTCTCATTTGTTTTGCTACAAGTATTTTGTACTTTATTGCAAATAAACATTTTGATTATTATTATAATCAATATAGGACGAGTGTACGGGTTCGAAAAAATTAATCAGGTTATGGTTAATCACATAATGCAATTAAAGCCATGATCACATGATGATGACTAATTAATTGACTGCTCGTGTGAAGGTAATTAAGTACCTATCAACATAGGAAGCTACAACTGAAATGGGTGTCAATAATTCCTGGTCTCAATAAGAACAAGAGGCCCATGGGCCTTAACGCTCACCTGAGGATATGGCCAAAATCATTTGCAAAAATATATACAATATTCCAATAATATGCCTATACAAAAAGTTAATAGTTTTCAAGATAATCAACAATATGAGTCTTCTTGTGTATCTATGACCTTGACCTTTGAACATAAGACCTTGAATCATACATCAGAATGATCGCCATATCAATTCCTACAATATTCCAATATACATGCATATACAAAAAGTTAATAGTTTTCAAGATAATTAACAATTTGAATCTTCTTGTGCATCTATGACCTTGTCCTTTGAACATAAAACCTTGAATAATACATCATAATGATTGCCATAATAAATCCTACAATATTCTAATATACATGCCTATATAAAAAGTTAATAGCTTCCAAGAAAATGAACAATTTCAGTTTTTTATGCACATATGACCTTGACCTTTTAACGTATGTCCTTGAGCCATATAGCAAAATGATCGTCATGTCAATACCTACAATATTCTAATATATATGCCTATGCAAAAAGATAATAGTTTTCAAGCTTATGCACAATTTTAGTTTTTATAAGCAAAAAATAACATTTCAGGGGCAACAACTCCTACATGCATTATCATATAGTTACGAAACTTTGTTTCTTTTTAAATTTTGTCATGCTAATCATTTTAACAAGGTTATGATGTTTGTTATATATCTTGAAAAATTTTGAAGAAAATAGCCTAAAACTGCAAAATTACAAACTAGGTCATGACCCCGACTTTTGACCCCATTTAAAAGATTATTTCAAGAAAAAGTGAAAACTGAAAACCCCATGTCAATATCTGTTCAAATAGCCAATAATAACAATTTAAAGCCTTTTACGAAATTTTTAAAATTAAACGCAAAAATTTTCAACCGAATTTCACGAAATGAACAAACTATAAGATTAGGACCCTAGAGAAGCCAAACGCATGCATGCACGTACATACACGCTGTGCTATCTTTTTGCACACACGCTGCGCTATGCCATAAGCTCACATGACTTTTGGTCAGGTGAGCTTATAATAACTATTATTGAAGAATGAGAGTTGTCTAATTTTTTTCCATGTAAAATATGTTATATGGGGCAAGTTTTAAATATGTTGAACATGCCATATTGATTTTTGGAAGGCTTTGGACCATGGTAATTTAGACTAAGCAAGTGAGATTAATTGTTGCGGGACTGGAAAGGATGCAAAGTTATTATCAAATGTGTTGTGCAGATAACGTAATGGAGAGAAGATTTTTGGAAAAATGGCAATGGCGCCAAGAGAGAAGGGTGATAGTTTTTTGACAAGAGTTTGCATTTTGGGTCGAGTTATATGAAGAAAGTTGACGTGTTGTGCAAGGGTGGTTTTTAGGTGTCTGTGAATGTTCGTTGTTTCGGAAAAGGTGGCATGAGAGCGGAAAGCATCGATTGTAAATTGTTTCTTCAGTTATAGTGTTATAAGCTCCATGAAGTGTTATTCAGTCAGATGGTTACGAAGTTTCTCCTACTTCTGGACCGTCGGATAAAATTAGAAATATTTTTGAGCTAGTGGATAATTTGAAATCGACGGGTATTAAAGAAATGTATGTTGTGAAATTCTTAGAAGTAATTTCGTAAAATTGCCGGGTGTGAATCAAGTTTATTAGAAAGTGTTCGTAAGAGAGTGAATAAAAAGTTTTGCAAATTGTATGGAAGATATGTAGTAAGATTCAACAACAAAACCTTTCCTCATGATTTTTCTTAGGATGATGTGCATTTGAGTGATTATAAAATGAAATTATATTGTTACCCATTACAACAGATTTTCCGAAAGTGCCGACATGTGTGAAATAAACTATTAACTGTAAATTATAAGATAAATACAGGTGTATGTGTGATTACTTACCATATGTTAATGTTGGCACAATAATATAGCTATAATATATAGACATTATTTTATTTATCATTTTAATCATTTTATTTAAAAGTTCATTGTTTTTATTATTTTATTAATTAAACTTTAGATTCATCATTTTCAACTCTTTGGCATATATTTTTTATGTATCATACTTTTCGGTCTTAGTGTCACCCATGAGGAATGAATTTCCGAAATGTGCACATCTGGCACATCAAAATTTAACTGGTATTTGTATTATATATAAACATCTATTTATTTATTTATTATTTTTTTTACTCGTTTGGTTTATAAATAAAAATTAGCGTATTCGATCGTACGTTATACTTCATGGAACACAAACCTTGTCCGTATACGGCTGATATAACTTATCGTATTGCGCATGCGTACGTGTAAATAATGCCAACCAACAACATGCATTATTCTACCGTACGTGTATGTAATGTCGGCCAAAAAAATATATTTACAAACTGATCGCTGTTAAACTTTACATAAAATATTACATAACAGTTATTTATTGTTGAAACGTTCATAGATCTTTAAAAAACGAAAGAAAAACGTTTATGCAGTTTGACTCAGAGAGGAATGTGTGAATGCGTTTGGTATATTGCTCAGTCATGCAAATGGTTGTTAATTAACACTGTTAACGTGGATTTAAACAAACTTACTCCGTTGCCAAACTAATAATGAACTGCGTAGTAAACCACCTCGACCTCGTGTAATGCTACAAACGGTTTTAGCAAGTCTCAGGAGATTGGAAAATTCAAGAGAGTTCGTATAAGGGGAGAACTGTGTCGATCAAAATGTACAACAAATTGTACACGTCTCAGAATTCTGTTTTTAAGCAAGATTCAGAAAAACTGGCATCTGGACAGTAAAGGTGCTTTATAAAGTAGAATAGAGATGGCAATACTGTTCATTTAAATATTAATGATATATTTTTAATAATTTTTCAAAGTTTTCAAATCAAGCTATAAACATTAATCTCAATCAACGAAGTTCAACGTAATGAAATTATTATTTACAATACTCAATGGAATTTTTTCAGTATTCTTCTTTCTATGAGTTCACTCGCGCAAACTGTGGCAGGGGGGACTATACAATAAGAACCACTATGTATTATTTTTAACAATGGCTGCCAGTTAACTTACAAGAAGCAACACGTACGCAATTTTATAGTCTGTATCAAATACCTTGAATACCTTGAGTTGTCATTCAATTTAGGTATTTATTGCATACAGTTTGCTAATTTAAAACAGACTTTAGACGGGACTATTTTTAAGGATATCCATACACGTTGGTAATTTAGAGTGGTTTCCTTTGAATCATTCCTATTTTTCATTTCCGGTTTGGAAAACTACGAAATTTTTGAGAGCCGTTTTTTAACAACATGGTGATTTTATTAGTAGAAACATAGAGAGATAATAGTGAATAACTTTGACTAGTTATATTTTCAAGAAAGCTATTTTGAAAAACTAGTGGGACATGCTAACAAACGTCGTCCGGAACATTGACAAAGATAATTACAGAATAGAAAACCGGTTATTGTCAAGACAAACATTTCCGGGGACGGAACATATATCGTTATCCATGTGGCATTCGTCGCAACTAAAATCACGGTTTATGTTTTGCAAATTTAGCTGTTTCTGAGCAGTTTCGTGAAATATTTTAGTTAAAGTTAAAAACAATACAATGAAAAAATGTTCAACATGACAAAATCTAACAAGGAAGCAAGTTTTGTTTATACTGTGACGAAAAATTATTAAATAATGATTTATTGAATAGCCATGATGCTAAGAAGTTGAAATAATTACAGATTCTCTAGAGATCTGAGTTACATGTTCTGAAAAAGCATGAGGATTCCGGGTAATAACTAGTATATAAGCCAGTTATTTATGGATGCTGGGCAGGTTTACTTAGAAGTTTCTGAAGTATTGGTCCGTTAAAGAAGTCTGCCATTTACAGAAAATAAATATAAGGTAATATAGTGATATAGTGATATAATTGAAGATATATTGCTTTTATTAAATAAAGGAAACATGTAAACAACCAAGAGTATGAACACGCACTTTATACACGGTAGCAGACGACACTGGGTTAAACAGGTGATGTTGCCAATCACCTAAAGATAGCCACAACAACCGATATTGTGCGTTAACAAGCGTTAAGACCAAACGAAGACAGATACATTGTTGCTGACTACAGAGTTACACTCTGTTTGAGTTTGTTTACCTCCCAAAACGGCATATATTTCGATCCAAGTCTTAAAGTGAAACTAGAGCTCATTGAAGATCGATGCCCCTACCTTTAGAGTATCTTTATCTACTGTATTTAAAGTTTTAACGAATTACATAGTCTGGTTAAGAAAACCAATTGCCGTTTATATATGTTCATTGAGAAGATCAAGAGTCTGTTTTGGTTGCTTAATTACGGTATATTTCTGTAAGATCCTGCACACATATAGGTTTATCAACATGCAAGTTATATTAGTGGTTGCTTACCAGTAAGCAAACTCTGATAAAATTTTCCTTGTGGCGCACTGTTGACCTTTTTCCAACAGTAAACCGTAAGGTGCATTTATTTCAATTTTTGTTAGTTTTGGGTTAGACTTGAATGTTTACAACATTATTTCTGTTACTAAAATGCAACACATAGAACTAGCTAATTCTGACCCAGAAAGTAATTTCATTGGGACGGACTTCTGTAGCTGTAATACGCTAACCTTAAATTGTTAAAGTTGCCTTCCTTTTTGCACTTGAAACCACTATTGCTACTTATGTCAGTTACAAAAAAAAAATGGTGGCAGCGGTGGGATATCATTAGCAATTACTTTTTATCTCTTGAATTAACTTTTTTTAAAATTATTTTTATTATAATACATTTGGTGTTTAATGATTTAAAACAAAATGAACAAAGGACTTGAATACACTTGATTGGACATACAATGATGATTCTACACACATAACTGGTAGGAGGTGGTTACCCTAAGAGACCGAGAGAGCAGACGAAGCATTCTCAATAGCTGAAGATCA